>OY757025.1:37016371-37616371 GCA_963580285.1 Lucinisca nassula | reverse complement strand
ATGTAATTTATTGCTACAAATTCATAAACTGAATGCCTAACAGTGTAGATCCTGATCAGATGGCTTCTTCAGAAGCCATCTGATCTGGATCCAGACTGTTTGCAAAGATAGGGGTTGTCATGAACAGCAAGATAAGGGTTAATTTTCCGAGTTTTTAAATTTCCCACAAGTCACTGACAGTCACATGGATTTCAGCACTGAAAAGCTTACTGCGCTTAATAACTAAGCAATCAACCCCATACTTATCCGCCTTGGAGGATTATGGTCCTTTTTGTGAAGAAATATTTAAGATGAAAATGTGCTGACCCAGAACATTTCTCATTATGAACTAGTGTCTGTTTAATTATCTTTCACAGTGCATTCCCAGTTTTTTGTTGTTGTTGTTTTAAGATTACAATATTGCAAGTTAAACAAGTGCATGCACCTGGTGTTTGAATTCTAAAATTGGAATTACCTTACACCCTGTAGATGATACTTCTTTTCAGCTCAACATGCTCTGCAGTAATGTAGGTAAACCAGAGCAAACCCCATTGCCTGCTTATATGCACACCCTGTAAAGACGATACCACAGCCCCCGCCCATCGGGGCTTGAAGAAATAGATGGGCTGCATGATGCTTCGATGCAGAGCTGAAATGGATCCGCACACAAGTACTGGTAAACCGCTTAGAGGAACTAAGCATGCCCAGGCAAAGTGGTTCATGCTTATAAACCCTATTGGTTTCATTGGGCGGCAGGGCTTGAGATGTCATTTCATCTCAATGACGGGTAAAAGTTCCACAAAATAGGAAGCAAAGTGTTGATGGGGACGTTAAACCTCAAATCAAACAAATCAAAAGATGATACCAATTTCATTTCAGCTCAGCTTGTTCTACAGTAAAGCAAACCCCATTGCCTGCTTACATGCATACCAGTTTGTGTTGCAGTTTAATGTGCCAGTCAACACTATTTATAATTTAGGTTACTTCTGATTTTGTGGGACTTTCACCAAAACTGAGATGAAATGACAATTCTCAAGCATTTCCAATCAAATGAAACCACTAGGGTTTAACCCATTTCAGTACCGGAAACTCCAAAATGGGTACCCGGGCAAACAGTGCAGGCCCAGATCAGACGCCGCAGAACGCGGCGTCTGATCAGGGCCTACACTGTTTGAAAAAAGTTAAGCCATTTTCCGAAAAAAAATTTAAGATAACGCAACCTGACACCCTTAAATTTTGAAATGGACTCCTGCTATATATAAGGAGGAAGATTCCATTTGGTACAAAAAGGGTTAAGGGACCATCCCAACACTTACCAGTACCTGAAATCTCTAGTCTATTTTATAGATCTTTTCTAGTTTTACGAAAAAACAATCAGCAATCAGTGAAACAGAAGCATTACATCAGAAAGGTGAATTCCCAAGTGAAAGGAACATTACATTTATGAAGCATTACGAAAACACACCTATACAAATACACTGTAAATTTTACCACTGAAAAATGAAAATTTTCAGATGAAAAATTGTGATTTTTTTCTTATTTCTGCTCAAAACATAGATTGTGGATACTCGTTAGAACCACCTCAGCAAGGCGGTTCTAACTAGTACCCACAATCTATGTTTTTTAGCATATATTTTTTATATGCATGGACGGTCTGACTCACACCACTTTGCCTGGGCAGGCTTAAGTCCCTCTTACCGGTTTACCAGTACTCATGCACGATCAGTTTCAGCTTTGCATTACCATTACACACCCGTGCAACATAGTGCCTTTTTTGCATCTCCAAAATGGCTACTTTTCTGATGAAAATCCGTAATATTTTTCTTATTTATACTGCAAACATAGGTTGTGGGTGCTCTTTTGAACTGCCTCTTTGAGGCGGTTCTAACGAGTACCCACAACCTATGTCTTAGAGCAGAAATTAGAAAAATAATGTATACCGCCATTAACCCCAGTGGTCTCTATATAAATTAGTGGGATGTTCATTTCACAGACTTGTTCACCTGCTGGTTTGGAAGCACCATGCAGCCTAATCTATTTCTCCAAGCCTTGATGGGCGGGGGCCCAGGACAAAGGTTAAGCAACAATGAAAGCACTACATACATTGTGTTTTACGGTAATTTCCAGGAGCCAACAGAAACTCACATCTTACCTTTAGTACCACTTGAAATCTCGTTCCAAATTTCATTTTCAAAATCAAGAGTTTGATTGATTCCAGACATTATTCTTAGCATCTACTCTATTTTTCTTTTTTATCAGGTATTCCAGGGAAAAGAAAATTTGGGCATACCCTAAAAATCCTAAAAATTCTGACAAATTGCTAAAATTTTCCTAAAATTAAATTTTAACAACAGCAAGCATACCTGTGATACCTCCCGCATCAGGAGGGAGACTCCCTCATTTTGATACTAATTTTTGCCCAATTTGTGCTAATTTTTAGTAAAATTTTGGAGTCTCCCTCATTTGAACCGAAAATTTCCCTATATATTCTTTACATTTCCTTCATCACAATGGCAAATCTCTCTCATACAGTTAAAAAAATTATCACAAGTATGAGCAAGGAGTCCAAAATGTGAAACAGTGTTGACCCTGATCAGACTTTCCTTCACGAGCAGTCTGATCTGGGTCTGCACTGTTTGTTTAGGCCTGTCTGTCTGATTAGTACTTAGGATCATTACGGTAGTTTAAAAGAAATATGGAATGGACTTTTCAATATAAAAATGTGAAGGGCTACCCTCTGCTCCCTCTTTGCTTGAACCCTTAAGACCCCCCCCCCCCCCGACCCCCCCCCCCCCAAAAAAAAAAAAAAACTGCAATAAAAAATGTCATCTGCTTATGTCGTCTGCTGCATAGTCTTGCAAACTTTTTAAACAATTTAATACACAGGTAAACAGTGTGGACCCTGATCAGACTGTCTAAGACTGCCCAGGAAAAGTGATACAAGTTGGACTGCTCCTTAAACCCCAGGGGGCTTCTATGGGAGGTAGGGCTTGAGATGTCAATCAATCTCAATTTCGGAAGCAATGTCTCCAAAATGACCTAAATAGTGTTGATGGGGGCGTAAAATGGTTTAAACCTCAACTCAAACTACAGGGATTGGACGAGTACTGGTAAACCGCTTAGAGGATCTAAGCCTGCCCAGGCAAAGCGGTGCAAGTCGGTCCGTCCATGCTTATAAACCCTATTGGTTTTATTGGGCAACAGGGCTTGAGATGTCATTTCATCTCAGTGTCAGGTAGAAGTCCCACAAAATTTGAAGCACCATCTCGAAAATGATCTATACAGTGCTGACGGGGACGTTTAACCTCAATATCTGAGACCTTTTCTTCCATTTCTATTTCATTTTCAACACAAATGAATTGTACCTTGTCAAATAAAAACCTGGCAAATATTAAATTCAAGTTGTCGCTTGCTCCTTCATGAGCTGATTTATGGGGATCTGTAACTTAAGAAAGCAACAAATTTGCAAATCTGAGGACAATACCCATCTATAACAACCTAACTTAAAACTTTTTATGGTCGATCAAACCAGTTATGTTTACTTCAGTAAACAAAATATTTCTTTGCTGGCAGCTATATATATACATAAATATGAACCAAAAGAAAACCTCTCTTTGTGGTGATACATTAAGGTGACTGTTAACTGGCCTAGTTATTAAAAACATAGTCATTCAAAATTGCCAATGGCACTTAAGCCTTATCCTGCTCAATAAATTAATTTAGCCACACCCAGTTCTGACAATACACCAATCAAAATTATGATGGTGCATAATGCATTCATTCAATTGAACACCAAAATGACACACCCATTTCTGACTATCAACCTATCAAATTAATTGATATAACTGCATGAAAAACAGTGTAGATCCAGATCAGATGGCTTCTTCAGAAGCCATCTGATCTGGATCTACACTGTTTCCAAAGGCAGGGGTTGTCATGAACAGCAGGATAAAGGTTACAGGGTATGAATACAGTTTCTTCAGAAGCCATCTGATCTGGATCTACACTGTTTCCAAAGGTAGGGGTTGTCATATTCAGCAGGATAAGGGTTAAAGGGTATGAATACAGTTTCTTCAGAAGCCATCTGATCTGGATCTACACTGTTTCCAAAGGTAGGGGTTGTCATGTTTAGCAGGATAAAGGTTAAAGGGTATGAATACAGTTTCTTCAGAAGCCATCTGATCTGGATCTACACTGTTTCCAAAGGTAGGGGTTGTCATGTTCAGCAGGATAAGGGTTAAAGGGTATGAATACAGTTTCTTCAGAAGCCATCTGCTCTGGATCTACACTGTTTCCAAAGGTAGGGGTTGTCATGTTTAGCAGGATGAGGGTTAAAGGGTATGAATACAGTTTCTTCAGAAGCCATCTGATCAGGATCTACACTGTTTCCAAAGGTAGGGGTTGTCATATTTAGCAGGGTGAGGGTTAAAGGGTATGAATATAGTTTCTTCAGAAGCCATCCGATCTGGATCTACACTGTTTCCAAAGGTAGGGGTTGTCATGTTTAGCAAGATAAGGGTTAAAGTTCTTTGGTTCCAGCTTTTAAGAAACCCATTTCTTGTTACACTTGACAGTAGTCTCCCTTTACAACCATTAAATTATTGTGCCTCAATAAAATTTGATCACAAAAAAACATGTACTCAACACTATGAGTATCTGGTTTGTTTGATTTGAGGTTTATAACGTCCCCGTCAACACTGTAAAGGTCATTTTGGAGATGTTGCTACCAATTTTGTGGGACTTTTACCTGACATTGAGATGAAATGACATCTCAAGCCCTGTCACCCAATGAAACCAAAATGGTTTATAAGCATGGATGGTCCGACTCGCCCGCTTTGCCTGGACAGGCTTAGATCCTCTAAGTGGTTTACCAGTACTCATATGCGGTCGGTTTCAGCTCTGCCTGGAAGCATCATGCAGCCCATCTATTTCTCACACCGGTTACCGCGGTACAACGTGACGCGACTGAGTACAACAAACGCTACCGTCTTTTTTTTGACAGGAGAAGTGTGAGTTCAATGTTTCCTCTATTTTGTCGAATATATCACGATTTACGTTTTTCTGTTGGTTTTGCGATGACAACAGATTGTGTTTTTGTTGTTTTGTCCAAATTTTAAGTTATGACACGGTCAGAGAAGGGAAATCAAAGCCATAAATTAGGCCAAAATAGGTAGAAAAACAAAACTTCAAGTTCTAAGGGTATATCAATCAGAAATAAATGACATATGCACGAGCATTCTTGGGTTTTTCATGCCTCTAGGCATCGAAGTAAGCATACTATTTTTAATAATTCATAAAAACATTTAGAATAAGAATCGTACCGATTTTTCTTGACTCACTACCTTGAAACACGGGTACACCTTACCACGGATCATGTGTTGAGTCTGAGTACACTAAACACGGAACAAATGGAACAACAAACACGGATATGAAAAACCGAATCTGGACGTTTTTACCCATTATAAGCGCCATTTTTCAAGAAACAGCCAAGAGGAACGATACATATTTGCCCTTTAGTTGAAAAATTACAATATGTACGGTATGCGCTTGGCTATTCCTAAAACAAAAAAAGTGTTTTGGGTTGTAAGGTGTGTTTATGAAACAGAGACAACTTTTTACAACAGATGCACAATAAACAGTCGCTATAATCCATCAAAAAATGTCACAGAATCACCTGTTGTTTGTTTGAACTGAGCTTTAACGTCCCCGTCAACACTATTAAGGTCATTTTGGAATTGTTTCCAATTTTGCAAGTCTTTTTATCCGTCATTGAGATTTAACGACATCTCAAATCTACCGCCCAAGGAAACTAATAGTGTTCACATGTATATGAAGGAACGGTCGGACTCGCACCACTTTGCCTGGGAAGACTAAGACCTTCTAAGTGGTTAACCAGTAGTCCTGTGCGACGGGTTTCAGCTCTGTGTGGAAGTATCAGGCAGCCCATTGATTTCCACAAGCAGCGGTGGATGGGACCCAAGATTAACTTGTACATAAACATGTTTACAAACAATATAAAACTACAGTGGGACCGTTCAAATAGCCAACAGTGAGCTATAATGAGCAAAACCAACTTCAATGAGACAACACTTACAGTGCAACCACAAGATCTGCAAAATAATTTGTTAGTACAGAAGTTGCGCATGCACATAGTCTGATCGCTGAAAGCGATCAAATTCTGCGAGCAACGAAATACTAGCCCCGTTTTACAAGTTCTTGCACACCAGACGAGGAAATCCTAGATTTTAACCTGGGATAGAAACTTTTATTCTACCCGGGTTTTCTACGAAGGGCTGGCATTGAAGTCGAGAATTCTGGGGTGTTTAACTCAAAGGGTGTCTGATGTGCGCCATCTGTATAGAAAGTCGTGTACGCTGCCCGTAATGCGACGTCACTAAACGTCACAATGGACGTTAGCAGTCGAAGTGACCGCATATTCAAAATCTATGTTTTAAGATTTAAGTAATGGCAAGAAAAAGAATCTGAAATGGGTCTGCCATGAAATGTTCTCTTTGGCAATCATTGTGTTTTACTCACCTCATAAACCAGGGGTCCTGGGTTCGATTTTTGGCTTCTCCAAACTTTCTGACGAGTCGTTAAATGAGCCCCCCCCCCCCTCTCTGTATAACCTTAGCGGGTTGCTGAGACGTATAACTCAAAATACACACACGGTCATTCTCTCCCTTTCACTGACTCAAGAAGGGTGGTTGTCAAATTCTGGCGTAAGAATATGCACTTTGCTGGTTTTATAAGCCTTCAAGGTATACTAACTGGCTCGATGTGACTTAAATAGGGCTTGCTGGGCTGGTAAACTCCCAACAAAACGAAGAAACAAGCCAGCCAAAGAAATCAGTGTGAGGGATAGATAGGAAACTTTGTCCATGATACTCAGGGGCGTAGCTACCTGTACGCAGATACGCACTTGCGTACACATTACAAACGTAAAAAATAGATGTAGAAGAAAAAGAAGAAGAACAACAAGAGGAAGGAGAAGAAGAAGAAAAATAAGAAGAAAAAGAAAAAAGAAGAAAGAAAAGGAGAAGAAGAAGATGCAAAAGAAGAAGAAAAAGTAGAAAAAAGAAGAAGAGGAAGAAAAAAAGAAGCAGAGAGAAGAAGAAGAAGAAGAAGAAGAAGAAGAAGAAGAAGAAGAAGAAGAAGAAGAAGAAGAAGAAGAAAAACTGTATTTGTCTAGGATATACGCAACACTATTTATTACCTAGCTGGGGACGGGCCTCCGTGGCCTAGTGGTTAAGAGCGCTGACTCTTGAGTATTAGGTCTCTCACCGCTGTGGTTCGAGCCTCGCTAGGATCATATGTGAGACGCCAAGTTCTGCAAAGGCAGGTCAGGTGGTTTTTCACCGGTTTTCGTCCACCTCTGATTAACGATCGGCTCGATATGAGCGAAATAATCTTGAAAGGGCCGTAAAACCAAAACCAAAAAAACTATTAGCTAGCATAGTTTCCTCTTCTGCCACGGGGACCGCACTTACAGGAAAGAATTTGCTCCCTGATGGGAGCAAATTCTTTCCTGTAAGACCGGTCCCCATTTGGTAAACGGAGCTATTATTTTTAGCATTTTCTTTGGTTTGCGTACAAATGATTTTCTTCCAGCTACGCCCCAAATACTGTTACTTCTAATCCTGAATTATCTTCCTTGGCCTACAGGTTTATAACCAATGACAACTGCGTCATGGATACGACTCTTTCGCACAGAGTCGTTTATTTTTTTCAGCTATGCTCCATTCCTTCATTATGGCTGTCATGTCGGAAGATGGTGGCTCGCCCGGGATTTGACTTTGTTCGCAAAAATGACCTCACGTTAACATACGGACTTGAAGAAAAGGGGTGAGGTGTTACGGCCCGCAGCACCTAACCTACATTATACCTGCCTTGGTTGATTATGCGGAAAACAACTGAGGAAGACAGTTGACTCTTTGGCTTAGTGCTTAGAGCAGTTGATTTTACCCGATTGTCCCAGGTTCAAATCTCACCATAAGCGATTTTTCCCCTTTTTTACAACTATGCTTCTCTCCATTGTTACGACATTCATGTCGTAAGAATACCCAAGTAAGAGTCTTATATTCTTTATTACAGAAAGATACATTATGGCTGAGTTTGAGTTTAGCGATGCTGGTCATCCAGATGACCCCAATACCATGTATACTATTGCCGAACCTAACAGTGAAACTTAGGATCGGGCTCAAGTTTTGTCTGGTGTCTCACAAGGTGCCGTTTTCGTTCCAGTTTTGTTCTTCGTGGACATTAATGACATTTTTATCGATCCTGCGATCCCTGGTTTACAAGGCGAGTAGCGTAACCACTGCACCACGGAGGCTTCTGCCGGCTTGTACCGAAAGGCAGTACAAGTGTGCTATATACCTATACGCTATGACATTCTCCCCCCTCCACATTGAAATCGCCCTCGAATTTCTGGGAGTCCGAGAATCATGTGAAATGATACTCAAGGAGTTCTAATGCACGAACCCTCAATTTCATTGGTTCTCTGCCTATATATATATAGTTGTCTGCTTAATGTATTGCATTAAACGGCCTGAAAACTCACTCCGGTAACACACCCGTGCGACATAGTGTATTTTATCACATCTCCTAAATGGCTACTTCTCTGATGAAAACCCGTGATTTATACTGCAAACATAGGTTGTGGGTGCTCGTTAGAATCGTCTCAAGGAGGCGGTTCTAACGTGTACCCACAACCTATGTCTTATAGCAGATATAATAAAAAAGTATGTATATCCCCTTAAATCACAGTTTTCTCTATATAAATCAAGGGGTGCTCATTTCACGGACCTGTTCGCATGATGTCATGCCACATTTTCATGGCCAACATGATCCTAGTCTATCCATTTGGTTCCGAAGTTTACGTTAGTCCTCTGTAACTCTAATTTCCCGGCAGTATACCCAGTCGTCTGCGAACAGTCTTATTTCCGAGTCAATTACGGTGGAAATATGATTAATATACAAGGAGTATAACAGAGGACTAAGAACAGTCCCATTCGGGACCCAGACAAAACTGGAACACACTCGCCATTAACTCATATTGGGTCCATATCATTTACAACAAGAGCTGAAACTATAGGTGACCAATGACCCCGTGGGAGCCAATTTCAGAGTTTTTGCAAAATTTCAAGGGAAGATAATTCAGCCAAAAATGAAACAGAGTTATGGCCCTTGGTCAGAATGGGCAAATACTATATGCCCCTCCCCCCCCCCCCCCCCCCGATTCAAAGATTCTCGGGGGTGGGGATGACATAAAAACTTACTATTTTGAGTAGCAAAGAAAGGAATCTATAAATTCAAGAGTCTCCCCTCCCCAACAATGCCGAAACTAAATAAGTTGGGTTTCAGTTGTTCATAAGTGGGGGATGTGGTGAAAACGTGCTGGAAAGCCAGAATAAATGTGTTCACCCGTCCCCTTTGTCCAAGATTTTTACCCAACCCTTTAAATTCGCACGTGTATAAGTTCGGGGATCATAATTAGAATCAAACAGGCATTTCGCTGGCGGATTAAAGAGTTTTATTTCAATTTATTACGCCCCCGCCCATCGGGGCTTGAGAAATAAATTGGGCTGCATGGTGCTTCCACGCAGAGCTGAATCTGACCACAGACGAGTACTTGTAAACCGCTTAGAAGGACTAAGCCTGCCAAGGCAAAGCGGTGTGAGCCAGATCGTCCTATGCATATAAGCCTTCTGGTTTCACTGCGCGGCAGGGCTTGAGATGTCATTTCATCTCAATGTCGGTTAAAACTCCCACAAAATTGTAAGCAACGTCTCCAAAATGACCTAAATAGTGTTTACGGGAACGTTAAATCCCAATTCAAACAAATATTTCAATTTATGAAGAATATAATCCGTGTTTGTTGTACCCAAATTGTGCTGACTAACCGCGTTATGGTGTATCATAACCCGTGGTAAGGTGTACCCTAACAAAAAATCAACCCTTGAACCATCCACGGATTCAGTGGGTATTGACATGAACTGGGGCTCAAGCAAATGCATCAATGGTTGCTCTGAAATCGCAATAACATATAAATCACAAAATCATGTGCACAAAAGATGTGTTACTGTCAAAAAACATTTACCGAAGTATGCTGGGGTTGGTGAAAATACGCTAGACGAAAGAAAATTGTTTGTGTTTTCGTTTATAATGAACAGAATTCTCTGCAACTGTATCAGTAAATGGTCATACCATTACTCTGCAGCTATGCAAAATAACCACCCAAAAAGATTAGGATCTGGGCTAAAATAAACCTTTTTCTTACCGAAAATACTACTGTGACGTCATGATTTCTGTAGCGTTCGTTGTACTGCGGTAACCGGTGTGTTTCTTAAAGCGGGGGCAGTATGAGTACCTTGCTTTGTTAAGTTTTACAGCCCAGTGAACATAATTCAGATCATATTGGGTCAGTTGATAACACCCAGATACATTTCATTGTCAAGCTACTGGTAAACAGCACCATCATTTTCTGAGAACATCACGAAAACATGCCTATAAAATTTTGACCCCTTTGAACCCCACTTTTATATAGTAAAACTGGGGTTTCTGGGGGTATACCTTATTTTTCTAATTTCGGTTCTAAAATACAGATTGTGGGTACTTGTTAGAACCGCCTCGATGAGGCGGTTCTAATGAGTGCCTACAATCTATATTTTGATCAGAAATAAGAAAAATATCACAATTTTTCATCTTAAAATTTTCACTTTTTCAGCGATAAAGGTGGTAATGTATTTGTATAGGCGTGTTTGCGTAATGCACAGGTGATTCAACTATGTTCTGAGCAAAAAAGCAAAGCGTATTCTGATGGATAGTTCTGTCTATTGATTGCACCGTGAACCACAGGTTTTAAAGCAGTTTTCATTTTCTCGCATTATTGAGTGGTTTGAGAGTTTCTGTTTTAGGAAATAGTTGCATTGATTTTCTAATCTCTACCTGCTATAATGACATCTCCATCATCACATCGACTGTATCTACCCTAGACATTTGACCACACTCTGAATGTGGGACAAAATACAGTAGGACTTCGATGGCTCGAACACCGATGGCTCGGTTACCTTGGATGAGTCGAACCCTTTCTTGAGTCCGCAGGGAATTCCTCCTGATACCATATAGTAGGGATAATGTAGGGAGATTTTCTTCTTTTAGCTTGCAATTGTATGCTGTGTGTATTTATTAGAATCGCCTCGATGAGGCGATTCTAATGAGTACACACAACATACATTATTTATAATATAGAACACCGAAAAGAAATCCCACACTTATCTACAATATGTCTCCTGTTATGGTACTCACTAATAGCGACCCGCTGTGGCTCGAACTACCGCAGTCTCGAACAACTTTTCATGGTCCCAAAGGGGTTCGAGCCATCGAAGTTCTACTGTTTAAGAATCTTATATGGGTGTGAGGGGTGGATGGAAAAATCTGTCCAGAGGGTCACTGTCCGGCATCACCAGGCATAGGGACAGACGAATTCGCAACACCCATTTCTGATTATTGACCATCATTCAAATCGCAAGCCGTAGATTTTTATTTCACTCATATCGAGCCGATCATTACTCAGAAGTGGGTGAAAACTTGAGTACCCAGAGAAAAACCACCTTAACTTCCGTTGCAGAACTTAACGTCTCACATGTGACCCGGATCTTTATTTACACTGTGTGACTTTTACCTGACATTGAGATGAAATGACATCTCAAGCCCTGTCACCCCTTGAAATCAATAGGGTTTAAAAACATGAATGGCCCGACTCGCACCACTTTGCCTGGGCAGACTTAGACCTTCTAAGCAGTCTATCAGTTATCATGCATGTGCAGTCAGTTTCAGCTCTGTGTGGAAGCACCAGGCAGCCGGGAGCCCTCCTGGTTTAGTAAAAGCTGTTTTGAAAAGTTAATTTTAAGAATGAATATGGTATGCTTATTTTTCATAATCACATCATGCTGGTATGAGAGAATTTTTTTTTTTAGTACCTTATACTGGTTGACAAGAGCGGGCAACCAGGAAAAGCTGAAGATACCACATTTAACCCCTTAAAATGCCAACCACAACAATTGTCATCTGCTTAGTCATCCGCTGGTAACCCTTCTCTTGCTGAATCAGTTTAGCCACACCCATTTCGACTTTGAACCAATCAAATTACTTGATGTAATATATTCCTACAAATTCATAAATTTAATGTCAAACAGTGTAGATCCTGATCAGATGGCTTCTTCAGAAGCCATCTGATCTGGATCTACACTGTTTCCAAAGATAGGGGTTGTCGTGAACAGCATGATAAGAGTTAAAAGTAACTGTTGCAAGCAGTGCGGACCAAGATCAGACTGCTCCTAGAGGAGCAGTCCGATCAGGGTCCACACTGTTTGCCTGTATGGAAAAATGTGTTCAACAAGTTTGCAAGAAGTTGCAGCGGATGACATAAACAGACAACATTTTCAGATGCAGTTGACAATCTATTATTAGTTTTTGTTTTGTTTTACTGTTGTTATTTTTCAGAGAAAATAAGGTGAACTATCTACTGGAAAACATGACATGGAAAATATCAACAAGTCTATGTACCCTAAAATTCCTAAACATTCTGACACCTTGAGAATTTGTTGTAATTCTCCTAAAATTTTAACAAATTTGTTTCATGATCCAGCGAGGAGTCCAATAGGTGCAGACGGAATGGCAAACAGTGTAGACCCTGATCAGACTGCTCCTTCAGGAGCAGTCTGATCTGGGTCTGGACTGTTTGCTAAGGCCTGAATGTCCAAATACTTTAGATCATAACGGTAATGAATATCCTCCTTGTGTGTTTTGAGTTTCATGCCCCACCAACAGCTAAGGTCATATGGAGAGTGGACCTTAGTTTAAAGACTCATCGCAAAGTCTGGGGCAGTCCGGTGAATATCCTTGTACATCCAACTTAACATAGTCATAGTGGAAACTTTGGGTTACAAAGGTATACACTATTTTTCTTATGCCAGCTCTAAAAATAGATTATCGGCACTAGAACGAACTTGCTCATTTACAAGTGTCTGAATCTTTATGGGTAATACCGTAATTTGGAAGTAATGACAAGGAAGAAAGAAGTGTCACCTGTCTTAACAGGTGAGAAGATAGGTGGAGATAATTCAGATATCTACCTGCATACAGAGATACCTCTTTAACCCTTAAAGGTGCATTATTGAGCTAACGGGTCTCAAAAGTTTTTTTCTGGTTTTTATCTTCAATGCATACTCCTTTGTCATGTGTACACTTTTGAAGCCAAATACAGCGTCAGAACTTTGTGAAAATGGTCGTTTTCATTCGTGTTTACCCTTCGCTCTGAACATGTGTTCGGAATTTCTGTTCTAAAAATAAATATGTCACTTTACACATACACGGCGACACCATCGTCTCTGAGTGTTGTTACTTATGGCATGGTATTCAGCGTCATATTTTTTCCGATTCAGGCATGGCCTTAGCAAACAAGGCCAAAAATGAACATCGCATAACGTCATATATGGGGATTCTATTTTTGTCAAGAACTAATAATAGATCGTGTTCGAAACCTAGTTAGGGAATCCCTCTCAAACTCGTTTACCTGTCATCAAAACTGTTCGCATTTTCGCATAAAATGCATTCATTTGTATTGTTTTAAAGAAAAATACCGGCTATATGTATTTTATTTTTGGAAGCATTTTGTCCAGATAGCTCAATAATGCACCTTTAAGATGCCTAGAAAAATTACATCTGAAAATGTTGTCTGCTGAATTTTTTTTGCAAACGTTTCAAAAAATAGTTTTGCTTACAGGCAAACAGTGTGGACCGAAATCAGACTGCTCCTAGAGGAGCAGTCTGATTTAGGTCCACACTGTTTGCAAAACTGACTTTTAAAGTAACCGGCAGACAACAAAGCAGAAGACAATTGACGTGATTGGCATTTTATGGGTTAATATTGCTTCCTCTTACACCAATTTTAACCCTTTCATCTCTGTAGACCAATAGAGATACATACACAAACAGTGTAGATCTAGATGGTATGGCTCAGTGGTTGACCACTGTAAAGCTTTCACTTACTGTGTCAAGAGCTAAGGCAATGACTGATCCTCCCGAGGTTACAAAACATTTTTCAAGCTCAACTCAACTGAGCATGTAAGTAATGCTCATATATATTAAAATACTAACAAATACAACAATATTCCAGGTCAGATTAGCAGAGAATGTAATCATAATGCTCATAAATGTTAAAATGCCAGCACTGTTTATAATTTATGAACTGGACAAATTCCAGGTTCATCAGGCTCAAGTGAATTGAGTATGAAAGAACTAATGCTCAAATTTATTAAAATACTAACAATTTTCAAATTCCGATTTGCAGACAATTGTATTAATTCTAAAATGTATTGTTGGCATTTCCAAATTTATGAGCAGGACAAATTACAGGTTCATCATACTCAACTCGATTGAGTATAAAAGAAATGCACCACATCTTAAAATACTAATAGACTGAGCAATTTTCCAGTTCAGATCAGCAGAGAATGGTATCTGTATCGCATTTAAAAATTTATGAGCAGGACAAATTACAGGTTTATGTGAGCTCCCAGCATAGTGATCATTATGTAGATATGCCTTCAGGGTACACTACTTTTAAAGAGTGAGTGTTTGAGTTTTACTTCTCACCAACAGCTAAGGTCATACATAGATGGTACCTCGGTTTAAAGACTCATCCGAAAGTCTGGAGAAGCCCAGGATCGATCTTGCGACTCCCGATTTACAAGGCGAGTAGCATAACCACTTCACCAAGGAGGCTCTTAAAGAAAAGTTTCATGAAAATTGAAGTAAACTGTGGCCTCTAGAGGGTGAACAACATAAAATTTTGAAAACTACACATATACAAAAGACACAGAGTGATCATAACTGATTGACTGATTGTTTTGGGTTTAAGGACATGTCAACCCTTGTGGATCATTTTGTGTCGTCAGAAAAGAGACAGAAGAGATAGTAGAGGAGATGAAAGTGAGGGACAATGGAGAAAGAGGAAACACAAGAAATAACAACAATCTCCCTCTACCTTTACCTGCTGTCAGGACAGCAGGCATTGCCCTCCGGTAAGCCAATATCAGTTAGACGTCCCAGTGACACAAGATACACGTCACTTGTGCCTCACCCAACCACCCCAAGAGTGAACATAGTAGCTCACCTTGAGCACTAAAAGCACCTCAAAATTTTCTAGAGTAGATGACAATTTTATTTCCTAAAATATCTTGCAAAGAAAATAATGATTGACATTTCATGTGAATCATCTTTTCAGCAGACAATTCACATTGTAATGTACGCCTTATTTTCTTTGAAAAATAAGAGGGAAATACTTGAAAATGACGTCTGCAAATGTGGCGATTGGTAATTGGAAAGACCTTCTGATAATTAGAAAACCTGCACTTAAGATCTTACATCACAAAACTGATAATCAATTTCAAGTTTTTATTTTCTCTTTTTTTTGTTAATTACCGCATGTAATCAAAGAGCCCAACCATTATCCCATTTTGTACCGGAAACCCCAAAACGGGTACCTTCGCAAACAGTCCAAGCCCAGATGAGATGCCGCAAAATGTGGCATCTCATCAGGGCCCACACTATTTGCAGAAAGTGCAGCCATATTCCAAATTAATTTTTAAGATACCACAACCTGTCACCCCTAAATTAAGAAATGAACTATATATAAGGAGGAAGATTCCATTTGGTACAAAAAGGGTTAATTGCAGCATGTAATCAAAGAGCCCAACCATTATTTGAGTAAAGCACACCAATATTTCATTGGTTCTGTGGTGACATCAAAGAACTAGGATAAGATGGCAAGTCATTTCCAGTAACAGCTTGGATTATTTGTTTAATGGAATTCAATAATCATGACCTACATTTTCTTGTCTTTTATTCTGCGAAGATCCAAATCTAGCTGCAAGTTCCAGGGAAGCTCTATGTTTTATCTTTTTGCACCCAGCAAAATTAAGAAGCATATGACATAATCATTATTTTTTTCATACTTCATAGGAACAAGAATTCTGCCAAAGGGAAGGCACTGTCGTGTCTGTGAGGGTGCAAAGTCACCAAACCATGAAATCTAGGTCAAGTTCAAACATGGATGCTTGCAAAAAAGTTGCCCAAGTTGTACCAAGTTTCATTAATGAGGATCTTAAATGTAGTTCTTGAGAAATGAACTTGAACATTTGGGTGAACTACAGGTTTGATGAAATACTTCACAAAGTCAGTTAACCATGAAATGTAGGTCAAGGTCAAATATGAATGCCTGCATTAAAGTTTCCATTCCAAGATCCAAGTCTGTTCCAAGTATCTGATACTTGAGACCATTAGGTTAATTTAGGTGAAATAATCTATTTGTCTTGCAATTGCATCCCTGACCTTGCTTGTTTGAACGGTGAAATCTTTGTCGTCATTGTCACAAGAACTTTGCCTGTTTCCATCACTTGGCCGACATGATCTTACATTTTTTGATAGCCCAATCTTTATCATCCATTTGTAAGAATGACCCTGTTTGTTTTAATGGCATGACCTTTGTTTTCTAGTTGTGATCATGACCTTGTTTTGATAGCCTGTCGATTTGTGACCATGGCCTTGTATGTTTTTATGGCCTGACTTTATGACAATGATCCTGTTTGTTTTGATGGTCTGACCTTTGTCATGACTTTGTTTTTTTGTGGCTTGACCTTTGGTCTTCCATTTGTGATTATGACCTTTATTTTCATGGTCTGACCTTTGTCTTTCATTTGTGGTAATCACCTTGTTTGTTTCCATGGCCTGTCCTTTGTCTGTCATTTGTGACCATGACCTTGTTTGTTTTCATGGCCTGACCTTTGTCTCTCATTTGTGATCATGACCTTCTTTGTTTCCTGGCCTGACCCTTATCTTCCATTTGTGATCGTGACCTTGTTAGTTTTCATGGCCTGACCCAATGTCTTCCATTTGTGATCATAGCCTTGCTTGTTTTGATGTTCTGACCTTTGTCTTCCATTTGTTACCATGATCTTGTTTTTTTTCTGGGCCTGACTTTTGTCTTCCATTTGTGATCATGACCTTGTTTGTTTCTATAGCCTTCCATTTGTGATTATGACCTCCTTGTTTTGATGCCCAGACCTTTATCTCCCTTTTGTGACAATGACCTTGTTTGTTTTCATGGTCTGACCTTTGTCATCTGTTTGTGACCATGACCTGTTTGTTTTCTTAGCCTAACCTTTGCCTTCCATTCACGACCATCACCTTGTTTGTTTTGATACTCTGACCTTTGTCTTCCATTGTGACAGAAACATTGTTTGTTTTGATGGTCTGACCTTTGTCATGACCTCATTTGTTTTCATGGCTAACCTTTGTCTTCCATTCATGACCATGACCTTGTTTGATTTGATGGCCTGACCTCTGTCATCTTTTTGTTACCATGACCTCATTTATTTTCACAGCCTTACCTTTGTCTTGACCTTGTTTTTTTTCAAGGCCTGGCCTTTGTCATCTGTTTGTGAGCATGAACTTGTTTGTTTAAATTTCTTCCATTTATGAGCATCATGCTGCAACACCGCATTCTGCAGCGTCTTGATCTGGGCCTGCAGTCCCCACCCCCCTCCCCCCGAGTACCCATTTTGGGATTTCTGGTATGAAACGAGTTAAGTCATGGTTGTTCAATGGTGACCTGTGTGAGGCATGAACCACCCCAAGTGGGAGGCTTGGGATGTGCTTAGCCTGGGAGATATGTTTTATTTTTAGAGATGAAGACCCAACTCCAACTCCCATCACAAAAAAGCGCCTATACAGTTTTGACCTCCTTGAACCCCACATTTATATAGTAAAACTGGGGTTTACTGGGGTATAACTTATTTCTCTTAATTCTGCTCTAGAATATAGATAGTGGGTACTTGTTAGAACCGCCTGCAGTTCTAACGAGTACCACAATCTATATTTTGAGCAGAAATAAGAAAAGTATGACAATTTTTCATCTAAAAAATTTTCATTTTTTCGGAGGTAATGTTTACAATTTACTTGTATATGCGTGTTTCATAACGCCAATAAAAAGTATCCTCATAAAATAAAACCTTATAAATGAACAATCTGCAGTCAACTGAAATAGCTGCTGATTTGTTTGTTTGTTTGATTTGAGGTTTAACGTCTCCGTCAACACTGTAAAGGTGATTTTCGAGATGTTGCTTCCAATTTTTTTAGATGAAATGACATCACAAGCCCTGTCGCCCAATGAAACCAATAGAGTTTATAAGCATGGATGGGCCGACTTGCACTGCTCTGCCTGGGCAGGCTTAGATCCTGTAAGCGGCTTATCAGTACTTGTGTGGGGGTTGGTTTCAGCAAGGAAGCATCATGCAGCCCATATATTTCTTCAAGCCCCGATGGGCGGGGGGCCAGAAATAGCTGGTGAGTGGCTGGTGTATTAAAAAGTCACAATGTCATGGTCTGGTTTGGTTTGGAGTTTAAGCTCACAATCTCCTGATCACCAGTCGGACCCACATCTGACAAAAGTAACATTACGATAACACAACCGTGCGACAGAGTGCATTTTTTCACATCTCCAAAATGGCCATTTTTCTGAGGAAAATCTGTGATATTTGTCTTATAAATGCGGCAAACATAGGTTGTTGGTGCTCGTTAGAAGTGGTTCCAACGAGTACCCACAACCTATGTCTTGGAGCAAAAATAAGAAAAATAATGTTTACCCCCATTAACCCCAGTTTTCTCGATATAAAGTAAGGTTTAGGGGGTCTTCATTTCACAGACTTGTTCATGTGATGATGTACTCGTATCAGACACTTTTACTTACCACAAGAATAAAGAGTACAACCTCATCCAATTGTGTTATATTCCAGACATTTAATTCAATTCTCATGACATATTAAAAACCACTATTTTTTCTGAAACACCATCATTAAAAAGGAAAGAAGTTCTAAAACAACTTCCATTTCACCTACCCTGCACTTCAAAACCAGTTCAACCAGTCTATCTAAACCCTTTTTGTACCAAATGGAATCTTCCACCTTATATATAGTACAAGTCCATTTCAAAATTTAGGAGTGTCTGGTTGTGTTTCCTTCAAATTTTATTTTGAAAATGGCAAAACTTTTTGCAAACAGTGTAGGCCCTGATCAGATGCCGCGTTCTGCGGCGTCTGATCTGGGCTTGCACTGTTTGCCAACTACCCGTTTTGGTGTTTCCGGTACACAATGGGTTAAAAAAACAGAAGATATATTGCAATGATAGATCCCACGGGAGAGTCCTGTCTGCTGGCTGGTAACTTGGTAAGAAAACGCTAATCCACAGGAACTCGTTACTCATCATGCAGAGCGTTAAATTTTAAAAATTTCCCTTCTATCTGCAAAAAGACATATTTTGGATACTCATCCGAATCACCTCGGTGAGGCGATTCAAATGAATATCTACAATGGATGTTTACATAACGAAATGTCAAAACAAAATTTCGAAATAGTAAGGCTTGTTTAGAATCTGGTTATCTTTTTTTTTTCTCCACAAAGCAGGCAGAAAGTATTGATCAACAAAATCAAGGATTTCCTCAGAGACTGAAAATATATTGTGAACCACTAACGGAAAATCCAATAAAATGGACGATTTTTTTTTTTTTTTTTTTTTGGTTTGGGTTTTACGGCCCTTTCAAGATTATTTCACTCATATCGAGCCGATCGTTAATCATAGGTGGGCGAAAACCGGAGTACCCGGAGAAAAACCACCTGACCTTCCGTTGCAGAACTTGGCGTCTCACACGTGACCCGAGCGAGGCTCGAACCCACGGCGGTGAGAGACCTAATGACTAAGAGTCAGCGCTCTTATCCATTAGGCCACGGAGGCCCGTATAAAATGGACGATAAAAATGCGAAAAATCAGTGTGTGCATTCCTAGACTTACAGATCCCCACCCCCTCCCTCGACTTCCTCCTCAACTCCTCAAGTACCACACACCGCGTCACAAAATTTTACAAGATAACATTCTGTTTTCATTTTTTATCAATTTTTTTTTTCAGCGAGGGTTTGATATTTAATGTGAATCAACCTTAAAAAGATGAATCATATAAAATGTCAAGCCTGTTTTTCACTAAAAAAATTAATGTTCTCAAAATGCCACCTAAGTATTGGGACAGACAGGCCTAAGCAAACAGTGCAGACCCAGATCAGACTGCTCCTTCAGGAGCAGTCTGATCAGGGTCTACGCTGTTTGCCATTCCGTCTGCACTTCTTGGGATACCTTGCTGGGTTGTGAAACAAATTTGTTAACATTTTAGGAGAATTACAGCAAGTCCTCAAAGTGTCCGAATTTTTAGGATTTTTACGGTACATCAGCTAAGGGTGAATTAAGTGAGCAATGAAATGCACAACTCAGATACTGGTTGTTTTTGTTTGTTTGAGGTTTAACATCCCTGTCAACACTGTAAAGGTCATTTTGGAGACGTTGCTTCTAATTTTGCAGGACTTTTACCCAACACTGAGATGAAATTACATCTCAAGCCCTGCCACCCAATGAAACCAATAGCGTTTATAAGCATGGACAGGCCGGCTGATGGGCGGGGGACGCATTTGAGATACTGCCAGCAGGGTATGAATTTTCTTGGTTTTTGCAATGAATTGATTTATTATTGGGTTAATTGCAAACCAACCCAAAGATTCTAAGCACAGAAGCTCTTCAGTCCACGTGACTATCACTGACTTGTAGGAATATAGGTAACTGTTATTTATAGAAAATAGCCACAGAAGTCTGGTAGGTGTGACGTCAGAGTGCTGTGTAAAAGAAAGCTTATTTTCAAATATTAACATTGAAAAATTTGCTCCAGGAGAACACCCATATGATCTGCAATGTCAAACCACTGAACACTGTCACCATCAGGTCCAGTGAGCTACTTGAGCGTCTTGGCATTGAGGACCTTAGAAAGAAGGCGCCTCTGGTATGGACATGTGGAACGCTCCAATTGTGCAGTCAAGACTGCCTGTGACATACAGGTAGGCAGAAAGCGGGGGCCTGGAAGGCCCAAGATGACATGGAAGCAGCTGACAGAAAGAGATTGCAGAGAATGGAAATCCTCATGACAGACAAGCCTGGAGATCTGCTGTAAGATCTGCCATGCGTGCAGCAAGCCAGCTACCTGGCAGGGGGCCCACTTATGCGGGTGTTGCCCCTGTACCTGCATGTTAATCAAAAATACGATGATGATGAGCAAGAAAAATATTTCTGAGAAAGTTGTCTCCCTGAAAGTGTGTATGTTACCTTAAGGGGAATGAGAACACCTGGGCAGATTTCTTCCCCCCCCCCCCCATAGGCCACTTTTCAAAGGGAGACAACTTTCGGGACTTCCTGTTCACTTTTCTATAAGCCCTGTCACACGGAAAAGGGGGTCTACTCTTAAAGGAAAGAATTTTTTCCGTAAAAAGTTGACCCCTATTGACATGGGAGACAAAAATACTTTTGCAGGAGTTGCCTCCCCTGAAGGTGTTCCCATTCCTCTTAAACGACATTAGTGATGCAGACTGAACAATTTAATATCAGATTATTGAATTCTTCTGTCAGATCACTTTGTATCTAGCAATCATCACCGAGTGCGATTTTAAATGACCCCTGTTAACAATGGCCATTTTTACCCTGGGCAGTAATTATTTTTGTGCAATTTTCTATAGTCATAGACTGCAATTTCCATGATAACTTCCCAATACATCAATGTTTAAAATGCCTGAAAGCGGCAGGAAGGCCAAACCACCATTCTGCTGGTAACCTGCAATTCTACAGTTAATAGCACTGGCATTTCAAAACTTATAATTATGGTTAAACCTATATTATGCAAATTTGTGAAGAAAAATCTAAAAATCCTGATACCGTTGGTAATATTTTTACAGGGAGCTTTTGTTTGTTTGATTTGAGGTATAACATCCCCGTCAACACTGTAAAGGTCATTTTGGAGACGTTGCTTCCAATTTTGTGGGACTTTTACCTGACATTGAGATGAAATGACATCTCAAGGCCTGTCGCCCTATGAAACCAATAGGGTTTATTAGCATGGATGGTCCGCCTCGCACCCCGGTTCCTGGACAGGCTTAGCTTCTCTAAGGGGTTTACCAGTACAAGTGTGCGGGCCGGGTTCAGCTCTGCGTGGAAACATCATGAAGCCCATATATTTCTTCAAGCCTCTATGGGCGGGGGCAATTTACAGGCAGCTGCCAACATTTCCTTTAACCCATTGTATACTAGTGGACTCTTCCATTGCTATACATTGGAAAAGTTCATTTGTCATAATATAAGGGGTGGTAGGCCTATTTTTTCGTTTTTATTCCAAATTCTGTTAACTCTTATCATGCTGTTCACGACAACCCCTATCTTTGGAAACAGTGTAGATCCAGATCAGATGGCTTCTGAAGAAGCCATCTGATCAGGAACTACACTGTTTGACATTAAGTTTATGGCTTTGTAAGAATAAATTACATCAAGTAATCTGATTGGTTCAAAGCCAGAAATGGTTGTGGATAATCTGAGTATTCTGTATTCTGGGGCATCTGATCTGGCCTGCACTGTTTGCCAAGGTAATCCTTTAGGGATTTCCCACAAACAATGAGTTAACCCGTACAGTAAGCAAACAATGTATACCCTGATCAGATGCTTTGATCTGCGTTGACAGACACCCTGATCAAATGTTTTTCCCTGAATATTCAATCAAAGACTCTATTAATGTCCCCGATGCTGGATTTTCGATGTCTATGATGGTGATTCTGTCTATCTTCTTGTATCTGGTCTTAGTTTAGGGATTTCCCACAAACAATGGGTTAACCCGTACAGTAAGCAAACAATGTATACCCTGATCAGATGCTTTGATCTGCGTTGACTGACCCTTAAATTCCTGTACTGTAAGCAAATAGTGTAGACCCTGATCAGACGCCGTGTTCTGCCGCGTCTGATCTGGGCCAACAATGTTTGCCAAGGTATCCCTTAGGAGTTTCCCAGCATGCAATGGGTTAAAATAACAGTAGTTTTTCAATGCACTGAAAGTAATAGAAACCAAGGCTTTGGGCATTATCATGGTTTATGAGCTGCCCTTGGGCCAGGGCCTGGACATCAGGCGAGGGCCATATTAACCCCGTGGTCTGAGCCCCGGCCCTCAGGCAGTCCATAATCCTTGACAGTGCCCTCAGCTTAGGTTACTATATTGCTTAAGTATAGGTTGGGGAGAGTACTTTTATTCACATTACCGAAAAAAAATTGTAAAAGATCCAACATTTTTCATTTTCAACTATGTTCTTCACCATTTTCCATTTTCATCTACATTCTTGTCAGATTGGCGACATCAAAACCGGGATCGTTTGATACTTGGCGTACAATTACCTGCCTTGGTATGTAATTTAACAAATCATTATTCAATTTTAAACACCTTGTAACTGGAGGCAATTGTGTTTGTAATCAGAATCTGGGAAAGACTTAGATACTGTAATGACATTTTGCACACCACAAAGCTTGCCTTAGTGATTATCTTTTTTTTTTTTTTCAAATTCAGTAATAACTAATAAGACCATGTGAAAGGGAATGTAACATTTTTAAAAATCTTTTAGCTGTCACTATACGAGGATTGTTTGCTATGTACCATCACCATCCAACGTACTGGGACAGACAGGCCTAATACTTAGGATCATTACAGTAGATTATATGAATCTTATATGGGTGTGAGGGGTGGATAGAAAAATCCGTCCCGAGGGTCACTGTCCGGCATCACTAGGCTTGCTGAGTGATGCTGGACAGTGATCCCGAGAGAGATTTTTCTATCCACCCCTCACATCCATATTGGATTCTTTTTCTTGCATACCTTCCATTTCTTAGCGCGGAATTTCAATGCTGCAGTCACTTCGGATACCAAGGTCCGCCATATTGTGTTGACACTGCAGGAATGTAAAGTGACGTCACAGATCGTGCATGACGTAAACCTTAACGACAGCCCACACAAGGTCGTAATCAACCAGTGCATTTATCAAACACGCGATTATATTCGATTTGGGGTTGGAATACTCGGGTCAGAACATAAATTTCTATCCCAGGGTAAAATCGCGGATTTCCTTGTTTGGTGTGCAAGAAAATAACATGATACCCTGCCACTACAATTACATCAAGCAAGTGCCATATCACAGTGAAACAAAACCTAATGGCTGTTTCCCCCCATCCAAGTGATGTAACCATGCAAGTTTGGTCAGAATCAATCATTAAGTTCAGGAGATATAGTGCTTTAAACAGATAACATGATAGAAATGGCTATGTTCAATGTTCAAGGGGGGATAACTCCAAAAGTAGGCAAATCAGAGTTATGGTTCATATGTTCTGCATGTTGTATCAGGCTGCTCTGCATATCTGTGTAGTTTCGTGAAAACATCTCAAATGATGTGGAATGATAGCAACTGCAATATTCAAAGTTCAAAGGGCAAAAACTCCAAAAGTGGGAAAATCAGACTTACAGTTCATATGTTCTGCATGTTGTCCCATGGTGTCCTACATATCTGTGAAGTTTCATGGAAATATCTCAAATGGTATCGAAGTTACGGAGCGGACACGAAACTATGATAGAACTGGCTATGTTCAAAGGGCAATAACTCCAAAAGTAGGAAAATCAGAGTTACTATTCATTTGTTCTGCAGGTCATCTGATAGTTCTCTACATATCTGTGAAGTTTTGTGAAAATACCTCAAATGGTATCAGAGTTATGGAGCGGACACGAAACTGATAGCAACAGCTATATTCAAAGTTCAAAGGGTGATAACTCCAAAAGTAGGAAAATCTGAGTTACGGTTCATATGTTCTGCACGTCGTCTCATGGTGTTCTACATAATCTGTGAAGTTTCATGGAAATATCTAAAATAGTATCGAAGTTATGATGCGGACACGAAACCATGAAGGAAATTCCTATGTTCAATGTTCAAAGGGCAACAACTCCAAAAGTAGGAAAATCAGAGTTACTGTTTATATGTTCTGCATGTCTTCTGATAGTGCTTTAAATATCTGAAGTTTCGTGAAAATATCTTAAACGGAGCGAACACGGAACTATGGGGCGCTGACGGATGGACACTCAAAACTTCGGAGGGTATTTTAATTTTTTAATGGCAGGGCATAAAAATGACAATAAATGTGAATTTTTCTACAAAATCTACATATTTTTGTTTGGATATAACAAGGTGTTTAATTAACAGGGAGTCTGTTTTGGGGTCCAAATAGTGTTATAAAGAAACTGTGGTTTATATCATGTTTACCTTATGTATTTAGACAGACCAGGCCTAAGCATAAAGTGTAGACCCAGATGAAATGCCATATCCTTTGGCGTCTCATCAGCGTCCACACTGTTTGCCACACATTAGCTATTTGTATACACAACATCGGACAGTAAGGCTTTTGAACAAGTATGGGTACGAATACTTAAAGGGGCTCTTACACTGTCACGATTTTGGCCACGACTCACCACGATTTTTTAAATCGTGGTAAATCGTGAACAACGTCTTAGAGAAGTCGGCAGAGATCTTGAGGAATCGTGGTTGATCGTGATAGTTCGGGAGTGACCACGACTGTTTTGGACATGTTCAAAACATTCGTGACGAGCCGGCATCATTTTTCAAATCGTAGAGCGGTCGTAGAGAAATCGTAGCTCAGTCGTGAGCCGTCGTCGTGGTAATCGTGGCCAATCGTGAATAATCGTGACTGAATTCTACCATGATTGTGCTACGACAAGACAAGATCATCTACGACGCCTCTACGATTCCGTTGCAACTGCCGTACGATCTACTACGATATCATGACGACTACTCACGACAATGCAAGATTCACCAGGAATGCACTACGATTGATGACGACGCTAGCACGATTTATCCCGACGCTACGTCGAACGCACTACTTTCTCCACGTAACTTTGTACATATAATTACCCAGGTAACTAAGGTCAACTGTCAACTAACTCCCTCCTGTTCCTCTGCAACTCCAGTTGTTCAGCCATTGCAATGTCATTTTCGATCAGGTCTTGTTCGAGCTGAACTAAATTTTGAAGATACAGAAGCCTTTGACCTGGCTGCAAAAACATTTTCGTCAGATGCTCTCTACAGAAATGGTTGAAACTGAATGGCACTGTGCATTTGATGAACACTTTTATATACCCAGATCGTTATAAATCCTGACGAATCGGGAGAAGTCTTGGTTAATCGTGAGTAAATCGTATCGAATCCTCCATGATCGTACTGAGTCTTTGATCATCGTGTCTTGGTCGTAGAGCAGTCTTGCAGGGATCGTGAGAAATCGTGTATGATCGTCTGATATCTTGAAGCAATCGTGGTGCAGTCGTAGAAGAATCCTAGAGGATCGTAAGACATCGTGGTCGATCGTAGAGGATCGTTGTAAATCGGCTCCATTATCGTACAGCAGTCGTGATTGTTCGTAGAAGTGTCGTAGCAATGTCGTGAGTATTCGTAGGGTAGTGAAATCGGAACCGTGTATGCCCCGATTTGCCACGATTTTCATGGTCCCAATTGGTCGTGGACAGTCGTGGACAATCGTGGTCAAAGTCGTGACAGTGTAAGAGCCCCTTAAGGTAAATACAATAGTATATTTTGGCTCAAGAGTAAATACGGTATTGTCTTGTGGTTCAAGCACATCAGCCCTGCAAGGTCAGTTTAAGGGGAATGGGAACATGTGGCAGATTTTTCCACCATTTTTCAAGGGGAGACAACTTTTGGGACTTCCTGTTCGCTTTTCTATAAGCCCTGACACACTAAACAAGAGGGCCCAGAGGGCCCTGGTTCGCTCACCTGATCCAAAGCATAACAAGTGGGCCCCGGGCAGGGTCAATTTTGGCCCCAGGGCTAAAATTTGAACAGTCTTGGTAGAGGTCCACAAGATGAAGCTTCATATCGAATATGAAAGACCTGGGCTTTCTGGTTTCAGAGAAGAAGATTTTAAAGGTTTACCCTGCATATAGAAGTCTATGTAAAACAAGATTTTCCCTATATAAGTCTATGTTAAACCAAAGGGCCCCGGAGCGGGGGCATTTTTGGCCCCAGGGCTATAATTTAAACAATCTTGGTAGAGGTCCACTAGCTGAAGCTTCATAACAAATATCAAAGACCTAAGCCTTGTGTTTCCGAGAAGATGATTTTTAAAGATTTTCCCTATATAAGTCTATGTAAAACCAAAGGGCCACATGGCGGGGGCATTTTTGGTCTCAGGGCTATAATTTGAACAATCTTTATAGAGGTCCATTAGCTGAAGCTTCATAACAAATATCAAAGACCTAAGCCTTGTGTTTCAGAGAAGAAAATTTTTCAAGATTTTCTCTATATAAGTCTATGTAAAACCAAAGGGCCCCGGAGCGGGGGCATTTTTGGCCCCAGGGCTATAATTTGAACAATCTTGGTAGAGGTCCACAAGATGAAGCTTCATACCAAATATCAAAGACCTGGTCCTTGCAGTTTCAGAGAAGAAGATTTTTCAAGATTTTCCCTACATAAGCCTATGTAAAACAAAAGGGCCCTGGTGCGGGGGCATTTTTGGCCCCAGCACTATAATTTGAACAATCTTGGTAGGGGTCTACTAGATGAAGCTTCATACCAAATATCAAAGACCTGGGCCTTGCGGTTTCAGAGAAGAAGATTTTTCAAGATTTTCCCTATATAAGCCCATGTAAAACCAAAGGGCCCCCATGCGGGGGGCATTTTTAGCTCTAGCACTATAATTTGAACAATATTGGTAGGGGTCCACTAGATGAAGCTTCATACCAAATATCAAAGACCTGGGCTTTGCAGTTTCAGAGAAGAAGATTTTTAAAGATTTTCCCTATATAAGCCTATGTAAAATAAAAAAGGGCCCTGGTGCGGGGGCATTTTTGGCCCCAGCACTATAATTTGAACAATCTTGGTAGGGGTCCACTAGATGAAGCTTCATACCAAATATCAAAGACCTGGGCCTAGCGGTTTCAGGGAAGAAGATTTTTCAAGATTTTCCCAATATAAGCCTATTTTAAAACCAAAGGGCCCCCATGCGGGGGCATTTTTAGCTTCAACACTATAATTTGAACAATCTTGGTAGGGGTCCACTAGATAAAGCTTCATACCTAATATCAAAGACCTGGGCCTTGCGGTTTCAGAGAAGAAGATTTTTCAAGATTTTCCCTACATAAGCCTATGTAAAACAAAAGGGCTCTGGTGCGGGGGCATTTTTGGCCCCAGCACTATAATTTGAACAATCTTGGTAGGGGTCTACTAGATGAAGCTTCATACCAAATATCAAAGACCTGGGCCTTGCGGTTTCAGAGAAGAAGATTTTTCAAGATTTTCCCTATATAAGCCCATGTAAAACCAAAGGGCCCCCATGCGGGGGGCATTTTTAGCTCTAGCACTATAATTTGAACAATATTGGTAGGGGTCCACTAGATGAAGCTTCATACCAAATATCAAAGACCTGGGCTTTGCAGTTTCAGAGAAGAAGATTTTTAAAGATTTTCCCTATATAAGCCTATGTAAAATAAAAAAGGGCCCTGGTGCGGGGGCATTTTTGGCCCCAGCACTATAATTTGAACAATCTTGGTAGGGGTCCACTAGATGAAGCTTCATACCAAATATCAAAGACCTGGGCCTAGCGGTTTCAGAGAAGAAGATTTTTCAAGATTTTCCCAATATAAGCCTATTTTAAAACCAAAGGGCCCCCATGCAGGGGCATTTTTAGCTTCAACACTATAATTTGAACAATCTTGGTAGGGGTCCACTAGATAAAGCTTCATACCTAATATCAAAGACCTGGGCCTTGCGGTTTCAGAGAAGAAGATTTTTAAAGATTTTCCCTATATAAGCCCATGTAAAACCAAAGGGCCCCCGTGCGGGGGCATTTTTGGCCCCAGCACTATAATTTGAATAATCTTGGTAGGGGTCTACTAGATGAAGCTTCATACCAAATATCAAAGACCTGGGCCTTGCGGTTTCAGAGAAGAAGATTTTTAAAGATTTTCCCTATATAAGCCCATGTAAAACCAAAGGGCACCCGTGCGGGGGCATTTTTGGCCCCAGCACTATAATTTGTACAATCTTGGTAGGGGTCCACTAGATGAAGCTTCATACCAAATATCAAAGACCTGGGCCTTGCGGTTTCAGAGAAGAAGATTTTTTAAGTTTTCGGTGAAAAAAATCTATTTTTGGCTACTGTGACCTATATGTGCAACAGACCGGAACCATTTGAACAACTTTGAAAGGGGACCACCTAAGGATCATTCCTTTGAAGTTTGGTCAAAATCCGATCAGTGGTTTAGGAGGAGATGTCGTTTGAAGAAAATTTTACGGATGCACGCACGCACGGACGCACACACGGACGCACGCACGCACGACGGACGACGGACAAAAAGTGATCCCAAAAGCTCACCTTGTCACTACGTGACAGGTGAGCTAAAAATGGGTCTACTCTTAAAGGAAAGAATATGCTCCTCAGGAGCAAATTCTTTCCTTTAAGAGTTGACCCTATTGACATGGGAGACAAAAAATACTTTTGCAGGAGTTGCCTTCCCTGAAGGTGTCCCCATTCCCCTTAAGTCAGTTTGGAGAGAAGGACAGAAGAATAATGGAGATTAGAAAAGAACAAGGGAGAAAGAAGAAAGGCGCATTTATTCGCCGAAGGGGGTAGTCAAACTTGAGCAAATCATCAAGCTCATCAGAAAGCAAGTACACTCTATCGGATGAGGTTCTCCTACACAGGAGGGATGGGTCTTTATTACAAGGGCACAGGTTTTACCTACATTACCAGCTGTTAGATTTTACACCCAGAAATGATGTTAAAAATTGATGATCTTTCAGATACCAGTCTTCAACAGGCCTCCCTTTCCTGTTTTATCACAATTTTGTGCATACTAGACCCAATCCTTTTGCTTTGTTTGATTTCAGGTTTAATGTCCCCGTCAACACTGTATAGGTCATTTTGGAGACGTTGCTTACAGTTTTGTGGGACTTTTACCCGACATTGAAATGAAATGACATCTCAAGCCCTGTCGCCCAATGAAACCAACAGGGTTTAATATAAGCATGGACGGTCCGCCTCGCACCGCTTTACCTGGGCAGGTTTAGATCCTGTGAGCGGTTTACCAGTACTCGTGTGCAGTCGGATTTCAGCTTTGCGTGGAAGCATCATGCAGCCCATCTATTTCTTCAAGCCCCGATGGACGCGGTCCGGGCCCGCTATTGTCTTGTAGTTCTTTTGCTATTGTCTTGCAGTTCTTTTTTTTTTCTTTTAAGTGTCTTAAACTGTTCCCAGTCAAATCACGTGAACACCATATTTGGAAGTCACGTGACCCATAATACATCCAGTAGAAATGGTGGAAGATGTCTTGCCTACAATGTGTCAAAGTATGAGCAGAATCGGTTCAGGTTTAAGTAAATTATGGCCGTTGAAATAAGGGTACCCCCTCCAAAGGGCGAGTATTGAATAGTGCTCAGCATGCTAAAGGTTAACCCATTTTGTACCAAAACCCCAAAACCGGTACCCAAGCAAACAGTGCAAGCCCAGATCTGATGCCGCAGAACGTGGCATCTGATCAGGGCCTCCATTGTTTACTAAAAGTTCACTCATTTTCCAAATAAATTTTGAAGAAAAACACAACCTGTAACCCCTAAATTTCGCAATGGACTCCTGCTATATATACGGAGGAAGATTCCATTTGGTACAAAAAGAGTTAATTATCCTTGAAACTCCGTAAGCTAAGGGCTTGCTGCGTATGACATGGCTCATGGTGACTATAAAACATCCATCTTGGAAAGAGAAATCTGTGCTATCTTTAACTGCAACAAGGAAAATCTATAAACAAATGTGATATAAACCTTCTTCTCTTCCAACATCCTATAAATATTTATAAGAAATGGAGGCAATGCAGAGTAAAATCCTTGGTCAGATCCATGTTTACTACAAAAAGACCAAACCAGGCTGCACCTATGCACTATACACAGTTTGGTATAAAACCTGACAGTTTTCTACTTCAAAAACCCAACTGCTACAGCAAAATACCTTTACCAGCCCTCCGACCCTTTCTTTTCCAACTGTTTCCATCATGCTTTGCCTGATATTATAAAATCACTTGTGTTACCAATTAATGCTTACAAAATGCCAGACACCCTGATCAAATGTTTTTCCCTGAATATTCAATCAAAGACTCTATTAATGTCCCTGATGCTGGATTTTCGATGTCTATGATGGTGATTCTGTCTATCTTCTTGTATCTGGTCTTAGTTTAAAGATGTTTTATGCTAATGTAGTTTTATAGACAGAACTCGGTCTTAGGAGGAATAGACAGATCCAAACTTATGTTTTGTTACTTTTGGGATATCAACCCAAAGTTATATAATACACAAGTCAAGTTAAATACACCACAACCTCTTTATAACACTATTAAGGGGGTCCAAAGCAGATCTTCTTTATAACGCTATTAATTGGGTCCGAAGCAGAAACAGTGATAGTTAAACAACCATGTTATATCCAAACAAAATGTGTAGATTATATAGAAAAATGACCATTTATGGTCATTTTTCTATATAATCTACACATTTTTGGGATCCATCTTGAAACCGTGTTATATCCAAATTGTGTTATAATGAACCATGTTATAACAAGGTTGTGATGTAGTTTGTTTGTTTAATTTGAGGTTTAACGTCCCCGTCAACACTGTAAAGGTCATTTTGGAGACGTTGCTTCCAATTTTGTGGGACTTTTACCCGACATTGAGATAAAATAATAATAATAATAATCACCTTATTTATAGAGGGTAACACATTTAGTACTGGTACTAATCTTCCATGTGGCCCTCTTTTCTTGGGTAAGAACCAGTACTAAGCAATGTGGATAAAGTTTCTTGCTCAAGGAAACAACACGTGGCGCTTGCGAGGATCGAACCGGCTACCTCTCGATCTCGAATCCTATGGTTTACCACTGCACCACAGCGCTCCACAAAATGACATCTCAAGCCCTGTCGCCCAATGAAACCAATAGGCTATTATCCATATGACTACCATCACTACTGACCCCCTTACAAAATCCAGGTAACAGTTATCTACAGACATGAAATTCTTGTTGTTATGAGGTCAGAGTGCTGTATAAAGAGGTACAAACATGAAGTGGGCTCAAGTGCTGGGACTTCGATCAGATGCCACAGAATGTGGTGTCTGATAAGGATCTTCATTGTTTGCTTAAAAAACTGGCATTTAAGGGTTAAACGATACAAGTTTACACTTTCATCCAGTGGGCAAAAACTGAAGAACCCAGAGAAAAAACACCTAGCCTCTTGTAGCAGAACCTGGTACCTCACATACTCAAACACACAGTTAGTGAGACCTAATGTTTAAACCAGTGGCCTATTGTTCCATAAAATATACGCTAAATCTACTAATCTGCCAACAATCTCTTCATGTAGTACCGTATTTTATCCTACACATACAAGTATTAACTTTCATATTCAGAAAGATAGGGCTGAGCAAAAAGTCTAGAGACAGATGAGAAACTGTGTTCAGAAGCCGCTGAATGCAGTGCCTCATCAGAGTCTACACTGTTTGCCACTCATCCAGCTATTTTAGCCTCAACATCAGGTATAAGGACCATAAGGCAAGGAACTCTTCAGTAAAAAGAAACAAAGAACGGTTATCTATCCCGCCATTTTTCTCATTCGGTGGAGGTGAATGCTTCGGTTTTTATCGCTAAAATTTCACCATTTTTATAACAGATTTTCTCACGTTTTGATCAATAATCATCAGAAATTTAAGGAAATATAGGGAAAAATACTATAGAGTAAGTCTTTGTCAGAGGTCTAAGACATGTTTGAAATATTTCTTGTGCACATTTGGTGAGGTTATATAATAGAATACCTGTGTTTTCACCCCCGAAAATGGCGGACCTCAACTAAAAAAATGACGGCACACCGACTGTCCCTATTAACCCTTATCTTGCTGTTCACGACAACCGCCATCTTTGCAAACAGTGTAGATCCTGATCAGATGGCTTCTGAAGAAGCCATCTGATCAGGATCTACACTGTTTGGCATTCAGTTTATGAATTTGTAGCAATAAATTACATCAAGTAATTTGATTGGTTGATAGACAGAAATGGGTGTGGCTTAAATGAATATTCAGCAAGATAAGGGTTAAACTGTACTTGTTCAAATTTCAGAGCAAGTATCGTAAAGAGATTAGGGTGTCCGAATACTTCGGGTAAATATGGGTAAATACGGTATCATGAAATGAAACTTACCAGCTGTACCGCCTGATACAGGGATTTATTTTTGGTCATGTTTTATCACAAAATAAATGTGGAAATAAATGAAACACTTGTTATTTGTGTATTCAGCATTAAAACAAAAGCAATTAGTTTTGTAATCAGACCCACTTGTAATCAGCCAATTTGTGATAACCCTTCTTATGTTTCCAACAATCTACAATTAGTTCTGACATGTTTAGTGCAACAGGGAAAATTAATGAAAGGAGTAACTGTTATGGTTTTCATTGCTCCTCCAATAAATAATGGGCTTTGAAAGCAATTAACCCTTAAGATCCCAGAAAACTTACATCTGAAAATGTCGTCTGCTTAAGTTGTCTGCTGAATTTTTTGCAAACATTTTAAAAGATATTTTTGCCTATAGGCAATGCCAAACAGTGTGGACCCAAATCAGACTACTCCTAAAGAAGCAGTTTGATTCGGGTTCACACTGTTTGCAACAAATGACTTTTAAAGTAACCAGCAGACCACAAAGCAGACGACAATTGTTGTGATTGGCATTTTATGGGTTAAAGATAGATGACAGGTTCATAGCTGCTGATAAGGAAAGCTATAATAATTTTGGTATAATTATAGTTAAAACTCCATAAAAACATATTTTGTGGGTATTTGTTAGAATCGCCTCATCGAGGCGAATCCAGGCATGTTAAGCGAGCTCCCCGGGAATATGTTTAAGGGAAGGCTAGAAAATGGTGTTATTCTGACAGCTTTTTGAACACTTTTTGGCCGAGGTTGAGGTTTTGCAGGACAAGATCAATGTCACAGGTCATTTTTTTGTATGAGTTGGAACCTACATGCCTAATATGAAGGCTCTATCTCAAATGGTACAATAGTTATGATAAAGTAGGTCATCGGTCAAGGTCACATGTCAGAATTTTGTGGAAGTGGGAAGCCTCACAAGGAACCTACATGCCAAATATGAAGGCTCTATCTCAAACAGTTCAAAAGTTATGATAAAGTAAGTCAAGGTCAAAAGTTTTTGTATGGCTGGGAAGCCCTTGTCACAAGGAACCTACATGCCATATATGAAGGCGCAAAATATGAAGGCTCTATCTCAAATGGTTCAAAAGTTATGATAAAGTAGGTCACATGTCAAGGTCAAGGTCACAGGTAACATTTTTGTTATAGTGGGAAACCCTTGTCACCGGAAACCTACATTCCAAATATGAAGTCTCTATCTCAAACAATTCAAAAGTTATGACCAATATTTTTTCTTTGAAGTAGGTCACAGGTCAAGGTCAAGATCAAAATTCTTTGTATCAGTGGGAAGCCCTTGTCAAAAAGGGACATAATTATGTGCTAAATGTGAAGGCTCTATCTCCAATGGTTTAAAAGCAATGACCAATGTTATCTTTTATTTAAAGTAGGTCACAAGTTAAGGTCAAGGTTACGGGTCAAACATTTTTGTATGAGTTGGATGCCCGTTTCACAAGGAACCCTAATTTCCAAATATGAAGGCTCAACCTCAAGTGGTTCGTAAGTTATGACTAATGTTAAATTTTTCTTTAAAATAGGTCACAGATCAAGGTCACTGGTAAAAATTTTTTGTATGTGTCGGCAGCCCTAGTCACAAGGAACTTACATGCCAAATATGAAGGCTCTACCTCAAATAATGCAAAGTTTTGACCAATGTTAACCCATTTAGAAACCCCAAAACGGGTACCAGGGCAAACAGTGCAGGCCCAGATCAGACGCCGCAGAAAGCGGCGTCTGATCAGGGCCTACACTATTTGTGAAAAGTTAACCCATTTTCCAAATAAATTTTGAAGAAATAACAACCTGACACCCCTAAATTTTAAAATGGACTCCTGCTTTATGTAAGGAAGAAGATTCCATTTGGTACAAAAAAGGGTTAAAGTTATGGACAAACCAACAAACAGACAGGTCCCCGCTATCACTAGCATTGGTTGTGAGCACTTGTTACCCCTAATCTGGATGCACTGACCATCCTTCCTGTTTATTTATCTGCCAAAGATCCTTTTCTTCTTATGCATCTCAATTCATTATTTCCTTTTATAGAACTAAATGGATTAATTTAATTTAAAACTATTTTAAAACAACTCCAGTCTGCAATCAATAGTTTGAGATAAAACCCCCTGCATGAAATTTCACACTTCTATTATCAAAGAAGCAGGTCTTTGAAGCTGTAGTTTAGAAATCCATTTAGATGGCTATTAAATTTCATTCAGCTTTGAGGAAGAATTTAATGAAAACATTAATTTGAAGCTGAAAAATGACTATGTATAAAGATACCAATATTAGTTTTCTATACATAAAAATATACATTTAATTTAAAACAAATGATATTGTGCATAAAAAAACTTGTATACAGCACTTTGCCATTAATGTTTCGTTTAAAACAATTTGCACTGCAATGGTAGCCTGACCAGGCCTGTACACAGGAGGTACCAATCTGATCCATTCACACAAGAGGTATAGGTTCGAACTTAGTGCATCAATCTGTCATATACCAGAGGTCTGTTTCAAACAGGAGGTGCCAATCTGATTCATACGAGAGGTTTGTCTAACACTGGAGGTACCAATCTGGTCCATACCTAATGTCTGGCTCACACTGGTAGTACCAATCTGGTCCATACCAAAAGTCTGGGTAACATGGGAGCTACCAATCTGGTCCCTAACAAAAGTCTGGCTGACACTGGAGCTACCAATCTGGCCCATACTAAAAGTCTGGCTACCACTGAGGTACCAATCTGGTTCATATGAAAAGTCTGGCTAACACTGGAGCTACCAATCTGGTCCATACCAAAAGCTGGCTTACACTGGAGGTACTAATCTTGTTCATACCATAAGCTGGCTTACACTGGAGGTACCAATCTGGTCCATACCAAAAGTCTGGCTAATACTGCAGGTACCAATCTGGTCCATACCAAAAGTCACGCTAACACTGGAGGTCTGGCTTACAGAGGAGGTACCAATTTGGTCCATACCAATAGTCTGACTAACAGCTGAGCTACCAATCTAGTCCATACCAAAAGTCTGGCTCACACTGGAACTACCAATCTGGTACATACCAAAGTCTGACTCACACTAGAGGTACCAATCTGGTACATACCAAAGTCTGGCTCACACTGGAGGTACCAATCTGGTACATACCAAAGTCTGACTCACACTAGAGGTACCAATCTAGTCCATACCAAAAGTCTGGCTCACACTGGAACTACCAATCTGGTACATACCAAAGTCTGACTCACACTAGAGGTACCAATCTGGTACATACCAAAAGTCTGGCTCACACTGGAGGTACCAATCTGGTACATACCAAAAGTCTGGCTCACACTGGAACTACCAATCTGGTACATGACAAAAGTCTGGCTCTCACTGGAGGTACAAATCTGGTACATACCAAAAGTCAGGCTTACACAGGAGGTACCAATCTGGTACATACCAAAGGTCTGGCACACACTGGAACTATCAATCTAGACCATAACAAACATCTGGCTTACAGAGAAGGAACCAATTTGGTCCATACCAAAAGTCTGACTAACAGCTGAGCTACCAATCTAGTACATACCAAAAGACTGGCTCACACTGGAACTACCAATCTGGTACATACCAAAGGTCTGGCTCACACTGGAACTACCAATCTGGTCCCTACCAAAAGTCTGGCTCACACTGGAACTACCAATCTGGTCCATACCAAAAGTCTGGCTCACACTGGAACTACCAATCTGGTCCATACCAAAAGTCTGGCTCACACTGGAACTACCAATCTGGTACATACCAAAGGTCTGGCTCACACTGGAGGTACCAATCTGGTACATACCAAAAGTCTGGCTCACACTGGAACTACCAATCTAGTACATACCAAAAGACTGGCTCACACTGGAACTACCAATCTGGTACATACCAAAGGTCTGGCTCACACTGGAACTACCAATCTGGTATATGACAAAAGTCTGGCTCACACTGGAGGTAACATTGTGGTCCATACCAAAAGTCTGGCTCATACTGGGGCTACCAATCTGGTATATACCAAAGGTCTGGCTCACACTGGAACTACCAATCTGGTCCATACCAAAAGTCTGGCTCACACTGGAACTACCAATCTGGTCCATACCAAAAGTCTGGCTCACACTGGGGGTACCAATCTGGTACATGCCAAAAGTCTGGCTAACACTGGAGCTACCAATCTGGTCCATACAAAAAGTCTGGCTCACACTGGAGGTACCAATCTTGTCCCTACCAAAAGTCTGGCACACAATGGAACTACCAATCTGGTACATACCAAAAGTCTGGCTCACACTGGAACTACCAATCTGGTCCATACCAAAAGTCTGGCTCACACTGGAACTACCAATCTGGTACATACCAAAAGTCTGGCTCACACTGGAACTACCAATCTGGTCCATACAAAAAGTCTGGCTCACACTGGAACTACCAATCTGGTACATACCAAAAGTCTGGCTCACACTGGAACTACCAATCTGGTACATACAAAAAGTCCGGCTCACACTGGAGGTACATATCTGGTACATACCAAAAGTCAGGATTACACAGGAGTTACCAATCTGGTCCATACCAAAAGTCTGGCTCACACTGGAACTACCAATCTGGTCCATACCAAAAGTCTGGCTCACACTGACACTACCAATCTGGTACATACCAAAGGTCTGGCTCACACTGGAACTACCAATCTGGTACATACCAAAAGTCCGGCTCACACTGGAGGTACATATCTGGTCCATACCAAAAGTCTGGCTCACACTGGAACTACCAATCTGGTACATACCAAAGGTCTGGCTCACAATGGAGGTACCAATCTTGTCCCTACCAAAAGTCTGGCTCACAATGGAACTACCAATCTGGTACATACCAAAAGTCTGGCTCACACTGGAACTACCAATCTGGTCCATACCAAAAGTCTGGCTCACACTGGAACTACCAATCTGGTACATACCAAAAGTCTGGCTCACACTGGAACTACCAATCTGGTACATACCAAAAGTCCGGCTCACACTGGAGGTACATATCTGGTACATACCAAAAGTCAGGATTACACAGGAGTTACCAATCTGGTCCATACCAAAAGTCTGGCTCACACTGAAACTACCAATCTGGTACATACCAAAAGTCTGGCTCACACTGGAACTACCAATCTGGTACATACCAAAAGTCTGGCTCACACTGAAGCTACAAATCTGGTTCAGTCCCAGGAAACTGGGATGGTCACATAAATGCATGTACCGTATTCGCCCTAATTACCGCACCGTGCGCTTAGTTTTTTCAAAATCGTGCCAAAAAATCACGGTAAAAAATCTACCTAATTAGCGCACACTCGATGCGAAAACAATAGCTTCCGAGATGATGCATACTGATATTTAATGCGATGGAAAAGGATACTAAAGCATTGCCTTCACTGTTGAAGAAATAACGGTAAGTTTTTTTATAGATTTATGTGAGAGCTTCCAGGGGGAGGTTACTGTAAAGTGTGCTCTTATGCATTTCCTTTTCAAAAATAGCTATGGTGTGCGCTTATAGGAGCATGTGCGGTAATTAGAGCGAATATGGTATATAGAAGAAAGATGACTACCGTACTGATCCTAAGTATTGGGACAGACATCAGCAAAGAGTGCAGACCCAGATCAGACTGCTCCTGTAGGTAAGGAGTTGAGGTGTCTGATTATTTAGGGTAAATATGGTACACTCAAAGACAATCAATCACATAACGAAAACACGCCTATACTAATACATTGTAAATTTTGCCGCCAAAAAGTTAACCCTTCTCTTGCTGAATATTTAGTTAAGCTACACCCATTTCTGATTTTGAACCAATCAGATTTCTTCATGTAATTTATTCCTACAAATTCATAAACTGAATGTCAAACAGTGAAGATCCTGATCAGATGGCTTCTTCAGAAGCCATCTGATCTGGATCTACACTGTTTCCAAAGATATGGGTTGTCGTGAACAGCATGATAAGTGTTAAAATTGTAAGTTGAAAAACTGTGATATTTTTCTTATTTCTGCTCAAAATATAGATTGTTGGTACACATTAGAACCGCCTCATCAAAGTGGTTCTTACGAGTACCAACAATATATATTTTAGAGCAGAAATAAGAAAAATAAGGTTTACCCTGTAAACCCCAGTTCTACCACATAAAAGTGGGGTTCAAGGGGGTCAAATTTAAATAGGTATGTTTTCGTGATAAATCTACAAGACTTTTAGTGCTGTCAGTACTTTGATTTTCATTGTCAGTAGTGTCTGCTCCATTTTTGCTGGACACTTCTAGTAGTTACTTCCTTGTATTTCCATTGTTACAACATATTGCCATCACAAGATATTTTCACATTTAACACTGTTGCCTCATGATGCCGTTATCATAAAACATCGAGATCAAAGTGTAAAATGATGCGGTTTCAATCAATATGAAGCATGCAACATTTCCTTCTTGATCCTGCTGAATATTCATATATGCCATACCCACGACCGATTATCAACCAATCAGATTTCTTGATGCAAATTATTGCAACAAATTCATACACTGAATGACAAACATTGTAGATCCTGATCAGATGGCTTCTTCAGAAGCCATCTGATCTGGATCTTCATTGTTTGAAAGATAAGACATATCTGGGATCAGCAGGACAAGGGTTAATCATGCATGCTCATGTAAAGGTGTGGGAGAGTAGAAGAATTAGAAGTGCAGCAGCGTAGGAGGAGATATCGTATGTTTTTTTCACCCTTATCCTGCTTAATATTTGCCGGACTCGGTAGCTCAGTCGGATGCGCGTCTGTCTGGTGAGCAGGAGGACGCGGGTTTGATTCCTGCCGGGTTGGCAACATTCTTTCGTGGAGATTGATCATGAAATCTTTTCTACTGTCATTCTCTCTCTTCCACTGATTCAAGAAGGGCAGTTGTCAGTTTCTGGCAAAAGAATGTGGACTGTACTGGTTAACCGCTTACATATAAGCATGCCCAGATCAAAAGTGTGGATAGGTAAACTGACCGGCTCAAAAATGACCTAAAATAGTGTTGACTGGGTCGTTAAACTCCAATACAAACAAACAAAACTGTTGAGTGAGTGAGTGAGTGTTTGAGTTTTACGTCCCACTAACAGCTAAGGTCATACAGAGACGGGACCTCGGTTTAAAGACTCGATGATCATCCGAAAGTCTGGAGAAGCCCAGGATGGATCCTGCAACTCCCGGTTTACAAGGCGAGTAGTGTAACCACTACACCACGGAGGCTTCTAACAAAACTGTTGAATAATTTAATTAGCCACACCCATTTTTGACTATTAGCCAATCAGGTTACATGATAATTATAACATTTCAAATTCACAAACTGAATGACAAACAGTGTAGATCCTGATCAGATGGCTTCTTTAGAAGCCATCTGATCTGGATCTACGCTGTTTGCAAAAGTAAGGGATGTGTTGTGTTCAGAGGGACAAGGGTTACCTCTCACCATACTGAATATTTCAATATTCTACACCCCCCCCCCCAATTTTCAGCCATCTGTGCTGCATGATTTCATTCAGAAGCAGAAAGACCCTGATCAGCTGGCTTCTCTGAATGGAATCATTTAAGAAAATTGTGAAATTAATCTGAAACTGGGCCACTGGTGACGGAGGAGTTCTTGCTTGCATGAATTGAGGTTTAGTGTCCCTATCAACACTATTCAGGTCATTTTGGAGATGTTGCTTCCAATTTTGTGGGGGTTTTACAGCTCAAGCCCTGCCATCCAATGAAACGAAAAGGCTTGTTAGCACCGGACAATCTGACTCACACCACTTTGCCTGGGCAGGCTGTCCTTCTAAGCGGTTTAACAGTACTCGTGTGTGGTCAGTTTCAGCACCATGCAGCCCATCTATTTGTCTAAGCCCCAATGGGCAGGGGCAAAAAAACAGAAGTTCTAATGAGTACCCACAACATAGGTTTATATGGAGATATAAGGAAAACTATCCTTCAATTATCACAAAATACTTACCTTATCTGTTCCTATAGCAGCAAATAAGGTAAGTATTTTGTCATAATTGAAGGATAGTTTTTGCCTATTCTCTTTAAAAACCTATGTAGTGGGTATTCATTAGAACCGCCTTGCTGAGGTGGTTCTAAGGAGTACCCACAAAATAGGTTTATATGGAGAAATAAGGAAAACTATCCTTTAATTATCACAAAATACTTATCTTTTTCTATAGCAGCAAATAAGGTGTGTATTTTGTGATAATTGAAGGATAGTTTTTGTCAATTCTCCATAAAAACCTATGTTGTGGGTATTCATTAGAAGCGCCTCACTGAGGCGGTTCTAATGAATACCCACAACATAGGTTTTTATGGAAAAATAAGAAAAACTATCCTTCAATTATGACAAAATACACACCTTATCTGTTGCTATGTGTCATTGTAGTTCAAGAGAAATGGTCTTGAACAGACAGGTGAATGAAGGGAAATGGAGAAATGGTCTTGAACAGACGGGTGAATGAAGGGAAATGGAGAAATGGTCTTGAACAGACAGATGAATGAGGGGATGAACGAACAGACATACGGATGGAAAACCAGACTCCCATATCATGCCATGCTTTAAGCTGGCATGACAAAAATAGCATTTCATTTCCTATGTATGTTATTCTTATATTTCCACTTCAAACATTACAGAAATTCTAGAACAGATATTAAAAGAGCCAATTTTTTTTTATGTATACAGTCAAACTTGGATGGCTCGAACCCCTTTGGGACCATGAAAATTTGTTCGAGACAGTGATAGTTCGAACCATATAGGGTTCCTATTAGTGCCATACCAGGAGACATAATGGAGATAATTGTGGATATCTTTTCAGTGTTCTGTATTATAAATGTATGTTGTGTGTACTCATTAGAATCGCCTCATCGAGGCGATTCTAATGAGTACACACAGCATACATTTGCAAGATAAATGGAGAAAATCTTCCTAAATTACCCCTATATCGTATTTGGAGGAATTCCCTGCGGACTCAAGTACGGGTTCGACTCATCGCAGCCATTGCAGGTCAAGCCACTGAAGTTCTACTGTATATACAGAAAAATTCCACTATCAAGACCACTTTAAATTAAGCAGGCCTCATACTGACCAAGCTTTTCCATGCCTGAAAGGCCGGATTTTGCAGCCTTAACCCTTATCCTGCTGAACATGACAACCAATTACCTTTGCAAACAGTTTAGATCCAGATCAGATGGCTTCTGAAGAAGCCATCTGATCAGGATCTATACTGTATGTAATGCAGTTTGTGAACTGAACGATATAGTATATAAAGTAATTTGATTGGCAGCTAGTCAGAAATGACTATGCCTACATAAATTTATTCAGCAGGATAAGGATTAAATTGTCATTTTAAACAGAATATAGGAGGACGAATCAAATTCTAAGAGCTTGAAATCAAGAAGAATCAAATTCTAAGAGCTTGAAGTCAAGAAGAATCAAATTCTAAGAGCCTGAAATCAAGAAGAATCAAATTCTAAGAGCTTGAAGTCGAGAAAAATCAAATTCTAAGAGCCTGAAATCAATTCTAAACGCCCGAAATCCTGAAAATGCCGGAAAAATATGAGGCCTGATTAAGAAAAATTCTGCTTTTAAAAGCACATTTAAATAATTTCAGTCATTCTTTCTTTGCATTTTCAGCAGACAGAGTTCTCTAGAATGAGACCACCTTTGGGACTGTTCAAAAGTGGTCTTAAAGACCACTTTTGAACAGTCCCAAAGGTGGTCTTAATATAGAAACGTTACTGCATATATATTTTTCAGAGAAACTCCTGCTGTAATTTCAATTCATTTCAGAAGACTATTCACATGTAATTTTCAACCTTATTATTATTTTTTTTTGAAAAGAAAAAAAATTGAAACTGCCATCTACTAATCTTGATTAGCGTCTGAAATGTAAAATTTAAATTCAACCATTTTTTTTTATAATTTTGCCCCCGCCCATCGGGGCTTGAAGAAAAAGATTGGGCTGCAAGATGCTTCTACACAGAGCTGAAACCCATCATCATCATCATCAACGGATTTTTGATTAACGTGCAGGTACAGGGGCAACGTCCACATAAGTGGGCCCCCTTCCAGGTAGCTGGCTTGCTGCACGCATGGCAGATCTTACACCAGATCTCCAGGCTTGTCTATCATGAGGATCGATAGCAGAGAGCTTCCATTCTCTGCAATCTCTTTCTGTTAGCTGCTTCCAGGTCATCTTGGGCCTTCCTGGCCCCCGCTTTCCACTTACCTGTATGTCACAGGCAGTCTTGACTGCACCGTTGGAGCGTTCCACATGTCCATACCAGCGAAGTCTTCTCTCTTTCAGGATGAGGTCCAGGTCCTCAATGCCAAGGCGCTCAAGTAACTCACTGGACCTGATGGTGACAGTGTCCTGTGGCTTGACATTGCAGATCTGTCTGATCATTGCCCTGTCATTTCGCTGTAGACGTTGGAGGTTTGGCTTTGTCAATGGCCATGTCTCACTGGCATGGAGCATTGCGCTCCGCACACAAGAGCTATACACACGGCAAAACACATCGCACACAAGTACTGGTAAACCCCTCAGATGGTCTTATTATAAGCCTGCCCAGGCAAAGTGGTGTGAGTCGGCCCATCCATGCATATAAACCCTATTGGTTTCATTGGGTGGCAGGGATTAGGATGTCATTTCATCTCAATGTCAGGTAAAAGTCCAACAAAACTGGAAGCAACATCTCTAAATTGACCTAAACAGTGTAGACGGGGATGTTAAACATCAAACGAAACAAACAAATTAACCATTTTATATGGGGGAAACGCCAAAACTTGTTACTGGGGCAGTACCATAGCAACAGATAAGCTTGGTATTAAAGATAGTTTATTTCACCATATAAACCTATGTTGTGGGTATTTATTAGAACCATCTCGCCGAGGCGGTTCTAATGAATTCCCACAACATAGGTTTATATGGAGAATTGACAAAAACTATCCTTCAATAATCACAAAATACCAAGCTGATCAGTTGCTATGAACTGTGAAGGCCCAGATCAGGGCTCCCTCTGTTTGCAGAAAGTTCAGCTATTTTCTATGTTCCGCTAAAATGAAAATTATACAACCTTACATCCCTAAATACGGAAATTGACACTTATTGTATATAAATTCACGTTACAAGTCCGTAAACTGAACACCTCCATTAAGAGAAAACTGGAGTTTACCGGGAATTCATTATTTTTCTTATTTCTGCAACAAGACATATGTTGTGGGTACTCGTTAGAACTGCCTCAATGAGGCAGTTCTAACGAGCATCCACAACCTATGTTTGCAGTATAAATAAGAAAAATATCACGGATTTTCATCCAAAAAGTGGCCATTTTGGAAATGTGAAAAAGTGAACTATGTCACACGGGTGTGTTATCGCAATGACTGTTAGCAGAAAGTTCAGCTATTTTCTAAATAAATTTATGAAAATTACACAACCTGTCACCCCTTAATTCGGAAATGGACTCCTATTTGTATACCCTTGTCCTGCTGAGTCGGATATGTCTCATCTTTCAAACAATGTAGATCCAGATCAGATGGCTTCTGAAGAAGCCATCTGATCAGGATCTTCATTGTTTGTCATTCAGTTTATGAATTTGTTGCAATAATTTGCATCAAGTAATCTGATTGGTTGATATTCAGAAGTGGGTGTGGCATATTTAAATATTCCACAGAACAAGGATTAATAAGAGGGAAGATTCCATCCAGTACAAAATTGGTTCAAATTGAATCAAATGAGAAAAAAATTTTTTTTTACTCACACCATACTCTAATCCCATTTCCTCCCCATTCTCTTCTCTGTTTTTTTTTTTTTTTTGCGTGAAAATCAAGCCGCATGAATACCATAGAAATAAAGCAAATAAAACTAAGTTTACTTACATGAAATGAGGATCCAAAACTGACTCCGTCCCGTTCACATTAGTTTGATTCTGATGCGGCGTGACTTGCACGTCTATGGAACAAACTACGGTCTTGGCCAGAAAGCCATCCAAGATGTCAATAGACAGCTGTACTGAAATCAGAATAGACACACTCAGTAAATATTTGGTCCCGTAAAAATCTATAACTGCCGATACGATACTGACTGTGTATGAGATGACAAATATTCCCTGTCACATCGTCGAGGACAGATTTTCCAATTACAGAGTCTGCCAATTAATTTCATGAGTTGTGTCACACCACATTGATATTCTGTGCTTATATACCGGCAGTTGAGGCTGAAACAAGCCTGCGTATAGATCCAGTCAGTCAGATCAAATAACAAGCCTGGGTATAGATCCAGTCAGACAGATCAAATCCTAAGCTCTTCCACAGTCATACACTGAACAAATATCTTCCACAAGCTGGTCTCAGCTTTCACTGTCCCCTTCTAAATTAACCCATTTTGTACTGAATGGAGTACAGAGGAGTCCATTTCGAAATTAAGGGGTGTCCATTTCAGTTATATACAGAAAAAAAGCCACCAAAAATTGAGATTAATTCTGCTTTAAAAAGCTTATTTGGAAAGTTTCAGTTATTCTTTCTTAGTGGTTTCTGCAAAAAGTGCCATCTTGTCAGAGACCACCTTTGGAACGGTTCAAAAGTGGTCTTTAAGTCCACTTTTGAACAGTCCCAAAGGTGGTCTTAATACAGGAATTCACTGTATTTAGAAAATGGCTTAACTTTTTCCACACTCTGCAGCATTGGATCTGGGCCTGCACTTTTTGCCATTGTATCCGCTCTGCCGTTTCCGCATATAAAATGGATAAAGCGCTGATTTCTCACGACCAAGCTCCCGTGATTACTGCTCGATATCTTGAGGGCACAATTCTCTCTATTTTCCATGCCTACCAATAATGTTCCTGTTCTCTGTTCTCGTTTACGCATTATCTTCATTCACGACTCCAAACTAACTTTCCGCTGTATGACTCCCAAATATTGCAGTCCTACAGCCAATCAATATGGTCTAATCTATTCAAATTTACAACTGGAGAAAAAGCTAGTTTTGCCTTTGATGGAACAAGGAACACTGTCTAAATGCTACCAGTTTCTTGCGTTAACCCATTTTGTACAGGAAATCCCCAAACTGAACACTGTTACACAGTGAAGGACAGCTTCATATTCCACAGCCTTTGCTGCAGACAGACATAATTAAGACCACCTTTGGGACTGTTCAAAAGTGGTCTTTAAGACCACTTTTGAACATTCCCAAAGGTGGATTAAGTCCACCTTTGGGGGTGGATTAAGAGCACCTTTGGGACTGTTCAAAGGTGGTTTTAAGACCACTTTCCAAAGGTGGATTAAGACCACCTTTGGGGGTGGATTAAGAGCACCTTTGGGACTGTTAAAAATGGTCTTTAAGACCACTTTTGAACATTCCCAAAGGTGGTCTCTAAATACTAAGAAGACACTTGGTTTAGAAAATGGAAAGAAAGAATATCTGAAACCACTAAATATGCTTTTAAATGCAGAATTTGTCTAAGTTTTAGCTGGTCATAATATCGGAATTGCACTGTATATAGACAAGTCCAGCCCTGAAACAGTTCTGTTAGTTTTAGGAGATTATTTATTTGCAAACAGTGAAGGCCCTGATCAGATGCCATTTTCTGCAGCATCTGATCTGGGCCTGTACTTTTTGCAGTGCAGGTGTTTTCCATTCCGACTGCTCCTTTTTGGACTTCTTGCTGGGCAGTTAAAAAATTGTCAAAATTTTAGGAGAATTACAGCAAGTCCTTAATATGTCCAAATTTTTAGGATTTTTACTGTAGGTTCATGAAAGAAGTCATGCATCGCAATATTAGTCGGTTGTGAATGTTCTGCTGAGCTTTTGCTGGTTTCTACTTGATGCCGTAAAAATCCTAAAGATTCGGACAACTTGAGGCTTTGCAGTAATTCTCCTAAACTATTTACAAATTTGTTTCAAAATCTGGGCAAGGAGTCCAAAAGGTGCAGACAGAATGGCAAACAGTGAAGACCCTGATCAGACTGCTCCTTCAGGAGCAGTCTGATCTGGGTCTGCACTGTTTGCTTAGACCTAACTATCCCAAATATTAGAATCATTACGGTAAGTGCCTTTTTCTCATTTTTTTGTTTGATTTGAGGTTTATCGTTCCTGTCAACACTGTGTAGGTCATTTTGGAGACGTTGCTTCCAATTTTGTGGGACTTTTACCCGACACTGAGATGAAATGACATCTCAAGCCATGCCACCCGGAAACCAATAGAGTTTATAAGCATGGATGGCCCGACTTGCAACACTTTCTCTTAGTAGTTTACCAGTACTCATGTGCGGTCCGTTTCAGCTCTGCGTGGATGCATCATGCAGCCCAAGCTATTTCTTCTAGCCCCAATGGGCGGGGGCAATTTTTTCTCATCAACTGACTCCTATGATTTCATATACAATCTCAAGGAACATAATTCTGTCAATATTTTTGTCACCTTTTTCAAGAGGGGTCCACTCTCAAAGGAAAGAACTGGGGCAAATGCTTTCCTATAAAAGTGTAATTGGACCCCTAGTCAGATGATTTTTTTGTTTGATTTGAGGTTTAACATCCCTATCAACACTGTAAAGGTCATTTTGGAGACGTTGCTTCCAATCTTGTGGGACTTTTACCCGACAATGAGATTAAATGACATCTCAAGCCCTGTCGCCCAATGAAACCAATAGGGTTTATAAGCATGGACAGTCCGACTCGTCCTAGTCAGATGAGGAAGGTGTAACAAAGAAGCAACAAGGATTTTCTTGTTGCTTCTGTGTACATCCATACTTATCTGCTTAGCTGGTCTCAAAAAGTTATTTCCCTTACAAAAAAAGCAGAAAAATCGGAACACCTCCAAAGTATGCTCATTCTCCTTACCCCTTTTTTGTACCAAATGGAATCTTCCTCCTTATATAAAGCAGGAGTTCATTTCTAAATTTAGGGGTGTCAGGTTGTGTTTTCATCAAAATTTATTTAGAAAATGACTGAACTTTTAGCAAACAGTGGAGGCCCTGATCAGACGCCGCATTCTGCGGCGTCTGATCTGGGCCTGCACTGTTTGCCAAGGTACCCCTTTAGGTGTTTCTGGTACTGAATGGGCTAATTTGTGATAACGAGCGTTATTTCAATGATTTCAAACACTTTTATGCAAATGCCAATCTACTTTAACGGTCATCTGGTTTGACAATGCCAGAACTGTTGTTTTGCTTGCCGAATCAATATCTGTCATGATAACTGCATTGTCCTACACACTTTACGGAAACAGCAAATCTACATCTCTTCTCTAAATTGAGCTCGTCAGGACAGCCAAGTATTTTGGGGATGACTGTTAACGTGGCATCTGATCAGGGCCTGCACTGCTTGCTAACAGGATTTGTCATCAAAAATAGAATAAAACGAAAAAATAGGCTTGACACCCAGTTTATGTCAAATGGACTTGCCTAACATATAGCAATGGAACACCATACATAAGCATACAATGGGTTATTTTGTTTGTTTGATTTGAGGTTTAACGTCCCCGTCAGCACTGTAAAGGTCATTTTGGAGACGTTGCTTCCAATTTTGTGGGACTTATACCCGACACTGAGATGAAATGACATCTCAAGCCCTGTCGCCCAATGAAACCAATAGGGTTTATAAGCATGGACAGTCCGCCTCGCACCCCGGTTCCTTGACAGGCTTAGATCCTCTATGCGGTTTACCAGTACTAGTGTGCGGGCCGGATTCAGCTCTGCGTGGAAGCATCATGCAGCCCATATATTTCTTCAAGCCCCTATGGGCGGGGGCCAATACAATGGGTTAATGTTTACTGGCATGCTAGCGGAAACACAGCTATTTTTTTTTTAGGCATTATAGTAACTCAGCAGTAGTCATAATCTCCAATGGTGGCATAAGTGATGATTTTTTTGACATCTTTTCGATCTCTTTTAACACTTATCCTGCTGAATAAATTAATTTACCCACACTTTTTTCTGACTATCAAACAATTAAATCACTTGATATGTTTTCGTTCAATTCACAATGAGATTCTTCAGAAGCCATCTAATCTGGCAAAGGTATGGATTGTCATGGTCAGCAATGTAAGGTCTGTTGTGTGTACTCATTAGTACTGACTTGGTCTGTTGTGTGTACTCATTACTACTGCCTCGGTCTGTTGTGTGTACTCATTAGTACTGACTTGGTCTGTTGTGTGTACTCATTACTACTGCCTCGGTCTGTTGTGTGTACTCATTACTAATTTAGTACTGCCTCATCAAGGCAATTCAAAGACTAATATACACAAAATTTTTGAGATAAAATGAGAAAAAAAAAATCACCCTAAATTATGGAGTTGCAACAAAAATAATGCCTATAGAGCACCACAATAACACATCAGCATGACATAGTGCATTCTTTCAGATCTCCAAAAAGGTTAACCCTTATCTTGCTGAATATTCATTTAACCCACGGCCCCCGCCCATAGGGGCTTGAAGAAATATATGAGCTGCATTTTGCTTCCATGCAGAGCTGAATCCAGCCCGCACACTAGTACTGGTAAACCGCTTAGAGGATCTAAGTCTGTCCAGGAACCGCGGTGCGAGGCGGACCGTCCATGCTAATAAACCCTATTGGTTTGATTGGGCGACAGGGCTTGAGATGTCATTTCATCTCAATGTCGGGTAAAAGTCCCACAAAATTGGAAGCAACGTCTCCAAAATGACCTTTACAGTGTTGACGGGGACGTTAAACCTCAAATCAAACAAACAAACAATTTAACCCTTGTCCTGCTGAATTTTTATTTATGCCACACCCACTACCGATTATCAACCAATCAGATTAATTGATGCAAATTATTGCAACAAATTCACAATCTTAATGGTAAAAAATGTAGATCCTGATCTGGAGCTACATTGTTTCAAAGATAAGGCATATCTGGGATTAGCAGGACAAGGGTTAAGCCACACCCATTTCTGTCTATCAATCTATCAACCAATCAAATTACTTGATGTAATTTATTGCTACAAATTCATAAACTGGATGACAAACAGTGAAGCTCCTGATCAGATGGCTTCTTCAGAAGCCATCTGATCTGGAACTGCACTGTTTACAAAGATAGGGGTTGTCATGAACAGCAAGATAAGGGTTAATCTTAATACAAAAATTTGTCATATTTTTCATATTTATATGCCAAACAAAGGCTGTGGGCGGCCCCCGCCCATCGGGGCCTGAAGAAATAGATGGGCTGCATGATGCTTCAACACAGAGCTGAAACCAACCCGCACACAAGTACTGGTAAACTGCTTAGAGGATCTAAGCCTGCCCAGGCGAAGCAGTGCTAGTCGGACCATCCATGCTTATAAAACCTGTTGGTTTCTTTGAGAGGTATTCATAACACGGATTTGTTAATATTATGGGAACTCAAGGATGAGTTAGTGTCGGCCGTGTTTAATGGTGTTCCATTGAAGATTTTTCGTATTATGCATTTGCAAGTTAACCCATTTAGTACCAGAAACCCCAAAACGGGTACCCTGGCAAACAGTGCAGGCCCAGATCAGACGCCGCAGAATGCGGCGTCTGATCAGGGCCTCCACTGTTTGCTAAAAGTTCAGTCATTTTCCAAATAAATTTTGATGAAAACACAACCTGACACCCCTAAATTTTGGAATGGACTCCTGCTATATATAAGCAGGAAGTTTCCGTTTGGTACAAAATGGGTTAATGGTGTTCAAGCCATTGAAGATTTTTCGTATTTTGCATTTGCAATTTAATGCAATTCGGACAATGACTCAGCATTATTTGTTAGAACTATTCAAATATCCTCCCAGTGAGCATTAAAAGCTACGAAATTATCAGTTTCATTGTTGACGTTTAATTCCAGCTAGGTTTTCTCAATTTCTCCGGCAAGTGAATGGAAGGCAGCTAAAACCTGTCATTTTGTACAAATTAACTCGCCATTATAAAACCAAGGAGGTAAAAGCTTGAAATGCGATCGCACTTTAGGCGAGAATTGATGGCTAGAAAGCAACTCAATGTCAGAAGATTGAGGGGGCGTGGCCGTGGACAAAGGTTAATGGTCATTACACAGGTTAACAAAGGTTTGTGACCATATCAATGAAGATGATGGGGAACAGCTAAAACCAACAAACTGTCATGTCCAAGTGCTAAAATCTTTTTCCTCGTGCTCAACTCACTTGTTGCTTACAAGTATTACAAGAGGGCCCAGAGTGCCCTGAATCGCTCACCTGAGAATCAGTGTCTCTAGTAGATTCTTGGCCGAAGGGCTATACTAGGTGAAGCTTCATACCACATATCAAAGACCTGAGCCTTGTGGTTTCAGAGAAGAAGATTTTAAAGATTTTCCCTATATAAGCCTATGTAAAACCAAAGGCCCCCCGGGCGGGGGTATTTTTGGCCCTAGGGCTATAATTTGAACAATCTTGGTAGAGATTCACTAGGTGAAGCTTCACACCAAATATCAAAGACCTGGGCCTTTCGGTTTTAGAGAAGAAGATTTTTAAGATTTTCCCTATATAAGCCTATGTAAACCCAAAAGCCCCCAGGGCGTGGGCATTTCTGGCCCCAGGGCCATAATTTGAACAATCTTGGTAGAGGTCCACTAGATGAAGGTTCATACCAAATATCGAAGACCTGGGCCTTTCGGATTCAGAGAAGAAGATTTTTAAAGATTTTCCCTGTATGTAAAACAAAAGGCCCACAGGGCGGGGGCATTTTTGGCCCTAGGGCTATAATTTGAAAATCTTGGTAGAGGTCCACTAGGTGAAGCTTCACACCAAATATCAAAGACCTGGGCCTTGTGGTGTCAGAGAAGATTTTTAAAGATTTTCCCTATATAAGCCTATGTAAACCCAAAGGCCCCCGGGGCATGGGCATTTTTGGCCCTAGGGCTATAATTTGAACAATCTTTGTAGAGGTCCTCTAGATGAAGCTTCACACCAAATATCAAAGACCTGTGCCTTGTGGTTTCAGAGAAGAAGAGTTTTAAAGATTTTCCCTATATAAGCCTATGTAAACCCAAAGGCCCCCGGGGCGGGGGCATTTCTGGCCCAAGGGCCATAATTTGAACAATCTTGGTAGAGGTCCACTAGATGAAGTTTCACACCAAATATCGAAGACCTGGGCCTTTTGGTTTCAGAGAAGATTTTTAAAGATTTTCCCTATATAGGCCTATGTAAAACCAAAGGCCCCCGGGTGGGGGTATTTTTGGCCCTAGGGCTATAATTTGAACAATCTTGGTAGAGGTCCACTAGGTGAAGCTTCACACCAAATATCAAAGACCTGGGCCTTGTGGTTTCAGAGAAGAAGATTTTTAAAGTTTTCATTTTAGAAATCTATTTTTAGCTCCTGTGACCTAGATGTGCAATGGACCGGAACCATTTGAACAACTTTGAAAGGGGACCACCTAAGGATCATTCCTGTGAAGTTTGGTTAAAATCCGATCAGTGGTTTAGGAGGAGATGTCATTTGAAGAAAAAGTTTACGCACGCACGCACACACGCACGCACGACGGACGACGGACAAAAAGTGATCCCAAAAGCTCACCTTGTCACTACGTGACAGGTGAGCTAAAAAATACATTACAGCTTCTTAAATATTCATGAGCATTTCAAATTTCTTGCAGAATTGAGATGACCATGAAACCAGTTTGATTACATCAGGCCCAGGCCTTGAATGTTTCACTAAAATTTTCATTTCATGCTAAGAGCTTGTCTTTCTTTCACATGGGCAATGCCAAATGAAAAGGGGTCTTTGACTTAGCAGACTCTGATCAGCCTGCTCATCTAATTCTACGAAGTCTGATACTGTACCGCTATTTGGACCACCTAAAATTAAGTCTAATTCTGCTTTGTTTGTTGTTTGTATTGGAGTTTAACGGCCCTGTCAACACTATTTTAGGTCTTTTTGAGCCAGTCAGTTTACCTATCCACACTTTTCCTGGGCAGGCTTAAACGTAAACTAGTGCAGTGCACGTTCTTTCGTCAGAAACTGACAACTGCCCTTCTTGAATCACCCGAAGGGGGAGAATGACCATAGGTACGACTTCATGATCAATCTCCATAAAAGAATGTTGCCGAACCCGGCAATAATTCTGCTTTAAAAACTTATTTAGTATGTTGCAGTTTGTTTGTTTGTTTGATTTGAGGTTTAACATCCCCGTCAACACTATATATGTCATTTTGGAGATGCTGTTTCCAATTTTGTGGGACTTCTACCCGACATTTAGATGAAATGACATCTCAAGCCCTGTCGCCCAACGAAATCAATATGGTTTATAAGCACGGACACAGCTTTACATGGGCAGGCCTAGGTCTTCTAAGCTGTTTACCAGTACTCGTGTGCGGTCGATTTCAGCTCTGCGTGGAAGCATCATGCAGCCTATCTATTTCTTCAAGCCCTGATGGCCGGGGGCCAGGGGCGGGGTAGGTTGCAGTTATTCTTACTTTGTGTTTTCATCAAACAGTGTCCTCTGGTTAAGAACCACCTTTGGGACTGTTTAAAAGTGGTCTTAAAGACCACTTTTGAACAGTCCCAAAGGTGGTCTTAATACTGCATTACCTGAACATTATTTAACAAGAACTCCTAAGCCTATTTGTTAGCCTAAAAAAGTCTGTTAGTGGTCAAATATTGTTAACTGTTCTAGATTTTTGGGTCAAGTGTTGTCAGTACTAAGCACAGAAGCTTTTAGTTGTTGACATCAATGTGACTATCACTGATCTGTACCAAATCCAGGTAATGGTTATTTATAGAAAACAGCCACGCTATTCTTAACTCTTATCTTGCTGTTCACAACAACCCCTTCCTTTGCAAACGGTGTAGATCCAGATCAGATGGCTTCTGAAGAAGCCATCTGATCAGGATCTACACTGTTTGATATTCAGTTTATGAATTGGTAGGAATAAATAACATCAAGTAATCTGATTGGTTCAAAGTCAGAGATGGGTGTGGCTAAAATGAATATTCAGCAAGAGAAGGGTTAACCCTTTTTTTACTAAATGGAATCTTCCTCCTTATATATAGCAGTTCATTTCAAAATTTAGGGGTGTCAGGTTGTGTTTTCATCAAAATTTATTCAGAAAATGGTTGAACTTTTTGCAAACAGTGTAGGCCCTGATCAGACTGCGGCGTCTGATCTGGGCCTGCACTGTTTGCCAAGGTACCCATTTAGGGGTTTCCAGTCTGAAATGGGTTAAAGCTGGGAGGTCAGTGTTGCGTAAGAGAGTTATCTAAAGAATATGGACTGGAATCATGGGATGGATTTTGACACAGATCAGACTCCGCAGAAAGTGGTGTCTGATCAGGATCTACACTGTTTGCTTCCAGTACAGAAATTTAAGGGTTAACGAAACAGCACCCGTTCAGTCATAGACAATTGACCCATCTGTGCTGCCAGAGCTTCCGAGTCATTGTCTTACCACCTCAGTGCTAAGTATGTGTGAAATTTTGTGAACTGCCAACAAAAATAAGAAAAGTATACTCTCAAATGTCTGATAAACTATTCCAAAAGATTCCACTGTTTATACACATACCCCTCTAACTCTAATATATTGAAAGAATTGGGCAATAAAAATGATGATATTGGTATGTTCCTATCTTTATTAGAATACTTCAGTTAGAATGTCAAGTCTTAAAACTAATCTTTATTCAAGGTTAACAAGGCACTAGGTGATAAAAGGACATTTTATGACCAGAAAGTAACAAAATTTATCAGAAGTAAGCCATGTTAAACACTCTTGTATACTGCTCTTCTTTCATGTAGAAAAGAAACAAGCTAAATATTACCTGAACATGATTTAACAAGAACGTCTAGGACCTGTTGTGTCCTTGTTAACCCTTGTCCTGCTGAATATTCATATAAGCCACACCCACTACCGATTAATCAACCAATCAGATAACTTGATGCAAATTATTGCAACAAATTCATAAACTGAATGACAAACAATGTAGATCCTGATCAGATGGCTTCGTCAGAAGCCATCTGATCAGGATCTACATTGTTTCAAAGATAAGGCATATCCGGGATTAGCAGGACAAGGGTTAAGGCATTGTTAAAAACTTTGACTATTTAGTATAGCTACCCGGTAATAGGCTAATTTTTTGCAGTGCTATTTAACCTAGTACTCTGTTACACATTTGGTCAAAATGTTTAAGTCACTGAAGGGCCATAATTATGCAATAAGGGGCTGGAACAGAATCTTGTTTCCATCAATGAAGATATGAACTGTGTTACAAGTTTCAATGCCCTGCATCAAATACTGTAGAAGTTGCAGAGACACAAGCAGTACTATTTAACCTATGCTACACATGGCTTAAATGTTCAAGTTGGTTAAGGGGACATAATTCTGCAATAAGGGGCTGGCTCAGACTCCTGCTTCCATTATGTACATGTTCAATGCATGTCTGAACTTTTTGCCAAGTTTCAAAGTCCTGCATTAAATACTTTAGGAAGAGCTGGGGAGACATGAACAGTACTATTTAACCACCCATACTACACATATGGCCAAAATGTTTAAGTCGTTGAAGGGGACATACCTCTGCAATAAGGGGGTGGATCAGAATCCTGTTTCATTTTTGGACATGTTCACTGCATGTCTGAAATGTGTTGCAAGATTCAATGTCCTGCCTCAAATACTATGGGACGAGTTGCAGAGACATGAACAGTACTTTTTAACCAACTATGCTAAACTAACATGTATGACCAAAATGTGTCATTCAAGAGGACATAATTCTGCAATAAGGGGCTGGATAAGTCCTGTTTCCTTTATGCACATGTTCAATACATGTTCTGAATTGTGTTGCAAGTTTAAATGCCCCGCATCAAATACTGTAGTAGAAGTTGCAGAGACAAGAATAGTACTACAAAGTGTGATATACTGATAAGGAAAGGGCAAAACTATATGCCCCTCCCTTTCTTTGAAAACAAGAGGCCCATGGGCCACTACACTCACCAGAGATCATGTGTTTTTACCATAATTATGCAGACATGGTGCCCGTCTTGGTCATGTAACTACAATCCCTTGACTAACTTTTCATTGCCTCTCCGATAGAAGCTCTTCATCTTCAAGTAATTTGGTTTCAATCAGCCCAGCAGTTTTAGTGGAGAAGAAGATAAAAATACTGCAGCAAAGGTCAGCAAATGACCTTGACCTTTGGAATAAATAAACTTATATTCAGCTGATTGCCAATATCAATTCTGATGACACAGGCTGCAATAGAATCAGAAATATCCACTGTTTTGCCTTTTTTCAATACAAATATCTCAGTGACCAAATTTGATGTTGACGTAAAACAGGTCAAGTCCAACCAAAGGTCATTATTTGAACAAACTTGGTGGGACTCAAGTCCCCAATTCTATATACCAAGTCTGAATGTCAGTGGTTATTGGGTTCTGGAGGAGAACATTTTAATGGTTTTTACCATATATGGGCAAGGCGGCCATACTGGTCATGGCATCCAGTCCTTACGAACAAACTTTCGTTCCCCATTCCCATAGAGGCACCAAATGTGATTTGGTTTCAATCAACCCAGTGGTTTAAGTGGAGAAGAAGATAAAAATCTGAATCTGAGCCATCCAGGACAAAGGTCAGTAAATGACCTTGACCATTCGAGTTGATAAACTTCCATTCAGCTGAGAGCAAATACCGGTATCATTTCTGATGCCACAGGCTACCATGCAACCAGAAAAATCCACTGTTTTGCCTTTTTTTGTTACAAATGTCTTGAGTCACCAAATTTGACCATGATGTAAAACAGGTGAAGGTCAACCAAAGGTCATCACCAAAGGTCATCACCCCCCCCCCCCCCCCCCCAAATTGGTCATGTTACCCAGTTCTTACAAACCAATTTTCATTCCCCCTTTCCACAGAGGCTCCACATGTAATATGGTTTCAATCAACCCAGCAGTTTAAGTGGAGTAGAAGATAAAAATACTGAATCTGAGCCATCCAGGACAAAGGTCAGTAAATGACCTTGACTTTTGGAATTGATAAACTTCCATTCAGCTGATTGTAAAATCATTTCTGATGCCACAGGCTGCCATACAATCAGAAAAATCCCCTGTTTTGCCTTTTTGGACGGGTTTTTTCAAGGAAAAATTCCGTCCTTTACAATAGTGATGTCCGTGCGGGCGGGCATCCGCGTCCCGGTTTGTCCGTGTGGGTGGGCAGCCGGCCGAGCGGCCGTGTCCTGGTTTACCTTTTGGTTAACCCTGAAAAAACTGTCCATAATACCATTTGGCATTTTTCTTGTTCCTTTTTTTTAGAAGTATCTATGTGACCAAATTTGACCTTGACATAAAATAGGTCAAGGTCAACCGAAGGTCATCATTTGAACAAACTTGGTAGGGCCGAGTCCTCCATGCTGCATACCAAGTTTCAAGGCGATTGGCCATTTGGTTCCTGAGGCGATTTTTAAAGGTTTTTACCAGATATGGACATAGCCGCCATCTTAGTCATGTTACCAAGATCCCATGAACACACTTTTAAACCCCCACCAAATGGAGGTTCCACAAGTAATTTGGTTAAGTGGTTTCAGAGTAGATGTGACGTCAACACAGACGATGACCCAGACGACGGAGACGACCGATGATGGACCACAGCCTATGCTATAAGCTCCCCCGAAGCCTTTGGCTCTGGTGAGCTAAAAACTGAGGCCCATAGGTCACTATGCTCACCAGAGCTCAGGTGGCAGGTGGGCTGACATTTTTTTCATACTGGGACTTCTATGGAGAGAAGAAAACATGGTATAGTCCGAACAAATTGACCTTAGACTGACCTTTATGCAAGGAATAAATTACTCACTGCTATCGCCTAATACATCGGCTTTCGTAAACTTCTCGTGAGTTTTCGGCATCACGTGAATTGCGACCCATTTACTGACAGCTAAATATTGAATAACAATATCGTCATCTTCGGGAGATGGCTAAGATAAATACATGCATTCAGTCGGGTGTGAAATTATGTTAATAGAGTTCACCAGTCTCAGGTCAATTTGTTCGCACTATATAAAAGAAAATACAAGCAAGCAACACCGCCATGTACTGTCAAGATATAGCTTTTCAAAAATGTAACATTTATAGTTACCAGGGGTAACTGTAATGATATTTACCAGACAACGACTTCATCACTGTCTATCCCATAAGCTCTCCATGAGCTTCAGCACTTGTGAGCTAAAAAGCAACATATTGCTGTAGATAACAAGAGCACCGCAAGCGGGTGCCAACGCTCGTCTGCAGTTTCTTTTAGAAAACAAAAGTTCTAAGTCAAATCAAATTGCAAGATGGAGTTATAAAACTTGTAGGGATTGTAGCTCTTGTGATGGTGAGTATGTGTATGAAGTTTCATGAAGGTAGGCCAAATACTTTTGGAAATATGGTCAAGGTTAAGTTTTTTGGTTAATTTTTCGTAAAATAGGTCAAAGTTCAAAGGTCAAGGTCACAGGTCAAAAAGCGTGGTATGACTGAAAAGGTCTTGTCCCAAGGAACATTCATGTGAAGTTGGAAGGCTCTGTTGTGAATAGTATTGAAATAAGAGACAAAAACAATTTAAAAAAAACGGAGAGAAAAGGGGAGATAATTCAATCAAATTGCAAGATGGAGTTATAAAACTTGTAGGGAATGTAGCTCTTGTGATGGTGAGTATGTGTATGAAGTTTCATGAAGGTAGGCCAAATACTTTTGGAAATATGGTCAAGGTTAAGTTTTTTGATTAATTTTTCGAAAAATAGGTCAAAGTTCAAAGGTCAAGGTCACAGGTCAAAAAGCGTGGTATGACTGAAAAGGTCTTGTCCCAAGGAACATTCATGTGAAGTTGGAAGGCTCTGTTGTGAATAGTATTGAAATAAGAGACAAAAACAATTTAAAAAAAACGGAGAGAAAAGGGGAGATAATTCAATCAAATTGCATGATGGAGTTATAAAACTTGTAGGGAATGTAGCTCTTGTGATGGTGAGTATGTGTATGAAGTTTCATGAAGGTAGGCCAAATACTTTTGGAAATATGGTCAAGGTTAAGGTTTTCGGTTAAATTTTCGAAAAATAGGTCAAAGTTCAAAGGTCAAGGTCACAGATCAAAAAGTGTGGTATCACTGAAAAGGTCTTGTCCCAAGGAACATTCATGTGAAGTTTGAAGGCTCTGTTGTGAATAGTATTAAAATGAGAGGAAAAAATGTGTTTCAGAAAAAAATTGGAAAAGGGGAGATAATTCAGCCAAAATCAAAAATGTTGTTATGGTCCTTGGTCAAAATGTAGCTCTTGTGATGATGAGTGTGTGTATGAAGTTTCATGAGGCTAGGTCTAATACTTTTTAAGTTATAGCCAAGGTTAAGTTTTTTTGGAACGACGCAGGACGACTACGCAGACGCCGGAGTGATGACAATAGCTCGAAAGTTTTTTTTCAAAAAACAGACGAGCTAAAAATGAACCATTCTAATGAGGCCTCACCACTTTGCTATGCATTCTGTTCCCACAACTCAGCCGTTGAGAGAGGCCATCAGGGTGTCCTTGTAATGATCCTAAGAGTTGCGACAGACAGGCCTAAGCAAACAGTGCAGACCCAGATCAGACTGCTCCTGAGCAGTCTGATCAGGATCTACACTGTTTGCCATTCGGTCTGCAATTTTCGGACCCTTGCTTGATTGTGAAAGAAATTTGTTTAAATTCTAGGGAATCACAGGAAGGAAGTGGCTGAATTTTTAGGGTTTTTACGGTACAAGACTTAAATTGCCCTTAAACTTGAACTCTCCCTCCACCACTGAGCTCCTTGTTCATTATGACACTGTCACTAAGAGCTCCAGATATTACGACAATTGTAGTCAGCTTTGTCGTCTACTTGTTACCTTAAAAGTCATTTTTGCAAACAGTGTGGACCCATGCTCCTCTAGGAGCAGTCTGATCTTGGTCCACAATGTTTGCTGGTATAAAAAATATTTTTAAAAGTTTTTTTTTTTTTTTAAAATCTGCAGTCACCAGAAAACATTTTCAGATGCAGTTTTTCTCGGCGTTAATGTGGCCGTAATATATAGCTTGAAAAACCAACTTTATTGAGTAAAACATGAGGCTTACCCTAATATACAAACCATAAGGAACAGCACAATCAATCAATCAATCAATCAATCAATCAAACGGGGCTTGAAGAAATAGATGGGCTGCATGATGCTTCCACGTAGAGCTGAAACTGGCTGCACACGAGTACTGGTAAACCGCTTAGATGATCTAAGCCTGCCCAGGCAAAGCGGTGCGAGTCGGACCATCCATGCTGATAAACCCTAGTTTCATTTGGCGACAGGGCTTGAGATGTCATTTCACCTCAATGTCGGGTAAAAGTCACATAAAATTTTAAGCAATGTCTCCAAAATGACCTATACAGTATTGACGGGGATGTTAAACCTCAAAACAAACAAACAAACAAATAAAAACTAAGTAAAACATGATGCTTACCCTAATAATAATGAAATGTTTTAACTAATAGGCTAATTATAGTACTGTTATGTCCTACAAAATGACAAAATTTTCCTTGCGCTGAAAATGTCTTCATTTTCATTTCAGAAAGCTGCCTATGTACAATGTTGAGCTTAGCAGAACATTTTTGCATAGACATGTTTACATAGTGACATGCTAGCTTATCTGCATCAATCTCTTGCAATATTGTATTTGCCCTATGAATTCAAACAGACAGGCCTGAGCAAACAGTGTAAACCCAGATGAGACGCCACGTAACGCGGCGTCTCATCAGGGTCTACACTGTTTGCCACTCATCCAGCTATTTTCAGCCACAAGATCGAGAAGTAAACTCTACTAGCTTGTTCAAATTTAAGAACAAGTATTGTAAGGAGTTGGGGTGTCCAAATACTTATGGGAAAATACAGTAATTGAAGCCAGGAACACGGAAAGCATCTCAAGCGTACACAATGCCATACTCAATGTCGTAGTCGTGTGGCGAACTGTATTGATATCATTATTATGAACGACCATAAATTCTATATAGAATCCTTATATAGTCCGGGGAATCAATAAAGGTCCCCGATAAAACGTTATCAATCTGACAATAAAGTCTTCAACCAATTTACATTTATGCTCAATTAAAACCAGGCTTGGTTTCCATAGCAACCAATCTAAACAACATCCTACGACAAGTGCCTGTTGTTTGTTCAACTAATTTGAAATTGTCACTATCCCTCAGTGGATATTTGCGAAAGAAAGATCTGGGACTGGCTGCTGATGGCAATTCTGTATTCACTCCTAAATTTTGGACCTTGACTAGACAGGCAACCTATTTGTCAAAGGGAGAAAATCTGTTTACCTTTTTTCTGGATCAAAGGACACAATAATCTTCTGTTGAGAGTTTATGTCCCTGTCAACACTATTTAGATCATTTTGGAGCATATCCGATTTTGTGGGACTTTAACTGACACTGAGATAAAATGACACCTCAAGCCCTACCACTCAAAGAAACTGCTAGTGTATAAAGGACGGTACCACTCGCACCACTTTGCCTGACCATGCTTAGAGAAGACCTCCTCAGCCATATACCAGTTCACAAAATTTAATGCCCTGTGAATTTCAGGTCTGGGCAGTAGCACAATACAGTCCAATGTATTTCTCCAAGGTTGGGGTTGGGGTGTGGGATTGGATGGAGGCTACACCATACACTCAAATGACAACTGACAAACCAGTGCTGTCAGTGCTTTGAATTTTAACAAGAGGGCCCAGAGGGCCCTGGTTCGCTCACCTGATCCAATGTATAACAAGTGGGCCCCGGGCAGGGTCAATTTTGGCCCCAGGGCTATAATTTGAACAATCTTGGTAGAGGTCCACAAGATGAAGCTTCATATCGAATATGAAAGACCTGGGCTTTCTGGTTTCAGAGAAGAAGATTTTAAAGGTTTACCTTGCATATAGAAGTCTATGTAAAACAAGATTTTCCCTATATAAGTCTATGTTAAACCAAAGGGCCCCGGAGAAGGGGCATTTTTGGCCCCAGGGCTATAATTTGAACAATCTTGGTAGAGGTCCACTAGCTGAAGCTTCATAACAAATATCAACGACCTAAGCCTTGTGTTTCAGAGAAGATGATTTTTAAAGATTTTCCCTATATAAGTCTATGTAAAACCAAAGGGCCACATGGCGGAGGCATTTTTGGTCTCAGTGCTATAATTTGAACAATCTTTATAGAGGTCCACTAGCTGAAGCTTCATAACAAATATCAAAGACCTAAGCCTTGTGGTTTCAAAGAAGAAGATTTTTCAAGATTTTCCCTATATACGTCTATGTAAAACCAAAGGGCCCCGGAGTGGGGGCATTTTTGGCCCCAGGGCTATAATTTGAACAATCTTGGTAGAGGTCCACAAGATGAAGCTTCATACCAAATATCAAAGACCTGCGCCTTGCAGTTTCAGAGAAGAAGATTTTTCAAGATTTTCCCTATATAAGCCTATGTAAAACAAAAGTGCCCTGGTGCGGGGGCATTTTTGGCCCCAGCACTATAATTTGAATAATCTTGGTAGGGGTCCACTAGATGAAGCTTCATACCAAATATCAAAGACCTGCGCCTTGCAGTTTCAGAGAAGAAGATTTTTCAAGATTTTCCCTATATAAGCCTATGTAAAACAAAAGTGCCCTGGTGCGGGGGCATTTTTGGCCCCAGCACTATAATTTGAATAATCTTGGTAGGGGTCCACTAGATGAAGCTTCATACCAAATATCAAAGACCTGGGCCTTGCGGTTTCAGAGAAGAAGATTTTTCAAGATTTTCCCTATATAAGCCCATGTAAAACCAAAGGGCCCTCGTGTGGGGGGCATTTTTAGCTCCAGCCCTATAATTTGAACAATCTTGGTAGGGGTCCACTAGATGAAGCTTCATACCAAATATCAAAGACCTGGGCCTTGCGGTTTCAGAGAAGAAGATTTTTCAAGATTTTCCCTATATAAGCCCATGTAAAACCAAAGGGGCCCCCGTGCGGGGGCATTTTTTACCCCAGCACTATAATTTGAACAATCTTGGTAGGGGTCCACTAGATGAAGCTTCATACCAAATATCAAAGACCTGGGCCTTGCGGTTTCAGAGAAGAAGATTTTTCAAGATTTTCCCTATATAAGCCCATGTAAAACCAAAGGGCCCCTGTGCGGGGGCATTTTTGGCCCCAGCACTATAATTTGAACAATCTTGGTAGGGGTCCACTAGATGAAGCTTCATACCAAATATCAAAGACCTGGGCCTTGCCGTTTCAGAGAAGAAGATTTTTCAAGATTTTCCCTATATAAGCCCATGTAAAACCAAAGGGCCCCCGTGCGGGGGCATTTTTAGCTCCAGCACTATTATTTGAACAATCTTGGTAGGGGTCCACTAGATGAAGCTTCATACCAAATACCTGGGCCTTGCGGTTTCAGAGAAGAAGATTTTTCAAGATTTTCCCTATATAAGCCCATGTAAAACCAAAGGGCCCCCATGTGGGGGGCATTTTTATCTCCAGCACTATAATTTGAACAATCTTGGTAGGGGTCCACTAGATGAAGCTTCATACTAAATATCAAAGACCTGGGCCTTGCGGTTTCAGAGAAGAAGATTTTTTAAGGTTTCAGTGAAAAAAATCTATTTTTGGCTACTGTGACCTATATGTGCAACGGACCGGAACCATTTGAACAACTTTGAAAGGGGACCACCTAAGGATCATTCCTGTGAAGTTTGGTCAAAATACGATCAGTGGTTTAAGAGGAGATGTCGTGTTTGAAGAAAAGTTTACGGACGCACGCACGCACCGACGCACGCACGCACGCACGCACGACGGACGACGGACAAAAAGTGATCCCAAAAGCTCACCTTGTCACTACGTGACAGGTGAGCTAAAAAGGGAGCTAAAATTAATTCTTGACCAGTACACTAAACAACACAACACACCTCTGTGTCAGTGTAAAACTCGATTCAATTTTTTCTTCAAGATCATCACAATAACTAGTCCGTGAACCAAAGACCCCTCTAAACCCCACTTTACACAGTAGAACTTTGATGGCTCGAACACCGATGGCTCGTTTACCATGGCTGAGTTGAACCCATTCTTGAGTCCCTAGGGAAATTCTCTACATAAGAAATAGGGAGGGTAAGATTTATGATATTTTCGTGTTTAATCTTGCAAATGTATGCTGTGTGTACACATTAGAATCGCCTCATCGAGGCGATTCTAATGAGTATACACACAGCATACATTTTTCAATACAGAACACCGAAAGATGTCCTAAAGTATCTCGTTATGCCTCCTGGCAGTAGCCCTCAGTGGCTCGAACTAGCCCTGTCTCGAACATATTTTCATGGTCCCAAAGGTGTTCGAGCCATTGAAGTTTGACTGTATATGGAAAAAAATAGCGAAACAAGAGCTGCCACTATAAGTGAGCAATGCCCCCGAGGGAGCCAATTTGAGGAAAAAAAATTGCGGACTAACCCACAAACCCACAAACAAACGAACAGTGCAAAAGCTATATGCCCTTCTACGGGGGCATAAAAATGGGTTTAAGGGGATATACATTATGTACTCGTTAGAATTTCTTCCCTGAGGCGTTCTAATTATCACACAAAATCTATGTTGTTTGATTGTTTGTATTGGAGTTAAATGGCCCAGTCAACACTATTTTAGGTCATTTTTGAGCTGGTCAGTTTACTTATCCACACTTTTCCTGGGCAGGCTTATACCTAAGCGGTTAACTAGTGCAGTGCACATTCTTTCCCCAGAAACTGACAACTGCTGTTCTTGAATCAGCGGAAAGTAGAGAATGACCGTAGAAAAGATTTCATGATTAATCTCGGCGACAGAATGTTGCCCACCCCGGCAGGTACCGGACCACGTCCTCCTGATCACCAGTCAGACGCGTATCCGACTGAGCTACAGAGGCCGGCACAATCTATGTTGTAAGCAGAAATAAGGAAGCTGTCAAAATTTTTATTTACCTAATACATGTATATGTCATTTCTGACACCATATTGGACGCCATTATTTCACATGGACATGTTTTCCTAATGCGATGTGTCACAAATTTATAACCCAGTTTAAGCTGACAAGAATATTCTTGACCATATATACAGGGGTATCAGTTTGAAATGTAGGTCAGTTCTGCAGCGTCTTATTTTGGCCTGTACTGTTTGCCAGAGTACCCATTTAGGGGCTTCCCACCTAAAATGGGATAATGGCTGAATGAAATTTTGCAAACAATAAGGCATTCTGCTGTGACTGATCTGGGTCTGCACTGTTTGTCGATGTCCCATTTTGGGGTTTATCTATGGTGGAATAGCAAGTAGTCTGGGTGTGTTCAGAAAGATGTCTCGACCTCATCTTCCATCTAAACCCTTTTTGTACCAAATGGAATCTTCCTCCTTATACATACCAGGTGTCCATTCCAAATTTTAGGGGTGTCAGGTTGTGTTTTCTTCAAAATTCATAGCTTGACTTTTTGCAAACAGTGTAGGCCCTGATCAGATGCCGCGTTCTGCGGCATCTGATCTGGGCCAGCACTGTTTGCCAGGTTACCCGTTTTGGGGTTTCTGGTACTAAATGGGTTAATGTGATCAATGTTCCACTGCAATTTCTGCATAGTTTCTATCCTTATTTCTCCATAAAAATGATCAAAACATCGCATCAAGTCATTTCAGCAAGTCCATGTCATAGAGAAAAGTGATGCCTAACAGTACAGTAAAATTCAGCTATTAACCCTTATCTTGCAGAGTATTCATTTAAGCCATGCCCATTTCTGTCTATCAACCAATCAAATTACTTGATGTCAATTATTGCTACAAATTCATAAACTGAATGCCAAACAGTGTAGATCCTGATCAGATGGCTTCTTCAGAAGCCATCTGATCTGGATCTACACTGTTTGCAAAGATAGGGGTTGTCGTGAACAGCATGATAAGAGTTAAGACCACCAATCTACTTTTAAAAATTAATTGAAAAGGTTTCAGCCAGACAAATCTACTTTTAAAAATTAATTGAAAAGGTTTCAGCAATTCCTTTCGGCCCCCACCCATCGGGGCTTGAAGAAATATATGGGCTGCATGATGCTTCCACGCAGAGCTGAAACCGACCCGCACACGAGTACTGGTAAACCGCTTAGAGGATCTAAGCCTGCCCAGGCAAAGCAGTGCGAGTCGGCCCGCCCATGCTTATACACCCTATTGGTTTCATTGGGCAGCAAGGCTTGAGATGTCATTTCATCTCAATGTCGGGTAAACGTCCCGCAAAATTGGAAGCAATGTCTCCAAAATGACCTTTACAGTGTTGATGGGGGCATTAAACCTCAAATCAAAGGAACAAAATCAGCAATTCCTTTATTAAAGCAAATGTTCAATGCATGTCCTGAACTGTTGAAAGTACTAGAGACAAACAGTATTATGTAACTTCCTATGCTACACATATGACCAAAATGTTTAAGTCGTTCAAGGGGACATAATTCTGCAATAAGGGGCTGAGTCAGAATCATGTTTTGCTTTAAGCACATGTCCAATGCATGTCTGGACTGTGTTGCAAGTTTCAATGTCCTGCATCAAATACTGTAGGAGTTGCGGGGACACAAACAGTACTATTTAACCTCCTATGCTACACATGTGACCAAAATGTTAAAGTCATTCAAGGGGACATAATTCTGCAATAAGGTGCTGGGTCAGAATCCTGTTTCCTTTATGCACATGTTCAATACATGTTCTGAACTGTGTTGTAAGTTTAAATGCCCTGCATCAAATACTGTAGGAGACGTTGCAGAGACAAGGATAGTACTACGACATACAGACGTTTGTACAAGGGAAAAACTATAATATTATGTGCCTCCTCACATAAAAGTACTTATCCCTTAAGTCGCTGAGAAAAACTACATTTGAAAGTGTCATCTGCTTATGTCATCTGCTAAGGTATTTTTTGCAAACTTTTTAAAAATATTTGGGCAGACAAAACAGTGTGGACCCAAATCAGACTGCTAATACAGGAGCAGTCTGATTTGGGTCCACACAGTTTGCAAAAATGACTTTTAAAGTAACCAGCAGATGTCAAAGCAGATGACAATTGTCGTGATTGACATTTTATGGGATAAAACTTCCCTTACCTATGTAGTGGATACTGGTAAGAACTAGAGAAAGTGCCCAGTGGGGCACGTATACCCCCAGCCAGTGCCATCCTCATATAGTGGCAATGACAATTTGTCTGTAACCTTTCCATATAAACTTTCCATTAAGTCCACTGAGAATAACCATTGTATTTCAACAACAAGGAGTATAATGAAAACAGTTAACACAAAACTTAGACATAATCAAAATGCCTAAGACTTAATTATTGATCCCTAGCCCCACCCAGGGGCTTGACCCAGGAGCTTAGACATCCCATATGAAAGTTAATACTATAGCTATATTCTGTACCAAATATGAAGAGAATCTAACATGAAGTTACAGAGATATGAGCAATCAAAAAGGTTTAACACAAAACTTTGACATAAAAGTTGACAAACGGACGGACGGTCCACCCTGGACGGACAGTCCACCCAGGGACTTGAGCCAGGGGCTTATATATTCAATATGAAAGGTAATGCTATTGAGATATCCTGTACCAAATATGAAGAGAATCCAACATGTGGTGAAAGAGATAATGGCAATCAAAAAGGTTTAACACAAAACTTTGACGTAAAAGTAGATGAACAGACAGATGGACAGACAGACAGCCCACCCAGGGGCTTGACCCAGGGGCTTAGATATTCCATATGAAAGTTAATGCTACAGAGATATCCTTTACCAAATATGAAGAGAATGTAACATGTGGTTACAGAGATATCAGCAATGAAAAAGATTTAACACAAAACTTTGACGTAAAAGTAAATGAACAGACAGATGGACAGACAGAGAGCCCACCCAGGGGCTGACCCAGGGGCTTAGATATAATATATATGAAAGGTAATGCTATATAAATATCCTTTACCAAATATGAAGAGCATTTAACATGTGGTTAAAGAGATATGAGCTGTCAAAAAGGTTTAACGCAAAACTTTGATGTAAAGGTTGACGAACGGCATAACAGACGGAAGAATGAACGAACGAACTAACAAACAAACAAATGAACAAACGAGTGAGTGAGTGAGTGAGTTTTAGTTTTACGTCCCACCAACAGCTAAGGTCATACGGAGACGGGACCTCGGTTTAAAGACTCATCCGAAAGTCTGGAGAAGCCCGGGGTCGATCCTGCGATCCCTGGTTTACAAGGCGAGTAGCGTAACCACTGCACCACGGAGGCTTCTGAAATGAACAAACGAACGGACGGAAAGACGAAAACTATATACCCCCTGACATACTTCGTATGCCGGGGGTATAATCACCTCAATGAGGGGTTTACCATGGCAACCGTATTCATTAACCCTCATCCTGCTGAATAATTGATTTAGCCAGACCCATTCCTGACTTTGACCCAATCAGACTACTTGGTGTTGTTTGTTCCTTCAAATTAACAAAATCAATGTCAAACAGTGTAGATCCTGATCAGATGGCTTCTTCACATCTGATATTGATCAACAATGTAGATCCTGATCAGATGGCTTCTTCACATCTGATCTGGATCTACAAACAGTGTAGATCCTGATCAGATGGCTTCTTCAGAAGCCATCTGATCTGGATCTACACTGTTTGCAAAGATAGGGCTGTCATGAACAGCAGGATAATGGTTTAACAGACTTCTTAACATGCCGGCAGCAGTCTGGGTGTGCTCATAGCGATGTCACCGTACTTAGGGTAAATTCGTTATTCAGGACAGTGCAATTTTTTGCCCTAATCTTACTTCACAGTGTGATCAATATTCCACCACAATTCCTGTTTAGTTTTTATCTTTATTGGTTCATAAACAATATTAAAACATGACATTAAATTGAGAAGCAGCATTGATTATGCCATGTAATGAAATTAGCGATAAGTTTAGTCAATATCTCAAATGACAAGCCGAGAGATTTTGCTATTCTAAGGAGAAGATAAAAAATATTTCAAAAGGTGCATAAAATGGTGTAAAAATGCAAGCTTTATCTGTAAACAAGAGGCCCATGGGCCAGCATGCTCACCAGAGCTCAAGTGGGAGAAACTGGCACTGCCCCTGGCAGCCATTACGAGAACACACCTATACAAATACATTGTAACCTTTATCGCCAAAAAAATGAAAATTTGAAGATGGAAAATTGTGATATTTTTCTTATTTCTGCTCAAAATATAGATTGTTGGTACTCGTTAGAACTGCCGCATCGATGTTTTAGAGCAGAAATAAGAAAAATAAGGTATACCCCAATTTTTACTGTATAAAAGTGGGGTTCAAGGGGGTCAGAATTACATAAGCCTGTTTTCGTGATGCATGTTTTTCCAACAAACCATGGTGACATGAAAAATCTAAGCAGAGATCTACTCAGGTATCACTGATGCAAAATTATTTTGAAATCTGATGTCATGGGCTTCGTACAACAAAATGAGAATTTGATTCATTGTTTTGGGGTTTAATGACATGTCAACCCTTGTGTGTCATTTTGTGTCCTCTCCCAGAGAAAGGGAGGAAGAGATAGATGAGATAGTAGAGGGACAGGTTTGTGTGTGCCGAAGGCTTATTCTATGGCAGAAATCATCCTTACTAGAGGGGAAAATGGACATGCCTCTGTGGCCTAGTGTTGAATTCTCTCTGGTCAGGCTTTACTGTATGCTTATTTGTGGCAGAAATCATCCTTTCTAGAGTGGAAAATGGATTCAACTGTGGTGTAGTGTTGAATTCTCTCTGGTCAAGCTTTAATGAAAAATAAGCACACAGTAAAGCTCGACCAGAAAGAATTCAACACTAGGCCACAGAGGCATCCTGAATGGATGATTTCTGCCATAAAATAAGCACACAGTAAAACACAAGGCCACAGTGGCATGCCCTTTTTCCCCTCTACAAAGGATGATTTCTGCCATAAAATAAGCTAAAGCCTGACCAGAAAGAATTCAACACAAGACCACAGATACATGTCCATTTTCCCCTCAAGAAGGGATAATTTTTGTCATAAAATAAGCAACAGTAAAGCCTGACCAGAAAGAATTCAACACTAAGCCGTAGAGGCATGTCCATTTCCCCATTTCTGCAATAAAATAAGCAAACAGTATAAAGCTTGACCAGACAGAATTCACCACTAGGCCACAGAGGCATGTCCATTTCCCCATTTCTGCAATAAAATAAGCAAATAGTATAAAGCTTGACCAGAGAGAATTCAACACTAGGCCACAGAGGCATGCCCTTTTTCCCCTCCAGAAAGGACTATTTCTGCCATAAAATAAGTGCACAGTATAAAGCTTGACCAGAGAGAATTCAACACTAGGCCACAGAGGCAAGACCATTTTCCCCTCTACAAAGGATGATTTCTGCCATAAAAGCCCATTTTCCCCTCTAGAAGGACGGTTTTTGCCATAAAATAAGTGCACAGTAAAGCCTGACCAGACAGAATTCAACACTAGGCCACAGAGGCATGTCAGTTTTCCCCTCTACAAAGGATTATTTTTGCCATAAAATGAGTGCACAGTAAAGCCTGACCAGACAGAATTCAACACTAGGCCACAGAGGCATGTTCATTTCCACCCCCCCCCCCCCCCCCCACCCCCAGGATGATTTCTGCCATGAAATAATTGCACAATACAGCTTCACCAGAGAGAAGTCAACAACGAAAAAACAGACCGAAGAACGTGCATTTCTGCATGGTTAATGATTGAGTTTGGGTCAAACAATGCATGATTGTGTATTAATGGATATTAAATCCTTAAAACCATTCACCGTTGGGGAAATCACATCATCAAAGATGTATATCTTCCACTTTCAGTTTTACATAAAGAATTCATTCATAAAATTTAACCCTTATCCTGCTGAACACATCAACCCGTACCTCGCAAACAGTGTAGATCCACATCAGATGGCTTCTGATGTACTTAAATTATAAGTCAGGCAGAGTCTAATAAATATACACAATATTTGTTTCTTGGTTTATTTTTTGTTGACGGGGACGTTAAACCTCAAATCAAACAAACAAAATCTTGGTTTATTAAATAATTACAATATTCTTGAACATCTCATTTAATCATTAGTTTCACTGTACTTGTCATTTTAATGAGTTTTGTTGTAATAATTTGAGTCACTGAGGGTAAATACAGCAACAGGTCAGTAGACATAATAGGAATTTAGGGGTATCTTTCTGATCTTCTAGAAAATATATGTATATTGTGTGTACTCATTAAAATCACCTCTTGAGGTGATTCTAATGTGTAAAAACAACATATATTTTCATGATAAAGTAAGATTATCACTAAATATTTGTTAATTGAAGCTATCAGAAGAATTTCTTTTAAGAACTAAAGAACTTGAAGAATTTCTTAAGGACTAAAGAACATGAGGAATATCTTAAGGACTAAATAACTAGTTCTAAACAGCCCACAACCTGTCACCCCTAAATTTTGGAATGGACTCCTGCTTTATATAAGGAGGAAGATTCCATTTGGTACAAAAAGGGTTAAGGACAAAAGAGCCAGTTCTAAACAGCCATGGAAAACAAGCCAATGGTGGTACAGCCATTGATCCTAGCGGCTTTAGAAGGTTCATGCAAGCAGCTAAGCCTGATTACACTGCATGGATGGGCAGGCTGGTCTGAGTCACTGTTGCCTGCAAAGGTCTTCTTGTTATTCTCTTGCCTTTATTAATCTCTAACACTACTTTCTACTTGTTTTCATCAAGAGTACCGTAAAAGTCCTAAAAATTGGACACCTTGAGGACTTGCTGTAATTCTCCTAAAATTTTAACAAATTTGTTTAACGATCCAGCAAGGAGTCCAAAAAGAGCAGATGGAATGGCAAACAGTGTAGACCCTGATCAGACTGCTCCTTCAGGAGCAGTCTGATCTGGGTTTGCACTGTTTGCTGTATGACAAATAGTGTAGACCCTGATCAGACTGCTCCTTCAGGAGCAGTCTGATCTGGGTCTGCACTATTTGCTTAGGCCTGTCTGTCCCAATACTTTGGATCATTAAGCTACTACTTGTTTACATCCAGAGTACTGAGAATGGTACAAGCCTGTATTCGGAATACGCCAACAGGAGAATTCTTCCAGGAATCCTCTAGATTTTATTTAGATACTGATGCACTAATCCCTGCATAAAACCTGCTTAAATCAACAATGGGCTAGAGCATGAAAGACAGCATTATTGTCAATAATGAGCGTTTATTAATAGGCAATTCTTTCTGGTGTCCCTCAGGGACTCTTTTCAGTCCTACTTCATCATCTGACAAATTATTCCAAGCATGTTCATAACCAATCATGTCACAGGAAGAAACTACCTTCACCACATCATCTACAATCATATCTGCTGTTTGCCTTTCAGCTCCTCAAAGAATCTTTGGACTGACCACGCCAACAGACAAAACTCTGATCAGACTGTTGTGTATTACGAATATCCAGTCTGATCAAGCCTCTTTTGGATCATTATTGATCTTGGAGGCTTTCTCAGGATGCACAACAAGAAATATAATTTCATAAATGGCGAGTACTGTCATTTACCATAAAGTGTGAAAGGGAGAGGATTCCCGTGACGATTGCAGGAGTAAATATGATTGTCGTTAAATTGTAATTCTCGAATATGAGAGTAAGAACATGCCTCCAGGGGACAGCGTTAATGCTACTAAGGCAACAATAAAACACCCACATCACCCATTTTTTATGCTTAACCCTTGAAGCCCAAAACTAAATTATGCACCAGAAGACACTCTACATATTTGTTATTGCACAGAAGAAGACACTCTGCGTGTTTGACAGCACTCTATATGTTGGTTATTGTTCAGCAGATGACATTCTACATGTTTGATGACACTCTACATGTTTGGTATTGAGCAGCAGATGACACTCTACATGTTTGTTATTGTGCAGCAGATGACCTTTACATGTTTGTTATATTGTGCAACAGATGACCTATACATGTTTGTTATTGTGCAGCAGTTCACCTATACATGTTTGTTATATTGTGCAGCAGATGACCTATACATGTTTGTTATATTGTGCAGCAGATGACCTATACATGTTTGTTATATAGTGCAGCAAATTACCTTTACATGTTTGATATAGTGCAGCAGATGACCTATACATGTTTGTTATTGTGCAGCAGATGACCTTTACATGTTTGTTATATTGTGCAGCAGATGACCTTTACATGTTTGTTATATTGTGCAGCAGATGACACTCTACATGTTTGTTATATTGTGCAACAGATGACCTATACATATTTGTCATTGTGCAGCAGATGACCTTTACATGTTTGTTATATTGTGCAGCAGATGACCTATACATATTTGTCATTGTGCAGCAGATGACCTTTACATGTTTGTTATATTGTGCAGCAGATGACCTATACATGTTTGTTATTGTGCAGCAGATGACCTATACATGTTTGTTATATTGTGCAGCAGATGACCTATACATGTTTGTTATATTGTGCAGCAGATGACCTATACATGTTTGTTATATTGTACAGCAGATGACCTATACATGTTTGTTATATTGTGCAGCAGATGACCTATACATGTTTGTTATATTGTGCAGCAGATGACCTATACATGTTTGTTATTGTGCAGCAGATGACCTTTACATGTTTGTCATTGTGCAGCAGATGACACTCTACATGTTTGTTATATTGTGCAACAGATGACCTTTACATGTTTGTTATTGTGCAGCAGATGACCTTTACATGTTTGTCATTGTGCAGCAGATGACCTTTACATGTTTGTCATTGTGCAGCAGATGACCTTTACATGTTTGTTATATTGTGCAGCAGATGACACTCTACATGTTTGTTATTGTGCAGCAGATGACCTTTACATGTTTGTTATATTGTGCAGCAGATGACCTATACATGTTTGTTATTGTGCAGCAGATGACCTATACATGTTTGTCATTGTGCAGCAGATGACCTTTACATGTTTGTCATTGTGCAGCAGATGACCTTTACATGTTTGTTATATTGTGCAGCAGATGACACTCTACATGTTTGTTATTGTGCAGCAGATGACCTTTACATGTTTGTTATATTGTGCAGCAGATGACCTTTACATGTTTGTTATATTGTGCAGCAGATGACCTTTACATGTTTGTTATATTGTGCAGCAGATGACCTTTACATGTTTGTTATATTGTGCAGCAGATGACCTTTACATGTTTGTTATATTGTGCAGCAGATGACCTTTACATGTTTGTTATATTGTGCAGCAGATGACCTTTACATGTTTGTTATATTGTGCAGCAGATGACCTTTACATGTTTGTTATATTGTGCAGCAGATGACCTTTACATGTTTGTTATATTGTGCAGCAGATGACCTTTACATGTTTGTTATTGTGCAGCAGATGACCTTTACATGTTTGTTATATTGTGCAGCAGATGACCTTTACATGTTTGTTATATTGTGCAGCAGATGACCTTTACATGTTTGTTATATTGTGCAGCAGATGACCTATACATTTTTGTTATATTGCACAGCAGATGACCTTTACATGTTTGATATAGTGCAGCAGATGACCTATACATGTTTGTTATTGCACAGCAGATGACACTCTACATGTTTGTTATTGTGCAGCAGATGACCTATACATGTTTGTTATTGTGCAGCAGATCACCTATACATGTTTGTTATATTGTGCAGCAGATGACCTTTACATGTTTGTTATATTGTTTGTTATATTGTGCAGCAGATGACCTATATATATTTGTTATTGTGCAGCAGATGACCTTTACATGTTTGTTATTGTGCAGCAGATCACCTATACATGTTTGTTATATTGTGCAGCACATGACCTATACATGTTTGATATTGTGCAGCAGATGACCTTTACATGTTTGTTATTGTGCAGCAGATGACCTTTACATGTTTGTTATTGGGCAGCAAATTACCTTTACATGTTTGATATTGTGCAGCAGATGACCTTTACATGTTTGTTATTGGGCAGCAAATTACCTTTACATGTTTGTTATTGGGCAGCAAATTACCTTTACATGTTTGATATTGTGCAGCAGATGACCTTTACATATTTGTCATTGTGCAGCAGATCACCTATACATATTTGTCATTGTGCAGCAGATCACCTATACATATTTGTCATTGTGCAGCAGATGACCTATACATGTTTGTTATTGTGCAGCAGATCACCTATACATATTTGTCATTGTGCAGCAGATCACCTATACATATTTGTCATTGTGCAGCAGATCACCTATACATATTTGTCATTGTGCAGCAGATCACCTATACATATTTGTCATTGTGCAGCAGATCACCTATACATATTTGTCATTGTGCAGCAGATCACCTATACATATTTGTCATTGTGCAGCAGATCACCTATACATATTTGTCATTGTGCAGCAGATCACCTATACATATTTGTCATTGTGCAGCAGATCACCTATACATATTTGTCATTGTGCAGCAGATCACCTATACATATTTGTCATTGTGCAGCAGATCACCTATACATATTTGTCATTGTGCAGCAGATCACCTATACATATTTGTCATTGTGCAGCAGATGACCTGTACATGTTTGTTATTGTGCAGCAGATCACCTATACATATTTGTCATTGTGCAGCAGATCACCTATACATATTTGTCATTGTGCAGCAGATCACCTATACATATTTGTTATTGTGCAGCAGATAACCTTTACATGTTCGTTATAACTGTGCAGCAGATCAACCATACATGTTTGTTATTGTGCAGCAGATGACCTATACATGTTTGTTATTGTGCAGCAGATCACCTATACATGTTTGTTATTGTGCTGCAGATGGCCTTTACATGTTTGTTATTGTGCAGCAGATGACCTATACATATTTGTTATTGTGCAACAGATGACCTTTACATGTTAAATATTGTGCTGCTGATGACCTATACATGTTTGTTATTGCACAGCAGCCGATGACCTATACATGTTTGTAATTGTGCAGCAGATCACCTATACATGTTTGTTAGTGTGCAGCAGATGACACACTACATGTTTGTTATTGACCAGCAGATGACCTATACATGCTTGTTATTCTGCAGCAGATTACCTTTACATGTTTGTTTTGGGGCAGCAGATGACCTTTACATGTTTGTTATTGTGAAGCAGATGACCTATACATGTTTGTTATTGAACAGCAGATGACCTTTACATGTTTGTTATTGTGCAGCAGATGACACACTACATGTTTGTTATTGTGCAGCAGATAACCTTTACATGTTCGTTATAACTGTGCAGCAGATCAACCATACATGTTTGTTATTGTGCAGCAGATGACACTCTACATGTTTGTTATTGTGCAGCAGATGACCTATACATGTTTGTTATTGTGCAGCAGATCACCTATACATGTTTGTTATTGTGCTGCAGATGGCCTTTACATGTTTGTTATTGTGCAGCAGATGACCTATACATATTTGTTATTGTGCAACAGATGACCTTTACATGTTAAATATTGTGCTGCTGATGACCTATACATGTTTGTTATTGCACAGCAGCCGATGACCTATACATGTTTGTAATTGTGCAGCAGATCACCTATACATGTTTGTTAGTGTGCAGCAGATGACACACTACATGTTTGTTATTGACCAGCAGATGACCTATACATGCTTGTTATTCTGCAGCAGATTACCTTTACATGTTTGTTTTGGGGCAGCAGATGACCTTTACATGTTTGTTATGGTGCTGCAGATGACCGTTACATGTTTGTTATTGTGCAGCAGATGACACTCTACATGTTTGTAATTGTGTTCAGATGACCTTTACATGTTTGTTATATTGTGCAGCAGATGACCTATACATGTTTGTTATTTCACAGCAGATGACACTCTACATGTTTGTTATTTGGCAGCAGATGACACTCTACATGTTTGTTATTGTGCAGCATGTGACCGACCTATACATATTTGTTATTGTGCAGCAGATGACCTATACATGCATCAGATGACCAATACATGTTTGTTATATTGTGCAGCAGCAGACCTATACATGTTTGTTATTGTGCTGCAGATGACCGTTACATGTTTATTATTGTGCTGCAGATGACCGTTACAAGTTTATTATATTGTGCTGCAGATGACCTATACATGTTTGTTATTGTGCAGCAGCAGACCTATACATGTTTGTTATTGCACTGCAGATGACCTATACATGTTTGTTATATTGTGCAGCAGATGACCTATACATGTTTGTTATATTGTGCTGCAGATGACCTATACATGTTTGTTATTGTGCAGCAGATGACCTATACATGTTTGTTATTGTGCTGCAGATGACCGTTACAAGTTTGTTATTGCACTGCAGATGACCTATACATGTTTGTTATTGCACAGCAGCAGATGACCTATACATGTTTGTTATATTACGCAGCAGATGACCTTTACATGTTTGTTATTGTGCAGCAGATGACCTATACATGTTTGTTATATTACGCAGCAGATGACCTATACATGTTTTATTGTGCAGCAGATGACCTTTACATGTTTGTTATTGTGCAGCAGATGACCTATACATGTTTTTATATTGTGCAGCAGATGACCTATACATGTTTTATTGTGCAGCAGATGACCTATACATGTTTTTATATTGTGCAGCAGATGACCTATATATGTTTTATATTGTGCAGCAGATGACCTATATATGTTTTTTTTATATAGTGCAGCAGATGACCTATACATGTTTTTTTATATAGTGCAGCAGATGACCTATGTATGTTTTTTTATATAGTGCAGCAGATGACCTATACATGTTTGTTATATTGTGCAACAGATGACCTATACATGTTTGTTATTGTGCAGCAGTTCACCTATACATGTTTGTTATATTGTGTAGCAGATGACCTATACATGTTTGTTATATTGTTTGTTATATTGTGCAGCAGATGACCTATATATATTTGATATATTGCACAGCAGATGACCTATACATGTTTGTTATTGTGCAGCAGTTCACCTATACATGTTTGTTATATTGTGTAGCAGATGACCTATACATGTTTGTTATATTGTTTGTTATATTGTGCAGCAGATGACCTATATATATTTGATATATTGCACAGCAGATGACCTATACATGTTTGTTATATTGTGCAGTAGATGACCTGTACATGTTTGTTATTGTGCAGCAGATGACCTATACATTTTTGTTATATTGCACAGCAGATGACCTTTACATGTTTGTTATATTGTGCAGCAGATGACCTATACATGTTTGTTATTGCACAGCAGATGACACTCTACAAGTTTGTTACATATTTCAGCAGATGACATTCTACATTTTACACAGTAGATGACATTCTACATGTTTGTTATATTGTGCAGCAGACGACACTCCACATGTTTGAAGACATTCTACATACTTGCCTGTATGCAAAAACTGTCTGAAAAGTCTATGACCACAAACAGGAGCATATAATTTCACTGAAATTATATGCTCCTGCTACAAACAGTAGACATTTTCAGACACATTTTTTGTTTTCTTTTTGGGTTAAAATTCAGCAGTAGCTGCTCTTTCTGTACTTTTCTAAAGGAACGCCAAAAATGGCAACAATATTACTAAGCTGAAAATAATGTCGTCTGCTAACTAAATGGCAGTCACAGATAAAACACTCTTATCGTAGTGATTCGAAAAATTCGGAAGATTCAGGAGTGTAGATAGGACTATTCTTAGCAATTTACCTCCTTTATGTCACTGAAAATAATGGGAGGGTGCAATAAATTTGCTTCTATTTTTAAACTCATGAGGTACTGCCTGTAAATGTTTATCTTTTTCATTCCAATGTCAGCTTTTTACTATCCAAATATTTCTAATATTTACGCTATCGTCATCAAATAAAACCAGACATCTTTGCACTTGACCAATATAGTTCCACCAATCACAAAAGCATTGATTTTGCCATTATCAAGTGTCTGCAATTTGTATTTTTCTCTTATTTGTCTTGAAAAATCAAGACCGAATCCCAATGAGAAAGAGAAATAAGCGAAGTCACGAAAAGATCTATTTTCTGCAAAATAACATTAGCAAAGACTCAAATAGTATTTTAACCCTTAAGTTTTTTTGTTTGTTTGATTTGAGGTTTAACGTCCCCGTCAACACTGTAAAGGTCATTTTGGAGACGTTGCTTCCAATTTTGTGGGACTTTTACCTGACATTGAGATGAAATGACATCTCAAGCCCTGTCGCCCAATGAAACCAACCCTTAAGCTGCAGAGAAAAAACAACATCTGAAAATGTTGTCTGGTTATGTCTCTGCTGAATCTTCTTACAAACTTTTCAAAAATATTTCTGCATATAGGCAAACAACGTGGACCCAGATCAGACTGCTCAAATCAATTTAAGGCCCCCCACCCACAGTGAAATACTTCTCACTGATCGTTCCAAGGCAGTTCTTCTGTTGACGGCTTATTTTTGTTACAGTTTGTCTTTGAATGTGTGTATGGCTTATATCTTTTTGATTTGAATAGCCAATTGGCCATTTTGGGGAAAAGTAACTGTTCTTTTGGCTTTCTGCTCTTGATGTTTCCAATAGGGTCGAGTCGTTTCATGTTTGTGTTTCTTTCCCTTTGGTGTCTCTGATGGGAGCTGTGGGCTAATTGTATTGATTCCTGATCATTGCCCTCACTTCTATTTTGTACAGGCAAATCTCATGATTGTCATGTACACACTGCTTTTGAAAAAAACCCTGAACAACCACAGTAATTAAGGCAAAGTCAAAAGGGAGCTATTTCTTATTTTATCTTGAAAACATATGCATTGTGCATTCATTAGAATTGCCTTAAACGTGCATTATTGAGCTACCGGGTCTCAAATTTGTTTTTTCTGGTTTTTATCTTCAATGCATTCTCCTTTGTCATGTGTACACTTTTGGAGCCAAATACAGCTTCAGAACTTTGTGAAAATAGTCGTTTTCATTCGTGTTTACCCTTCAATCTGAACATGTGTTCGGAATTTCTGTTCTAAAAATAAATCTGTCACTTTACACATTCATGGCGACAGTATCGTCTCTGAGTGTCGTTACTTATGGCATGGTATTCAGCATCATAATTTTTTCCGATTCAGGCATAAGCAAACAAGGCCAAAAATGAACGTTGCATAATGTCATATATGTAGATTCTATTTTTGTCACGAACTAAAAATAGATCTAACAAGTGTTCGAAACCTAGTTAGGGAATCCCTCTCAAACTTGTTTACCTGTCATCATAATTGTTCGTATTTTTGCATAAAATGCATTCATTTGTATTGTTTTAAAGAAAAATACCGGCTATATGTATTTTATTTTTGGAAGCATTTTTTTCGTATAGCTCAATAATGCACCTTCAACCCAGATGCCATGAAAAACTGCTTCTGAAAATGTGGTCTGTTTTTGTCGTCTGTTATATATTCTTGTAAACTTTTCAAATAAGATGGTTGCCAGAGCTAAAAATAGAAAATATCTCATCTGAAGTTATTTCCAACCATTTATGCAAGGGAGGCAACTTTTGTGACTCACCGACAGTTTGCCTTGAATCAAACGGAGCCACACTGAAAAAAGGGTCTAACCTGAAAAGGATACTGGATACACCTGGAGGGGAGGTAACTCCTGCAAAAGTATTTTTGTCTCCAATGTCAATAGGGGTCAACTCTTAAAGAAAAGAATTTGCTCCAGAGGAGCAAATTCTTTTCTTTAAGAGTAGACCCCTTTTTCCGTGGGACAGAGTTTATAGGAAAGCGAATGAAGTCCCGAAAGTTGTCTCCTTTGAAAAAAAGGCAGAAAAATTTGCCAGCAGCTGTATCCACGCCCCTTAAAGGAAAACAATTTGCTCTTACAGCAACTCTTCAACATATTTCATCTCCCTTTACAAAGGGGTCTACCACTCTTATTGCACAACATGCTGTTTAGAAAGATTATTCTCCCTTGATCCACCATGTTTCTATGCACAATTTTAATCATCTTCATCACTTAATATCTGAATGACAGATTAAGGGATATGAAATGAAATTTAGTTTAATTAAAAGCAATCATTGTTTCAACCTAATTCTTTTTAAATCAAGAACATAAATAAGGCTCAAAGTATGTTAAAAATTCTGCTGAAAATGAAACTTGGTTGTTTCCGCAACAAAGGTAACTCTTAGTGTGTGAGTTATATCGGCAACCTCTTAACAAGGGAGACAAAACAAAATGAAAACATGTTGAAGAGTTGCCTTCCCTGACGGTGTATGCATTCCCCTGATTTTGTACAAAACTAGAGCCAGTGTTTATGAAACACAATGCCCCCAACTGCTTGACCCTAACACTGCTTGTCCCTAACAGTAATTGAGATATCTTGTTTTTATGTGGCTGTAATGCTGAAATTACACAAGAAAAGCTGTAGTTAATCAGGTCGTTTATTTATCACCCCCTACTAGTTTTTTAAGTTACAGGATAATAGCTCATACAGTTTTAGAGATACAGTCAAACTTGTCTTAGTGGCCACCTTTATTAAGCGAGCAACCTGTCTTAAGCAAGCATTTCGGATTTTTTTCAAAAGTTAATCAGTTCATCTACTCATCATCCCCAACCAGCCTGTAAAGTTTCAGGGCAATAGCTCAAACAATTTTTGAGATATCTTGCTTACAAGCTGAAAACACGAAAAAAATCAAAGGGCCATAACTCAAGAAAAAAAAATTGGATTTTTTTCAAAAGTTAATCAGTTCATCTACTCATCATACCCAACCAGTCTGTGAAGTTTTGGGGAAAAACCTCATATAGTTTTTGAGATATCTTGCTTACAAACTTAAAACGCGAAAAATTTCAAAGGGCCATAACTCAAGAAAAAAATATAGGATTTTTTTTCAACAGTTAATCAGTTCATCTACACATCATCCCAAACCAGCTTGTAAAGTTGCAGGGCAATCGCTCAAACAATTATTGAGATATCTTGCTTACAAGCTGAAAACACGAAAAAAATCTAAGGGCCATAACTCAAGAAAAAAAAATCGGATTTTTTTCAAAAGTTGATCAGTTCATCTACTCATCATCCCCGACAAGTCTGTGAAGTTTCGGGGAAAAACCTCAAATAGTTTTTTTAGATATCTTGCTTACAAACTTAAAACGCGAAAAATTTCAAAGGGCCATAACTCAAGAAAAAAATTTCGGATTTTTTTCAAAAGTTAATCAGTTCATCTACTCATCATCCCCAACCAGCATGTAAAGTTTCAGGGCAATAGCTCAAACAGTTTTTGAGATATCTTGCTTACAAGATTTCATAGTATTTTTTGCAAAGGGGCATAACTCAAAAAAGGGGCATAATCCTGACGAGAAAAAAAACACGGGTCAATTATTTTTTCATGAGGAATCCATATATGAAATTTCAAAAACCTAGCACCCATGGTTCTAAAGTTATGCTATGCAGTAAAAAGTGGGACGGACGTAAGGACGGAAGGACGGAAGGACGGACGGACGAACAGGGCAAAACCAATATGCCCCCACAACTTCTTCGAAGTTGGGGGCATAATACTAAAAATTCGGACAACTTGAGGACTTACTGTAATTCTCCTAAAATTTTAACAAATTTTTCATGATCCTACAAGGAGTCCAAAGGTGCAAACGGAACGCCAAACAGTGTAGACCCTGATCAGATTGCTTCTTCAAAAATAGTCTGATCTGAATCTGCACTGTTTGCTTAGACCTATCTGTCCCAATATTTAGGATCATTAGGGTATCAATGTCCTGCGAGGCCCCCGCCCATCGGGGCTTGAAGAAATAGATGGTGGTAAACCACTCAGGGAATCTAAGCCTGCCCAAGCAAAGCGGTGCAAGTCGGACCTTCCATGCATATACACTCTATTGGTTTCATTGGGTGACAGGGCTTGAGATGTCATTTCATCTAAATGATGGGTAAAAGTCCCACAAAATTGGTGGCAACATCTCAAAAATCACCTATGCAGTGTTGACAGGGATGTTAAACCTCAAATCAAACAAACAATGTCCTGCGCTCTATGTTAACTAATCTGAAATTTTTCGGATCATAGGAAACCTTATAAGGTTTTTATGCCGTCTGCTTCTTGCAAACAAGGCACAAACACCATCCATCGTCAAGATGAATAATCAGACATCTTTCTCACTTGACCAACATTTTTTCTCCAATCAGCGACTGATTGATTTCTCCCATTATCACGCGTCTGCAATTTGTTTCGGTATAGCTGAATACAGAGAATGGAATGGAATGATATAGGGTACATGGAGTTGTCACACTGACTTTCTCATAGAGTAAAACCTCCACTAATGGTCACCTCTGTTTAGCAGCCACCTCTTCAGCAGCCACAATAATTCCTCCCATAGCATTTTACTATATATTTAACCTCTGCTCAGCAGCCACCTCTCTCCTCCAGCCAGCAGCAACTTTACCAAATCTAAATTCCCTCTATTAAACAGCCAGAGTTAACTCAATAGCATAACATCGGATGTAAAAATAGGAATTTCTCTTGTGGTGTATTTATTTATTTCAAAATTTATTTTTCTCAAAACTACCATTGTGATATATGCATAAATACAATATAAGCAAGTGAAAAGAAACATAAATGATGGAGAGGTGTCAGATGACACCTTTCCATCATTTATTTTTCTTTTAGAACATCCATGTTGAGGTGTCTTCAATAATCACTATCTTTTGTCTGTCGATAAGAAGCCATACATTATCTTAGACATTTCCCTCTGTTGAACAGCCACCTCCCTTAAACCGCCAGTTTTGGAGTTTCCCACGATGGCTGTTTAAAGGAGGTTACACTGTATATAGTTTTGGCTCTCGTCTAATGTCTGTGAAATGGTATTTACAGGATTTTTGGTACCTACAAAAATGGGCAACCACTCCCAAAGCGGTCAGAAGAAGCACTACAAGGACACTCTCAAAGCCTCCCTCGGGGACTTCAACATTTCAACAGAGTTGTGGGAACAAATTGCACAGGACAGAGCAAAGCGGCAAGGTCTCATCAAAAGGGGTGCCAGTGAACATGAGACAAAAGAATCAGTGAAGCTGAGCAGAAAGGCGCACAGCGCAAAGCCAGAGCTAAGGCCTCACCAACAGAGCTGTCTTTCTCTAGCCTCTGTTGCTCTATCTGTAACAGACAGTTCAGGGCTAGAATTGGTCTCATCAGCCATTTTAGAACACTCAAACAGTAACATTTCTCAAACATGATTAACCCTTTTTGTACCAAATGGAATCTTCCTCCTTATATATAGCAGGAGTCCATTTCCAAATTTAGGGGTGACAGGTTGTGTTTTTCTTCAAAATTTATTTGGAAATTGACTTAACTTTTTGCAAACAGTGTAGGCTCTGATCAGACGCCGCATCCTGCGGCATCTGATCTGGGCCTGCACTGTTTGCCAGGGTACCCGTTTTGGGGGTTCTGGTACTGAATGGGTTAAGATTAGTCATTGTCAGTAATGACGGACAAACTATTACAGAATTTTGCCACTGAAGTGACTGTCGCTCCAGGTAAGGAGTTCCAATGCTGAGAAAAACTTCATCTAAACATATTGTCTGCTTATGTTGTCTGCTGTGTCTTCTTGCAGACTTTTAAAAACTTTTTTTACACACAGGCAAACAGTGTGGACCCTGATCAGACTTAATCCTAGTGGAGCAGTCTGATCTAGGTCCAAACTGTTTGAAAAAAGTCCTATGGAATTTGCACGAGATGTACTGCAATGATCCTAAGAACATGTACATGTATTGGGACAAACAGGCTTGAGCAAAGAGTGCAGACCCAGATCAGAGTGCTCCTTTACTGCCTTTCTGCCTGCTTTTTTTTTACTCCTTGCTGGATCGTGAAACGTGAAACAAACTTTTTAATATTTTAGGAGAATTACAGAAAGTCCTCAAGGTGTCCAGATTTTAAAGATTTTTATGATAGTCACCATCATAAAATAAAATTTTTTCTTACTTATGTTTGTTTGCGTTAAGGTTTTATGTCCCTGTAAATACTATTTATGTCATTTTGGAGTTGCTGCTTCCGATTTTGTGGGACTGTTACCCGAGACTGAGATGAACCCAAGGGACAATCGGACTCGTACAGCTTTTCCTGGGCAGGCTTAGAACTTCTAAGTGGTTTACGTACCATTATTCAAAAGTTTGGTCGGTCTCAGCTCTGCAAGGAAGCATCATGTAGCCGGATTCATTTCTTCAGGCCCTGATAGGCAGTGATGCTTACCTACATACTTTATATTCCAACCAATTCCATTCCATGTTTTAAAGTATCAGATATGTTTTTCCTCCTAATTTGATGAAGGATCTGATCAAACAGGCAAGATCAATTTCAGCCCCATTACAAGGAAACTTGTTTTAGCGTCTCGAGCAGGTAAGACATGAATCAGCCTGCTCAGCTAAATAGACATTACGATAACTCACCCATGCCTCATAGTGCATTTTTCACATCGCCAAAATGGCTACTTTTCTAATGAAAGTCCTTGATATTTTTCTTATAAATGCTCATAACATAGGTTGTGTGTGCTCGTTAGAACCGCCTCATTGAGGCGGTTCTAACGAGTACCCACAACCTATGTTTTGGAGCAGAAATGAGAAAAATAATGTGTACCCCCGTAAACCCCAGTTTTCTCTATATAAAGTGGGGTTTAGGGGGGTCTTCATTTCACGGACTTGTTCACGTGATGATTAGCAAGAATCTTGAAAATTTAGACATAGGAACTAGGGCATCAAGAAAACACGCCTATATAATTCTGCCCCCTCACCCACACACACCACCCCCCCCCCCCCCACCTTTTTTACAAAGGCAAGCCTTATTTTTCTTATTTATGCAAAATATAGATTGAAGGTACTCGTTATAACCACCTCATGGAGGCGGTTCTAACGAGTACCCACATTCTATACTTTAGAGCAGAAATAACAAAATATCACAATTTTTTCATCTGAAAGTTTTCTTTTTGTGGCGGTAAAATTTACAATGTATTCAAACAGGCGTGTTTTAGTAATGGTAATGTACTATCCAAACAGCACATATTAACCCTTTACCACTCAGATACGTATTTTCCCGACTCGATCCATTACCACTCAGACCCGTATATTTACGACTTTATCGATTAACGTACAGATACGTATATCCCCGTGTGTCGCCATTTGAACAAATACGTGTTTGCCCGTGTCTCAAAATCAATCGCGTTATTTTTACCTTTTTCCTAAATATAAAAACGCCGGATGTTTATTAATGTTAAGTTTGGTCTTTTGCCAACAATATTTGCGAAAAAAACAAATATGTTTCTATACAAAGTTTTTGTGTAATTTACAACCAAACACACCAGGGGTTTCTTCTACTGAATCACGATGACCTTGCCTGACCGTAATGGAAAATTACTGGGTTGAGTTACTGAATGACGCAATATTTGTGTGTCGGTCGCGCATGATTTGCATGATTTAGGTAAAGACAATTAGCGCTGTATAATCAGTTAGATTCAAGGGATTTATGGTTCAAGATAATTAGTTAATTGGGGATTATGATACCCTAGGAATGTTTATACAGCGGATGCCACCCGGAGCGTGCCGAGCTTTGAGCCGCAATAAATTACGTAACAGTACCCAAAAGTGTACCCAGGTGGTCATCGGAAGGACAATAAAACCCACAGATGGGTAGAAGGCCTTTCATTGGTCAATAGTTTCAGCCCCTTTAATGAATATTAATTTCTAAAAAAAAAAAAAATGCGACGTCTGATCAGGGTCTCACCGCCGACAGGTTAACAGACAAACAGATGCAATTATTAAGCGGCACCTGATCAGGGTCTTCAGGTTTTTGGACCTTATAATGCTACGGCACCCGGATCAGACCCTCCACAATTATTGCTGCGACGTCTGATTCAGCTCCAACCGCCGACGGTTCATTTTATTTTATTTTCCGCGACCGAATAGGTTTGGAGGATATAGCGACCGTCCAAATGTCCGTCCGTCCGTAGACACAACAGACAGATGCAAACAATGCAGACTCGGATCAGACGCCGTACTATTATTGAACGGCGTCTGATGAGGGTCAGCATGTTTGTAGAAGGCATCTGAGACGGCGCAGACCCGGACAAGACGCTGCGCAACGGTTATGCGGCGTCTGATCAGGGTCTTATCTGCGACGGTGGTGTTATCCCTAGTCTAAACAGGTTCGGAGCCTGGCGTCCGTTCATTCGCCCGTTGGTAGACACAAAATTATGAGTGACAAGACGCTGCGCAACGGTTATGCGGCGTCTGATCAGGGTCTTATCGGCGACGGTGGTGTTTTTTATCCCTAGTCTGAACAGGTTCTGAGCCTGGCGTCCGTTCAAACGTCCGTCCGTAGACGCAATAGACATATGAAAACAATGCAGATCCGGATCAGATGTACAATTATTAAACGGCGTCTGATGATGGTCTACATGTATGTAGACGGTATCTGAGACGGCGCAGACCCGGACAAGACATTGCGCAACGACGCGGCATCTGATCAGGGTCTTATCGCCAACGGTGGTGTTTTTTTTTTTCCCTAGTCTGAACAGGTTCGGGGGATATAGCGATCAGCGTGGCGTCATTCACCCAACCGTCTGTATAACAAAAGACAGAACACAAAGGTGCAAACAGTGCAGATTTGAATCAGACGCCATACAATTATTATACGGCGTCTGGATAGGGTCTACAAGTTTGTAGACGGAATATACGACGGCACAGACCCAGACCAGACGCTGTACAATGATCATGCGGCGTCTGATCATGGTCTGACCGCCGCCGGTGCGTTTCATTTTTATCCCCTGACCAAATAGGTTCGGGGATATAACTATCAGCCTGGCGTCCGTCCGTCTGTCCGCAAACAAAATTATGAGTCTGGCGTCCATTCACATGTCCTTCCGTTCGTCCGTAGACACAACAGACAGATGCAAGCAATGCAGATAAGAATCAGACCTGTACAATTATTAAACGGCATCTGATGAGGGTCTACAGGTTTGTAGACGGCATATGGGTCGGCGCAGACCCGGACAAGACGCTACACAACGATAATGCGGCGTCTGATCAGGGACTAATTGCCGACGGTGGTGTTTTTATCCCTAGTCTGAACATGTTCGGGGGATATAGCGATCAGCCTGGCGTCATCCACTCAACCGTCTGTATAACAATAGACAGAACACAAAGGTGCAAACAGTGCAGATTTGAATCAGACGCCATACAATGATTATAAGGCGTCTGGATAGGGTCTACAGGTTTGAAGATGGCATATGCGACGACACAGACCATGCGACGTCTGATCATGGTTTGACCGCCGCCGGTGCGTTTTATTTTTTATCCCCTGACCAAATAGGTTCGGGGATATAACAATCAGCCTGGCGTCCGTCCGTCCGCAAACAAAATTGAGTCTGGCGTCCGTTCATATGTCCGTCCGTCCGTAGACACAACAGACAGATGCAAGCAATGCAGACTCGAATCAGACTTTAACAATTATTAAAGGCGTCTGATGAGGGTCTACAGGTTTGTAGACGGCATATGGGTCGGCGCAGACCCGGACAAGACGCTGCACAAAGGTAATGCGGCGTCTGATCAGGGACTCATTGCCGACGGTGGTGTTTTTTATCCCTAGTCTGAACATGTTCGGGGGATATAGCGATCAGCCTGGCATCATCCACCCGTCTGTGTGTATAACTATAGACAGAACACAAAGGTGCAAACAGCGCAGTTCGGGATCAGAGCCCAGAAAATTATTATAAGGCGTCCGATCAGGGTCTACAGGATTGTAGACGGCACAGACCCAGACCAGTAGCTATCAACCTGACGTCATCCACCCGTTAGTCTGTATGACAATAGACAGAACACAAAGGTGCAAACAGTGCAGATCGGGATCAGAGCCCAGACAAATATTATAAGGCGTCTGATCAGGGTCTACAGGGTTGTAGACAGCACATGCGATGGCACAGACCCAGACCAGACGCTGTACAATGACCATGCGCATCAGATGTCATTGCACCTCAGTGTTGGGTAAAAGTCCCACCAAATTGGAAGCAATATCTCCAAAATGTCCTAAATAGTGTTGATGGGGATGTTATACCTCTAATCAAACAAACAAATCTTATTTATAAAAAAAAAAACAAAAAAATACAGAGACGGCTCTTTGGGGTGAGCTGGCTATGGGGTGGTTGATACATTTATTTAAAAAAAAAAAAAAGGTAAAGTTGGGGATGGGGGTTCAAATAAGGATAGATAGGCTGTAATAGTTATTTTAATCTTATGCAAAAGTACTGATTTTTTCATAAACAAAACACACCCATGTGTCATAGCACATTCTTTAATTTCTCAAAAATGGCTACTTTTCCATTGAAAACTTTTATATTTTTCTTATTTATACTCAGAACATAGGTCGTGGGTGCCGATTGAGGCAGTTCTAACGAGTACCCACAACCTTGGTCTTGGTGCAGAAATAAGTAAAATAATGTATACCGGGTTCAGATAGATGTTCATTTCACAGACTTATGAACATGATCTTATTTCTGCATAAAAAGTATGTTATGGAAACTTGTTGGAAGACCCTCAGTGACATGCCCTATAATGATTACCTACAAATACGTTTTTGTGCGGAAATAAGAAAAATAATATGTGGATACCCCCTCTTTTCTGGGGCTATGGTGGTTAAAAATACTTTCTCTGACCAACCCAAAACAGAAATTTTTGCTAAAGAAAATATTTTGCTTACTTTGACACTTCATATTTTCAAAACGCAAAGAGAAACTATAATAAATTTAGTACCATTGGAAAGAAAATTTAATTTCCTAGAAACTTTACATTTACATAAATATTGTCAAATGTACAGAAAATACTAAAATAATCATTTTTGTAACATAAGGGTGAAAATCACACAAAAATGCCAATATCTCTGTTCAGATAAGACTGAGAAGCCTCCGTGGTGCAGTGGTTACGCTACTCGCCTTGTAAACCAGGGGTCGCAGGATCGATCCCGGGCTTCTCCAGACTTTCGGATGAGTCTTTAAACCGAGGTCCAGTCTCCGTATGACCTTAGCTGTTGGTGGGACGTAAAACTAAAACTCACTCACTCAGATAAGACTGTCAGGCCTATCAGCCATATATGGACTATTGGTTATTGATTTACCTATATCAGTGTTCTGTTAAGATGCTGTATTGGATAATTTTCTGAGTGGTAAAGGGTTAAGGTGCTAAAATGTGATTAAATAGCTTTTCATATGCAAAAGCTACTCACATCTTTCAGCAAAAATACTAGAGTATGCAAGAACAGTTAACTTAACAACTTGACCACTAGCGAACTTGATGCTTTTCATTGTGATCTGTTTACTAAACAGCACACAAAATCCTCAGTTTGCATGTATTTCAATTTCATTGGTCAAAGATAATCATGTGAATGACAGCAACGAAGCCTGCTCCATCATTGCTAATTTTTGCGTCGATTGACAAACGATCGACCGAAAAATGTAACAAATTTGTTTCGAGAATATTCAGCAACTTCAAGACATCAGCTAAACACGACATTTCTGCATGCTCTAGGACAGATAACAGAATTCTCATTTGTTGATATGGGCCCTGTCAAGCGATTTTGGTACTTATGGCCTATGCGAGCAGCGAAGGTTCAGGCGAGCCTGCGCATCCGCGCAGTCTCGCCAGAACCTTCGCTGCTCGCTCATACAAGCAGTGAATCAAGAGGAACCTTCAGACAGAAAGCCATATCCCTGGCCCCTCTGAATGGCTGGGCATGCGCAGTTAAAATTTGTCATGACGGAATGCTCGAAAACACAAATTCGCTTGGCGGGGCTCATTTGTTGATATAATGATCAATAAGGAATTGTCATTCTGAACCAGAATGGATAGTTTGCAATTTTATCAGCACCGGTAATTAAGCCGACACAATGGAGGAATGTGCCTTACTAGAATGTCTTTGGTACAACGACACAAAGATGCCGATCATTTTTTCGCATTTAATGGCAAAGTGACATCGGGGCTTGAAGAAATAGATGGGCTGCATGATGCTTCCACACAGAGCTGAAAACGACCCGCAAACAAGTACTGGTAAACCGCTTAAAGGATCTAAGCCTGCCCAGGCAAAGCGGTGCCCAGGCAAACCCTATTGGTTTCATTGGGCGGCAGGGCTTGAGATGTCATTTCATCTCAATGTCGGGTAAAAGTCCCACAAAATTGGAAGCAACATCTCTAAAATGACCTTTACAGTGTTGATGGGGACATTAAACCTCAAATCAAACAAACAAACAATGGCAAAGTGACTTACTATATATTATTACGAGTGACTGATTACATGTACATAACATTTGATTCCAAGTGACTGATTACGTATGATTACATACGTAATCAGTAAATGTTTCAGCCTTGCATGGCTGAAGAACTCTCCTCTTCCATGAGTACCTGATTCACTTAAATGAAAGGCAGTAAAAGGAGAAAATCAATAACCTGATTGGTCATGAAACATTTTCTATGGCTCGTACCCCTTTCAGCAGTTGACAGCTACAAGCAAAATTATAAGAATTGACAACTTGAACACCATTTATGCAGTCTAGGCTTTTCAAGTATCATAATGATCCTGGTATTGGCATAGACAGACCTGAGCAAACAGTGCAGTCCTTGATCAGACTGCTCCTTCAGAGGCAGTCTGATCAGGGTCTACACTGTTTGCTATTGTGTCTGTACTTTTTGGACTCCTTTCTGGATTGTGAAGCAAATTTTTTAAAATTTTTGAAGAATTACAGCAAGCCCTCAGGATGTTCGTATTTTTAGGATTTTTATTGTAATATATTTGCTTCAGTTTGTGCACACACACATTCTCATAAGAGCACATCAATACCTTTTCATGAAGAATAGCAAATACACCAATTTAAAGTACACCAATTTAAAGTACTTGATAAGTTGTAACAGTGTTAAAATGGTGCTAAAATATCACTCAAACATATCAAATGTTATACTTTTGTGAGGTAAAAATTGCTGACTTATATTTGTTAACCCTTATCCTGCTGAATAAATTAAGCCACTCCCATTTCTCATTATCAACCAAAGCCCCAGCCCATAGGGGCTTGAAGAAATATATGGGCTGCATGATGCTTCCACACAGAGCTGAATCCAGCCCGCATTCTAGTACTGATAAACCGCTTAGAGGGTCTCGGCCTGTCCAGGAACCGCAGTGCGATGCTAATAAACCCTATTGATTTCATTGGGCGACAGGGCTTGAGATGTCATTTCATCTCAATGTCGGGTAGAAGTCCCACAAAATTGGAAGCAAACTCTCCAAAATGACCTTTACATTGTTGACGGGGGCGTGAAATCTCAAATAAAACAAAATCATTATCAACCAATCAAATTACTTGATATAATATATTTTGTTCAATTCACAAACTGCATGACAAACAGTGTAGATCCTGATCAGATGGCTTCTTCAGAAGCCATCTGATCTGGATTTACAATGTTTGAAAAGGTTGGGGTTCTCGTGAACAGCAGGATCAGGATTAAGGAAATTATTGTGTTTTGACATGTTCAACCCTAACATGTTCAAATTTGTTCAACAAAACATGTTCAAAGTTGGCATAAGCAGCCGACGATTGCATCTGACTCTGTGTGTGTGCTTAAGAGATGGACGTTCTATAGGCTTTTTGGGTCAATTGTTTATCAACTGACCCAAAGTTACTAACTACAGAAGCTTCCCACCTGCTATTGTCCAAGTGACAATTGCTGACCATGTGCAAAATCTAGCTACCAGTTATTTATAGAAGCGCTAGTCTTCTACCTGTGATATCAGAGCGCTGTGTAAAAAGTAAAATGTGGACTGGTCTCGTGTGCTGGGTCATTGGAAAACAGTGTAGACCCAGATCTAAACTGTTTGCGTAAAATACAGGAATTTAAGGGTTAAAATAAACATTCTATGTCTCTGTTCCAGACCATTTTCCCAGCCAACACACAGAGACAATTGACCTACCAGTGCTATCAGAGCTTTGATTTTTATAATTAGAATGAAATGTCTGAGTGCACTGTGCCCTGATTATGGCAAATATGGCAAGTTAATTGACTGGCTGGATTTGACTTTAAACCTTTCAACCCGGCAGACTGGCACAGACACCTATGCAACAGTGTAGATCCAGATGAGATGGCTCCTAATGAGCCATCTCATCAGAATCTACTCTGCTTGCCATCCTGATAAGGATTAATGGCAAAAACTCCCTGTCTAATAAAACTGGATGTAATCACGAAAACACACCTATTTAAATGTATTTAAAATTTTACCACCAAAAAATGTGAAAATAGAAAATTATGTGACATTTTTCATAATTCTGCTCAAAACAAAGATTGAAAGGGTTCATCAGCAGATAATACTCCACAAATGGAAACTAGAATCACTTTAAAAGGTCCTATAAAAACTTTAAAATCCACATTATATAGAGAAAACTGGAGTTTACAGGGGTATACATTAGTTTTCTTTTGTTTGAGGTTTAACCTCCCCATTTTGGAGACGTTGCTTCCAATTTTGTGGGACTTTTACCCGACATTGAGATGAAATGACATCTCAAGCCCTGTCGCCCAATGAAACCAATAGGGTTTATAAGAATGGACAGTCCGACTCGCACCGCCTTGCCATGGCAGGCTTAGATCCTCTAAGCGGTTAACCAGTACTCATGTGCGGATTCAGCTCTGCGTGGAAGCATCATGCAGCCCATTTATTTCTTCAAGCCCTGTTTGGCGGGGGCCGTTTTTTATTTCTCTTCCAAGGTATAGGTTGTGGGTATTCTTTAGAACCGCCTCAAGTCTGTGAAATGAACACCCCTTTAAAATCCACATTATATAGAGAAAACTGGGGTTTACAAGGGTATACATTAGTTTTCTTATTTGTTTCCAAGACATAGGCTGTGGGTATTTGTTAGAATCGCCTCAATGAGGCGGTTCTAACGAGCACCCACAACCTATGTTTGAGGTGAAAAGAAGAAAAATATAATAAATTTTCATAAGAAAAATAACCATTTTGGAGATATGAAAGAACGCTCTATGTCACATGGGTTTGTTATCTTAATAAATTTGATCAGGCTTTGGACTGTTTTCCCAAACATTCTTATTTGCATGATAAGTGTCCACAAATTAACTGTAACTTAAGATCATTTTCTGCCTGACCCACACAGTAAACTACATGAGATGCAATAATAATGGACAATTACAGAAATTAATGTCATGTATCTTCATGTATCTTGTCAAGCTGACATGTTTTGTCAATTATATTTCAGTTTATTGTTCATTTTTAATTGAGCTCTAACAGTGTCAAAGGTGCCTTAACCCTTATAGGACACATAGAACCTTTCACTTAAGGGAAATGGGATTTGTCCAACATTTTTCAAAGGGAGACAACTTATGGGACTTCCTGTTTGCTTTTCTATAGGATCAGTCCTGCTGAAAAGGGGTCTACTTTTAAAGGAAAGGATTTTCTCCTCAGGAGCAAATTCTTTCCTTTAAGAGTTGACCCCTGTTGACATGGAAGACAAAAATGCTTTTGCAGGAGTTGCCTCCCCTGAAGGTGTTCCCATTCCCCTCAACAGTTATGAACGAATCCATTCTGAATTTTAGGAATGTCAATGTTTTATATTTCAATTACGTACATGTATTTGTTATAAGTTTCACAAAAATTACCAGGCTTTAATCAAACAGTTGGAGCTCTGATCAGATACCTTGTTCTGTGGTTGTCTGAACTGGATTTACACTGTTTGACAATGCCCCAATTTCGGAATACTAGTCCAAAGTACTGTAACCCTTATATGACACTTGACAGCTATGGTCAAATCCATTCCGAATTCTAGGGAAGTCAATCTTTTATTTCAATTATTTATTATAAATTTCAAAACAATTACCAGGCTTTAATCGAACAGTTGGAGCTCTGATCAGATACCTTGGTTCTATGGTGTCTGAACTGGATTTACACTGTTTGACAATGCCCCAATTTCGGATTACTAGTCCAAAGTACCGTAACCCTTATAATATATGACACTTGACAGCTATGGGCAATTTTGAAATGGATAGTATTCTGAATTCTAGGGATGTCAATCTTTTATTTCAATTATTTATTATAAATTTCAAAAAAATTACCAAGCTTTAATCGAACAGTTGAAGCTCTGATCAGATACCTTGTTCTATGTTGTCTGAACTGGATTTACACTGTTTGACAATGCCCCAATTACGGAATACTAGTCAAAAGGTACCTTCACCCTTATATGACACTTGACAGCTATGGACAAATCCATTCCCAATTTTAGGGGTGTCAATCTTGTTTATTTGTTAAAAGCTTCACAAAAGTTACCAGGCTTTAATCAAGCAGTTGGAGCCCTGATCAGATACCTTGTTCTATGTTTCTGAACTGGGTCTACACAGTTTGACAATGCCCCAATTTTGGAATACAAGGCATTTACTGGTTTAAGATGCCATGAAAAACTGTATCTGAAAATGTCGTCTTCTTATGTTGTCTGCTGAATATTCTCGCAAACTTTTTTTAAAAATATTTTTAGATACAGGCAAACAGGGTGGGCCAAGATCAGACTGCTCCAACAGGAGCAGTCTGATCTAGGTCCACACTGATTGCAAAAATGACTTTTAAGGTAACCGGAAGATGGCAAAGTAGACGACAATTGCGGTGGCATTTTATAGGCTAATCCGTTTTATATGGGCCCCGTCAAGCGATTTTGGTACATATCGCCTATGCGAGCAGCGAAGGTTCAGGCGAGCCTGCGCATCCGCGCAGTCTCGCCAGAACCTTTGCTGCTCGCTCATACAGGGGTGAGAACAGTCCAAAATTCTCAATCCTGAAAATCTGCTTTTTGAATCCTGAAGGGGCCCTAATGCTATCTTGAAATAAAAAAATAAATGGGTTTACCCTTCCAATATCAATGGAGATTAGTTGCTTCATGCTTAGTTGTAGCTAATCATTTAATTAAGACATGTTAAAACTTCAAATGGACAATTTAAATGACAATTTACACGCATCATGCCAAAGCTCTCAATCCTGAAATCAGGATTAATCCTGAACTTTCCCACCCCTGCTCATACAAGCAGTGAATCAAGAGGAACCTTCAGACAGAAAGCCATATCCCTGGCCCCTCTGAATGGCTGGGCATGCGCAGTTAAAATTTGTCATGACGGAATGCTCGAAGACACAAATTCGCTTGGCGGGGCTCATATGGAAAACCCTGGAACAGGTACAATGGCAAACAATACATGCCAGCACAGTTTGCAAAATGGTAAGCTATTTCCTGAATAAATTAAAAAAAACAAAAAACAAATAAAAACTCAACCTGGCACCCCTAATTTTGAAATGGATTCCATTCAGTTCAAAATGGATGAATGTTTGGCAGTGAACAGTTAACTATGGTGTCTGGCTGTGTTTACACTGGGGACATGATCCAGACCAAGTTTATCCAGATAAAATCTGTGTTGACACTTGCACTAACTTGATCCAAATCAAACTTTGTCTACATTGGGACCAACTTGATCCAGATAAATCTTTGCTGACATTGGGACCAACTTGATCTAGATCAAACTGTGTCTATATTGGGACCAACTTGATCCAGATCAAACTTTGTCTACACTGGGACCAACTTGAACCAGATCAAACTGTGAAGACACTGGGACCAACTTGAACCAGATCAAACTGTGAAGACACTGGGACCAACTTGAACCAGATCAAACTGTGAGGACACTGGGACCAACTTGAACCCGATCAAACTGTGAATACACTGGGACTAACCTGAACCAGATCAAACTGTGAAGACACTGGGACCAACTTGATCCAGATCAAACTGTGAAGACACAGGGACCAACTTGATCCAGATCAAACTGTGTCTACATTGGGACCAACTTGATCCAGATCAAACTGTGTCTACATTGGGACCGGCTTGATCCAGATCAAACTGAAAGGACACAGGGACCAACCTGATCCAGATAAAACTGTCTCTACATTGCGACCAACTTGATCCAGATCAAACTGTGTTACATTGGGATCAACTTGATCCAGGTCAAAGTGTGTCTACATTGGTACCAACTTGATCCAGATAAAACTTTGTCTACATTGGTACCAACTTGATCCAGATAAAACTTTGTCTACATTGGGACCAGCTTGATCCAGATAAAACTTTGTCTCAGTTGGGACCAGCTTTATCCAGATCAAACTTTGTCTACATTGGGACCAGCTTGATCCAGATAAAACTTTGTCTACATTGGGACCAGCTTGATCCAGATAAAACTTTGTCTACATTGGGACCAGCTTGATCCAGATAAAACTTTGTCTCAATTGGGACCAGCTTTATCCAGATCAAACTTTGTCTACATTGGGACCAGCTTTATCCAGATCAAACTTTGTCTACATTGGGAGCAGCTCGATCCAGATCAAACTGTCTCTACATTGCGACCAACTTGATCCAGATCAAACTATGTTACATTGGGATCAACTTGATCCAGATCAAACTATGTTACATTGGGATCAACTTGATCCAGATCAACGTGTGTCTACATTGGGACAAACTTGATCCAGATAAAACTTTGTCTACATTGGGACCAGCTTGATCCGTATAAAACTGTCTACATTGGGACCAGCTTGATCCAGATAAAACTTTGTCTACATTGGGACCAACTTAATCCAGATCAAGCTGTGTCTAGATTGAGACCAGCTTGATCAAGATAAACTTTTCTACATTGGGATCAAGTTGATCCAGATAAAACTTTGTCTACATTGGGCCTGATCCAGATTAAATTTTGTCTACATTGAGACAAACTTGATCCAGTTAACTTGTCTACATTGGGACCAACCTAATCCAGATAAGAACAGCATTGGTTAACAAACTGTTAAAACTTCTATCATTTAATATGGCAAATATACTTATATTTTTTCAGCCAAAATAACAAAATTCAAGATATTGTACTTGCTAGAATAGTTAACAATTTGACCACTAACGAGCTCATTAAGCTAAAGAGGCTTTGAACAAACGGGCCCAGATTCGGGTTTTCACTGTTTGAATATCCTATTCTTTGGGAAGCTAGCAAAATATCGACTAATCCAGGACAAATACAAATCATGGCAACTGCTCTAAGTGACCTAATGGGAATTTTATAGCAGACATTACCATTATGCTCTTGAAGTAGCTCATTTATGGGCGACTGGGATGAGCCCCTTACATAAAACAGATACAGTAAACCTAATCCTCAAATAGTTATTACACCTGAAAAAACCCAATTTCCAATTTCCGAGCTTACAGGAAACCGATAACTACTTCTAATTACCTCAATCCTAAAAAGGAAGCAGAGCCAATATAAGCGTCAATAAATATGCAAATCAGATCGTTATTCAAATCCAATCACGAGGACAGCTGTAATTGGAAAACAGATATTCATGGTGTAGTAAAATTCCCAATGTTTCCCCCCAAAAAGATAACAGACAATGAATAAAACAACAAGGAATGTGTCGGTTTTGCACATGAGGGTGGTGTTTGTATGCGGTGGCATCCTTTTTGACATATATAATTTTTTTTTCATTATCCTTCACATCACAAAAACATGCCTATACAGTTTTGATCCCTTGAACCCCACATTTTTATAGTAAATCTGAGGTTCACAGGGGTCAACCTTATTTTTCTTATTTCTGCTATGAAATATAGATTGTGGGTACTCATTAGAACCGCCTCGATGAACTGCCTCGATAAGGCGGTTCTAACGAGTACACACAATCATCTATACTTTGACGTTTTTTATCTTAAATTTTTCGTTTTTACGGCGCTAAAATTTGCAGTGTATGCGTTTTGATGTGTTTTCGTAATGTAAGGTTAAATTTCCAACTTCATGTACATTTGTCTTCAGAGAAACTGATATCCCTCATAAAATATTTCTTGCCCATTGCTGACCTTGAAACAGTCAAGGTCACCAAAATCTGAAAATCTCTAAAGCCGTAACAAAACATAAAATATGCTAAATTTTGCTGAAATTTTACTGTTTAAACCCCATTTTGCCCTTGAAAAAGCTGGCCAAGGTCACCAATGCCATGCTAGTTAAGTTAGAATAGCATAAAGGCTCCCAAGATTCTGTGCATACAAGCTAAATTTTGCTAAAATTTTATGTATTTTGTCCAGGGATAAACTTGTAAACAAGGCAGAGGTGCCAAATCAACCAAGAGATATGCATTACGAAAACACATGCATGTACAATAGTGTGTTTTTAAACATCTCCAAAATGGCCACTTTTCTGATGAAAATTTCAAACTGCAAACATAGGTTGCGGTTGCTCGTTAGAACTGCCTCATTGAGGCGGCTCTAACTCATTGAGGCGGTTCTAACAAGTACTCACAAACTATGGCGCTGAGCAGAAATAAGAAAAATAATGTTTACCCCAGTAATCCCCAGTTTTCTCTATATAAAGTGAGGTTTAGGGGTGTTTAATTGCATTTCATGGACATGTTCATGTGATGTCCAAGTGAGATGATAACCTACCATTGGCTGAGAGTTTGAAAGAAAAACTATAGTCCAGGGGCCAGTTGTTCAAAACTAACGATGACATGAGTTAACGTATCGTTAAAATTCTGATCATTTATTATGGCAAATATGGTGAAATTTTTGCTGAAAAAATGTGAGCAGCTTTTGCATCTGCAAAAGCTGCTCACATTTTTTCACCAAAAATACCAAAATTTTACATATTAAACTTGCTAGAACAGTTAACAATATGACCACTAACGAGCTCATTAAGCTAACGATGCTTTGAACAACTGGCCCCAGCTCTCTATGGCTCAAATCCAGAGCATCATTCACCTCTATATTCTTCCAGAATTCCCTTCATGCCCCAGCTGTTCAAAGCATTGTTAGCTTAACAAGCTTTTAAGTGGTCAAATCTTTAAATGTTTCCCCAAGAACAAACTCTAAGTCCCTAGTATTTTTCAAAAGAAAATGCAATCATATTTGCCATAGTCAATGATCAAAGTTTTAACAATATCTCAACTAACTACATCCATTACAAGAACACACCTGTATAATTTTGACCCCCTCATACCCCACTTTTATATAGTAAAACTGGGGTTTAAGGGGGTATACATTATTTTTCTTATTTCTGTTCAGAAACATAGATTGTGGGTACTCGATAGAACCGCCTCGTCGAGGCGGTTCTATTGGGTCCCCGCAATCTATGTTTTGAGCAGAAATAAGAAAAATATCACAATTTTTCAACTTAAAATTTCTAATTTTTGGCCCAAAAAATTGGCAATGTATTTGTATAGGCGTGTTTTCGTAATGATTAGTTTTGAGCAAGTTGGTCGAGTTTTTCAAAACTAACAATGTCATTAGTAAGTGTTAACACTTTGATATTAAATGTAATATGGTATTTTTGCTGAAAAAATTGTTGCTGAAAAAATACGAGCAACTTTTGAACATGCAAAAGCTACTCATATTTTTCCAGCAAAAGTAGCGAACTATTAAATATTGCACTTGATAGATCAGTTAACATTTTGACTACTGACAAGCTCTTTAAGATAACGTTGCTTCAAAGGACTGGTCCCTGGCCCCAGGTCCTCTATAAATCATATGATACGGCTATTTACCTCTATAATCCTTTGCAGGATCACCCGCTGGCAGTTTGAAAGAGAAACTATAGTCCAGTCCTCTATAGATCAGGTTCTTTTGTCCTGCTTCTTCAGTGCTATAGCTGACCTCATACATGATAGGCTGGTGGTTCTGAAATTGTAAAATCTTGACTTTAAGTCTTATCCTGCTGAATAATTAATTTAGACTCAATAACTATAACATACCCGTGCGACAGAGTGCATTTTTTCACATCTCCAAAATGGCTACTTTTCTGATGAAAATCTGTGATATTTTTGTTAATTAACTTCAAATATAGGCTGTAGGTTCTTGTTAGAACCGCCTCAATGAGGCGGTTCTAACGAGTACTCACAACCTATGTCTTGGAGTGGAAATAAGATAAATAATGTATACCCCCGGCAACCCCAATTTTCTCTATATTAAGTGGGGTTTAGGAGGTGTTCATTTCACTGACGTGTTCACGTGATGTCACCCATTTCCATTTCTGACTGAACCAAACAGATGATTTGATGTAACTTACTCCTGCAAATTCACAAACTGAATGTCGAACAGTGTACACTGTAGATCCTGATCAGATGGCTTCTTCAGAAGCCATCTGATCTGGATCTACAATGTATGCAAAAGTAGGGGTTATCAATGATAAACAGGATAAGGGTTAAGCCTAGGTGTGCCATGATTTGATGATTTGGTATAATCAACCTCATGTTACAAAAGCTTTGATTTCATTGGTCAATATTTAAAGACTGCCAATCAAAACTTGAAGTACAAGCCTGTTGTTATAAAAGCTTTGATTTCATTGGTCAATATTTAAAGACTGCCAATCAAAACTTGAAGTTCTTCAAGTTTTGACTGGCAGTCTTTAAATATTGTTCTTCAAGTTTTGATTGGCAGTCTTTAACTATTGACCAATGAAATCGAAGCTTTTGTAACGTCACATTCAAGCTGCACAATGATATCAGGGAAATTCTCCTGATAAGCCTCATCAAGTTGTGGCAGGCAAACTAGACAAAACGCTGGAAGCGTGCTTGCCAACACTTTTATCAAAAGATCAACAGGCTGATGAGTTGGAGGCTGGGCTTGGTATGAAGGTGTTGTGTAGCCTTCAGTGCCGAGGGGTTTCTACAGCTTTGATTTTAGTAGGGCAAAGGTCTATTGTGCTTCCAGCAGGTGATGGATCGTAAGCTTTTTTACTTTATTTTTTAGTTTTTGTTTTCTTCTATTTCCAATCTTTCATTTTTCTAACGCACCATCTCATGGAAGACAGTTTAAGATGAACAGTTGCTTGAGGACTCAGCTGTTGACCAATTAGCTGTTGTCAGTTACTGTCGAGGGACGCTCTCACTAAGTACTGATGAACCACTTAAGAGGAACAATGAAGGTAACTGACTGGCCCAACATGACCTTAGCTGTTGACTGGGCTGTAAAAGCAACATACAAAACAGACAGATGAATTAATTTACAGGAAGTTAAACCCCATCCCGCGACCCTACACCCAAACTTACAGAACAAGAGCTTTCATCATATAATAGCTTGTTATAAATGGACATTTTTCTATAAAATTTATGTATTTTTGCTTGGTATATCACAGTTGTTTAACTAACATGGATTCTGTGTTGGACCCAGACAACAGATTTAAGATGCTGTGGTGTACGAATAGTGTATGTTACCTGGAATTCTCTCCAATCTGTGCAGTGCACTCTAAAATCTGTTTCCAAGGCAACACCAAATTCTGGGGACACTGTACATTTACCATACACAGGACTAACATTGACAGTAAAACTGCTCTTGGCTTCACCCTTTTCACCACTGTCTGGAAAGTCAAGGTAAATACTGGAAACAGAAGAGCCTCGCCAAGGTGCTTCTAATGAGTACCCACAACGTATGTTTTTGCGCCGAAATAAGAAAAATATCAGTGCTTTTAAATATGCCACACCCACTACTGATTTTCAACCAATCAGATAACTTGATGCAAATTATTGCAACAAATTCATAAATTGAATAACAAACAATGAAGATCCTGATCAGGTGGCTTCTTCAGAAGCCACCTGATCTGGATCTTGTTTGTTTGATTTGAGGTTTAACGTCCCCGTCAACACTGTAAAGGTCATTTTGGAGACGTTGCTTTCAATTTTGTGGGACTTTTACCCGACATTGAGGTGAAATGACATCTCAAGCCCTGTCGCCCAATGAAACCAATAGGGTTTATTAGCATGGACGGTCCGCCTCGCACCACGGTTCCTGGACAGGCTTAGATCCTCTAAGCGGTTTACCAGTACAAGTGTGCGGGCCGGATTCAGCTCTGCGTGGAAGCATCATGCAGCCCATATATTTCTTCAAGGGCTTCTGATCTGGATCTACATTGTTTGAAAAGTTAAGACATATCGGGGCTCAGCAGGACACGGGTTAAGCAATAAACCTCTTTATAACACTGTTAACCCTATTCTTGCTGAGTATTCATTTAAGCCACACCTATTTCTGTCTATCAACCAATCAAATTACTTGATGTAATTTATTGCTACAAATTCATAAACTGAATGCCAAACAGTGTAGATCCTGATCAGATGGCTTCTTCAGAAGCCATTTGATCTGGATTTACTCTGTTTGCAAAAATAGTGGTTGTCGTGAACAGCAAGATAAGGGTTAATTTTTAAAATGGTTTTGCATTTAACATTTTTTAAAGATGGATCCCAAAATATATATTGTCTTTAAAACTGTCATCTGGGGAAGTAGATAGTAGCTTTACAGCAGCGATTTTCTATGAAGCAGTTCTCATGGTCTGGTTTAACCCTTCTCTTGCTGAATAGTCAGATAAGCCACACCCATTTCTGACTTTGAACCAATCAAATTACTTGATGTAATTTATTCCTACAAATTCATAAATTAATTGTCAAACAGTGTAGATCCTGATCAGATGGCTTCTGATCTGGATCTACACTGTTTCCAAAGATAGGGGTTGTCGTTAACAGCATGATAAGAGTTAAAATTACTTTACTTCAAAAGAATAACATTTTACGACTACAAGACAGACATGACAATTAACCCATTTGGTACCAGAAACCCCAAAACGGGTAGTTTGCAAACAGTGCAGTCACAGATCAGAAGCCGCAGAACGCGGCGTCGCGTTCTGCGGCGTCTGATCAGGGCCTACACTGTTCGCTAAATGTTCAGTCATTTTCCAAATAAATTTTGAAGAAAACACAACCTGACACCCAAAAATTTTGAAATGAACTCTCCTCCTATATTTAAGAAGGGAGATTCCATTTGGTACAAAAAGGGTTAAGGCAATACAGGATCAGAATCAAAGCTATAGTTGAGCCCCGCCAAGCTAATTTGTCTCATCTAGCATTCCGTCATGACAAATTATAACTGCGCATGCCCAACCATTCAGAGGGGCCAGGGATATGGCTTTCTGTCTGAAGGTTCCTCTTGATTCACTGCTTGTATGAGCGAGCAGCGAAGGTTCTGGCGAGACTGCGCGGATGCGCAGGCTCACCTGAACCTTCGCTGCTCCCATAGGCGGTAAGTACCAAAATTGCTTGACGGGGCCCAGTTATCCTTGTTTTTCATCACGAAAACACGCCTATATAATTTTGACCCCCTTGAACCCCACTTCTATATAGTAAAACGGTAAACCTTATTTTTCTCAATTCTGCTCTAAAATAAAGATTGTGGGTACTCGTTAGAACTGCCTTGATGAAGCAGTTCTAACTTGAACTCATAATGTATTTTTTGGAGCTGAAATAAGAAAAATATCACCATTTTCCAGCTTAAAATTTTTTTATTTTTTTTGGGCAGTAAAGTTTGCAATGTATTTGTATAGGCGTGTTTTTGTACTGTCCTCTTAAATTGGAGCTATGGTGAATGAGTTTAAAATTAAACATATACTGCAGTATGCCTAATTTTCCTATTACGTTCATGCACCAATCCCTGTGTCATTTTGGTTTTCTTATTTTACTGGGATATCTATTGATCAAGCAATGATTTACGCATTCTAAATTGCAGAACTGTGTGATTAAATTGTTATACTGCTGCAATCTTTAAGTTTTCCGAAATTGATTTAGCCCATTTCAGTATGGATCATAGCTACAGATAAGGACAAATGGGAAACTGAAAGTGACAATTTAGGAATACAGAGGACCCTCGCTGTAACGACAGTATTTTTTCCCTAACAATTTGCAGCTATAGTGAATTTGCCACTTTAAAGAACCCAGTAAGGTGTAGTATAATAGGTAATAAAGGACTTTTTCCCTTGATTACTCCAAGAAACAAATGTTGTATCTCCCTTGGCTCTGATGAGCTAAAAATTCCTTAACCTTTTCCACACTCTAGGCTAAATCAGCAGATGACACTTGTTGATATTTTCTTATTTTTCCCAGAAAATAGAACTTGACATCTCATGCAAATTGTCTCCATAGGAGATGTCAAATCCTGCTTTCTGGGATAAATATTTCAAAATGTTGTCTGCTGTGAAAAAAAACACAAGAGGCCCATGGGCCACTACGCTCACCAGAGGTCATGTGATATATACCATATACAGGCAAGGTGCCCATCTTGGTCATGTGCCAACAATACCACAAATAATATTTAATTGCCTCACCCACATAGAGGCTTTTCATGTAATTTGGTTTCAATCAGCACAGCTTGTTTACTGGAGAAGAAGATAAAAATACTGAATCTGAGCCATCCAAGACAAAGGTCAGCAAAGATAAAAATACTGAATCTGAGCCATCCAAGACAAAGGTCAGCAAAGATAAAAATACTGAATCTGAGCCATCCAAGACAAAGGTCAGCAAAGATAAAAATACTGAATCTGAGCCATCCAAGACAAAGGTCAGCAAAGATAAAAATACTGAATCTGAGCCATCCAAGACAAAGGTCAGCAAAGATAAAAATACTGAATCTGAGCCATCCAAGACAAAGGTCAGTAATGACCTTGACCTTTGGAATTGATTAGCTTCCATTCGTCTGATTGTAAATAATATTTCTGATGCGACTGGTTACCATGCTATCAGTAAAATCCACTGTCTTGCCCTTTTTCAATACAAATGTCTAACTTAGTCTAAGTGACCAAATTTGACCTTGACGTAAAACAGGTCAAGGTCAACTAAAAGTCATCATTTGAACAAATTTGGTAGGGTCTGAGTCCCCAAAGCTACATACCAAATTTCAAGGTAATTGTCTGAGGCATCCAGGATAAAGGTCAGTAAATGACTTGACCTTTGGAATTGATAAACTTCCATTCAGCTAACTGCAAATATCATTTTTGATGTCACAGCCTACCAGGCAATCAGAATTATCCACTATTTTGCCTTTTTTCCATTCAAATGTCTAAGTGACCAAATTTGACCTTGACATGAAATAGGTCTAGGTCAAACAAAAGTCATCATTTGAACAAATTTGGTAGGACCAGAGTCCCCGATGCTGCATACCAAATTTCAAGATCATCGGCCAATCTCTTCTTGAGAAGAAGATATTCAAAGGTTTTTACCACATATGGGCATGGCGGCCATATTGGTCATGTGACCCAGTCCTCAAGAACAAACTTTCATTCCCCCTTATCATAGAGGCTCCACATGTAATTTGGTTTCAATTGGCCTAGTAGTTTAAGTGACGAAGAAGATAAAAATACTGAATCTGAGCCGTCCTGGACAAAGGTCGGTAAATGACCTTGACCCGTTAGAACTGATAAACTTCCATTTAGCTGATGGATAATACCATTTCTGATGCCACTAGCTACCATGCAATCAAACAAGAGCACCGCATGCGGATGCCAACGCTCGGCTGCAGTTTCAGTCCTCACAAACAAACTTTCGTTCTCTCATTTCCATAGAGGCTCCACATGTAATTTGGTTTCAATTGGCCAAGTAGTTTAAGTGAAGCAGAAGATAAAATTTCTGAATCTGAGCCGTCCTGGACAAAGGTCGGTAAATGACCTTGACCTTTAGAACTGATAAACTTCCATTCAGCTGATTGATAATACCATTTCTGATGCCACTAGCTACCATGCAATCAAACAAGAGCACCGCATGCGGGTGCCAACGCTCGGCTGCAGTTTCTTTTAGTTAAACAAAATTTCTAAGACTAAAAAGGGGCATAACTAAGCCAAAAGTTATTTTGAGGGTTACCTCACCTATTGGTATGAGTTCCCCTTTTCATAATGAACAACTAGTCCCAGTTTCAAGTAAATATGTTCAGTAATGACAGAGATATTACAAAATGTCCAAGTTTTTGCAAAAATTCTACGTCGAAAAAGGGGCATAACTGTGCCAAAAATATTTTGAGGGTTACCTCACCTATTGGTATGAGTTCCCCTTTTCATAATGAACAACTAGTCCCAATTTCAAGTAAATATGTTCAGTAATGACAGAGATGTTACAAAATGTCCAAGTTTTTGCAAAAATTCTACGTCGAAAAAGGGGCATAACAGTGCCAAAAATATTTTGAGGGTTACCTCACCTATTGGTATGAGTTCCCCTTTTTATAATACAACTAGCCCAAGTTTCAAGTAAATATGTTCAGTAATGACAGAGAAATTACAAAATGTCCAAGTTTTGCAAAAATTCTAAGCCGAAAAAAAGGGCATAACTGTGCCAAAAATATTTTGAGGGTTACCTCACCTATTGGTATGAATTTCCCTTTTTATAATGAACAACTACTTCAAGTTTCAAGTAAATCTGTTCAGTAATGACAGAGATATTACAAAATGTCCAACTTTTTGCAAAAATTCTAAGTCAAAAAAGGGGCATAACTGTGCCAGAAATATTTTCAGGGTTACCTCACCTATTGATATGAGTTCCCCTTTTAATAATGAACAACTAGTCCGAGTTTCAAGTAAATATGTTCAGTAATGACAGAGATATTACAAAATGTCCAAGTTTTTGCATGCCGCAGGCGCAGACGACGACACAGACAACTGCAGAGCTATGACAATACCTCATCGTTTTCTTCGAAAACAGCCGAGCTAAAAATCCACTGTTTTGCCTTTTTTCCAAACAAATGTCTGTGTGACCAAATTTGACCTTGATGTTAAACAGGTCAAGGTCAACCAAAGGTCATCATTTGAACAAACTTGGTAGGGCCCGAGTCCCCGATGCTGCATACCAAGTTTCAAGATCGTCGGCTATTCAGTTCTTGAGAAGAAGATTTTAAAGGTTTTTACCATATATGGGCATGGTGGCCATATTGGTCATGTGACCCAGTCCTCACGAACAAACTTTCGTTCCCCCTTATCATAGAGGCTCCACATGTAATTTGGTTACAATTGGCCTAGTAGTTTCGGAGGAGATGTTGTTTGAAAATGTTGACGACGCAGACGACGCGGATGATGGACCAATGCCAATACTATAAGCTCCTCTGGAGCCTTCGGCTCTGGTGATGGTGAGCAAAAAAATATCCAACATGCAGAGCATTAAATTCATCCAGCAATGGGAAAAATTCTGTATGGACTCAAGACTTGGTTTGACTCAGCCTTGATAAATGAGCTCATTGGAGTTTCAATGCATATATACAGTAGAGCTTTTGTTTGTTTGATTTGAGGTTTAACGTCCTCGTCAACACTGTAAAGGTCATTTTGGAGACGTTGCTTCCAATTTTGTGGGACTTTTACCCGACATTGAGATGAAATGACATCTCAAGCCCTGTCGCCCAATGAAACCAATAGGGTTTATTAGCATGGACGGTCCACCTCGCACCGCGGTTCCTGGACAGGCTTAGATCCTCTAAGCGGTTTACCAGTACTAGTGTGCGGGCCGGATTCAGCTCTGCGAGGAAGCATCATGCAGCCCATATATTTCTTCAAGCCCCTATGGGCGGGGGCCCCACAGTAGAGCTTTGATGGCTCAAAAACTGATGGCTCATTTACCATGGCTTAGCAAAACAGTTATTGTCAGAGTCACTTCCAGGGAATTCCTACAGATAAGAAATAGTATAGGATAATTCTGGGAGATTTTCTTCTTTTATCTTGCAAACGTATCCTGTGTATACTCATTAGAATCGCCTCAATGAGGCGATTCTAGTGAGTACACACAGGATACATTTAAAATGTATGCTGTGTATATTCATTAGAATCTAATAAGTACACACAGGATACATTAATAATATAGAACTTTGAAAAGATTCTCCAAAATTATCCCCATTCTGCCTCATGGCATGGCGCTATTAGTTATCATCAGTGGCTGGAACTACTCCCATCTCGAGCAAATTTTCACGGTCCCAAAGGGGTTAGAACCATTGAAGTATGTCTGTACCTGAATTCCAGATCTTCAGTTGCACTATGTAAGTCCATCCTTGCTTGAGAACACCGGGCTTGATCACCAGGGCAGGTCCTGATAAACCTGTCTTTGTATCAGATTCCTCCAAGATGGTCAGAAACTTTGGGTCATCAAGGATGGTTGTCTGTGGACGCCTGTCTGTCTGTGGACCTACCAGCTTATCAATGTCTACCATACTACCAGAACTTGTTTCTGAAATGTATGTACTACACATTAATCTCTTTTGGAAACTGTCCACTTTGGCAGCGTCAGGATATAACTTGATATAAGAAGGATCCACAAAAAGTTAAATTAAATATCTCGTTAAAAAATCCTTGCAATGAACACCCTTGTAAACCCAACTTTATTGTATAGCAAAAGTATCACAAACAATGCAAACCCCCTTCTGCAGCAGAATTTTAGACATTGGACAGCCAGAATCCTGTAGCCATACAATCTGTGACAATAGCTTTCTAAATTTCCTACTATTCAAACTACCGTAACGTTCCTAAGTATTGGGATAGACAGCCTAAGCAAATAGTGCAGACCCAGATCAAGACTGCTCCTGAAGGAGCAGTCTGATCAGGGTCTCCAAGCAGTCTGATCAGGGTCTCCACTGTTTGCCATTCCATCTGCATTGTTTGGATTCCTTGCTAGATAAGTTGTTAACATTTTAGAAGAATTACAGCAAGTCTTCAAGGTGTTCGAATTTTTAGGAATTTTATGGTTAGATTATTCCACTTGGTACAGAAACTAAAAAGAATTGCTAAAGAAGCAGTCATAAGCCTCAATTTTTTGTTACCTTCAGTGTTTCATGTGTCTGTGAAGTTTCATCCACCTATTCCATTAACCTTATTTGCATTATCTGCTGGTTCCTAGTCTGAAGGTTATCAGTATTGGAAAAACAGGTAACCAGACCCCCCTGACCTTGAAAGGTCAGGGGGGTATGGTTACCTGTTTTTCCAATATTGACAATGTGCAAGCTGGGAGCCAGCAAATAGTGCAAATATGGTGAATAAAGTAAAGGAGCTATGGGTCAAAAACTTTTCACATACATCAAGGGCAGATAACTCAGAAATCAGAATAGCCAGAGTGTTGGTCCTTGACCAGAATATGCTTCCTTTGGTTTAAACAATATTTATTCATTTCATTTGACAAGTCAGTTCGAACAGTACATGTACAATTTACAATGACAGGATTTGAAAATAAGCGAAACGCTTATACTAATCATCTCCTGGTTCCTATAGTGTTCTACATAGAGTAGAACTTCGATGGCTCGAACACCGATGGCTCGTTTACCATGGCTGAGTCGAACCCGTTATTGAGCCCCTAGAGAAATCCTGTACGTAAGAAATGGTGGGATAATTTAAGAGATTTTTGCCTTTTTACTTGCAAATGTATGCTGTGTGTACCCATTAGAATCGCCTCGATGAGGCTATTCTAATGAGTACACACAGCATACATTTTTAATATAGAACACCAAAAAGATGTCAAAAAGGATCTCCTTATGCCTCCTGGCAGTAACCTCAGTGGCTCGAACTAGCCCTGTCTCGAACAGATTTTCATGGTCCCAAAGGTGTTCGAGCCATTGAAGTTCGACTGTATCTGTAAATTTTTGTCAAGATATTCCATAAAGAAAAGAAGTTAACCTTTACCACTCTCTAGGCTAATTCACCAAACGACAAATTGTTGATATTTTTCTTATTTTTCCCACAGCTCCATAAGGAGTCAATCTGCATGAAATGTCAAATCCTACTTAACGGGAAAAGTATGAAACAGAAATAAGAAATAATAAGCACATATAATAACACATATTTTCATTTGAAAAATGTCAAATTTTGATTTCTTGAAAGAATGCATTATGTCACACAAGGGTGTGATGTCATAATGCCATTCTTTGATTTGGTCTACAATATAGTTAATTAACTTCCATAGGCACAGCTGCTCACAAGACTTTAATTGATTCATTACAATTTTATTATTGTCTAGCTTTAACCCCCATCCTGCTGAACATGACAATCCCTGCCTTTGCAAACACTGTAGATCCAGATCAGATGGCTTCAGATGAAACTGTATTCATACCCCTTAACCCTTATCCTGCTGAACATGACAACCCCTACCTTTGCAAACAGTGTAGATCCAGATCAGATGGCTTCTGAAGAAACTGTATTCATACCCCTTAACCCTTATCCTGCTGAACATGACAACCCCTACCTTTGCAAACAGTGTAGATCCATATCTGATGGCTTCTGAAGAAACTGTATTTATACCCTTTAACCCTTATCCTGCTGAACATCACAACCCCTACCTTTGCAAACAATGTAGATCCAGATCAGATGCTTCTGAAGAAACTGTATTCACACCCTTTAATCTTTATCCGCTGAACAAGACAACCCCTACCTTTGCAAACAGTGTAGATCCAGATCAGATGGCTTCTTCAGAGGCCATCTGATCATGATACACACTGTTTGTCATGCAGTTTATGAACTGAACTAAAACATTATATCAAATAGTTTGATTGGCTGATAGTCAGAAATGCGTGTGGCTATATTTATATATTCAGCAGGATAAGGGTTAGCCAAATTTATACAGGAAACACTGAAACGGGACACTGGCAAAAAATGCAGGCCCCGACCTGACACTGCAGACCCATGTTGTCTGATCAGGGCCTTAACTGTTTGCAAAAAGATCAGCCATTTTCTAAAATAAATTTCTAAAAATAACCAAACCTGAAACCCTAAACTATGAAATGGACTCTACTATACATAAAGTAGAAGATTCCATTCAAAAGATATTGGGTTAAAATCTGTTCAGAATAAAGTTTGTATATGACACTACGCAGACTAATAACCAGATTTCTGTCAGAGAAAATGGAGTTTACTGGACTCATGGTGTCATTTTCAGACTTTATAATTGTTTTACAATTTCGGAACTGACAAGGAATACTTTAGTATGCCAAATGACAGTTGACATGTCTGGGGCCTAGACAGCTCAAGGGAACGTCCCTTCCTCATCACTGCTACATCCTGGGTTTGGTTCCAAGTTTGCAAGTGGTTGGCCGTTTCCTCTTTTTATTCAGGTTTCTTTCACCATGTACGACCACATTACACCAACCTCCATGCCTCTGTGAATGTTTATATGGGCCCCGTCAAGCGATTTTGGTACTTATCGCCTATGCGAGCAGCGAAGGTTCAGGCGAGCCTGCACATCTGCGCAGTCTCGCCAGAACCTTCGCTGCTCGCCCATACAAGCAGTGAATCAAGAGGAACCTTCAGACAGAAAGCTATATCCCTGGCTCCTCTGAATGGCTGGGCATGCGCAGTTAAAATTTGTCATGACGGAATGCTCCAAGACACCAATTCGCTTGGCGGGGCTCATACAAGTGAGCTTTCAGTGTACCGTAAAAACCTAAAATTCGGACACCTTGAGGACTTGCTGTGATTCTCTGTCTATACTGTCATTCTTTCTGCAACTTTTGGACTCCTCGCTGGATCGTTAAACAAATTTTTAACCCTTCTCTTGCTGAATATTCAGTTAAGCCACACCCGTTTCTGACTCTGAACCAATCAGATTACTTGATGTAATTTATTCCTACAAATTCATAAATTGAATGTCAAACAGTGTAGATACTGATCAGATGGCTTCTTCAGAAGCCATCTGATCTGGATCTACACTGTTTACAAAGATAGGGGTTGTCGTGAACAGCAGGATAAGAGTTAAAAATTTTAGAGGAATTTTAGCAAGTCCTCTATGTGTTGGAATTTTTAGACTTTTTACGGTATATGATAAAGTTTCCATAACTTACCATCAGTTGCCTCATCTGTTGAGACTGTCCTTGAGTTGTCGGGAACAGCTGAAGTGAAAATTGAAAATTACACTAGATCTGTCTAGCATAACCTGTCATCTGATAATAATCACAGAAACAAACAAGAGGGTCCATAGGGCTCTGATTCCCTCACCTGAATATCACTGTCTCTATTACATTCCATTTTTAGCTCTGGCGGCCTTCTTGTTTGTCAGAGTGCAACGATCTTAGCTATTTTGGTAGGGTGTCACCTAGGCAACATTCCTGTGAAGTTTGAATCAAATTGGCACAAGGGCTTAGGAGGAGTTTGGGTTTGAAGTAAATTTATGATGTTTTTTCTATTTTTAGCTATAGCAGCCATTTTGCTCATCAGAGCAGAACTGTTTTATCTATTTTGGTAGAGGGTCACCTAAGCAACATTCCTATGAAGTTTGAATGAAATTGGCCCAAGGGTACAGGAGGAAGTGTCCTTTAAAGCTTTTTTCTACTTTTAGCTCTGGTGGCCATCTTGTTTGTCAGAGCGGAACAATTTTAGCTAATTTGGTAGGGATTTACCTGGGCAACTTTCCTGTGAAGTGTGAATCAAATTGACCCAAGGGTTGAGGAGGAGTTCGCGTATGAAGCAAATATACCATGTTTTTTTTTTATATTTTTAGCTATGGCAGCCATATTGTTCATCAGAGCAGAACGATTTTAGCTATTTTGGTAGAGGGTCACATAAGCATCATTCCTATGAAGTTTGAATGAAATTGGCCCAGGGCTTTGGGAGGAGTAGTTGTTTAAAGATTTTTCTATTTTTAGCTCTGACTGACATCTTGTTCATCGGAGCAGAAAGATTTTAGCTATTTTGGTAGAGAGTCACCTAGGCAACTTTCCTATGAAGTTTGAATGAAATTGGCCAAGGGAAATGGAAAGAGTAGTCACTTAAAGAGTCTTTTTAAGCAATTTTTGACGACGGACGACGCATGATAGACATTGACCAATTACAGTAGCTCACCATAAAGGACAGTTTTTGTCAAATCTCCATAAAAAACCTGTGTTGTGGATATTCATTTGAACCACCTCGGTTCATTGACGGGTTCATTGATTACCTACAACACAGGTTTAATTCTTCATAAAAGCCTATGTTGTGGATATTCATTTGAACAGAATCTGAAAGATGTACAGACCTATTTATAGAAACAGATACATGTCAGGTGGGACAGTTTTTGTCAATTCTCCATGAAAAGCCTATGTTGTGGCTATCCATGTAAACCTATGTTGTGGCTATTCATTAGAACTGCCTCGATGAGGCAGTTCAAATGAATAGCCACAACATAGGTTTACATGGAGACTATAAAGTAAATCATTCTTAATTTATCACCAAATATCCACCTTGTCTGTTGCTATGGATATGTGCGTGGCAATGAAGACTCAAATTTGACTGTCTAACCAGTCACTATGAATACAGCCTCCCTTGTCTGTATTTAGAAGCTTTGAGTCAACAGCCATCCATATACTGCACAGTGAAGTGGCGTTTCCGCGCAGAGCTGGATACAACCAAACTTGAGTACTGGTAAACCGCTAAGAAGGTCTAAGACTGCCCAGGAAAAGTGTTCCTAAACCCTTAGGCCAATTTCCTTTCTTTGGGGGTAGGGCTTGAGATCTCATTTCATCTCACTGTCAGGTAAAAGTCCCACAGCATAGGAAGCAACATCTCCAAATGACAAAAATAGTGTTGTTGGGAACGTAACGTAAAACCTCAACACAAACAAAACAGCACAGTGAAGTCTGTGTCTTTCCTGGGCACATGTCCAAACACATCTTTTCCCTAGAAGTGGCTTGTACAACAAATGGGTTGACTCAGATATATACAAACAGCACCTTTTCCAAAGCTATGACATGACACAAACACGATAGAGAGGTCATGTTTGTTGCATAGTTTTCTCCAAAGGCCAACCTCAGTCCGTGTATTATCGAAGAAATTTAACCGTTATCCTGCTGAAAAGGACAACTCCTGCCTTTACAAACAGTGTAGATCCAGATCAGATAGCCATCTGATCAGGATCTACATTGTTTGTACTTTGCAGTGTAGATCCAGATCAGATGGCTTCTGCATCTGATCAGGATCTACACTGTCATGCAGTTTGTGAACTGAATGAAAACATCATATCAACTAATTTGATTGGTTGATATTCAGAAATGGCTGTGTCTATAAATTAATTTATTCAGCATGATAAGGGTTAGAAATGCTGGAATAAGTGTGCTCTATTTAGAGCACAAGTATGCTATTCCTTGTTCAACTGAATAAATTAATTTTGCTGCGCCTATTTTTTAACCCTTATCTTGCTGTTCACGACAACCCCTATCTTTGCAAACAGTGTGGATCCAGATCAGATGGCTTCTGAAGAAGCCATCTGATCAGGATCTACACTGTTTGGCATTTAGTTTATGAATTTGTAGCAATAAATGACATCAAGTAATTTGATTGGTTGACAGACAGAAATGGGTGTGGCTTAAATGAATATTCAGCAAGAGAAGGGTTAACTATCAACCAGTCAAATTAATTTATCCCAAGAAATTCACCAAACATTGAAGAATCCAATCAGATGGCTTCTTCAGATGCCAGGCCGCCACCCATCAGGGCTTGAAGAAATATATGGGCTGTATGATGCTTCCACGCAGAGCTGAAACCTACCTGCACATGAGTACTGGTAAACCGCTTAGAGGATCTAGAGCCTGCCAACGCAAAGCGGTACGAGTCGGCCTGTCCATGCTTATAAACGCTATTGGTTTCATTGGGCAGCAGGGCTTGAGAAGTCATTTTGTCTCAATGTCGGGTAAAAGTCCCACAAAATTGGAAGCAACGTCTCCAAAACGACCTTTACAGTGTTGACGGGGATGTTAAACCTCAAATCAAACAGACAAATCTTCAGATGCCATCTGATCTGGATCTACATTGTTTGTAAAGTAGAGTATTTCCTTGAGTCGATATGCTAATTACAGGAAATTCGGCGATTAAGACCACCTAAAATTAAGATTTTTGTTTCTTTGTTATTTATTGAAGTTTAACAGCCCAGACAACACTATTTAGGTCATTTTTGAGCCGGTCAGTTCACCTATCCACAATTTTCCTCTGCAGGCTTATACGTAAATGGTTATCCAGTACAGTGCACATTCTTTCGCCAGAAACTGACAACTGCCCTTCTTGAATAAGCAGAATGGAGAGAATGACCGTAGAAAGATTTCATGACTAATCTCCACAAAAGAATGTTGCCAACCCCAACATGTATCGAACCCGCGTCCTCCTGATCACCAGTCAGATGTGCATCCGACTGAGCTACCGAGGCTGGCAAAAAAAAATTAAGACTTATTCTGCTTTAAAAAGCTAGTACATTCTTTCTTTGTGTTTACTGCATACAGTATCCTCAGGTCACAGACCACCTTTGGGACTGTTCAAAAGTGGTCTTAAAGACCACTTTTGAACAGTTCCAAAGGTGGTCTTTATACAGGACTTCTGTTGTATTTTAGTTGCTCCTCCCTAGCTGGAGCTTTGGGTATAGATGTTTGTAAAGTGATGTCTTGCTATTAGATATGTTCTAGAAAGGGTTATCCTTTGGAAACAAGGATTACACCACATAACTGGAAGATTTGGTGTGTACATGTTTTCTGGGCCAGACTAGCTAGTTTCGGCCAATTAGGCGTCATCAGTGACCCTAAAAAATATTCAAAATTCAACAATGGAATCAATGATCCCAAAGGACAAGAATATATAAACCACACTATGATGTAGGGCAGGGAGACTTTTTACGCCCACCACACATTCCCAGACACCAGCTGTAGTGACATTAAATACACCTGTGGACACAAAAGCGTTCAAACTTTGATGAGCTTCATTTCATTCTGACTTGAAACATCATTCGATATATCCTAACATCCTATCAGTCAACTGCCATTCAAAACACAAGGTGGTGTACATTTCATTGCTGGCTCCTGCACCGTCCAATCAAAATACATCTCAAATTTCAATCAGATATTGTTCTCCAAAATGAGACCAATCAATGGCTTGATCTAGTTTTAGAATTCTTTGAAGAATGACATTTGCTTGTCAAACTAACTTGATGCAAAGAGATTCATTGAAAGTTATTTCATAGGAGTTTGAACGGTTTTGTGTCCACAGGTGTATGTTCTAGAAAGGGTTACTTTTTATAACACAGTTTTGGATACAACAATGTCATGAATTCTACACTACAACCTTTTTTATAACACAACTGTTAAGAGTATAAAGAAGAACCCATGTAAGTCAAACAAATGTGTTTGTCTGTGTTGAGGTATCACATCAACACTATTTAGGTAATTTTTTAAAGTTGTTTCCGATTTTGTGGAGCTTTTACCCGACAGCGAGATGAAATGACACCTCAAGCCTTACCGCCCAAAGATGCCACAATGGTTTATATGCAGGTATGGTCTGACTCTTACCACTTTGCCCAGGCTGGCTCAAGTCCTAATCTGTTTACCAGTACTCAAATGTTTGGTGGTTTCAGCTTTGGGCAGAAGCACTATGCAGCCCGATCTATTTTCCCAAGCCCTGATGGGCAAGGGGCATAAAACAACTGTGTTATTTCCAAACAAAATTGTATAGATTATGTAGAACAAGAATTCCGCCGAAGGCTATGTCGCGCCTGTGGGGGCACAAAGTCACCCAACCATGATATGTAGGTCAAGGTCAAACATAGATGCTTGCACAAAAGTTTCCATTCTTAAATGCAAGCTTGTACCAAGTATCGTTAATGTAGCTCTTATAGTTCTTGAGAAATAAACTTGACCATAAGGGTGAACGTTAGGGTGGTCGCAATATTTTACAAAGTCAGTGAACCATGAAATATAGGTCAAGGTCAAATATGGATGCTTGCATTTAAGTTACCATACCCAGATACAAGTTTGTACCAAGTATCATTAATGAAGCTTTTATAGTTCTTGAGAAATAAACTTGAACCTCAGGGTGAACGCTAGGGTGGTCGCAATTTTTTACACAGTCAGTGAACCATGAAATGTAGGTCAAGGTCAAATATGGATGCTTGCATTTAAGTTACCATACCCAGATACAAGTTTGTACCAAGTATCATTAATGAAGCTTTTATAGTTCTTGAGAAATAAACTTGAACCTCAGGGTGAACGCTAGGGTGGTCGCAATTTTTTACACAGTCAGTGAACCATGAAATGTAGGTCAAGGTCAAATATGGATGCTTGCATGTAAGTTGTCATCCCCAGATACAAGTTTGTACCAAGTATCATTAATGAAGCTCTTATAGTTCTTGAGAAATAAACTTGAACCTCAGGGTGAACGCTAGGGCGGTCGCAATATTTTACAAAGTCAGTGAACCATGAAATGTAGGTCAAGGTCAAATATGGATGCTTGCATGTAAGTTGTCATCCCCAGATACAAGTTTGTACCAAGTATCATTAATGAAGCTCTTGTAGTTCTTGAGAAATAAACTTGAACCTCAGGGTGAACGCTAGGGTGGTCGCAAATGTTGACGCCTTGAGAAACGGAAGGACGGACAGACGAACGAAAGAACGGAAAACCGGGCGCCTATATCGCGCCATGATAATAGCAGGCGCGACAAAAATGACCATAAATGGTCGATATATATATGGTCAAATGTGTTATATAATATTATATACAAAACTATGTTACACTTAACTGTGTTGTAATGATTTTGTGGTGTGTATATTCGGTTATCATATAACATATAGTGGTGTATATATTCGGTTATGATTTAACATATTGTGGTGTATATATTTGTTTATGATATAACATATTGTGGTGTATATATTCAGTTATGATATAACATATTGTGGTGTATATATTTGGTTATGATATAACATATTGTGGTGTATATATTTGGTTATGATATAACATATTGTGGTGTATATATTCGGTTATGATGTATCATATTGTGGTGTATATATCTGGTTATGATATAACATAGTCCCAATAGAACATTGTATTTTCCAGGACTCCCAACAGTATCAATATGAATCAGTACGATAACACGCCCGTACGACATAGTGCATTTTTTCACATCTTCAAAAAGGCCATTTTTTCTGATGAAAATCTGAGATATTTTTGTTATAAATATTGCAAACATAGGTAGTGGGTGCTTGTTAGAACCGCCTCATTGAGGCGTTCTAACGAGTACCCACAACCTATGTCTTGGAGCAAAAAAAAAAAGAAAAATAATGTATACCGCTGAAAACCCCAGTTTTCTCTTTATATAGTAGGATATAGGGGGGGGGGGGGGGTTCTTCATTTCATGGACTTGTTCACGTGATTGGTTAACTAGACTTACTGTACTGTCTACTCCCAGCACTTCCTGACACCCCTGGGTCTCCCTCTTTGATTTCAATCTCAAATGGAAGGTTACTGGCAATATCAGTATCGTAGGGTGGCAGTCTCCTCGATGACGGGTGGTCAATATGTTCAGCTGTAAAGTATAAACATAATCGATGGGTGGTCAATATGTTCAGCAGTAATTTATAAACATAATCAACGGGTGGTCAATATGTTCAGCTGTAAAGTATAAACATAATCAACGGGTGGTCAATATGTTCAGCTGTAAAGTATAAACATAATTGACAGGACGGGTGGTCAATATGTTCAGCTGTAAAGTATAAACATAATCGACGGGTGGTCAATAAGTTCAGCTGTAAAGTATAAACATAATCAACGGGTGGTCAATATGTTCAGCTGTAAAGTATAAACATAAAGGACAGGACGGGTGGTCAATATGTTCAGCTGTTAAGTATAAACATAATCGACAGGACGGGTGGTCAATATGTTCAGCTGTTAAGTATAAACATAATCGACAGGTGGTCAATATGTTCAGCTGTAAATGATAAACATAATCAACGGGATGGGTGGTCAATATGTTCAGCTGTAAAGTATAAATATAATCGACAGGTGGTCAATATGTTCAGCTGTAAAGTGTCAATATGTTCAGCTGTAAAGTATAAACACAATCGACAGGTGGTCAATATGTTCAGCTGTAAAGTATAAACATAATAAACAATTTAAGGTGAATGACAACACCTGAAATAGTTTCTAAATACCTGGGCTGAACAGAAATGAGGATACGCTGAGGTTTCAATCAGGAAATGACTATTATCAAATCCATACCAACTTAATGACATATACTTTCTCTTGTATACCTTAACTTTTTCATTTTGATTCATTCACTGTCATTATGATTATTTCTTTCAGTGAGCCAGATCAGCTCTTGCACAATTGTTGTTTTTTTGTTTGTTTGTTTGGTTCGAGGTTTAACATCCCCGTCAACACTGTATAGGTCATTTTGGAGATGTTGCTTCCAATTTTGTGGGACTTTTACCCGACACTGAGATGAAATGACATCTCAAGCCCTGTCATCCAATGAAACCAATAGGGTTTATAAGCATGTGTTTTACCACTACTCGTGTGCGGGTCGGTTTCAGCTCTGAGTGGAAGCACCATGCAGCCAATCTATTTCTTCAAGCCCAGATGGGCGGGAGCCGCATGTTTGTTGTTACATTGCCAGACAAAGCATGATGTAATATACAGTAATGATCCTAAGTATTGCCACAGATAGGCCTAAGCAAACAGAGCAGACCCAGATTAGTCTGCTCCTTCAGTAGACTGATCAGGATGCTCAATGTTTGTCAATCCGCCTGCACCTTTTGGACTCCTTCCTGGATCGTGAAACTAATTTGTTATTATTTTAAGAGAATTACAGCATGTCTTCAATGTGTCCGAAATTGTAGGATTTTTAAGTAGATTTTGTACTACAAAATACAGTAGAACTTCGATGGCTCGAACACCGATGGCTCGTTTACCATGGCTGAGTCGAACACGTTTTTTGAGTCCCTAGGGAATTCCTTTGCATAAGAAAACGTGTTGGATAATTAAGGAGATTTTCAACTTTTATCTTGCAAATGCATGCTGTGTGTACTCATTTTAATCGCCTCAATGAGGCGATTCTAATGAGTACACACAGCATACATTTATGTTACAGAACATCGAAAAGAAGTCCAAAAATACCCCCGTTATGTTTTCTGGAAGTATACAACAGTGGCTCGAACTAACGCTGTCTCGAACAAATTTCATTGGTCCCAAAGGGGTTCGAGCCATCGAAGTTCGACTGTAGTGTTTCGTGAAAATATGGGCAGCTGAGATGAAACCAAAATGATACAACAAATGAAATTTCAGTTCTTTAATGCATTCAATGCGAATTTTCACATTGCAGTTTTCAGTCACCTCACAGTGTGCAACAGGATGGGATAAGGAGGGTGAGATAAGAATTGCTATACCCTGTGCAAATGTAAGATATTCCTATCTAGTATGGAAGAAAGAACAATTCTGTACTCTTTACAATATTACTGTAACAATCAGGTTACAAGAACCTGTCCTTTAACTATGTGTACTTAACTACCTTAAAAATCCTAAAAATTTGGACACCTTTAGGACTTGCTGTAATGCTCCTAAAATTTTAACAAATTTTTCATGTTCCAGCAAGGAGTCCAAATGGTGCAGACAGAATTACAAACAGTGTAGACCCTGATCAGACTGCTCCTTTAGGAGCAGCCTGATATGTGTCGGAACTGTTTACTCAGGCCTATCAGTACCAAAACTTAGAATCAATACTGGATGTGTCAAATATTTGTTTTTCATATTTTTCAAAGATAAAGTTTGCCATTTCATGAATTTCTCATGAAATATTTTCATGGATTTCTCATGAAATATCAAGTCATTTTTTCTTAAAGAATTGAAATTGTCATCTGTTCCAGTTGTTCTTGGTGCCTTAAGGGTTAATTACATAACTGCATGAGAGGATCGACATTAAAGCACTTTGAGCACTAAGAGACAGGATTAGTTGACTGATATTCAGCTCATCTCTGCAGAATCTATACCGACTGACAATAAAATCACAATACTATACACTTTGGTACAGTACCGTAATGATACTAAATAATGGGGGTGGGGGGTGGGGGGTGGGGGGGAGGCTTGAAGAAATAGATGAACTACATCAGAGCTGAAACCGACTGCACACAAGTACTGGTAAACCACTTAGAGAATCTAAGCCTGCCAAGGCAAAGCAGTGCGAGTCAGACCATCCATGTTTATAAACCCTTTTGGTTTCATTGGGCAACAAGGCTTGAGATGTCATTTCATCTCAATGTCAGGTAAAAGTCCCACAAAATTGGAAGCAACATCTCCAAAATGAACTGTACAGTGTTGATGGGGACGTTAAACCTCAATTCAAACAAACAAACAAATCTAAGTACTGGTACAGATAGGTCTGAGCAAACAGTGCAGACCCTGATCAGTGTCTACACTGTTTGCCATTCTGTCTGTACCTTTTGGACTCATTGTTGGAGCATGAAACAAATTTGTAAAGAATTTAGGAGAATTACAGCAAGTTCTTGGTGTCTGAATTTTTAGGAATTCTTACAGAATTTTTAGCAATTTTTATGGTATCTAAGCTGAGGGTTAATCTTACCTGCACAGGCAAGCTTTTGGCTGCGAACCAGTTTCGATTTGAGGTGTGTTGAAATTCAGAATTCAGCAGGATTGTTATTACAACTAATTAAGTGAGGTTGTGGGTACTTTAACCAACATGAAAACCCCTACCATTGCGAAATATGCAGATCCAGATCAGATGGCTTCTGAAGAACCCACCTATCATAATCTACACTGTTTGTCAATAAGTTTGTGGATTTGAATTTAACATTACAATAATTATTTTGATTGGCTGATAGTTAGAAATGGGTGTGGCAAAATTAATTTATTCAGCAGGGCAAGCAGGTCTCTAGAAAACCGAATATTTGCCGGTCCAAATCGATTTATGAAACTGAAAACCGATTTATTTAAGAACTTTTCTGAAAATAGAGGTATAGTTTTTGACAATTCTTCATAAAAACCTATGTTGTGGGTATTCATTAGAACCGCCTCGGCGAGGCGGTTCTAATGAATACCCACAACATAGGTTTTAATAGAGAAATAAGGAAAACTATCCTTCAATTATCACAAAATACCCACCTTATCTGCTGCTATGTTATTTTTATTAATACTTACAAATTGTATACGGTTGTCGATTTCTCCCTCTGTCTCCGGAGTCCCCCTCCTGTTGCACTATGGGTATCTCAAAAATAGGGGCTGTTTCATTAGACTCCCTACTGATCCTCTTCAACTGAATGGCTTCTCTCTTCTTTCTGTTGAAACCTGTAACAATGAGCCAGAATTCTAGATTTACCCTAAAACATGCATTATGAAAACAGCCTATACAAATACATTGTAAACACCGCCAGAAAAACAAAATTTTTAAGACGAAAAATTGTGATATTTTTCTTATTTCTGCTAAGAATATCATCGAGGCGGTTTTAACGAATACTCACAATGTATATTTTTTTGCGGAAATAAGAAAAATAAGGGTTACCCCTGTAAACCCCAGTTTTACTATATATAAGTGGGATTCAAGGGGTCAAAATTATATAGGCGTGTTTTCGTCGCACCATTTTTGATTCTCAATTTCTCAGACATGTATAATACAGTCGAACTTTGATGGCTCGAACCACTTTTGGACCATGAAAATTTGTTCGACGCAGCGGTAGTTCGAGCCTCTGAGGGTTACTGCCAGGAGGCATAACGATATAGTTTTTAACATCTTTTAGATGTTCTGTAATAAAAATTTATGCTGTGTGTACTCATTAGAAATGCCTCACCGAGGCAATTCTAATGAGTGCACACAGCATACATTTAAAGGATAAAAGACTAAAATCTTCTTAATTATCCCCCACTATTTCTTATGTAGAGGATTTCGCTAGGGGCTCAAGAATGTGTTCGACTCAGCCATGGTAAATGAGCCATCTGTGTTCAAGCCATCAAAGTTCTACTGTACCTACTTTTATCAGTTTAATTAAAGGAAGAAATCAATTTTTAAATGGGTTTTTACTGTTTTCTGTCCATTATAATTTCTGCATCAGTGATAAAACTAATATAAAATCATATTTATCTTTTTTTTTGTTTCTTTTATCATCTTTTATAACATTACGTTTTACCTATTTTTATTTCATTTTATTTTTTGTCAATTTTCACAAACACCACAAAAAGCTTGTGAATTAACCCTTTTTGTACCAAATGGAATCTTCCTCCTTATATATACCAGGAGTCCATTTCAAAATTTAGAGGTATCTGGTTGTGTTTTCTTCAAAATTAATTTGGAAAATAGCTAATTTTTTTTGCAAACAGTGTAGGCCCTGATCAGACGCCGCATTCTGCGGCGTCTGATCTGGGCCTGCACTGTTTACCAACTACCCGTTTTGGGGTTTCCAGTATTAATTGGGTTAAGCCTGAAAATCTGATAGGCCTGCTCTGTAAGTGAAAAGGAGATTCGGTTTGTAGTCTAATGGCCAATTCAACAGTGTTAAAATCATCATGACCTTATGCTTTTACTTATTTTATTTAGTTATTATTTTTTTTTTGTCAATCTTCACAAACGCCACAAAAGCTTGTCAATTAAAGCTAAAAATCTCGTAAAACTACTCTGTAAGTGAAAAGGATATTGGGTGTGTAGTCTGATGGCCCATTCAACAGTGTTAAGATCATCAACCTTATGTTTTTACATTTTTATTTCATTTTATGTTGTTTTGTTTCTTCAATCTTTGCAAACACCACAAAAGCTTGTCAATTAAAGCTAAAAATTTCATAAAACTACCCTGTAAATTAAAAGGTGATTCAGTGTGTAGTCTAATGGCCCATTCAACAGTGTTAAGATCATCAACCTTATGTTTTTACATTTTTATTTTATTTTATGTTTTTTTTTTTTTTTTCAATTTTTGCAAACACCACAAAAGCTTGTCAATTAATGCTGAAAATCTCATAGACCTGTGAAAAGGAGGTTCAGTTTGAAGTTTTGCGTTATGTTAAGCCATTTTCCAAATAAATCTGAAGAAAACACAACCTGACAGCCCTTCCTTTGGAAATAGCTTCATGTATATATAAGGTGGAAAATTCCATATGGTCAAAAAATGGCTAATGGCCCAGTCAACAGTTTTAAGATCATGTTAGCTGGTAAATTTATCTGATCACATTTTTCTGGACAGGCTGATTCATTACCAGTAGTAAAGTGCAAGTCTTTTTGCCAGAATCTGACAACTACAGCAAATCCTTTCCCATTAACTCTTTTGGGACCAAATGGAATCTTCCTCCTTATAAATAGCAGGCGTCCATTTCAAAATTTTTGGATGTCAGGTTGTGTTTTCTTCAAATTTTATTTGAAAATTGGCTGAACTTTTTACAAACAGTGTAGGCCCAGATCAGACAGTGTAGGCCCTTTCAGCGGCGTCTGATCTGGGCTTGCACTGTTTGCCAAATACCAGTTTTCTGGTACAAAATGGGTTAAAGAAAAGCAATTATTGTGCAGGAAAACAAACAGAAAATTACAAAAGTTATCTTTTTTTTTTTTCAAACAATGCAGAAAAATCCAGACAAAATGGTTCTATCCACCTGAACACAGACAGCCATCACGAAAACATGTCTATATAATTTTGACCCCCTGAATCCCACTTTTATATCGTAAAACTGAGGTTTACAGGAGTAAACCTTATTTTTCTTATTTCTGCTCTAAAATATAGATTGTGGGTACTTGAGGCGGTTCTAAAGATTACCCACAATCTATATTTTGAGCAGAAATAAGGAAAATACCACAATTTTTCATCTTAAATTTTTAGTTTTGTTTTCGGCAGTAAAGTTGACAATGTATTTGTGTAGGCGTGTTTTCATAATGGCACTCCAAGTTGAATGATGTTGCCTGTAGTGCTCAGTCTTGCATAAATTTCAACATTCTCTTTTCAAAAGGACAACAGTCAGAGAAAAGTGTCAAGTACTTGATAACCAGTCTGCCCCTGTGGATCACTCAGATACACGCCTGACTTGTGATGAAGAAGGCGTGGGTTGGATCCCCACCGAGTTTTGATGAAGGTCTCAAGTGGAGATTGATTATGAAATCTTTTAAACCATCATTTTCTCCATTCCACTGATTCAAAAATAGCAGTTGTCAAATTAAATGTTTCTGGCAAAAAATGTGCATTGCAGTGGTTAACCACTTAGACAGCCTAAGCTATCCCAAAGAAAAATGTTATTAGGTTAACTGACCAACTTAGTATGACCGAAAACAGTGTTGACTGGGATAAAAAGTACAACCCTTGATGAACAAGATGAAGCAGAGTGGATACACCTTCATGGAAGGCTTTTATGTCTGTCATATCAATAGGGACTGGGGTCTTCTCCTAATGGAAAGAATTTGCTCCTGAGGAGCAAATTTTTTCCTCTTAGGGGAATGGCTACACCTTCGGGGAGGCAACTCTTGTCTCCCATGTCAATAGGTGTCAACTCTTAAAGGAAAGAATTTGCTCCTCAGGAAATTCTTTCCTTTAAGTGTAGACCCCTTTTTTCTGTGGGATAGAGTAAATAGAAAAGCGAACGGTAAGTCCGGAAAGTTGTCTCCCTTTGAAAAATGGCGCAAAAATCCACCAGGAGTATTCATTCCCCTTAACAGACCCCTATTTCAGACAAGAATTCCAACCAAGGCTATGTTGTGTCAGTATCCAACACATGAGTTGTCACAAATGTTGATGGCTTGATGAATGAACAAATGGATGAAAACCAAAAAGATGAACATCAGACTCCTATATCGTGTCATGCTTAACCTTTACCCTGCTGTAGGCGACAAGCCCTATCTTTGCAAACAGTGTAGATCCAGATCAGATGGCTTCTGAAGAAGCCATCTGATCTGGATCTACACTGTTTGGCATTTAGTTTATGAATTTGTAGCAGTAAATTACATCAAGTAATTTGATTGGTTGATAGACAGAAATGGGTGTGGCTTAATTGAATATTCAGCAGGTTAAAGGTTAAAGCTGGCACAACAAAAAGGGCTAGAAATGTAAGAAAGCAAACAACCAGTTCTAAAACCTCTCTACATTTTCACTGTACTAGTTGATGACTTACGTACAAGGCTAAAAAACTCCTAACCAAACCTTGCACAAATGGTAGAAAAAAAGATGGATGTAGATATTCACCTTAAACAACTACAGTAGAACTTCGATGGCTCGAACATCAATGGCTTGTTTACCATGGATGAGTCAAACCCGTTATTGAGCCCCTAGCAAAATCCTCTACATAAGAAATAGTGGGGGATAATTAAGGAGAATTTAGTCTTTTATCTTGCAAATGCATGCTGTGTGTACTCATTAGAATCGCCTCAAATAGGCGATTCTAATGAGTACACACAGCATACATTTTCACTACAGAACACCGAAACGATGTTTAAAACTATCTGGCAGTAATCTTCAGTGGCTCGAACTACCCCTGTCTCGAACAGATTTTCAAGGTCCCAAAGGTGTTTGAGCCATTGAAGTTCGACTGTATTTTATGAAACATACCATCAGATGGATCCCCTTCAGAAATCTCTAAATCCCATGGCAGGGCTGGTTTTATAGTGGTCACATCATCAAAGTCCTCAGTAATTACAACATCTGAATCATCATTTTCTACAAAGTCAGTCTCAATATCTTGAGACTGTCCAATGTTGTCTTCCGTGGTATCAGCAGTAGCCACTTTCTTTTTCTCTTTTTCAGCCAGTATATAGGACTGGTAAGAGGCACCATCAGGTTCTACACAGCTAAAGTAAATAAAGTGAAACCTGTCTTACTGGCCACCTCTAATAAGCAAGCAACCTGTCTTAAGCAAGCATGTATTTGGCTCCCAAAAAAGAAAAATGCATTAAAATTCACCTGTATTAAGCATGCACCTGTCTTAAGCAAGCAAATTTTGATTATCACTTAGGTGCTTGCTTAATACAGGTTTGACTGTAGAAAGAAAATTTATCATATAAGGTTGCTGTTATTTGGTGTATAATGTCATACCATAAAAATCATATGACCAAACTTGTAATACCCGCTGGATTCAGACAGACAGGCCTAAGCAAACAGTGTGGACCCAGATGAGACGCCGCACAATGCGGCGTCTCATCAGGGTCTACACTGTTTGCCATTAATCCAGCTATTTTAAGACACAACATCGTATAGTAAATTGTACTTATTCAAATTTTAGAACAAGTATGGTAAGGAGTTGAGATGTCGGAATATTTAGGGTAAATAAGGTAGCAAATCATTACTGGCGCAGAACATCATGAGGATGTCCCTGACAACCCTATGGTATCTACTGAAACTCTTCTGGATTTCTCCAGCGATAAAACTGGCTTTAAAATCATAACATGATACACAGAATCTTCCACTTGTGGTCATTTCATATGAAATTTATGAAACTCGCCACAGGCTCGTTTCATGAATTTCATACGAAAATTACCACACATTTGATCCTCCATGTACTTTATAATTCAAGGCTACTTTCAGGGGAAGCAACTATTTGTCACAAATATTGGCGGTGCATTTAACGTCAGCGCTCGTAGAGGACTCACTTCATTGTCTAGTATGATACTTATGGTGTTTGTACTCATAAGAACTGCCTCGCGATTCTAATGAGTACAAAGAACATAATATTATATTGTCATGATGTAAGTGGGAAAATCTCCCTAAATTAATCCAGACTGCTTGTTATCTGGAGGTACAGAATATAACAATCTTACATGGGTGTGAGGGATCATGGATAGAAAAATCCTTCCCTCGGGTCACAGTCCGGCATTACTAGGCTTGCAGAGAGATGCCGGACTGTGAACCTGAGGGACGAATTTTCTATCCATCCTTCACACCAATGTAAGATTCTTTTTCTGGCATACCTTTCATTTTTTGATTTCTGATAATGCAGTAACTTCAGTTGCCATCGTCTGTCATATTTTTGTGATGACAATGGTGTGATGTTTAGTGACGTCACTTAAGGTGTGTGACGTCAACCTTAATGACGGTGTATGAGGTCGTATTCAACCAGTGCATTTGAAAAAACATGAGAATATTCAGTTTTTAACCCTGTCCCTGGATAAGAACATCAGGGTAAGAACAGAATTTCTATCTCAGGCTAAAACCACAGATTCCTCATCGGGTGTGCAAGAAAGAATACTCCACACACTCCAGAACATGTTTTATTTCCCTGTACGTACCTAGAATCATGAGCTCTGGCAGGGTTGAAGGGACTCATATCCACTAGAGCATACAGGGACCACTCATATTTTGTAGTACTACGGGAACAACCATCACACACTACAGAGAATGATAGCTTCTCATTAGAGTTCACTGGTCCCGAGGAACATTTTGGACAGTCAATCTTTACACTGGAAATACAGAAATGAATAGCTGTCTGTTTAAGTTTTAAACCACTTTTACCATGTTACATGTATATTGGGCTAAAAGAGTAACAATGATATACACCACATCCTCGGGCCCCAGCCCATCGGGGCTTAAATAATTAGATTGGGTTGCATGGTGCTTCCAAGCAGAGCTGAAACCACACATAAGTACTGGTAAACCGCCAAGGTCTAAACCTTCCCAGGCAAAAAAGTAGTGCGAGTCAGACTGTCCATGCATACAAACCCTATTGGTTTCATTGGGCAGCAGGGCTTGAGACGTCATTTCATCTCAATATCCAGTAAAAGTCTGACAAAATTGGAAGCAACGTCTCCAAAATGACCTAAATAGTACCGAAAGGGACGTTAAACCTCCATTCAAACAAACAAACACCACATCCTCTTTGTAACCCTATGGTTGGTGTCCAAAGCAGAAAACTTCCTTAACAACCATGTCATATCCAAACCAAAATGTACAGATTATATAGAAAAATGACCATTTCATGGTCATTTTTCTATATAATCTGCACATTTTTGGGATCATTCTTCAAATCATGTTATATCCAAATCCTTGTTATAATGAATAGTGTTATAAAATTTTAGGGGAGTTTACTCAAGCAATACATTTTAGTATTTTTGTGGGTGGGATGGTGGTATATATTGTTGACCTACTTTGCCATCTGTGACTCCGTCGGAACTATGTGTATCACTTGGAACGCCGACTGGCTGGTTTTACTCGGAGCTGACACTGTCAGTGTAAATGTGAAATTATCTGCTTCTATCAGCTTAGAACCTGGGAATGTTAGAACTGGAGTATCCATAGCAACAGGCAGGTCAAGGTCACTGATGTAGTCATGGAAACAGCTGTCACCATACTTCCCATCTTCTGTCACAAACCAACAGGTCCAGTTGAAACTGCAAAATATTTATAAGTACAAACATTTAAAAGGATTTTCACTTCATATTTATTTTTACTTTATCAGTATGTAGTCAATTAGCATCTGCAGACCAGTCTAAGATTCCAATAAAGACAACATAAAGAGTATTGAGCATTATCTAGTTTACAACAAGGCAACGCAAGTATGGCATCCCCTCGCAACTGCATACCATTCATCAACATCTAAATCCAATCTGAATATGCTAGCTAGCCATATTAGACCATTTGTGAAAGGTTTGATGCTTCTTCCATCGTTACTGTGTGTTCTATGCTGTTCACAAGGTTTTTAAGGCCAAGGCGATTTTGACCTTGACCTCTGACCCCTGACCTTGAAAGTCGATAGGGTTCATCATCTTTCCATGAGGAACATTTGTGGAAGGTTTGAAGCTTGGACGATGACAACTGTGTCTTCCATCTTGTTGAAAAGGTTTTTAAGGTCAAGGCCATTGTACCCTTGACCTCTGAGCCCTGACCTTGAAAGTCATTAGGGTTCATCGTCATCGTTCCATGGGGAACATTTTTGAAGGTTTGAAGCTTCTACGATGATAACTGTGTATTCTATCCTGTTCATAAGGTTTTTAAGGTCAAATCCATTGTGACCTTGAACTCTGATCCCTGACCTTGAAAGTCAACAAGGTTCATTGTCTCTCAATGGGGAACATTTGTGGAAGATTTGAAGCTTCTAAGATGATAACCTGTCTTCTATCCTGTTCATAAGGTTTTTAAGGTCAAGTTCATTGTGACCTTGACCTTTGACCCTAAAAATCAATAGGATCCATCATCTTTCTATGGGGAACATTTGTGGAAGATTTGAAGCTTCTAGGAGTATAACTGTGTCTTCTATCCTGTTCACAAGGTTTTTAAGGTCAAGTAATTGTGACCTTGACCGTTGACCCTGAAACTCAATAGGGTTCATCGTCTTTCCATGGGGAATATTTGTGGAAGGTTTGAGGGTTCTACAATTGAAAACTTTGTCTTCTATCGAGTTCACAAGGTTCTGGATGGACACGCACTATACACACACACAAACACACACATGAACGCACGGCACCGATGCTATATCCCCGTCACCGATGCTATATCCCCATCACAACATTGTTGCGAGGGGATTAATGACTGGTGTTTACATTATATTAATTTATTTTGTCCTGGACAGAATCTTCTCTCTTACAGCAAAAGTCCATTCTGAACTTGGATTTTTTTCGTGTTTTTTTTTTTTTTATTGTGAGTGGTTGCATTTTCTGCAGTGACACACCTACTGAACCTTGTGTTCAACTATACCAAGTCCCATCAATATACAGTAAAACTCCTATATTAAGACCCCCTTTGTGACTGTTCAAAAGTGGTCTATAAGACCACTTTTGAACAGTCACAAAGGTGATCACTGACTAGAGGACACTGGATGTTGAAAACACTAAGAAAGAATACTTGAATCTAAATAAGCTTTTACAGCAGAACTAGTCTTCATTTTAGGTGGTCTTAAGGGGAATGGGAACACGTGGCAGATTTTTCCGCCATTTTTCAAATGGACACAGCTTTCGGACTTCCTGTTCGCTTGTCTTTTAGCCCTGTCCCGCTGAAAAAGGGGTCAACTCTTAAAGGAAAGAATTTGCTCCTCAGGAGCAAATTCTTTCCTTTAAGAGTTGACCCCTATTGACATGGGAAACAAAAATACTTTTGCAGGAGTTACCTCCCCTGAAGATGTTCCCATTTCCCTTAATAGTGGAATTTTAATGTATCTCAGAAGGGTGTTATAGTTATTGTGATCACATGGTTATATTGTCAGGGGAGATAACAGAAATAACTTGAGCCCCATAGTTGTGGTTCTTGCCTTTTTAACCTTGTGTATAACTGTACCACATGCCATCAATATGTCTCAAAGGGTGTTGGAGTTATTGCAATAGCAAGGGTATTATTGTCAGGGGAGACAACCAAAATATATGGCACCTAGAGTTGTGGTTCTGGCTCATGACAAGCCTTCACAACCTCTGAGAAAGGAGTTATGGCAATCAAAAAAGTTGTGTCGATGGATGGATGGCTGGGTAGACACTGCTTTATCCTCTGAACCTATTGGGACAGGGGGTAGACATGTCTGCTAGTCCTATTTGGTGTCTTGACTGGTTAAAAGGATAATTCTTCTAAATCACTCAACTTAGCTCAAAATTTGCTTCCCACCAGAAAATTCTAGAGAAGAAAACAATCTTTTTTCAGGCAAAAAGGGCTTGACATTTTATGTGAATCATCTGCCCAGTGTTGTTTCCTTGAGCAAGAAACTTTATCCACATTGCTTAGTACTGGTTCCTACCCAGGAAAAGAGGGCCACATGGAAGATTAGTACTAGTACTAAATGTGTTACCCTCTGTAAATAAGGTTGATTATTATTATTTATTATTATTAATATAAGGCCAAAAAATACTTTCAAAATGCTGTCTGTCAGTCATGTTTAACTCTTACCCTGCTGAACACGACAACCCTTTTCTTTGCAAACAGTGTAGATCCAGATCAGATGGCTTCTGAAGAAGCCATCTGATCAGATCTACACTGTTTGTCATTCAGATCACACCTTTCACAGAATAAAATTTATTTGATAGTCAGCAATGGGTGAGGCTAAGTAACATCACGAAAACATGCCTATATAATTTTGACCCCCCATGAATCCCACATTTATATAGTAAAACTGGGGTTTACAGGGGTAAACCTTATTTTTCTTACTTCTGCTCCAAAATATAGATTGTGGGTATTCATTAGAACCGCCTCATCACCTCGATGAGGCGGTTCTAATGAGTTCCCCCAATCTATATGTTGAGCAGAATTAAGAAAAATATCACAATTTTTCATCTTAAAATGTTCGTTTTTTGGGGGTTAAAGTTTACAATGTATTTGTATAGGCGTGTTTTCGTAATGATTTTTCAGCAGTACAAGGAATAATACTTGAATGGCTCAAAAGGATAACTGTTCCGAATCCCTGTAACTTACCTCAACATTTCCTTCCCACCATCAGGATCGTAAGAGTTCTGTCCATCTAGAACTATATTATCCTGTCTGTTCATTTGTCTGTACACCCCACCTTTGATACTACTCACTAACGGGCTGGGTACCACTTCTATTTCTACACTATCATTAGAATGAACTCTGGTTCCCTGCATCACAACCTGTAAACAAACACAACATGGGTGGAGTTTTGTTTGTTTGATTTGAGGTTTAACATCCCTGTCAACACTGTAAAGGTCATTTTGGAGACATTGCTTCCAATTTTGTGGGACTTTTACCCGACGTTGAGATGAAAAGACATCTCAAGCCCTGTCGTCCAATGAAACCAATGGGGTTTATAAACATGGACGGTCAGACTCGCACCACTTTGCCTGGGCAGGCTTAGAACCTGTAAGCGGTTTACCAGTACTCGTGTGCGGGTTGGATTCAGCTCTGCGTGGAAGCATCATGCAGCCCATATATTTCTTCAAGCCCCGATGGGCGGGGGTCAAAATGGGTGGAGTCTTAACCATTATCGTGCTGAGTGTAATTAATTTTATCACGACCATTTCTGAATTTAAACCAATCAGATTACTTGATGTCATTTATTCCTGCAGATTCCCAAACTGAATGTCAAACAGTGTAGATCCTGATCGGATGGCTTCTTCATCTGATCTGGATCTACACTGTTTGCAAAGGTAGGGGTTGTTGTGTTCAGCAGGATAAGGGTTAAAGATATAAGAATTATGGAAACTAGACATTCAATTCCTAAAACACATAATGTGACTATATTTCGTAACACATGAAATGCTTAAGTGCCAGAGATTATTATAGAGCAGAAAACAATTCTTTTTTTTTTTTTTTTCATCGAAAATAAGGCTTGACATTTCATATGACTTGTCTGCAGAGCAGATAATTTACATGCAATGCCAAACCGCATTTTCCCCGAAAAATACGGAAAAAATGTTGAAAGTGCTGTCTTCTAGTTTCTAGTTGCTTCCAACTAGTTTCTTGCTGTCTAAACCCTTATCCACTCCTACCTTTGCAAACAGTGAAGATCCAGAACAGATGGCTTCTGAAGAAACTGTATTCATACCCTGCTGAACATGACAACCCCTACCTTTGCAAACAGAAGCCATCTGATCTGGATCTACACTGTTTGTCAGTAAGTTTGCAAATTTGAATGAAAGACTATATCAAGTATTTTGATTGGTTAATAGTCAGAAATGGGTGTGGCAAAATTAATTTACTCAGAAAGATAAGAGTTAAAGGACAACAGGGATTGTATATTGTTTGGATATAAAATTTGTTTAATAGCTAACAAAGTTTCTGCTATGAATCCAAATAATACTGTAATGATTCTAAAAATTGGGACATATAGGCCTAAGCATACACTGCATACCCAGATCAGACTGCTCCTGAAGTCTGATCAGGATCTACACTGTTTGCCATTCCTTTTGCACCTTTTGGACTCCTTGCAGGATCATGAAACAAATTTGGTAAAATTTTAGGAGTCTGAATTTTTATGATTTTTACGGAAATAGTGTTATAAAGAGGTTGGGGTGTATTACCTTTTATTCCCTCACAAAGTGAAAAAAATATTTCCATTTAGTATAGCCCTAAAATGGGAAGGTTTCTAATTGTTATTCCCCTTGGAGCTATTCATCTCCCTTAAAGGGCCAAACTGTTTACATATGGTCTGTATCCATTATTTATTTAACCTACCGTCAAATTTACACTGAAGTTCCCATAATCAAGGGACCCTGGAGACAACACCATCTTTTTCCTGTTGTCTCTCCTTGTCACATGATGGTCATGTGACTTCATCAACCAATCATATGTCAGTAAAGAGGTTAGGTTACAGTCTGTCGCAACATCAGCTTCTAGTACAAGATCATGGGATCTATAAACCTGAAAAGTCAATTAAAAAAATTCTTAAATTAGATTGAAAAGTTAACATTTTCGCAATCAAACTAAGACATGGTGATCAATTCGACTTTTGGCTCTATGATTATAAAATGTTTGAATAATGTTGTTCGGTACCAAAGAAATCTTGTACGCACTAGTGACTACTGAACCTGTTACAAATTTATATAAATCATATAGAAAAATGACCAGTAACTGTTATGGTCATTTTTCTATATAATCTTAACATCTTGCAAGCAAGCTTTAAATATTTCTAGCAATTTCATTGGTTGGTATTCAATCCATAACATGCCGATCACGACAATTATCGTCCACTTTGACGTCTGCTGGTAACTTTAAATGTCATATTTTTGCCAACAGTGTGGACCCAGATCAGACTGCTCCTGTAGGAGCAGTCTGATCAGGTCCACACTGTTTGCCTATATAAAAATTCTGTTTGAAAAGTTTGCAAGAAATAGCAGCAGACGACATAAGCAGACAACATATTTGGATGCAGTTTTTCGTGGTATCTTAAGGGCTAATCCTTTCAACCATGTAGACCAGTACTGAAACCTATGCAAACAGTGTAGATCCAGATGAGATGGCTCCTAATGAGCCATCTCATCAGGATCTACACTGCTTGCCATCCTGATGATGATAATGAACTGAACTACCTCTTTAATGGAATGGACTTCCCCATATTCAAAGATGGTAAACTCACTTCAGAAAGTCAAGGGGTGAAAGGGTTGATCAATTATCAATGTCTGGTTGAACACAATATTAAACCCTTATGATGCCATGAAAAACCTCATCTGACAAATGATGCAATGAAAAACCACATCTGACAATGTTGTCTGTTTATGTCGTCTGCTGCTTCTTCTTGCAAACTTTTCAGACATATTTTTGCATACAAACATTGAGGACCCTGATCAGACTGCTCCAAAAGCAGCAGTCTGATCTGGGTCCAAACAGTTTGCACAAATGACTTTTAAAGTAACCAGCAGACGACAAAGCAGATGTGATTTGACATCTGATGGGTTAAGTAGTGACCAACCACTACATATTGGGCTCTGCCACTACCGATGTTACAGGACACTCTGACATTTGAGCCTGAAATATAGGGATCACTCATCTTTTTTCACACTCGTATATCCTTCCTAAGATGTCTGAGTGGTCTGGCAGTGTATCATCTTGCAAAGGACTTAGCAATTGGCTTTGCATTCAAGCATCCTTTGAGGGGACTAGCAAATGTTAATGCACTGAATCAAAATGAGAAGGATAAAGTGGTAAGGTCTTCCAGAATGTGCACCAAGCAAAGTCTCAAATATGTACAACTGGTTCTACCGATAATAAAAAAAGTTTTTAATCATGATCCAAAATTTATTCTCATTAACCAATCTTATCTCAAGTTTAGATGGTTCTAGTAATTTTTTGTTTGATTTTTTGTGTATCGGCCCAGTCAACACTTATCGGGTCATATTGAGCTGCTCAGTTTACCTAGCCATACTTTTCTTGGCCAGGCTACAGCAGATAACAAGTACAGTGTACATTCAGAGTTTATCAACCCAGTCAACACTTATCAGGTCATATTGAGCCAGTCGGTTTACCTAGCCATACTTTTCTTTGACAGGCTTAAGCAGTTAACAGGTAAGTACAGGGCACATTCCGATTTAATCAGCCAGTCAACACTTACCAGGTCATATACAGCCAATCAGTTTACCTTGCAACACATTTCCTGGACAGTCTTAACCAGTTTACCAGTACTGTGCACATTCTGAGTTTGTTGGCCCAGTGAACACTAATTAGGTCATACTGAGCAAGTCAGTTCACCAAGTCAGACTTTGCTGAGCAGGCTTAACCAGTTAACAAGTACAGTGTATATTCTGAGTTAATCTGCCCCATCAACTCACATCGAATCAGTCAGTTTAACTAGAGCTGTCAGTGGAACTGACTAGGGCCCCGGCAGCGCTATCAGAAATTTGTGGATGGACAGATGGACGGACAGACAGACAGACGGACAGACAGAGTGATTACTATAGGGCACCCACACTTTCAGTGCGGGGCCCTAATAAGAAAGTTATGGAGGATAAAAAAAAAATTTGTGGACGGACAGACGGACGGACAGACAGACGGACAGAGTGATTACTATAGGGCACCCACACTCGCGTGTCCTGGGTCTTGCGCGTGACACACTGTCACATTATGGTTAATATTTCTGCTAAGTAATATTTAAATCCATCCAGGTATAAGAAAGTTATAGATTGGACACAATAAAAAAGACGCTTTTTTGACCTTTTATCTCTAAGTATGACCTTGACCTTTGAGGTACGGCTGTGGGTCTTGCGTGTGACACTTTGTCAAATTATGGTTAACATTTCTGCCAAGTAATATTTAAATCCATCCAGGAATAATAACAAAGTTATTAATTGGACACAGGAAAGACCCTTTTTTGACCTTTAACCTCTAAGTATGACCTTGATCTTTGAGGTACGGAGACTGTCACATTATGGTTAATATTTCTGCTAAGTAATATTTAAATCCATCCAGGTATAAGAAAGTTATAGATTGGACACAATAAAAAAGACGCTTTTTTGACCTTTTATCTCTAAGTATGACCTTGACCTTTGAGGTACGGCTGTGGGTCTTGCGTGTGACACTTCGTCACATTATGGTTAACATTTCTGCCAAGTAATATTTAAATCCATCCAGGAATAATAACAAAGTTATTAATTGGACACAGGAAAGACCCTTTTTTGACCTTTAACCTCTAAGTATGACCTTGACCTTTGAGGTAAGGAGACTGTCACATTATGGTTAATATTTCTGCTAAGTAATATTTAAATCCATCCAGGTATAAGAAAGTTATAGATTGGACACAATAAAAAAGACGCTTTTTTGACCTTTTATCTCTAAGTATGACCTTGACCTTTGAGGTACGGCTGTGGGTCTTGCGTGTGACACTTCGTCACATTATGGTTAACATTTCTGCCAAGTAATATTTAAATCCATCCAGGAATAATAACAAAGTTATTAATTGGACACAGGAAAGACCCTTTTTTGACCTTTAACCTCTAAGTATGACCTTGACCTTTGAGGTACGGACCTGAGTCTTGCGCGCAACACTCCATCATATTATGGTTAACATTTCTGCCAAGTAATATTTAAATCCATCCAGGAAATAAGAAAGTTATGGAGGATAAAAAAATTTGTGGATGGACAGACGGACGGACAGACAGACAGACAGAGTGATTACTATAGGGCACCCACACTTTCAGTGCGGGGGCCCTTCATCACATTATGGTTAACACGGCTGTGGGTCTTGCGTGTGACACTTCGTCACATTATGGTTAACATTTCTGCCAAGTAATATTTAAATCCATCCAGGAATAATAACAAAGTTATTAATTGGACACAGGAAAGACCCTTTTTTGACCTTTAACCTCTAAGTATGACCTTGACCTTTGAGGTACGGACCTGAGTCTTGCGCGCAACACTCCATTACATTATGGTTAACATTTCTGCTATCCAGGAATAATAATATAGTTATTAATTGGACACAGGAAAGACCCTTTTTTGACCTTTAACCTCTAAGTATGACCTTGACCTTTGAGGTACGGACCTGAGTCTTGCGCGCAACACTCCATCACATTATGGTTAACATTTCTGCCAAGTAATATTTAAATCCATCCAGGAATAAGAAAGTTATGGAGGATAAAAAAATTTGTGGACGGACAGACGGACAGACAGACAGAGTGATTACTATAGGGCACCCACACTTTCAGTGCGGGGCCCTAACTAGCCATACTTTTCTTAAGCAAGGTTAATCAGTCAACCGGTGCAGTGCACATTCCGAGTTTATTAGCCTGGATATCATATCCAGCTGGTCTGTTTACCTAGCCATACTTTTCCTGGCCATGCTTAACCAGTACAGTCAGAAACTTTCAACAAATGAATGCAAGCATTTAGACATGTATGCATAGCCAAGACTCAGATCAGCCTGTGCAGCTTGGTAGCATTTGATTCAAGGATTTTCATGCCAACCACATTACCCTAGATAATAGGGGGTACCCACATATTTTTTATTTCTTATTTTTGCATGAAAATATATGTTGCAGGTACTCATCAGAACTGCCTCACCAAGGCGAGGCACTTCTGATGAGCACCTCCAACATATATTTTCATGCAGAAATACGGAAGATATCAGTACTTTTCAGGTGAAAAAAGCACCTTATCTGAAGCTATGCATCCTGCGAAGTGTGTATTCGGGTTGTTTGGTCATGCAGGCTGATATGAGATTTGTTTGAGGGATGGTTAAATTTATGAAAATTTACAGCTACCTTCACCCATTGTAAACTGGTGGACTCTTCCATTACTTGATTGTTTGTCTGTTTGATTTGAGGTTTAACGTCCCCGTCAACACTGTATAGGTCATTTTGGAGACGTTGCTTTCAATTTTGTGGGACTTTTACCCGACATTGAGATGAAATGACATCTCAATCATTACCGCCCAATGAAACCAACAGGGTTTATAAGCATGGACGGGCTGACTCGCACCTCTTTGCCTGGGCAAGCTTAGATCCTCTAAGCGGTTTACCAGTACTCGTGTGCGGGTCGGTTTCAGCTCTGCGTGGAAACATCATGCATTCCATCTATTTCTTCAAGCCCCGATGGGCGAGGGCTATATGTTGGACAAGTCCATTTGTCATATAAGGGGTGTCAGGCCTATTTTCTTAATTTTTTTTGCTCTATTTTTGATGGAAAATTCTGTTAGAAAATAGTGCAGGCCTTGATCAGACGCCGCGTGCTGCGGCGTCTGATCAGGGCCTGCACTGTTTGCCAAGGTACCCCTTTAGGGGTTTCCTGCATGCAATGGGTTAATGCAATATAAAACATCTCATAATTCTACTTCTGTCTGAGCACACATGGTTCAGAATCCAATTTATTTCCTCTGTGAATACAAGTTTATATAAACCTCGTATTATATAATTAAGTTTTAAGCTTGAAAAAGCATTATATACTAGCAGAGTGTCTGGGATTTCAAGATTAAATCCTATTTACAGACATCTTTTCATGCTTCATAAACAGATAAGGACACGTTGTAAAAACTCTAAAACTGCGACAGAAATACAGAAATACCGGAGAAAACATGAAGGCCTAGATTAGGTAACCTTAATGTGCAATTTGTTACAATATAAGTGATAGTTTACCTTCCCAAAGGACAATTTAAATACAGTTATGCCCATTTAAATGTTCTTGTTTGTCTGTTTTATTTGAAAAATTGTGCAATTTTGTACTATTTGTACTAGACAGCAAACATTGTCACCAGCTTACAACCAACACCGGCTAGTGAACAGAACCCTTTTTAAATACCTATGTTGTGGGTATTCATTAGAACTGCCTCGACGAGGCAGTTCTAATGAATACCCACAACATAGGTTAATATGCAGAATTAAGGAAAACTATCCTTCAATTCTATAGCCCCAGCCTATAGGGGCTTGAAGAAATATATGGGCTGCATGATGCTTCCACGCAGAGCTGAATCCAGCCCGCACACTAGTACTGGTAAACCACTTTTGAGGATCTAAGCCTGTCCAGAAACCGCGTGCGAGGTGGACCGTCCATGCTAATAAACCCTATTGATTTCATTGGGCGACAGGGCTTGAGATGTCAATTCATCTTAATTTCGGGTAAAAGTCCCACAAAATTGGAAGCAACGTCTCCAAAATGACCTTTACAGTTTTGACGGGGACGTTAAAATCTTAAATCAAACAAAATCAATTCTATAGCATTTTATTCCCCCAAAGCAAAGACATCTACCTACCTTCATTCCTGTCTCGGTAAGGATGGTGACTTCTGGCTCATTGCAATAAGGTTGGTCAAGGATAAATAATGTCTGGTGTACTGTAGAACTGCTGACAGGGTTCCTCGCTGTTAACGTCACTACAAACTTGTCTTGCCTGTAAGAGGAATCAGTCAAGGATAAAATGAAGTTGTGTTAATTTTTTTCAGCTAGAAGGGTCCTTTTTTTCAGTAATGTCAGTAATTCTTGCAGCAAGATCAGATCCTTTATTCTGCCAAGCCTACACTTTTCGCCAATGTCCCAACAATCCATGTATGACATAGGTTCTTCTACCAAACAGCTCAATGCAGACCCATTACCCATTTAAAGGGTATCTATGCAGTTTCATTAATGTAAATTTTATAAAAGATATTGTTTGTCTGGAGTTTAACAGCCCAGCCCTGACAATACTATTTAGGACATATCCAGCTGCTCATTTTACCTTACCACACTGGGCTGGTTTAGTCATACCGTATTCGCCCTAATTACCACACTGTGCGCTTAGTTTTTTCAAAATCGTGTCCAAAAATCATAGTGAAAAATCTACCTAATTAGCGCACATTTCGGTGCGAAAACAATAGCTTCCAAGATGATGCATACTGATATTTAATGGGACGGAAAAGGATACTAAAGCGTTGCCTTCACTGTTGAAGAAATAACGGTAAGTTTTTTATAGATTTACTGTGAGAGCTTCCAGAGGAAGGTTACTGTAAAGTGTGCGTTTATGCATTTTCTTTTCAAAAATAGCTTTAGTGTGCACTTATAGGAGCATGTGCGGTAATTAGGGCGAATACGGTAAGTAGTTAAACATTAGTGTGCAAGTTCTTTTGACAGAAACTGACACTGGCCCTTCATGAATCAGTGCCATGGAGTAAATGACCCCTTAGTAAAGATTTCATGATCAGACTCCATGAAAAATGTTGCTGACATGGCAAGTATTGATTGACAGTGGGACCAGTGGGAGGCACATCAGACTGAACTATAGTCTGGCACAAAAATTCTTGTACTTTAAGCAAGTCAAGAAGACCTGGTACAAACAGACTGGAGCAGACACTGCAGGGCTGATCTTGGTCTAACCCGTTTGTCAGCATTCCTTTTTATGAGGCATTTGGGTTTAAGCCATTGTATACTGTTGGACTCTCCCAACATTATAATCTTAGACAAGTCAATTTGTCATTGAATGGGTGTCAGGTCTATTTTTTTATTCTGATTTTGACCCAAAATCCTGTAAGCAAACAGTGTAGACCCTGATCAGATACCACATGTTTGATTAAAATTCAGGCACAATGGTCTGATATCACTAAATACTGGCATGCTTACTTGGTGCGTCAGCTTAAAATTTAACCGTTAGGCAACATTTCATTTCCTGACATCTTATGGTAATGACGTCAATTATACATATTCTAATATAATGTACTTGGTGAAAACTCAATATACAGTGAGTGAGTGTTTGAGTTTTACGTCCCACCAACAGCTAAGGTCATACGGAGACGTAACCTCGGTTTAAAGACTCATCCGAAAGTCTGACTCAATATACAGTAAAACCATCTTTGTGACTGTTCAAAAGTGGTCTGTAAGACCACTTTTGAACAGTCCCAAAGATGGTTACTCACTAGAGGACAGTGGTTATAGATAACACAAAGGAGGAATAACTGAAACCTAAAAAAGCTTTAAAAACAGAATTAGTCCTAAATTTAGGTGGTCTTAATAGCAGAATTTCATTGTATTTATAGCTATATAATGCAAGCTTGTGTCCTTCTTTAACCCATTTTGTACCGGAAACCCCAAAACGAGTACCTGGGCAAACAGTGCAGGCCCAGATCAGAGGCCGTAGAACACGGCATTTGATCTGGGCCTCCACTGTTTGTTACTAGTTCAGTCATTTTCCAAATCAATTTTGAAGAAAACACAACCTGAAACCCCTAAAGTTTGAAATGGACTCCTGCTATATATAAGGGGGAACAAAAATGGTTAACCCATGGAAGGACATCATTGCAATAAATCTCCAATAAAAGGCTGCTTCTCTCACCTGATATAAGTATGATAGACTTCTCTCTCAATCGTCACTACATCTGGACTTCCATCACCGAATGACCAGGTCAGATTAAGAGCTCCACCCGCATACGCATAATACTCAAATATGATTGGCTGTTTGACTAGCTTGTTACTCTTGACAACAATCTCCAGGTTGACAATTTTCTCAATGACATGGATGTCGACAGCGATAGAGGTGGCATTGCTTATAGCATTTCTAGCTAGCACACTGGCTGTACACCTGCCGGTAAAACATGAAATTTCAATCACTGATGTCTCATCTACCATGGTAGATCAAATTTGTTATGAATTCCCTTAGTAATTCTTCCCATAAAGCTCCAAGAAAAAAATATCTAGCTCAGCTGTGGATGGGCTTAGAACTTCACATGAAATTTATTTTGCTCAGTGTTGAACAGTGGCATATGGCTTTCACCTTTACACAATTCATTTGGCTTAGCTGTGAAAAGTGCTGCGGGGCTTAGAACTTGACATGAAATTTATTTTGATCAGGCATGAATAGTGATGTAAGGCTTAGAATTTTACATGAAATTTATTTGGCTCAGCCATGAATAGTGATGTAAGGCTTAGAACTTGACATGAAATTTATTTGGCTCAGCCATGAATAGTGATGTAAGGCTTAGAATTTTACATGAAATTTATTTGGCTCAGCCATGTATGGTACTGCATGGCTTAGAATTTATTCGACTCATCCATGAGTATACTGCATGGCTTAGAATTTATTCGACTCATCCACGAGTATACTGCATGGCTTAGAATTTATTTGACTCATCCTTGAGTAGGCTTCAAACTTTGCATGAATTTTATTTGGCTCAGCAGTGAATAGAGCCTGGACATGAAATTTGAATCAGCTATGAATAATGCTGTATGGCTTAGAAGTTGGTATGAAATTCATTGGAGTTAGCTGTGAATGGTTCTGTATGGCTTAGAACTTGACATGAAATTTATTTGGCTCAGCTTTGAATAGAAGTGAAGGCAATGATTAGGTATCAATACGATTATCCCACATCTCCCATCAGAGACACCAAATGGAAAGAAACCCAAATATGAAATAACTAGACCCTAATGGAAACATCACTAGTGAAAAGCCAAAAGGACAGTAACTTTCCCGCAAAATGATCAAATGATCATAAAAATCAAACAATTACAGAGACAGTGAGGACTCAACAACATGAAACAACTGAAATGCTGGAGCAAAAGAAAACCAGCAGTTAGACTCCAATGGGCCCGCCCAGAGACGAAGCAGCAGGTACAAATCAACATTACCTAAAATTAAATTTTAAGTAAGCCTTTATGCTGGATGTATCAAAGAGTTTGAGGCCTGACCCACTGTCAGGCTTTGAGCAGTCAACTAACAAGGTCATGGCTTCTTGCATGAAGCTATCTCTACATGTCTTGGAGCAGCAAAAGCTCTGGTGAATCTGTACTTATATGCAGGCTTGCCTGAGCCCTTTGGTGGTCGCCCATACAATAAATACTCTTTTCTCATGAGTTTTCTCAAACTTGTGAGTCTCATGAGTTTTCTCAAATTTGTGAGCATTATGATAACACACCCGTGTGACACAGTGCATTTTATCACATCTCCAAAATGGCAACTTTTCTGATGAAAATTCATATTTTCTTCATTTATACTGCAAACATAGTTTGTGGGTGCTCGTTAGAACCGCCTCATTAAGGCGGTTCTAACGAGTACCCACAAACTATGTCTTAGAGCAGAAATAAGACAAATAATGTAAACCTCCATAAACCCCAAATTTCACCATATAAAGTGGGACTTGTTCACTTATCTGCCATTTAGATAATATTATTATTGCACATACCATCCTCCTGTCCTGAAAGTATATGAAATCTTGCTGGACTTTGATGTATACTCCTGTTTTCCTGAGCGTCCTCGGAGGTGGGTGGGGGACTTGAACCTCCAGAAGTATTTGGAGACTATACCCCTGTATGCTGGTGTTACTACAGCTCTGTAGAGAATAGACTCACCAACAGCTACAACAGTATGTTCAGGAATTATCTCAACACCTGCAAAAGAAGCACATAGCATTACGATAATAATAATAAATAATAATAATAATAATCGACCTTATTTATAGAGGGTAACACATTTAGTACTAGTACTAATCATCCATGCGGCCCTCTTTCCCTGGGTAGGAACCAGTACTAAGCAATGTGGATAAAGTTTATTGCTCACGGAAACAACACGTGGCGCTTGTGAGTATCGAACCAGGTACCTCTTGATCTCAAATCCGATGCTTTACCACTGCACCACAGCGCTCCACGATAACACACGAGTGCGAAATAGTGCATTTTTACACATCTTCAAAATGGTTACTTACTGATGAAAATAAAAGTCCCATAAAACTGGAAGGAACGTCTCCAAAATGACCTTTACAGTGTTGACTTCACGACTTTTACCAGACATTGAGATGAAATGACATCTCAAACCCTGCCGCCCAATGAAACCAATAGTGTTTATAAGCATGGACGGGCCGACTCACACCGCATTGCCTTTTCTAAGTGGTTTACCAGTACTCGTGTGCCGGTCGGTTTCAGCTCTGCATGGAAGCATACGAGGGCATGGTAGAAATAGCTATGTTCAATGTTCAAAGGGCAATAACGCCAAAGGTATGCAAACCAGAGTTACAGTTCATATGTATTGCACATTGACTCACGGGGCTTTATATTTGTGTGAAGTTACGTGAAAATATCTCGAACAGTATCAGAGTTATGGCGCTGTCACAAGAACATGGTAGAAATGGGTATGTTCAATGTTTAAAAGGCAATAACTCCAAAAGTAGAAAAACCAGAGTTATGGTTCATGTGTTCTGCACATCGTCTCATCCTGACTTATGAAATTTCATGAAATATCTCAAAACGGAATAAGAGTTATGGGGGAGTGTAGGACACAGAAAAGTATTCAGCAAGATGATGATTAACCCTTATCCTGCTGAATAAATTAATTTAGCCACACCTATTTCTGACTATCAACCAAAAACAGTGTAGATCCTGATCAGATGGCTTCTTCAGAAGCCATCTGATCTAGATCTACACTGTTCGCAAAGGTAGGGATTGTCATGGACAGCATGATAATGATTATCACTTATCCTGCTGAATAAATTAATTTAGCCACACCCATTTCTGACTATCAACTAATCAAATTGCTTGATATAATGCATGAAAAACAGTGTAGATCCAGATCAGATGGCTTCTTCAGAAGCCATCTGATCTAGATCTACACTGTTCGCAAAGGTAGGGGTTGTCATATTCAGCAGGATAAAGGTTAAAGGTTATGAATACAGATTCTACAGAAGCCATCTGATCAGGATCCACACTGTCCACAAAGGTTCAGCATGATGAGGTTTAAAGAATACATGTATTATTATGAGAACAACTTACCCTGTATTTCGTAGTTAACAAAGACACTGATATTCCTCTCCAGTCTGTCAACGTTATTCTTGGCTGTCACATGGACAGTCTTCTTACCAGAGGTCTGGTATATGTGGCTCACGACTGGCCCTGAAAATATAGGGATCACTCTTCTTTTTTCTGGCAACAACAGTTGCTATATCCTTCGTAAGATGTCTGAGTGGTCTGGCAGTCAAACATTAAAATTCACAAACTCACGGCAGGCCTCCTAGTGGCCCACTTTGAAAATATAGGTTTTTATATAGGTTCTTCTTACTCAAAATATAGGTTATTTACAGGTTTTTCAATAAAATTACAGGTTAAAAAAAGAGTCTTTCAAACTTACATAAAGATTTAAAACTTAATAAAAAATATTTGATGAATTTTTGTGCCACAATTACTCAGATAAAGTTGATCTAAATTTTACAAAGTCCGAGTGAGCGAGGAAAAAATACAATTTCTTGACAGTTTTCATTACTTTTAATGGGACTAAAAAGTAAAAAATAGTAGTGCATTTTGAAGAAAAGTTAGGGTTGAGTCGCAAGAAGGTTCAAAAAGTGAAAAATATAGGTTTTTTCATGAAAATAAGGCTTTTTATAGGTTTTATGAACAAAATAAAGGTTTTATAGGTTGGCACAAAATTATAGGTTATTATAGGTTTTATAGGTTTTGCAGATCAGATGGTTTCATCTGATCTGGGTCTACCCTGTTTGCAAAAGGTAGGGGTTGTCGTGTTCAGTGGCATAAGGGTTCACCCATATTATGCCTTGTGTCCCAAACATGGGCAAGAAAACTGGATGCATATCAGGATTATTTTAAGACCGCTTTCAGAACTTCCTGTTTATTTCAATAAATTCTGTTGTTGTTTTTTTTTTGACAGGAAAGCCTTAACAAAGGAAAGAAGCCTAGCTGAAAAAAATCCCTGCCTGCACTGGAATTTGAACTTGGACTGCTCAGGTGAAATTCCAATGCTCTAACCACTGAGCCAAAGTCTGAAAGAGTCTAGACCCACTCCCTGAAACTGTTGTCAGAGACTGGTTATGAACCTAGAAGCTATGCATAAGCTAGCCAAGGTAGATAACTGAAGGCAAGAGCTGCCTGCCCTTACACACCCCCTCTTCAAAGAAGTCCTCATTTATGACGGCGATAAGCCATTTTTGGAAAAATAAAGTCTAATCCTGGATGCGCCCCAAGCTTATGAAATGAAAGCCATAACAAGAGAAAGAAGCATTGTTGAAAGAAATCCCTGCCTCTGGTGGGATTAGAACCTGATCTGCAATGCTCTAACCACTGTGCCAAAGAGTCTACTACCAGGTGCAGTTGTCAGAGAATCGCTATAAAACTAGAAGCTATGCATAATCTACCAGTGTAGATAATAAAGGTGAGAGTTGCGGGCCATGACATTCTGCCTCTACTGAGGAAGGGCTCTACTCTTAAAGGAAATAATTTGACCCATTTCAAGGGAAATAAAAATATTTTTAATAGTCTCCCCTGAAAGTGTGATCATTCATCTTAACTTCCTGTCTTGTTTGCTTGATTTGAGGTTTTATGTCCCCATCAACACTGTATAGGTCATTTTGGATATATTGCTTCCAATTTTGTGTGGACTTTTACCCGACATAGAGATGAAATGACATCTCAAGCCCTGTCACCCAAAGCAACCAATAGGGTTTATAAGCACGGGTGGTCCAACTCACACCCTGCTTAGATCCTCAAATTGGTTTACCAGTACTCATGTGCGGTCTGTTTCAGCTCTGCCTGGAAGCATCATGCAGTCCTTCTATTTCTTCAAGCCCTGCTTTACTTCCTGTATTTTTGTCATTTTGTTATTTGTCATTTTGCACAGTTACCTGCTTTCACGATGTCAGTCTGATCTCCCATCTTCCAATCAAAAGTCACGTTGGTGCCTGATAGTACACTAGCTTTGAACTCGATCCTCTCGCCAACCCTCGCAGCATATCCATTTATATTATAGTTGTACGCATGGAAGATGAGGTCTTTGGGTGGTTCCTGAACATAGAAGGGCCTTGACAGTTCATAAGTCATGTTGCTAAGGGGATTTACTGCTGTGACCTTCACCTTGTAGACACCCTCTGAAAAACAAAATAGAAGTGAAGGCAATGATCAGAAATTGATACAATTACCCCGCATATCCCATCAGAGACACCCAAGGGAAAGAAACACAAACATCAATACAACTAAACCTTAATGGAAACATCACCTGGTCCAGTGGAAAACCAAAAGGACAGTCATTTTCCCACAAAATGGCTAAATGGCTATCCAAATTAAAAATATAAAAGCAATACACACATGCAAAGATGATCTATAACAAAAACAAACCGCAACAGAAGAACCGCCTTGGATGGTTAGAAAAATGTATTTGACTAGAAATTGATTTTACAGGGACACAATCCTCACCCTTACTTCTGCAGTGGCTTAGACAAATAATTTGTTCAGTCAGCATGAAAGCTACAGAAGGTGCCCTTACATGTACTTCTGTCATGGCTTAGACAAATAATTTGTTCAGTCCACATGAAGACTTCCTAACTCATCAGTGCTACAGAGGGTGCCCTTACTTCTGTCATGGCTTAGACAAATAATTTGTTCAGTCCACATGAAGACTTCCTAACTCATCAGTGCTACAGAGGGTGCCCTTACTTCTGTCATGGCTTAGACAAATAATTTGTTCAGTCAGCATGAAGGCTTCCAAACTCATCAGTGCTACAGAGGGTGCCCTTACTTCTGTCATGGCTTAGACAAATAATTTGTTCAGTCAGCATGAAGGCTTCCTAACTCATCAGTGCTACAGAGGGTGCCCTTACTTCTGTCATGGCTTAGACAAATAATTTGTTCAGTCAGCATGAAGGCTTCCTAACTCATCAGTGCTACAGAGGGTGCCCTTACTGCTGTCATGGCTTAGACAAATAATTTGTTCAGTCAGCATGAAGGCTTCCTAACTCATCAGTGCTACAGAGGGTGCCCTTACTTCTGTCATGGCTTAGACAAATAATTTGTTCAGTCAGCATGAAGGCTTCCTAACTCATCAGTGCTGCAGAGGGTGCCCTTACTTCTGTCATGGCTTAGACAAATAATTTGTTCAGTCAGCATGAAGGCTTCCTAACTCATCAGTGCTACAGAGGGTGCCCTTACCTCTGTCATGGCTTAGACAAATAATTTGTTCAGTCAGCATGGAGGCTTCCTAACTCCTAACTCATCCGTACTACATCTCCAAGACATAAAAATCAAACAATTACAGAAATGAAACAATGGTACGTCCTAGACAGCATGTTATAAAAGAAATGCTACAGCAAAAGAAAACCAACAGTTAGACTCCAGCCAGCTCAACCAGAGACAGAACATAAGGTAGCCAACATAGCCTAAGATTAAATTTTAACCCTTGTTCTGCTGAATATTCATATATGCCACACCAACTACCGATTATCAACCAATCAGATTGCTTGATGCAAATTATTGCAACACATTCACAATCTGAATGGCAAACAATGTAGATCCTGATCAGATGGCTTCGTCAGAAGCCATCTGATCTGGATCTACATTGTTTCAAAGATAAGGCATCCCGGGATTAGCAGGACAAGGGTTAAGCAAGCCTTGATGCTAGAACTGTCACAGAAACTGAGGCTTGATCTGCTGGAGTGCAATTAAATTAAACCTGCCCCAGTGATTACCACAGACAACATCCCACTTAATCACAATACAGCCTTCCCTGACAGCTGACAGCATTGGGTCAATGGGCATTTGAAAAGTGCAGAGCTAAGGCTGATCCGACTCCACAGGTGCACAAGCTGATCCGAGTTTACTTGGTGTACATGATCTAAGACCCCATGTGATACCATAGAGGGTTTATCTTACCACCAGATCAGGTCCCGAGGTTATAAAACTTTTTTCATGCTCAACTCATTTGAGCATGAAATTTGTCCTGCTCACAAATTTTAAAATGCCAACAATTGTTGGCATTTTAAAATTTGTGAGCAGGACAAATAACATTCTCTGCTATCTGAAAAAGACAAATCGCTCAACTTCTTAGTGTTTTAATTTTTATGAACACCACAAGTTTCATGCTCAGCTGAGTTAAGCATGAAAAATATTTTATAACCTCGGGGCCTGGAGGCATAATAGGAAAAATATTTCTATCTTCTAACACAGCACGCCAACATAGCCAATAGTAAAATGTAGTGTCAGATATAATAAGTGATAAATCACTGGACAGAAGAGCGTGACGCGATGAGCCACTTTGTTCAGGTTCCATGATATCATTCATTGTTACCTTGTGTTAGATGGTGTTACATCTTTTTCTTGTGTCACATGTTATGAAAACGTGTAAATGCATATATACCGTACATGTGATATAGTCAGTTATATTGGTGGTTTCCCTTAAACAATGGCAGAAGATAGGGAGATTCTGAACGAAACAATAGCATTTTTGTCCACTTTTAGTGTGTTAGAAACGAAACAGATCAGCTCCAGTGCTGTGATTTATTGAGTGATAAATCACTGCTTGTTTGTCAGTTGTAAGTAGACCAATCACTCGTGCTACTCACTCATAGTTTGATCTAACTTACAACTGACTGCCCAACAGTGATTAATCACACAATAAATCACTGATGGAGCTGATCTATTTCTTAACCTTTATCTTGCTGAATATTCATTTAAGCCACACCCATTTCTGTCTATCAACCAATCAAATTACTTGATGTAATTTATTGCTACAGATTCATAAACTGCATGCCAAACAGTGTAGATCCTGATCAGATGGCTTCTTCAGAAGATAGGTGTTGTCGTGAACAGCAAGATAAGGATTAAACTAGAGCTGTCAGAGGATCTGACTATAGCCCCGCTTCAGCGCTGTCAGAGAAGAAAGTTATTTAAGCTGCAGAGAAAACAGTTATGAACAAGAAATAACTGTTGAAAATTTTACATTATCTGGAAAAACTCTAAGAGTTGTGAGCCCTTGTCCCTCATTTCAATGAGCATGATACATTACCAGAATGTCCATGTTTATACTAAATTTCATCTTCCATTTTTCAATGTTCAAAGGGTAATAACTCCTAAAGTAGGCAAATCAGAGTCAGGGTTCCTGCGCTCTGCACATTGTCTCATGGTGCTTTACACTTGTGTGAAGTGTCATGAAAATATCTCAAATGGTTTGTGAGTTATGGAGCCGACACAGTCAAAATTGCCTTTTTAAATGTTCAAAGGGCAATAACTCCTAAAGTAGGCAAACCAGAGTTATGGTTCCTGCACTCTGCACATCATCTCAAGGTGCTTTTCATTTATTTGAAGTTTCATGAAAATATCAGAAACGGTTATGGAGCAGACATAGTTAAAATTGCCATTTTTTAATATTCAAAAGCCTATAACTGAAAAAGTAGACAATCCAGAGTTTGGGTTCCTGCGCTCTGCACACGTAATATGGTGCTTTACATTTGTTTGAAGTTTCATAAAATTATCTCAAACAGTTTTTGAGTTATCGAGCAAAGACGGCTAAAATTGATATTTTTCAATATTCAAAGGGAAATAACTCAAAAATTAGGCAATCCAGAGTTATGGTTCCTGCACTCTGCACACCATCTCATGGTGTTTAATGTTTGTGTGAAGTTTCATGAAAATATGTGAATGGGTTTTAAAGTTATGGAGCGGACACGAAAATTGTTAACAGACACAGACAGACACACAGACAGACACACAGAAAATACGAAAACCAGAGTTATGGTTCTTGCGCTCTGCACATTGTCTCATAGTGCTTAACATTTGTGTGAAGTTTCATGAAATTATCTCAAACGGTTTTCGAGTTATGAAGCGGACACTGTTAAAATTGCCATTTTTCAATGTTCAAAGGGCAATAACTCCAAAAATAAGCAATGCAGAGTTATGGTTCCTGCGCTCTGCACATCGTCTCATAGTGCTTAACATTTGTGTGAAGTTTCCTAAAAATATCTCAAACGGTTTTCGAGTTATGAAGCGGACACAATTAAAATTGCCATTTTTCAATGTTCAAAGGGCAATAACTCCAAAAGTAGGCAATCCACAGTTATAATTCCTTCACTCTGCACATTGTCTTATGGTGTTTAACATTTGTGTGAAGTTTCATGAAAATATGTTAAGCAGATACAAAGTTATGGAGCCAACACAAATTAATGGAATCACGGAATTACGGAAAATGTTCAAAGGGCAATAACTCCAAAAGTAGGCAATCCACAGTTATAATTCCTTCGCTCTGCACATTGTCTTATGGTGTTTAACATTTGTGTGAAGTTTCATGAAATTATCTCAAACGGTTTTCGAGTTATGAAGCGGACACTGTTAAAATTGCCATTTTTCAATGTTCAAAGGGCAATAACTCCAAAAATAAGCAATGCAGAGTTATGGTTCCTGCGCTCTGCACATCGTCTCATAGTGCTTAACATTTGTGTGAAGTTTCCTAAAAATATCTCAAACGGTTTTCGAGTTATGAAGCGGACACAATTAAAATTGCCATTTTTCAATGTTCGAAGGGCAATAACTCCAAAAGTAGGCAATCCACAGTTATAATTCCTTCGCTCTGCACATTGTCTTATGGTGTTTAACATTTGTGTGAAGTTTCATGAAAATATGTTAAGCAGATACAAAGTTATCGAGCCAACACAAATTAACGGAATCACGGAATTACGGAAAATGTTCAAAGGGCAATAACTCCAAAAGTAGGCAATCCACAGTTATAATTCCTTCGCTCTGCACATTGTCTTATGGTGTTTAACATTTGTATGAAGTTTCATGAAAATATGTTAAGCAGATACAAAGTTATGGAGCCAACACAAATTAACGGAATCACGGAATGACAGAAGGACATGGCAAATCCAATATAGCCCCACTTTTTCAAAGCGGGGCTATAATAAAGTAAAGGGGTAGCATACCTCATTTATATTCATGAGCTATTCAAGAATTCTGATTGGTAGAGAGCATGCCACACTCAGGGGGACAGAAGATCATGTCACCCTGTAATATTCCCCTGATGTCACTGACATGCCTGAGCAAACAGTGTAGATCCAGACAAGATGCAGAACACAACATTCCACTAGGATCTACACTGTTTGCCCCTAACCCATCTATTTTTAGACACAATATTGGGCGGTTAATTGTACTTGTTCACAATTATACAACAAGTTGGTTGGTTGGTTGATTTGAGGTGTAACATCCCCGTCAACACTGTATGTGTCATTTTGGAGACTTTGCTTCCAATTTTGTAGGACTTTTACCCGACACTGAGATGAAATGACATCTCAAGTTCTGTCGCCCAATGAAACCAATAGGATTAATATGCATGGACGGTCAGACTCGCAGCGCTTTGCCTTGACAGGCTTAGATCCTCCAAGCGGTTTACCAGTACTCATGTGCAGTTGGTTTCAGCTCAGCGTGGAAGCATCATGCAGCCCATCTATTTCTTCAAGCCCCGATGGGCTTGGGCGTTTTTAGAACAAGTATGGTAAGGAGTTAAGGTGTGCAAATACTGTTAATAAATATGGTATATACTGATACCCGGAGCTATGGAAATAATTCTCTGAGGACTACCCTAGGCCTAAGCAAACAGTGTAGACCCACATCAGACTGCTCCTGAAGGAGCAGTCTGATAAGGGTCTACACTGTCATTCCGTTTGCATCTTTTGGACTCCTTGCAGGATCATGAAACATATTTAAAATTTTAGGAGAATTACAGCAAGTCCTCAAGGTTTCCGAATTTTTTGGATTTTTACAGTAATGAGCCAGGGAGGGAGACATCGGTGATTAAGTCGTTAACCCATAAAATGCCATCAAGACAATTGTCGTCTGCTTTGCTGTCTGCTGGTTACCTTAAAAGTATTTTTGTTTTGCAAACAGTGTGGACCTAGATCAGACTGCTAGAGCAGTCTGATCTTGGCCCACACTGTTTGCCTGTTTAAAAAGTTTGAAAAAAAAAATTGAGCAGACAACATAAGCAGACTAAAATCGCGCAGTTGATGGCAAGCCGTCGCATATCCCCATGCTTCCCTGCGGGCCCCACTCCCTGGGCGATCCCCTAGGGGTGTTTGACCAGAGGGGTAAAATTTTGATTGTGATGTATTCTACTCATCATGCCGTTCGATTTAATATGCTACACAACCATGTTCTGAAAACTTTGATTTTTTATCCCCAAGGTGCCCCACCCCTGGCCCCACTCCCAGGGGTAGGATCAAAATTCCCAAAGTGTTATGCACTCCCCAGGCCAAAGTTTTATCAGTTCCCAAAGTTTCAAGTTTCTATCTATAACAGTCTAGGAGGAGTTATTAGGTAACAGTAATGTATGGGGGTAAAGGGGTCAAAATCAGTTTTTGACCTCTGGTGACCTCAAAATTTACCCCAGGGGTCAAATTTTTGTTGTAATGTTTTTTAATCATCATGCCGTTCGCTTTGATATATTACACAACCATGTTCTGGAAATTTTGATTTTTGACCCCCGCGGGCCCAACCCCCTGGGCCCACCCGTAGGGGTGTGATCAAAATTCTGAAAGTGTCATGAACTCCCCAGACCAAAGATCTATCAGTTCCTAAAGTTTCAAGTTTCTATCTATAACCGTCTAGGAGGAGTTATCCGGTAAAGGGGTCAAAATCAGTTTTTGACCTCTGGTGACCTCAAAATTGACCCCAGGGGTCAAATTTTGGTTGTAATGTTTTCTACTCATCATGCCGTTCGCTTTGATATGTTACATGACCATGTTCTGGAAATTTTGATTTTTGACCCCCCGGGGCCCCACCCCCTGGGCCCACCTGTAGGGGTGTGATCAAAATTCCGAAAGTGTCATGCACTCCCCAGACCAAAGATCTATCAGTTCCCAAAGTTTCAAGTTTCTATCTATAACCGTCTAGGAGGAGTTATCCGGTAAGACGGACGAACGGACGTACGGACGACGAAGTCCATTACAATATCCCCACTTTTTCTGCGAAAAGCGTGGGGATAACAACATTTTCAGATGTAAATTTTCTCGGCATCTTAAGAGTTAAGGTTCAGTGTACTATACCTTCTGTGTAAATATGATTTGCTTTTCCACACATTGTCATGTCAACATACATCTCTGGTAGCTGGAAACCTGTAACTTCTTCTCTTGTCCCATCTCCATAGTCAAATATAAACTTCACATGGGAACCAGTAGACCTATTAGAAAAGCAATGGTACAACATGATAAGCCTTTTTATCATACTACTGCCGAGATGGTTGGATTGTTTTTCTTGTACTCAAGAAGCTTGGGCCCTCGCCAATCTGGGCTTGGTTTCACTGGTGTCAGGGCTTGTGATGCCATTTCATCTCAATGTTGTAAAAGTCTTATAAAAATTGGAAGCAACATCTCCAAAGTTAAAGAGGTTGTCTGTATCTTGCATCTATATCAACAGAAAATATCATGGCTGGATGTAGACAATGAAATGACCTTTTAACCCATTGTATACAAGTGGACTCTTCCATTGCTATATGTTGGAAAAGTCCATTTGTCATACAAGGGGTGGTAGGCCCACTTTTTCATTCTTTATTCTATTTTTAACAGAAAATTCTGTTAGCAAATAGTGCAGGCCCTATTCAGACGCCGCATTTTGCTGCATCTGATCTGGGCCTGCACTGTTTGCCAAGGTACCCCTTTTGGGGTTTCCCGCCTGCAATGGGCTAAACTAAAACTTAGATAGAAGACATTTTCCCATGTAGACAGTAATGTTAAGCAATTATCCTGCAGGATTATTAGAAGTAAATAATATCGGACAGGATGGCCAGACATTAATTTCTGTGAAAGCCTCTATCGACTGATTACATTTGGGACAGGTCATGGAAGTTTCAGCGTAACGGTACATGTGACCACTGCTTCCCTGCTGTCTGATAAAAGTCATCATTGTTGGTATAAGCCACCAACAAATTCCAGCTCACCCATTGGATAAAACTAATCAACTGGACCAATCAGAGTACAAACTGGTCCAAGCTGATCAGAGCTGACATCGTCATTCTGCTGGATTTTACAAGGAACAGGCTTATTCTCTCTTTTTGTCCTATAAATGAACTATCTTGATTTAACGTGCCTTAGTAATGAAGGAAAACGGAAAAAGCTTAGAAATATCTTTCGCTGCAATCTATACAAGCAGATTTATTGTAAACCATAGGAGTTTGAAGTTTTTCAAATGAAAAAGCGAGACAAAAAACCTTCATCAACAAAGGAGAAAATAATGTGGTATTATAGGGGGTAATAAATTTTACAGGAACGCAATTAACCCTCATCATGCTTTGACCCTGATCTATCCTTTTCAAAAACAGGATAGATCCAGATCAGCTGGCTTCTTCAGAAGCCAGCTGATCAGGATCTATACTATTTTCTATTCTGATTCTGCTTCTGAATCCATGGTAATTATTGAAATCATGCAACACAAATGGCTGAAAATCGGGGAGGAGTGTAGTAAACAGAAATATTCAGCATGGAATGGATAAATCTTTAGGGGAGGCAACTTTTTTGCAACCTATCAACAGGGCTTTTCTTTGCAAAGACAGAATTCGCTCCCATAAGAATAACACACCAATGTGGCATACTGTTCTCAAACTATTAGAAATTTTCTTATAAAAATTGTGTTTGGCATCTTATAACAACTTCGCACATAGGTTCTGGATGCTCTTTAGAATGTGAGTGAGTGAGTTTTAGTTTTACGTCCCACCAACAGCTAAGGTCATACGGAGACGGGACCTCGGTTTAAAGACTCATCCGAAAGTCTGGAGAAGCCCGGGATCGATCCTGCGATCCCTGGTTTACAAGGCGAGTAGCGTAACCACTGCACCACGGAGGCTTCTAATGATGCTCTTTAGAACCGCCTCTATGAGGTGGTTCTAAAATGTATCCATGATCCATATTTTAGGCTAGAATAAAGAATACAGTCAACTCAAACTATCTCAAACTCCATGGGACTGGAAATTCTAGTTTGAGATAACAGTAGTTTGAGATAAAAGGAGTTGATTTTTGTTTGTTTGATTTGAGGTTTAACGTCCCCGTCAACACTGTAAAGGTCATTTTGGAGACGTTGCTTCCAATTTTGTGGGACTTTTACCCGACATTGAGATGAAATGACATCTCAAGCCCTGTCCCCCAATGAAACCAATAGGGTTTATTAGCATGGACGGTCCGCCTCACACCACGGTTCCTGGACTGGCTTAGATCCTCTAAGCGGTTTACCAGTACTAGTGTGCGGGCCGGATTCAGCTCTGCATGGAAGCATCGTGCAGCCCATATATTTCTTCAAGCCCATATGGGCGGGGGCGGATAAAAGGAGTTGAAATCTAATGAAAATTATTATACTGGGAAGCAAAACTAAAACAAAAATGCCCAAAGTTTAGTTTGACTTAAGCAGTAGTTTGTGATATCAATGTCTGAGATAACGAGAGTCAACTACATAAATTATAACCTTGTGAACACCACTTTTCTTTAACCAACAGTTACTGTATACTGGTGACTCTTCGAATTGCTATATGTTTGACAAGTCCATTTGTCATATAAGGGGTGTCAGGCCTATTTTTTCATTTTTATTCTATTTTTGATGAAAAATTCTGTTAGCAATTTACGCAGGGGTGATCAGACGCCGCATTGTATGGCGTCTGATCACCGCCTGCACTGTTTGCCAAGGTACCCCTTTAGGGGTTTCCCCGCATGCAATTGGTTTAATAAATAGACTGGGGTTTAAAGGGTATTCATGCCATGGACATTTTAGCATGATTTCTTTCTTCAAGACTAGACTAGAACTTCTTGGGGTCGATTGTTTGTCAGTCAACCCGAAGTTACTTCTTGGGGTCGATTGTTTGTCAGTCAACCCGAAGTTACTTCTTGGGGTCGATTGTTTGTCAGTCAACCCGAAGTTACTAAGCACAGAAGCTCTCCAGAGCTGAGGTCCATGTGACTGTCACTGATTTGTGGGAAATCCAGATAAAGATTATTTATAGAAAATAGCCACGCTATTATTGTCGTTGTGAGGTCAAAGTGCTGTGTAATATTAGAATCTTATATGGGTGTGAGTGGTGGATTTTAAATGCTGCTGTCACTTCGGTTACCGACGTCCGCCATTTTGTGATGACACGACAGGAATGTTTGGTGACGTCACGCATGACCACGCCGCGCATGAGGTTGTAATCAACAAGTGCATTTATCAAACACGCGATTATATTCGATTTGGGGTCGGAACACCAGGGTCAGAACATAAATTTCTATCCCAGGGTGAAATCACGGATTTGCTTGTCTGGTGTGCAAGAAAAAGAAAGCTTATTGTAAAACATTGACTAGAGGAATATGCTGGGACATTAGCAAATGGTTTAGACCCAGATCTGATCTGATGCCGCAGACTATGAGGAAACAAATACTGTAGATATAGGAAGGATCCTCTGTATCAGAAATTTTCAGAAAAAAAAAATGTTTTTGATGGGAATGGATACACCTTCAGGGGAGGCAACTCCTGCAAAGTATTTTTGTCTCCCGTGTCAATAGGGGTCAACTCTTAAAGGAAAGAATTTGCTCCTCAGGAGCAAATTCTTTCCTTTAAGAGTAGACCCCATTTTCTGTTGAACAGGGCTTATAGAAAAGCAAACAGAAAGTACCGAAAGTTGTCTCCCTTGAAAAATGGCGGAAAAAATCTGCCAGGTGTTCCCATTCCCCTTAACAGCATCACACTGTACAATCCAACCTGTATTAAGCAAGCACCTAAAGGATGATCAAAATGTGCTTGCTTAAGACAGGTGCTTGCTTAAATCAGGTGAATTTTAATGCATTTTCCTTTTGGGGAACTGAAGGCATGCTTGCTTAAGACAGGTTGCTTGCTTAATAGAGGTGGCCACTATGACAGGTTTTACTGTACATGTTACTGATGATTTACAAAAATACTTACTTGGCTTCAAATACAACTTCCTTTGTTTGCCCATTTATGATAGTAGCAGAGTTTTCAGCTGAAGATAACTTGAGTCTGTCTATGGGGTCAACAATGGAGAAGTTCTTGGGAAGCATAGCAGAGACACCTGGTGGTGGGTAGTGGTCGGCCGTGACGTTCAGCATCACGCGATACTCTCCAGACATGCCGTAGGGGTGGACAGCTACGCTGGTCTTGTTTTCATACCTGTGAATATTATACAGGTAACACAATATATCTGGCCCAGAGGTCACTTTTTTCATGCTCAACTCACTTGTTTGTTTAATTTGAGGTTTAACGTCCTCATAAACACAATTTAGGTCATTTTGGAGATGTTGCATCCAATTTTGTGGGACTTTTACCTGACATTGAAATAAAATGACATCTCAATCCTTGCCACCAAATGAAACCATTAGGGTTTATAAGTATGGATGGGCCGACTCGCAGCAATTTCAACTCACTGAGAATGAAATTTGTCCTGCTCATAAATTTGAAATGCCAACAATTATTATTAGCATTTCAAAATTCATGAGCAGGACAAACAACATTGTTTGCTAATTTGAGTAGTAAAATTGTCTGATTTGTTTGTATTTTAATATTTGTGAGCATTACAAATTTCATGAAATATGTCCTGCTCATAAATTTTAAAATGCCAACAATTGTTAAAATTGTGTTTACGGGGACATTAAACCTCAAATTAAACAACAAGTGAGTTGAGTTGAAACTCAAATTAAACAAACAAGTGAGCAGGAAAAACAACATTCTTTACTGATTTGATCAGTAAAATTGTCTGATTTATTTGTATTTTAATATTTGTGAGCATCACAAATTTCATGCTCACTTGAGAATTAAATTTGTCCTGCTCATAAATTTTAAAATGCCAATACTTGTTGGCATTTTAAAATTCATGAGCAGGACAAACAACATTCTTTGCTGATTTGAGCAGCATATAAATTGTCTGATTTGTTTGTATTTTAATATTTGTGAGCATTACAAATTTCCTGCTCACTAGAGCTGAGCATGAAAAAAGTTTTATAACCTCAGGTCCTGGTGACCAGTGGTCTTAGCCCATTACAGATGGGGAAACCCCCTAACGGGACATTGGCAAACAGTGCAGGCCCAGATATGATTAGATGACGCCCATTTCTGATTATCAACCAATCAAGATATTTCATGCAATGTATGCTTTCAATTCACTGACTGAATAACAAACAGTGAAGATCATGATCAGATGGCTTCTTTAGAAGCCATCTGATCTGGATCTACACTGTTGGCAAAGGTACATGTTGTGGTGTTCAGCAGGCATAGCCTGTATTATGATAGTATAGGTATAGCACCACCTTCTGACAACTGTGTCAGGGAGTTGACTGTTTGGCTCAGTGGTAGGAGCATGCGACTTTTACCCGAGGTTTGAATCCCACCAAAGGTAGGGTTTTTACAGCTTTGATTCATTCCTTTGTTAAGGCTTTCATGTCGTTGGACAGCAGACAGCAACTGTTGTGACTGGCATCTTAACCCATAAAATGCCAATCACATCAATTGTCGTCTGCTTTGTCAACTGCAGGTTACTTTAAAACTCATATTTGTGAACAGTGTGAACCCTGATCAGACTGTTCCTAAAGGAGCAGTCTGATCTGGGTTCACACTGTTTGCCGGTGTGAAAAATATTTTTAAAAGTTTGCAAGAAGATTCAGCAGCAGACAATTGTCGTCTGCTTTGTCGTCTGCCGGTTACTTTAAAACTCATTTTTGCAAACAGTGTGAACCCTGATCAGACTGCTCCTCTAGGAGCAGTCTGATCCGGGTTCACACTAATTGCTGTATGCAAAAATATTTTTAACTAGAAATGAGTCCATAGGACACGGATGCCCCCGCCTGAAAATATGTCTAAGTTCGTATTCATCCATAGAAAGTTATTGACTGTGTTCAAGTTTTGGACCCTTTTTTCACATCTGACCTCTAAGTATGACCTTGACCTTGGCGGTAAGGACCTTAATTTTGTGTGAGGCAGATGTCTCATGATGGCCAACATTTCTGCTAAGTAATTTCAAAGTTCATCCAGAGATAAGAAAGTTATTGACTACATTTACAGTCCTGGGACTAAGTGTCTGGCTAGCCTCTGAAATCAAATTTGGCCCCATGGTGTGATGATTAGTGATAATGAGTTTCAAGGGCAATTAATAAATGCAGCCCTTATCAGATTAATGATTGATTTAACGGTTGTTATTTTACAGAAGAAACCAGGTTCTGTGTAATCACCAACAACAGGTAGCATGTTCATCACACAGCAGTTGAGTATTTCAGTGGGTCATGAATGAATGTATAACTTGTTCCAATTTTTTGGTTAAAATGGGCTACCCTTATTCTAACCAAATCAGCCTCAACTCTTATCCTGCTGAACATGACAGCCTTTATCTTTGCAAACATTGTAGCTCCAGATCGGATGGCTTGGATGCCATCTGATCAGGATCCACACTGTCAGGCAATTTGTGAATTGAACAAATACATTATATCAAGTAATTATACCCCAACAAATGAAATTTGGGGGGGGGGGGGGGTATATAGGAGTGAGCTTGTCGGTCTGTCGGTCGGTCTGTCTGTTGACTTGGTTTCCAGACGATAACTCAAAAAGCGCTTCACCGATTTTTATAATTTTTGGTACACTGATGTAACATCATAAAATACAGGTCAAGTTCGATTTCCACTACAATTCGTCAATTTTTGACAAAGTTATGGCCCCTTTCAAGTGAAAAAATTGCAAAATGCCGCTGTTGTACTATCAAGGCAGTTTTTGTGGGGGTATTCATCACCTTTAGTGATAGAGCTCTAGTTTTATTGGCTGGTAGTCAGTCAATGATGTGGCTAAATTAATTTATTCCTCTGGATAATGGTTAAACTTTGATCGCTCAATTAAGAGCATAAAGCACAGCAATGCGCATCCTCACAGTCTGGTCAGTATTTCCTGTGTACTTTTCATCCCAAGTACTTTTCTGCAGACAGGTAATCATTATTCAGACTTTGAGCTAACTCTGCACAGGTCCAATAAACCCTATTGGTTTCATTGGGCGACAGAGCTTGAGATGTCATTTCATCTCAACGTCGGGTAAAATTTTAAGTCCCACAAAATTGGAAGCAACGTCTCCAAAATGACCTTTACAATGTTGACGGGGATGTTAAACCTCATATTAAACAAACAAATCTGCATGGGTCTTTTGTTTGTCGTCCTGACATTATATTTTGTATATTCAACAGAATGATTGAATATTGCTGTCCCGTTTAACCCCTTTTGTACCGGTCCCCAACGGGATACTGACAAACAGTGCAGGTCCAATTCATATGCCACAGAACAGGACCGTCACTGTTTGCAAAAAGTTCAGCCATTTCCGTTCCAAATAAAATTTAAAGATAACAAGAATTCCGCCGAAGGCTATGTCGCGCCTGTAGGGGCGCAAAGTCACCGAACCATGACATCTAGGCCAAGATCAAATAATTCTTGAGAAATGAACTTAACCATAAGGGTGAACGCTAGGGTGGTGGAAATATTCTACATAGTCAGTGAACCATGAAATGTAAGTCAAGGTCAAATATGGATGCTTGCATTTAAGCTGCCATCCCAAGATATAAGTTTGTACCAAGTATCATTAGTGAAGCTCTTATGGTTCTTGAGAATTAAACTTGACCAGTAGGGTGAACGCTAGGGTGGTGGCTATATTTTACAAAGTCAGTGAACCATGAAATTTAGGTCAAGTTCAAATACTGATGCTTGCATTGAAGTTGCCATCCACAGATTCAAGTTTGTACCAAATATCATTAAAGAAGCTCTTATAGTTCTTGAGAAATAAACTTGACCATTAGGGTGAACACTAGGGTAGTCGCAATATTTTACAAAGTCAGTGAACCATGAAATGCAGGTCAAGGTGAAATATGGATGCTTGCATGTAAGTTGCCATCCCCAGACACAAGTTGTATGAAGTATCATTAATGAAGCTCTAATAGTTCTTGAGAAATAAACTTGACCATTAGGGTGAACGCTAGGGTGGTCGCAATATTTTACAAAGTCCTTGAACCATGAAATGTAGGTCAAGGTCAAATATGGATGCTTGCATGTAAGTTGTCATTCCCAGACACAAGTTTGTACCGGGTATCATTTATGAAGCTCTTATAGTTCTTAAGAAATAAACTTGACCATTAGGGTGAACGCTAGGGTGGTCGCAAATGTTGACGCCTCGACGAACGAACGAACGGACGGAAAACCGGGCGCCTATATCGCGCCATGCTAATAGCAGGCGCGACAATAAAAAGTGTCATCCCCAAATTTTGAAATGGACTCCTGCTATATATAGAGAAGAAGATTCCATTTGGTACAAAATGGGTTTAATTAGTGTGTTGGGGGTGGGGGTCGGGGTGCAGAACAGTCAAAGAAAAATATCGATATTGATCATGAGGTTTTAATGGTCATCAGCAAGTATGCCTATATAATTTTGACCCGTTGAGCCCCACTTTTGTGTAGTAAAGCTGATATTTGTTTGTCTGTTTGATTTGATGATTAACGTCCCCGTCAACACTGTAAAGGTCACTATGGAGACGTTGCTTCCAATTTAGTGGGACGTTTACCCGACATTGAGATGAAATGACATCTCAAGCCCTGTCACCCAATGAAACCAATAGCGTTTATTAGCATGGACGGTCCGCCTCGCACCGCGGTTCCTGGACAGGCTTAGATCCTCTAAGGGGTTAACCAGTGGTTAACCAGTACTAGTGTGCGGGCCGGATTCAGCTCTGCGTGGAAGCACCATGCAGCCCATATACTTCTTCAAGCCCCTTTCGGCGGGGGCCATGTGGAGTGAACCTTGTAAAAATAGTCAAGAACTGAGAATCGAACTGCTCGTTTAACCCTTAAATTCAAGTATTCTAAGCAAACACAGTAGCCCTGATCATACAGGTATATGTTTAGCGACGTCACATAACATGCTGTGACGTCAACCTTAACAACTTACTATTTAATCCATATTTATAGATATCCATGATTTGATTTATGGATATCCATAATTCGAATTGTGGATATCACTAATTCCAATTATGCATATCAATATGGATATCTATTATTCCGCTGATTTATGGATATTCATAATTAGAATTATGGATATCCATAAATCGAATTATGGATATCTATAAATCAGGCTGAATTATGGATAGCCATAATTCGAATTATGCCGGGATATCCATAATTCACCGCAAAAGCTTTTGGTTTCAGTCATTATTTATTGTATTTATTTGCCAAGACGAATTATGGACATCCATAAATCGATATATGGATATCCATAAATGAACCAAATTATGTATATGCATTATTGTAATTAAAGGTATCTATAATTCGAATTATGGATATCCATAAATCGATCTGAATTATGGACATCAATAAATCGAATTATTGATCCATATCCATTATTCGATTTATGGGTATATCTATAATTCGAGTTATGGATTTCCCCACTTTGACTGATTCATGAATATCCATAATTCTAATTAAAGATATCCATAAAGCGAATAATGGATATCCTGAACTCGATTGATGGATATCCATAATTCAGATCAATTTATGGATATCCATAGTTTGAATTATGGATATTAATAATTCGAATTATGGATATTCATAAATAATTAGGGATATCTATAAATAGGGAATAACTAGTAAAAGCGTGCCCAATAAACGACAGTGCATTATGAAGTCAAATTCAACTATTACATTTTTCAAACTTGGAAGAATATTCGATTTTGGGTAAGAACAACAGGGTTAGATCAGAATTTCTTGCACACCAGACAAGGAAATCCGTGATTTTACCCTTGGATAGAAATTTATGTTCTGACCCTGGTGTTCCGACCCAGTATCGAATATTCCCGCGTGTTTGATAAATGTAGTGGTTGAATACGACCTCGTATGCGCCGTCGTGACGTCATGCACGTTACGTGACGTCACTAAACATTCACAATATGGCGGACGTCGATAACCGAAGTGACTGAGCATTACAATCCGACCTAAGGAATGGAAGGTGTGCAAGAAAAAAGAATCCTATATGGGTGTGAGGGGTCAATAGAAAAATCGGTCCCTCGGGATCACTGTCCGGCATCACTCGGCAAGCCTCGTGATGCCGGACAGTGACCCTTGGGACGGTTTTTTCAGTCCACCCCTCACGCCCATATAGGATTCTTATATTCTCTTCCAAACTAAAACAATCAAAGTTTTTTATAACAGGTATCCATTGCAAACAGTGCAGGCCCAGATCAGACGCCGCAGAATACAGCGTGTGATCAGGGCCTACACTGTTTGCAAAAAAGTTCATCTATTTTCCGAATAGTTTTTGAAGAAAACACAATCTGACACCCCTAAATTTCTAAATGGACTCCTGCTTTATACAGTAGAACTTCGATGGCTCGAACACCGATGGCTCGTGTACCATGGATGTGTCGAACCCGTTCTTGAGCCCCTAGCGAAATCCTCTACATAAGAAATAGTGGGGGATAATTAAGGATATTTTAGTCTTTTATCTTGCAAATGTATGCTGTGTGTACTCATTAGAATCGCCCCAATGAGGCGATTCTAATTAGTACACACAGCATACATTTTACCTTAGTGGCTCGAACTACCCCTGTCTCGAACAGATTTTCGAGGTCCCAAAGGTGTTCGAGCCATTGAAGTTCGACTGTATAAGGTGGATTTTGTTTAGTTTGATTTGAGGTTTAACGTCCCCGTCAACACTGTATAAGGCATTTTGGAGACATTGCTTCCAATTTTGTGGGACTTTTATCCGACATTGAGAGGAAATGACATCTCAAGCCCTGCCGCCTAATGAAACCAATAGGGTTTATAAGCATGGACGGTCATACGATATAACATACCTTCTTTGGAGACACAGTTCAGAGCTTCTCAAGTCTTCACTTCTTTTTTACACATTTTGAAAAGTGTATTGTAACACTGATTAAATTTACATACAGTTAACTTGAAAATTATGGTTAACCATTCTTTGTATCTAATCTTCATATGCCGTAGAACGCACATAAAATGAGTCTGATAATGTGTAATGTTAGGGTGGCTTGCACCAGGTCACAAGGTTATTAATTACATTGCCCTCATGCCAGATTCTGTAGCATGCTGTTTGACAGGTAGTTATAGCTAATTATTTTGCAATGGCTCCTAAGTTTAATTACAGGTTCTCAGAACCGATTTTCTGACACTTTGGCCCAGGACTGTTTAAGTTTCGGACCATTTTTTTTTACCTTTGACCTCTAAGTATGACCTTGACCTTGGAGGTACGGATCTGAGTTTGCAAGTGACACATCGTCTCATGATGGTTAACAGTTCTTCAAAGTAATTTTAAAATCCATCCAGAAATAAGTAAGTTATTGACTGGGTTTAAGTTTCGGACCCTTTTTTTGACCTTTGACCTCTAAGTATGACCTTGACCTTGCAGGTACGGACCTGGATTTTGCATGTGACACATCGTCTCATGATTTTTAACATTTCTATAAAGTAATTTCAAAATCTGTCTAGAAATAAGAAAGTTATTGACTGTGTTTAAGTTTCGGACCCTTTTCTTGACCTTTGACCTCTAAGTATGACCTTGTCCTAGGAGGTACAGACCTGGGTTTTGCACGTGACACATCGTCTCATGATGGTAAGTAATTTTAAAATCCATCAAGAAATAAGGAAGTTATTGACCGCGTTTAAGTTTCGGACGCACGGACGGATGGATGGATGGACGGACAGGGGCAGCGCTATATGCCCTTTCCACCATTCTTCGAATGGCGGGGCCATAAAAAGTTTGCAAGAAGATTCAGCAGACGACAATTAGACAACAATTGTCTTCTGCTTTGTTTTCTGCCGGTTACTTTAAAACTCATTTTTGCAAAAAGTGTGAACCCTGATCAGACAGTCTGATCTGGGTTCACACTATTTGCCTGTATGCAAAAATATTTTTAAAAAGTTTGCAAGAAGGTTCAGCAGACGACATAAGCAGACAACTTTTTCGGATGTAGATTTTCGTTAAGGATTCATGGGCAACAAGTTGAAGGATAAAAATAACCATGTTTCACAAGACAACCATGCAACATTCAGCTAAGCTTTAGTTTATTTGCCAAAATGTTTTTCCTTACCTTTTCACCGAAGTTTCTTCATAGTTATCAGAGAAATTCCACAAGAACTGAAGATCTCTTCCTCCTACAGCCACTCCAGTAACCGCAACATGCCCAGGTGTCCTTGTCACCCACGGTGACCTTGTCGTCAAGGTAACATTTGCTATGGGAACAAAAACTTCTGAACAAGTCACATTAGACACATTATTGAAGATATTCCCAATCACATGAAATTCTCCCAAATTTCTGTAAATGTGAGTTAGGGACAAAACATGTATATTGTGGTCTATACTGGTTAAGTTTGCCCCAGAACTGAAACTATCTATTTCTTTTTGCGTTCCATCGCCAAAGTTCACAGTTGTAGTAAATGGCAGATACCCGTACACAGGGATCTGAATTAGAGTCTCATGTCCTATAAGGCTGCCTGTGATCTGTAACTGTGCTGCTACAATAGGATGTTCTACTGTGATGAACAGGTCTGTATAAGTGGGTGGGGTAAGGTCATTCCATACCTCCAGCTGTAGAAGATACTGTCCTGGCTTGCTGACAGCTACCTCAAACTGAAACAAAGAATGATTTTCAAATTTACCCTTGTGAATAAAAACTAAAATACTACCTTTCCTAGTTCTCTGCACATGTTTTGGCAAGATAGAGGAAACATTACGGTAACACACCCATGCGTCCTAGTGAATTTTTCACATCTCCAAAACGATCAATTTTGTGAAGAAAATTGTTGATATTATTCTTATTTCTGCTCCTAGACATAGGTTGTGGGTACTCGTTAGAACTGCCTCAATGAGGCGGTTCTAACGAGTACCCACAACCTATGGCTAGGAGCAGAAATAAGGAAAATAATGTATACCCCGTAAACCCTTTTTCTCTATATAAAAAGGGGTGCAAGGGGGTGTTTATTTCACTGACTTGCAAATATCATGAAGAAAACAAGAGGGCCATGATGGCCCTGGATCGCTCACCTGACCCATATGATAGAGTAACAAGTGGGCCTCGGGGAGGGCCATTATTGACCCCAGGACTACAATGTGCATAGTGTTGAGGGAGGTCTAAAAAGGTGAAGCTTCATACCAAATATCAACAAAGCCTATAATTTGAACAATCTTGGCAAAGGTCCACTAGATGAAGCTACACACCAAATATCAATCACCTGGACCTTCAGGATTCAGAGAAGATTTTTTAAATATATTCCCTACATTAGCCTATGTAAAACCAAATGGCCCCGGGGCGGGGGCATTTTTGGCCTCAGGGCTATAATTTAAACAATCTTGATAGAGGTCCACTAGATGAAGCTTCACACCAAATATCAAAGGCCTAGGCCTTGCTGTTTCAGAGATGAAGATTTTCAAAGATAATCTCTATATATAAGTCTATGTAAAACCAAAGGACCCCAGGGCAGGGGCTATAATTTGAACAATCTTGGTAGAGGTCCACTAGATGAAGCTCCATACCAAATATCAGAGACATGGGCCTTGTGGTTTCAGCGAAGAAGATTTTTAAAGATTTCCCTATATAAGTCTATGCAAAACCAAAGGGTCTCGGGGCAGGGGCATTTTTGGCCCCAGGGCTATCATTTGAACAATTTTGGTAGAGGTCCACTAGATGAAGCCTCATACCAAATATCAAAGACCAAGGCCTTTTGAATTCAGAGAAAAAGATTTTTCAAGATTTTCCCTATATAAGTCAATGTAAAACCAAAGAGCCATGGAGCGGGAGCATTTTTGGCCCCAGGGCTATAATCTGAACAATCTTGATAGGGGTCTTCTAGGTGAAGCTTCATACCAAATATCAAAGACCTGGGACTTGTGGTTTCAGAAGAAGATTTTTAAAGATTTTCCCTATATAAGCCATGTAAAACCAAAGGGCCTCAGAGCGAGGACATTTCAGGCCCCAGCATTATAACTTGAACAATCTTGGTAGGGGTCCACTAGGTGAAGCTTCATACCAAATATCAAAGACCTGGGCCTAGCAGTTTCAGAGAAGAAGATTTTTAAAGATTTTCCCTATATATGCCCATGTAAAACCAAAAGGCCCCGGGCGGGGGCATTTTTCGCCCCAGCACAATAATTTGAACAATCTTGGTAGGGGTCCACTAGATGAAGCTTCATACCAAATATCAAAAACATGGCCCTTACGGTTTCAGAGAAGAAAAATTTTAAAGATTTTCCCTATATAAGCCTATGAAAAACCAAAGGGCCCCAGGGTGAGGGGCATTTTTGGCCCCAGCACTATTATTTGAACAATCTTGGTAGGGGTCCACAAGATGAAGCCTCATACCAAATATCAAAGACCTGGCCTTGCTGTTTCAGAGAAGAAGATTTTTAAAGATTTTCCATATATAAGCCTATGTTAAACCAAAGGGCCCCGGAGCAGGGGCATTTTTGGCCCCAGGGCTATAATTTGAACAATCTTGGTAGGGGTCCAGTAGGTGAAGCTTCATACCAAATATCAAAGACCTAGGCCTTGCGGTTTCAGAGAAGAAGATTTTTCAAGATTTTCCCTATATAAGCCCATATAAAACCAAAGGGCCCCAGAGCGGGGGGGGGGACCTGGGCCTTGTGGGGCAAAGCTTCATACCAAATATCAAAGACATGGGCCTTACGGTTTCAAAGAAGAAAATTTTTAAAGATTTTCCCAATATAAGCCCATGTAAAAACCAAAGGGCCCTGGAGCGGGGGCATATTTGACCCCAGCATTATAATTTGAACAATCTTGGTAGGGGTCCACTAGATGAAGCTTCATACCAATTATCAAAGACCTAGGCCTTGTGGTTTAAGAGAAGATGATTTTTAAAGATTTTCCCTATATAAGCCTATGTAAAACCAAAGGGCCCTGGGGTGGGGGCATTTTTGGCCCCAGCACTATAATTTGAACAATCTTGGTAGGGGTCCCCTAGATGAAGCTTCATACCAAATATCAAAGACGTGGGCCTTATGGTTTCAGAGAAGAAGATTTTTAAAGCTCTTCCGTATATAAGCCCATGTAAAACCAAAGGGCCCTGGAGCGGGGGCATTTTTGGCCCCAGCACTATAATTTGAACAATCTTGGTAGGGGTCCACTAGATGAAGCTTCATACCAAATATCAAAGTCCTGGGCCTTGTGGTTTCAGAGAAGAAGATTTTTAAAGATTTTCCCTATATAAGCCCATGTAAAACCAAAGGGCCCCGGAGCGGGGGCATTTTTGGCCCCAGCACTATAATTTGAACAATCTTGGTAGGGGTTCACCAGATGAAGATTCATACCAAATATCAAAGACCTAGGCCTTGTGGTTTCAGAGAAGAAGATTTTTTAAGTTTTTGGTGAAAAAAAATCTATTTTTGGCTCCTATGACCTAGATGTGCAACGGACCGGAACCATTTGAACAACTTTGAAAGGGGACCACCTAAGGATCATTCCTGTGAAGTTTGGTCAAAATCCGTTCAGTGGTTTAGGAGGAGATGTCGTTTAAAGAATTGTTTACGGACGGACGCACGCACGGATGTTCTTACAGATGGACATTTGTTGGGTACTACAGTGTTAATTTTCCCATTCAAAATTACCCAACAAGCGACAAAATACCCAACAGGCTACTGGCTACTTTTCTTGGGCAACAACGGAATAAACGGCAAGTACCCAACTTATGTCTACCCAACATGTGCCCACGGATGAGCTCGGACGTACGGACGCACGCACGCACGAGGGACGACGGACGAAAAGTGATCCCAAAAGCTCACCTCGTCACTACGTGACGGTGAGCTAAAAAATGTATTGTTTGCAATGCAAAAAGCAACTCAGTCTATGGGAGCAAAGGGGCCCAGGCGCGTGGCCCATTTGGAACCCAGGGGCATGATTGGCAGGAATTATGTAGGTGACCAATTGCCCTTGCTACATGCTAAATATCTAAACTGTGGGCCCTTTGGTTTCAGAGAAGAATATTTTTGAAGTTTTTTTTTTCCATTTTGAGTCTATGGGAGCTTAGGGGCCCCAGGGCCTGGTCCATTTGGACCCTAGGGGCATGATTGGCAGGAATTATGTAGGAGACCACTTGCCGTTGCTACATGCTAAATATCTAAGCTCTGGGCCTTGTGGTTTCCGAGTAGAAGTTTTTGAAGCTTTTTGTTCCATTGTGAGTCTGTGGGAGCGAAGGGGCCCCGGGGCGTCACCCATTTGGAACCCAGGGGCATGATTGGCAGGAATTATGTAGGTGACCACTGGCGGTTGCTACATGCTAAATATCTAAGCTCTGGGCCCTGTGGTTTCAGAGAAGAAGATTTTTGAAGTTTTTTTTCCATTATGAGTCTATGGGAGCTAAGGGGCCCCGGGGTGTGGCCAATTTGGACCCCAGGGGCATGATTGGCAGGAATTATGTAGGTTACCACTTGCCGTTGCTACATGCAAAATATCTCACCTCGGGGCCCTGTGGTTTCAGAGAAGAAGATTTTTGAAGCTTTTTTACCATTATGAGTCTATAGGAGCTAAAGGGTTCCGGGGCGTGGCCCTTTCGGGTACCAGGGGCATGATTGGCAGGAATTATGTAGGTGACCACTTGCCGTTGCTACATGCTAAATATCTAAGCTCTGGGCCTTGTGGTTTCCGAGTAGAAGATTTTTGAAGCTTTTTGTTCCATTATGAGTCTATGGGAGCGAAGGGGCCCCGGGGCATCCCCCATTTGGAACCCAGGGGCATGATTGGCAGGAATTATGTAGGTGACCACTTGCCATTGCTACATGCTAAATATCTAAGCTCTGTGCCCTGTGGATTCAGAGGAGAAGATTTTTGAAGCTTTTTTACCATTATGAGTCTATTGGAGCGAAGGGGCCCCGGGGTGTGGCCAATTTGGAACCCAGGGGCATGATTGGCAGGAATTATGTAGGTGACCACTTGCATTTGCTACATGGTTTCAGAGAAGAAGAGTTTTGAAGCTTTTTTCCATTATGAGTCTATAGGAGCTAAAGGGCCCCGGGGCGTGGCCCGTTTGGACCCCAGGGGCATGATTGGCAGGAATTATGTAGGTTGCCATTGCTACATGCTAAATATCTAAGCTCTGGGCCCTGTGGTTTCTGAGTAGAAGTTTTTTGTTCCATTATGAGTCTATGGGAGCGAAGGGGCCCCGGGGCGTGGCCAATTTGGACCCTAGGGGCATGATTGGCAGGAATTATGTAGGTGACCACTGGCGGTTGCTACATGCTAAATATCTAAGCTCTGGGCCCTGTGGTTTCAGAGAAGAAGATTTTTGAAGCTTTTTTTCCATTATGAGTCTATGGGAGCGAAGGGGCCCTGGGGCGTGGCCAATTTGGACCCCAGGGGCATGATTGGCAGGAATTATGTAGGTTACCACTTGCCGTTGCTACATGCCAAATATCTCAGCTCTGGGCCCTGTAGTTTCAGAGAAGAAGATTTTTGAAGCTTTTTTTTCCATTATGAGTCTTAAGGAGCTAAAGGGCCCCGGGGCGTGGCCCATTTGGACACCAGGGGCATGATTGGCAGGAATTATGTAGGTGACCACTTGCCGTTGCTACATGCCAAATATCTCAGCTCTGGGCCCTGTGGTTTCAGAGAAAAAGATTTTTGAAGCTTTTTTCCATTATGAGTCTATAGGAGCTAAAGGGCCCCGGGCGTGGCCCGTTTGGACCCCAGGGGCATGATTGGCAGGAATTATGTAGGTGACCACTTGCCGTTGCTACATGCTAAATATCTAAGCTCTGGGCCTTGTGGTTTCCGAGAAGAAGATTTTTGAAGCTTTTTGTTCCATTATGAGTCTATAGGAGCGAAGGGGCCCCGGGGCATCCCCCATTTGGAACCCAGGGGCATGATTGGCAGGAATTATGTAGGTGACCACTGGCCATTGCTACATGCTAAATATCTAAGCTCTGGGCCCTGTGGTTTCCAAGAAGAAGATTTTTGAAGCTTTTTGTTCCATTATGAGTCTATGGGAGCGAAGGGGCCCTGGGGCGTGGCCAATTTGGACCCTAGGGGCATGATTGGCAGGAATTATGTAGGTGACCACTGGCCATTGCTACATGCTAAATATCTAAGCTCTGGACCCTGTGGTTTCAGAAAAGAAGATTTTTGAACCTTTTTTTTCCATTATGAGTCTATGGGAGCTAAGGGGCCCCGGGGTGTGGCCAATTTGGGCCCCAGGGGCATGATTGGCAGGAATTATGTAGGTGACCACTTGCCGTTGCTACATGTCAAATACCTTAGCTCTGGGCCCTGTGGTTTCAGAAAAGAAGATTTTTGAAGCTTTTTTTTCCATTAGGAGTCTATGGGAGCTAAGGGGCCCCAGGGCGGGGCCCATTTGGACCCCAGGGGCATGATTGGCAGGAATTTTGTAGGTGACCACTTGCCGTTGCTACATGCTAAATATCTAAGCTCTGGGTCCTGTGGTTTCAGAGAAGAAGATTTTTGAAGCTTTTTTTTCCATTATGAGTCTATGGGAGAGAAGGGGCCCCGGGGCGTGGCCCATTTGAAACCCAGGGGCATGATTGGCAGGAATTATGTTGGTGACCACTGGCTGTTGCTACATGCTAAATATCTAAGCTCTCGGCCCTGTGGTTTCAGAGAAGAAGATTTTTTAAATTTTTCCCATTATAAGTGTATGGGAGCTATATGTTGCCATGGCAACCAGAGTTCCAATCTGATCAGCCCAAAAACCTTATGCAGCCTGTCCCCCTACCTGATGATGCTTCACATGAAATTTGATCAAGATTGGCCATGTGGTTTTAGAGATATACTTATTTGAAATTGTTTACGGACGCACGCACGCACGCACGACAGACGACGGACAAAAAGTGATCACAAAAGCTCACCTTGTCACTACGTGACAGGTGAGCTAAAAAAAAATAACAAGAGCTCTCCTGGTAAGGATTCATATGCCTGTGACAAGTAATGAGATGTAGCACATATATTGACAAACACTAGGTTTGAGTTAGAGGGATTAGCTCAAAAAGAAAAGTTTACGAATGGATAGAGATGGATATATCTCTGTTAATATTTGGTGGACTGTAAGTGCTGCTTCACATCATGGTCTAACTATAAATTACCTATCAGCTTGATGTGATGTAAATTGTTGGTGAAATTTCCCAGAAATGAAAGATTTACAGATATTTTGACAGGGGCATAACTATGTTAATCCTTATCCTGCTGTTCACGACAGCCCCTATCTTTGCAAACAGTGTAGATCCAGATCAGATGGCTTCTTCAGAAGTCATCTGATCAGGATCTACACTGTTTGTCATTCAAATTGGTGAATTTGAAAGAAAACATTATATCATGTAATCTGATTGGCTGATAATCAGAAGTGGGCATGGTTGATTTAGATATTCAGCAAGATAAGGGTTAATATTTGGTAGACTATAATATCTGAATAGTATGCCCTCATCCACATTATGGTGTAACTTTTACTTTGTTTCAGCTTGACCTAATGTAATCTATAGGAGAGGATAGCTAACAAAATTTTCAAAGGGACAATACTGCTAATATTTGGTGGACTGTAACCTCAAAATAATATTATGTGCTGCTCCACATCATGGTTTGACAATTAACCCATTGTATACTAGTGGACTCTTCCATTGCTATATGTTGGACACTTCCATTGTCATAAGGGGTGTCAGGCCTATGTTTAGGTTTTTATTCAATTTTTGATGGAAAATTCTGCAAGCAAATAGTGCAGGCTCTGATTAGACGCTGCATTCTACGGCGTCTGATCTGGGCCTGCACTGTTTGCCAAGGTACCCCTATGGGGTTTCTGGTACAAAATGGGTTAATCCAGTTTCATGTAAAATGCCAGAAAAGAACATTAACAGAATTTTTCAAAAGGATGGTACTCTGTTAATATTTGGTGGACTGCAACCAGAAAATGAAATGGGCTGCTCTACATCATGGTCTAATTACTAATCAAGTTTAAGTTTCATCAGATTTCAACTTTAGGAAGAGTTAGCTAGAAATGAGAAGTTCACAGAAATTTTCAAAGGGGCATAACTCTGCTAATATTTGGTGGACTGAAACCTCTAAGCAATATGTGCTGCTAAACATCATGGGGTATCTATTGACAAAATTTCAGCTTGATCTAACTTAATATGTAGCAGAAGTAAACCTGAAAGTAAATATTTCTAGAAATTTTCAAAGGGATGTTACTATGCATAGTTAAGCCCCCGCCCATAGGGGCTTGAAGAAAAATATGGGCTGCATGATGCTTCCACGTAGAGCTGAATCCGCTAATGCACACTAGTACTGGTAAACCGCTTAGAGGATCTAAGCCTGTCCAGGAACCGCGGTGCGAGGCGGACCGTCCATGCTAATAAACCCTATTGGTTTCATTGGGCGACAGGGCTTGAAATGTCATTTCATCTCAATGTCGGGTAAAAGTCCCACAAAATTGGAAGCAACATCTCCAAAATGACCTTTACAGTGTTGACGGGGACGTTAAACCTCAAATCAAACAAACAAACAAAACTATGCATAGTTGGTGGACTGTAACCTCAAAACATGGTCATATCATGGTCTAATTATAAATCAAGTTTCAGCTTGAGTGGATTCAAGAGGAGTTAGCCAAAAATGAAATATTTACAGAAATTTTCCAAGGGGCATAACAATTTGTATTTAATATTTAGTGCACTGTAACCTCCAATTAATTTGGCCCCTCAACATTATGGTAATACTATAAATCAAGTTTCAGCTTGTTTGGATGTAAACTACAGGAGGAGTTATCGGGGAACTAAAATTTACAGACAGATGGACAAACAGATAGATGAGTGGCCACCAAAGGGCATATGATAAACCATTTTTCAAACAAGCACACACAAGTGTGCAGTTAAGTGAAAAGAAGGGTGTTATATTCCCTTTTGAGGGTAGGGGGTTGGTGGGGAGGGTTATTTGGCATGTAGTACAGTAAAATTTCTCTATTAAGACCACCTTTGGGACTGTTCAAAAGTGGTCTTATAGACCACTTTTGAACAGTCCCAAAGATGGTCCCTGACCAGGGGCACTGTGCATAGACAACACAAAGAAAGAAAAACTGCACCCTTCTAAATAACCTTTTTAAAAAAGATTTAGTCTTAATTTTGATGGTCTTAATAGCGGAATTTTACTGAACATGCCACAGTATGGTCATTTCTGAAAAACAAAAATACTGGTCAGTTCAGCTCTTGCTGGCTAAGAATCTGACATATAAAAGAGCAAATAAGCTTGAAAATCTAATCTCCCACATTTTGTCCTTCTGGCATCTAGAGATGATTTCCAATCTTATTTTGTTATGTTGCTGGATAATAAGGTTAAGCTCTGAATCATCATTCATCAGGGCACTAGATACTGCAAAATGTCAGTGAAAATAAATTTCCTGATGTGTCCTTACTATCGTAACAGGGCCACTACCCTCACAAGAGGTCATGTACAGGCACAGGGCCCATCTTGGTCATGTGACAACAATCCTAGGAATAAGTTTTCTTTGCCTCATCCCATAGAGGCTTTTCATGTAATTTGGTTTCAATCCATCACGAAAACACACATATAATTTTGACTCCATTGAACCCTAATTTTATATAGTAAAACTGGGGTTTATAGGGGTAAGCCTAATTTTATCTTATTTCTGCTCTAAAATATAGATTGTGGGTATTCAGAGGTGACCATTGACCATTAGTTGAATTTTTACTATGCCATTAATAATGGTTAGAATGGTTAGGTGTTGTCATTGGGCACAAAAAAAAACTAGAGCTGTCAGAGGATCTGACTATAGCCCCGCTTCAGCGCTGCCAGAGAAGAAAGTTATTTAAGCTGCAGAGAAAACAGTTATGAACAAGAAATAACTGTTGAAAATTTTACATTATCTGGAAAAACTCTAAGAGTTTTGAGCACTTGTCCCTCATTTCAATGAGCATGATACATTACCAGAATGTCCATGTTTATACTAAATTTCATCTTCCATTTTTCAATGTTCAAAGGGTAATAACTCCTAAAGTAGGCAAATCAGAGTCAGGGTTCCTGCGCTCTGCACATTGTCTCATGGTGCTTTACACTTGTGTGAAGTGTCATGAAAATATCTCAAATGGTTTGTGAGTTATGGAGCCGACACATTCAAAATTGCCTTTTTAAATGTTCAAAGGGCAATAACTCCTAAAGTAGGCAAACCAGAGTTATGGTTCCTGCACTCTGCACATCATCTCAAGGTGCTTTTCATTTATTTGAAGTTTCATGAAAATATCAGAAACGGTTATGGAGCGGACATAGTTAAAATTGCCATTTTTTAATATTCAAAAGCCTATAACTGAAAAAGTAGACAATCCAGAGTTTGGGTTCCTGCGCTCTGCACACGTAATATGGTGCTTTACATTTGTGTGAAGTTTCATAAAATTATCTCAAACGGTTTTTGAGTTATCGAGCAAAGACGGCTAAAATTGATATTTTTCAATATTCAAAGGGAAATAACTCAAAAATTAGGCAATCCAGAGTTATGGTTCCTGCACTCTGCACACCATCTCATGGTGTTTAATGTTTGTGTGAAGTTTCATGAAAATATGTGAATGGGTTTTAAAGTTATGGAGCGGACACGAAAATTGTTAACAGACACAGACAGACACACAGACAGACACACAGAAAATACGAAAACCAGAGTTATGGTTCTTGCGCTCTGCACATTGTCTCATAGTGCTTAACATTTGTGTGAAGTTTCATGAAATTATCTCAAACGGTTTTCGAGTTATGAAGCGGACACTGTTAAAATTGCCATTTTTCAATGTTCAAAGGGCAATAACTCCAAAAATAAGCAATGCAGAGTTATGGTTCCTGCGCTCTGCACATCGTCTCATAGTGCTTAACATTTGTGTGAAGTTTCCTAAAAATATCTCAAACGGTTTTCGAGTTATGAAGCGGACACAATTAAAATTGCCATTTTTCAATGTTCAAAGGGCAATAACTCCAAAAGTAGGCAATCCACAGTTATAATTTATTCGCTCTGCACATTGTCTTATGGTGTTTAACATTTGTGTGAAGTTTCATGAAAATATGTTAAGCAGATACAAAGTTATGGAGCCAACACAAATTAACGGAATCACGGAATTACGGAATTACGGAATTACGGAAAATGTTCAAAGGGCAATAACTCCAAAAGTAGGCAATCCACAGTTATAATTCCTTCGCTCTGCACATTGTCTTATGGTGTTTAACATTTGTGTGAAGTTTCATGAAAATATGTTAAGCAGATACAAAGTTATGGAGCCAACACAAATTAACGGAATCACGGAATGACAGAAGGACATGGCAAATCCAATATAGCCCCACTTTTTCAAAGCGGGGCTATAAAGATATTTCAGAACAGCCTTTGTCATGTGGTGTCACCTGAACAAATTTACCTTGAAATGTGGTACAGTCATAGTAACAGATGAGTGAGTGTTTCAGTTTTACGTCCCACCAACAGCTAAGGTCATACGGAGACAGGACCTCGATTTAAAGACTCATCCGAAAGTCTGGAGAAGCCAGGGATCGATCCTGCGACCCCTGGTTTACAAGGCGAGTAGCGTAACCACTGCACCACGGAGGCTTCTACATAGTAACAGATAAAATGCATTATGATAACACACCCGTTGGTCATGGTCCATTTTATTGCATATCCCAAACGGTCAATTTTCTGAAGAAAATTTGTGATATTCTTATTTATACTCAAAACATAGGTTGTGGATGCTCATTGAGGTGGTTCTAACGAGTACCCACAACCTTGTCTAGGAGTAGATGTAAGGAAAATAATGTATACCCCCACAAACCCCAGTTTTCTCTATATTAAGGCAGTGTTTATTTCGAGGACTTATTAGCGTGATGTGGGTATTTTGTGATAATTGAAAGATAGGTTTTTATGGAGAAGTAAGGAAAGCTATGTTGTTGGTATACATCAAAACTGCCTTTCTGAGGCAGTTCTAATGAATACCCACAACATATGTTTATATGGAGAACAAACTATGAACGTTATCGGTTGCTGTTTTATGCCTCTGGAATAAGTTCTTTTTACGTGAACATATGTGATATTTTTCTTATTTTTCCTACCAATAGAGTTTGTGGGTACTCTTTAGATCCACCTGAACAAGTTTCTATTGATCAATTTTTTGTTTTATTTGAGGTTTAACATCCCCGTCAACACTGTAAAGGTCATTTTGGAGACATTGCTTCCAATTTTGTGGGACTTTTACCCGACATTGAGATGAAATGACATCTCAAGCCCTGTTGCCCAATGAAACCAATAGGGTTTATAAGCATGGACGGTCCGACTCGTGCGCACAGCTTTGCCTGGGCAGGCTTAGATCCTCTAAGCGGTTTACCAGTACTCGTGTGCGGGTCGGATTCAGCTCTGCATGGAAGCATCATGCAGCCCATATATTTCTTCAAGCCCCGATGAGAGTGGGCCGTTCTATTAATCAATGTCTTTTTGTTTGGATATAACATGGTCTTGTTGCAGTTGGCAACTGCCACAGTCGGCAAAATTCTAAACGGGGAAATTGATCATGAAATCTTTTCTACGGTCATTCTCGCCCTTTTGCTGATTCAAGAAGGGCAGTTGTCAGTTTCTGGCGAGGGAATGTGCACTGTACTGGTAAACAGCATATGTATCTGTCTGCCCTGGAAAAGTGTGTTTAGGAAAACTAGCCAGCTCAACATGACCTAAACAGTGTTGAAAGGGCCATTAAACTCCAAAAACGTACAAACATTGGATACTACATGGCTGCATGATGAACACTGTCTCTGCTCTGTGTTATAAAAAGGCTGTGGTATTGTTGGGGCTTAAAAAGTACCATTTTCCTTGAAAAAGTTGTTTTGACCACTTAACACCATTGTTAAGCTGACATGTCTTTGGACAACAAGGCCAAAAATAGCATCTCATCAAAGCCTGACAGGAATTAAGTCAGACAACTTGTTTAACCAATTTTGTACCAGAAACACTAAAATGGGTACCCTGGCAAACAGTGCAGGTCCAGATCAGAATTCTGCAGCCTCTGATCAGGCCCTCCACTATTTGCAAAACAGCCATTTTCCAAATAAATTTGGAAGAAAAACACAACCTGTCCTAAATTTGGAAATAGACTCCTGCTATATATAAGGAGAAAGTTACCATTGGTACCAAAAGGGTTAAAATAGGATTACATCAACCCATGAAAGCCTTGTGCCTCATAAAACTGACATTGGCAAACAGTCGTAGAAACAGATAAGGGGTATTTGAGGATGATTAACCTGTATCCTGCTGAATAAATCAATTTTGCCACGCCCATTTCTGACTATTCACTGATCAATTATGCAGGCCTCATACTGACTAAGCTTTTCCATGCCTGAACGGCCTGATTTTGCAGCCTTAGCCCTAATTCTGCTGAACACGACAACCCCTACCTTTGCAAACAGTGTAGATGCAAATCAGATGGCTTCTGTAGAAGCCATCTGATCAGGATCTACAGTGTAACACAGTTTATGAACTGAATAAATACATTATATCAAGTACCTGTAATTGAATTGGTGAATAGTCAAATAAGGATTTGACTAAATAATTATATTCCGCAGGAAAAGCGTTAAATAGTCATTTTAAACAGAAAATAGGAGGAAAAATCAAAATCTAAAAGGCCTGAAATCAAGAAAAAAAAAAAGCTCTAAAAGCCTGAAATCCTGCAAATTGGTTTTTGCCGGTTACTTTAAGTACTAGTGGGTCAAATTGTATCTGAGTGTAGGTTGGGAAAATACAGTCAAACCTGTGTTAAGCAAGCACCTCAGGGATGATCAAATTGTGCTTGCTTAAGACAGGTGCTTGCTTAAGACAGGTGAATATTAATGCATTTGCCTATTTTGGGAACTAAATGCCTGCTTGCTTAAGACAGGTTGCTTGCTTAATAGAGGTGGCCACTATGACAGGTTTGACTGTAGTCCTAAACTTGGGACTTTAACCGATTTGTTTAATTCTTAAATTCCAGTTTTTAAGTAAAAGGTGTAGACCATGATCAGACACCTAGTTTCGCAGCATATGACTCTTAAATTTCTGTACTGCAAATAGTGTAGACCCTGATCAGACACTGTTTCCCCAGCCAAACCAATGATTCCAACTCAGGTTCTATAGATAATCCTTTTATCCTGGCCTAACTACGATAAAATTAATGCAGCTATTTTCTACAAACAAGTTACCTGGATTTCCCTACAAATCAGTGATTTTCAAGTGGACTTTCTGTGCTTTTCAGCATTGGGTCAGTTGACAAACAATTGATAGCAGCATCAATTCTGGGCCTGCACTGTTTGACAGTAACTTGTTTTGGGGTTTCCCATGTGAAGTCACTTCTCTGGCAGGTTGTATTTCCAAATATTTTGTGCTGCAGAGAAACTGGGACTTGGCATTTAAAGAGAAAGTTCTTCTATAAAGACCATTCATCTGACCAGCAAGCTTGATTTTCTTGGAAGAAAATTTATGTTGTTGTCTGCTCAAAAATTCGGCTTGGTGTTTAGAGGATTATAATTCAGATTTATGCAGGGGATTTCACTAACTCTTGAAATGAACATTTGCAAATTGCAAATTAACCAACTTTCCCTGAAGACATCGTGCAAATTAATCCCTTCAACCCTGTAGAACAGTGCAGATACTTTTACAAACAGTGTAGATCAAGATAAGATGGGCCCCGTCAAGCGATTTTGGTACTTATCGCCTATGCGAGCAGCGAAGGTTCAGGCGAGCCTGCGCATCCGCGCAGTCTCGCCAGAACCTTCGCTGCTCGCTCATACAAGCATTGAATCAAGAGGAACCTTCAGACAAAAAGCCATATCCCTGGCCCTTCTGAATGGCTGGGCATGCGCAGTTAAAACTTGTCATGACGGAATGCTCGAAGACCCAAATTCGCTCGGCGGGGCTCAGAAAGATTCTAATGAGCTTTCTCTTCTAATGAGCAGTCTCATCTGGGTCTATACTGTTTGCCGTTCTGTGCTAATTTCAGATTTATACAGAAGATTTCATTACTTCCAGAAATGAAAAGTGCAAATTGCAAATTAGCTAATGCAAATTAACCCTTATCTTGCTGAATATTCATTTAAGCCACACCCATTTCTGTCTATCAACCAATTAAATTACTTGATGTAATTTATTGCTACAAATTCATAAACTGAATGCCAAACAGTGTAGATCCTGATCAGATGGCTTCTTCAGAAGCCATCTGATCTGGATCTACACTGTTTGCAAAGATAGGGGTTGTCGTGAACAGCGGGTTTATACTTTCAACCCTGTACAACCTAATGAGCGTTTTCATCTGGATCTATACTGTTTGCTATTCGGAGCTTAAAAGAAATAAATGGGCTGCATGATGCTTCCATGCACACGAGTACTGGTTACCCACTTAGGATCTAAGCCTGCCCAGGGAAAGCGGTGCGAGTCCATGCTTATAAACCCTATTGGTTTCACTTGGTGACAGGGCTTGAGATGTCATTTCATCTCAATGTTAGATAAAAGTCCCACAAAATTGGAAGCAACGTCTCCAAAATGACCTATTTAGTGTTGACGGGGACGTTAAACATAAAATCAAACAAACAAAAAAATTCTGTATAAGTGATGCTTGTGAAACTCATGTTAGCAACCAAGGATGCAGCCTAATGGAAGAGTCCACTATTCAGAAACTCTATAGTCTGAAAATGTTGTCTGCATATGCCATCTGTTGCATCTTCTTGCAAACTTTTAAAACACTTTTTTCATACAGACAGTGTTTACACTGTTAACCCTTGTCCTGCTGAGCCCGAATATGTCTTATCTTATAAACAATGCAGAAGCCATCTGATAAGGATCTTCATTGTTTGTCGTTCAATTTGTGAATGTGTAGCAATAACTTGCATCAAGTAATCTGATTGGTTGATAATCAGTAGTGAGTGTGGCATATTTGAATATTCAGCAGGACAAGGGTTAAAGTTAACAGTGTTTACACTGTTTACAGCAGAGTTACATACACTGTTACATACAGGTAAACAGTGTGGGCCCAGATCAGACTGCTCCTCCAGGAGCAGTCTGATCTGGGTCCACACTGTTTGCAACATAGACTTTCAAAAAAGCCAGCAGACAATAAAGCAGACTACAATTCAATTGACATTGGCATTTTAATGTTTAAGAATTACAAGAAAAACCCTGCCGTTCTGATTGGCATTTTTAAGGGTTAAGAACATCAAAAAAAATCTTGCAAACGAAGCCTCTCACAAGCCCGCACACATAATGCACTTTGTATACTCTGCTTTTTGTTTGCAGAAAGAATATTCAGAGATTCTGATGCCTAAGCATTAATGGCAAATACGGAGGAAAATCCTGCTCCGATACACCAGCCAATCAGAATATTCTCGGTCACGTATAAAATCATGAAGAATCTGGTAACACGGTCAAATTGTGCAAACTACTTGCTTTAATGTTAAGTACCAGCACTTTGCAATGTATAATTCAAGATAAATCATGTTCTGCTTCCTGTTATATTTTTTTAATTCATTTCTTTTCCCTTTAAAATGATAAATACTATGGATTCTGTGATTTTTGCAGCAGACGACATTTTGAGATATTTTTCTAGTTTTTCCCTATGGAGACAATTTGCATGAGATGTCCATACCTGTGATAATTTTTTAAACTGTAAGAGAGAGATTTGCCATTGTGATGAGGGAGATGTAAAGAATATTTTGGATAATTCTCAGTTCAAATCAGTGAGACTTTTAAATTTTACAAAAATTTAGCATAAATTTGGCAAAAATTAGCATCAAAATAAGGGAGTCTCCCTCCTGATGAGGGAGATATCACAGGTATGGATGTCAAATCCTGTGTTTTGGGAAAAAGTATTTGGGCCCCGTCAAGCGATTTTGGTACTTATCTCCTATGCGAGCAGCGAAGGTTCAGGCGAGCCTGCGCATCCGCGCAGCCTCGCCAGAACCTTCGCTGCTCGCTCATATAAGCAGTGAATCAAGAGAAGCCTTCAGGCAGAAAGCCATATCACTGGCCCCTCTGAATGGCTGGGCATGCGCAGTTAAAATTTGTCATGACGGAATGCTCGAAGACACAAATTCGCTTGGCGGGGCTCATTTGTTGTCTGCTAAATTCCCCTAGAGAGTGGTAAAGGTTAAAATCATACATTTCATAGAATGCTTGGCAAAGTGGTTTTTAATGGTAAAGCGCAGAGGTGTAGAGGACAAAGAATATCAAAAAGTTTTACTGCTAAAGTTCCATTATCTGTTGCTCTTTTGAATTTATTGGCGCAAAATTGCAGACAACAAAATACTTCTGCTGATTTCTGACAAAACTTAAACTGGAAATACAGTAAAATTCCTATATTAAGACCACCTTTGGGACTGTTCAAAAGTGGTCTTTAAGACCACTTATGAACAGTCCCAAAGGTGGTCCCTGACCAGAAGAGACTGTGGGCAGAAAACACAGAGAAAGATTAAGTGCACCCTTAAAAATAAGCATTTAAAAGCAGAATTGGTCTGAATTTTAGGTGGCCTTAATAGCGGAATTTCACTGTAATCGCTTATATTTAAACTCCGAATGATAAACACTGTAGATCGTGACCAGCTCAATCGTTCTGCAAGCTTATCAGGATCTACACTATTAGTGAAGCTTTTTAACACTTATCCTGCTGTTCACGACAACTACAACCTTTGCAAACAGGGTAAATCCAGATCAGAAGAAGCCATCTGATCAGGATCTATGCAGTTTGACATTGAGTTTGTGAATTTTCATAAATAAATTTCATCAAGTAATCTGATTGGTTCAAAGCCAGAAATGGGTGTGGCTAACTTAAATATGCGTGGGAAAAGGGTTAAGTATTAACTATGGCAGTGAAAGAGAGCGTGCAAAACAGTAATCATATTGGGAAATAACAGTTTGTGAAATGCTTCCTGTGCCAATCGCTTCCGATTGGCTTTGTACTGTTTTCATTATTTCATATACATTTTTCCTTCCTGAAGGAAGATTTTTAACCCATTTTATATGGGGAACCCAAAAACGGGACAGGCAAACAGAGCTAAGTCTGGCCAGTTGCCACATAATGCAGCATCTGAACTAGGCCTTAACTCTGTGCAAAATGTTATAATTTCTAAACATACACCACAACCTTTTTAATAACACTATTAATGGGGTACAAAGCAGAAACCTTGTTAGTTAAACAACTGTGTTATATCCAAACAAAAATGTATAGATTATATAGAAAAATTTCCATTTCTATATGATCTATACATTTTTAGGATCAATTTTGAAACTGTGTTATATCCAAAACCGTGTTGTAACAAGGTTGTTATGTAATTCAACCTGAATCCCCTAAATTTCAAATTTGACTTCTGCTATATGTAAGGCGGAAGATTCCATTCAGAACAAAATGGGTTAAACCACATTCAGCGGAAGAGAGAAACGTGACATGCACAACCAAACATCTTTACAAGCCTGTAATCACAAGTAATGACTTCAGGCAAACAAAAGAAATGCAATTTCATTTAGTTAAATGGATTTTTTGGAAAAGCATCAAATGAAAGTACACCAGATTCATTTCAGAGAATCTTGGATGTAAAATGCAATGCAGAACATTTTATGCAGTTAATGGTTACAGCCAATTCAAAGATAAGAAAAACCTGGAGAAGGTTTAATAGCATGGGACCAGATCGATTGCAGTCTGTTGTGCTGCATCAATCCTTGAGAGCCATTTTGCATTGTCATTTATTTTGTTTGTTTGTAAACAATGGCTAAACATTGTTTGTTTGATTTGAGGTTTAATGTCCCCGTCAACACTGTAAAGGTCATTCTGGAGACATTGCTTCCAATTTTGTGGGACTTTTACCTGACATTGAGATGAAACCAATAGGGTTTATAAGCATGGACGGTCAGACTCGCACCGCTTTCCCTGGGCAGGGTTAGATCCTCTAAGTGGGTAACCAGTATAGTAAATTCGAATTGTATTTGAAAAGTTGCCGGTTTCGGCGGTTGATCGCTGAAGATGACATATCGATTAGCGAACCGCCTCTTGTTTTTTACTGGCTACCTATGTACCGCCCTAATCTATTCTTAGAGAGCTGCTGAAGTCACGCTAAGGTCAGCTGTTCGGTGTAAATTTCAACATGTTGAAGCTGTGCAGATTAAAAAGTGTGGACCCAACAGGTCTCCTGGGGGCACGCAAAAATCCGCCCATATCTTTTACGGATGAGTTCTCAGTAACCGTCGAGTCGAGCAATTAAGTGACAAATATTTTTTTTTATTTATTTATTTTCTGCCAACAGTGGCCAACTCTTAAAGGAAAGAATTTGCTCCTGAGGAGCAAATTCTTTCCTTTACGAGTAGATCCCTTTTTTCGTGGGACAGAGCTTATAGAAAAACAAACAGCAAGTCCCAAAAGTTGTCCCCTTTTGAAAAAATAGCCATCGGAAGAGATGGCAAATCCCCCGACCAAAAGCCAATATGGCCTTCAGAAGATTGTTCACCAATAGAAAGTGCACCAGAATTAAACAAGCAATATATCACAAAAGTATTGCAGTTATGGCCATCACAAGATTATTCTGTCAGGGGAGATAACTAAACAAGAGGCCCATGGGCCACAATGCTCACCAGAGTTCAGGCAGGCACTGCCCACTGGCAGCCATGTATGGTTTTAATTTATTGATTATAAAGTCTCCCAAATGAACCCCCATTCCATGAGGACTCTGTATCTGAAATATTAGGCCTTTTATTAAGTGGAGGGGTGGTAGATGACCCAACAGAGCCCAATTGGATATCATTGAATGCATCTTATCATAAGGAACAAGAAAATGTATGGTTTATGGGTGGGTGGGGGGTCTTAACTGTTTCTGAGATAGTGGGCCTTTTATGAAGTGGAGGGGATGGGGAATGGCCCGGGCACATCCCAAAAGACCCCCAGGTTGGTGTCTCTGAATGTGTTTTATCATAAACAACAAGAATATATATATAGTTTAGGGGTGGGAATCTGATAGGTTTCTGAGATTTATCGCCTTTTATGAAGTGGCAGGGTGGGGCATGGCCCCAGCACACCCCTGAAGACCCCTGGGTTGGTATCACTTAATGCGTCTTTTCATAAAGAACAAGAATATATATGGATAAGGGGTTGGGATCTGAACAGTTTCCAAGAATTTGGGTCTTTTATGGAGTGGAGGGGGTGGGACATGGCCCAGGCACATCCCAGAGGACCCCGAGGTTGGTGTCACTGAATGTGTCTTATCATGAGAAACAAGAATATATATGGCTTTGGGGTGGGGATCTGAAAGGTTGCTGAGATGTATCGCCTTCTACGAAGTGGAGGGGTGGGGCAATGGCGCATCCCGGGAGACCCCTAGGTTGGTATCACTGAATGCGTCTTATCATCAGAAACAAGAATATATATGGTTTAAGGGTGGGGATCTGAATGGTTTCTGAGAAATTGGGCCTTTTTTGAAGTGGAGGCGGTGGGGCTTGGCCCGGGCACTTCCCAGGGTACCCCCAGGTTGGTGTCACTGAATGTGTCTTATCATAAGAAACAAGAATATATATGGTTTTGGGGTGGGGATCTGAATGGTTTCTGAGATATATGGCCTTTTATGAAGTGGAGGGGGTGGGGCAGGGCCCTGACCCATCCCAGGGGGCCTCCAGGTTGGTGTAATTGAATGTGTCTTATCGTAAGGAACAATAATATATATGGTTTAGGGGTGGGGATCTGTAAGGTTTCCGAGATATTGGGCCTTTTATGAAGGGGAGGGGGTGGGGCAAGGCCCAGGCGCATCCCGGGGGGCCATAAGTTGGTGTCAATGAATGCATCTTATCATAAAAAACAAGAATATATATGGTTTAGGGGTGGGGGTCTAACGGTTTCTGAGATATATGGCCTTTTATGTAGTGGAGGGGGTGGGGTATGGCCCCAGCGCATCCCAGGGCCCCCAGTTTAGTGTAACTGAATGTGTCTTATCATAACGAACAAGAATATATATGGTTTAGGGGTGGGGATCTGTAAGGTTTCCGAGATATTGGGCCTTTGAAGAAGTGGAGGGGGTGGGGCAAGGCCCCAGCGCATCCGGGAGGCCCCCAAGTTGGTATCAATGAATGTGTCTTATCAAAAGGAACAATAATATATATGGTTTAGGGGTTGGGATCTGTAAGGTTTTGGAGTTATGGCCATCACAAGGTTATATTGTCAGGGGAGATAATTAACAAGAGGGCCCAGAGGGCCCTGAATCGCTCACCTGAGAATCAGTGTCTCTAGTACATTCTTGGCCAAAGGGCTATACTAGGTGAAGCTTCATACCAAATATCAAAGACCTGAGCCTTGTGGTTTCAGAGATGAAGACTTTTAAATATTTACCATATATAAGCCTATGAAAAATCAAAGGGCCCCGGAGATGGGGGCATTTTTGGCCCCAGGGCTATAATTTGAACAATCTTGGTACAGGTCCACTAGATGAAGCTTCACACAAAATATCAAAGATCTGAGCCTTGCTGTTTCAGAGAAGAAGATTTTTAAAGATTTTCCCTGTATAAGGCTATGTAAAACCAAAGGCCCCCGCCCAGGGGCATTTTTGGCCCCAGGGCTATAATTTGACAATCTTGGTAGAGGTCCACTAGGTGAAGCTTCACACCAAATATCAAAGACCTCGGCCTTGCGGTTTCAGAGTAGAAGATTTTAAAGATTTTCCCTATATAAGCCAATGTAAAACGAAAGGCCCCCGGGGCGGGGGCATTTTTGGCCCTAGGGCTATAATTTGAACAATCTTGGTAAAGGTCCACTAGGTGAAGCTTCACACCAAATATCAAAGACCTGGGCCTTGTGGTTTCAGAGAAGAAAATTTTTAAAGATTTTACCTATATAAGCCTTTGTAAACCCAAAGGCCCTCAGGGCAGGGGCATCTCCGGCCCAAGGATCATAATTTGAACAATCTTGGTAGAGGTCCACTAGATGAAGCTTTATACCAAATATCTAAGACCTTGGCCTTTCGGTTTCAGAGAAGAAGATTTTTAAAGATTTTCCCTGTATAAGCCTATGTAAAACCAAAGGCCCCTGGGGCGGGGGCATTTTTGGCCCTGGGGCTATAATTTGAACAATCTTGGTAGAGGTCCACTAGGTGAAGCTTCACACCAAATATCAAAGACCTGAGCCTTGTGGTGTCAGAGAAGCAGATTTTTAAAGATTTTCCCTATATAAGCCTATGTAAAACCAAAGGCCCCCTGGGCGGGGGCATTTTTGGCCCTAGGGCTATAATTTGAACAATCTTGGTAGAGGTCCACTAGGTGAAGCTTCACACCAAATATCAAAGAACTGGGCCTTGTGGTTTCAGAGAAGAAGACTTTTAAAGATTTTCCCTATATAAGCCTATGTAAACACTAAGGCCCCCAGGGCGGGGGCATTTCTGGCCCAAGGGCCATAATTTGAACAATCTTGGTAGAGGTCCACTAGATGAAGCTTCATACCAAATATCGAAGACCTGGGCCTTTTGGTTTCAGAGAAGAAGATTTTTAAAGTTTTCATTTCAAAAATCTATTTTTAGCTCCTGTGACCTAGATGTGCAATGGACCGGAACCGTTTGAACAACTTTGAAAGGGGACCACCTAAGGATCATTCCTGTGAAGTTTGGTCAAAATCAGATCAGTGGTTTAGGAGGAGATGTCATTTGAAGAAAAAGTTTACGGACGCACGCACACACGCACACACGCACACACGCACGCACGACGGACGACGGACAAAAAGTGATCCCAAAAGCTCACCTCGTCACTACGTGACAGGTGAGCTAAAAAACCAGGGCATCCAGAGTCGTGGTTCTTGAACGTGACACACCTGCTTAACCTCATGTACAACTGTACCAAGTACCATCAATATATCTCAAAGAGTATTGGAGACGTTGCCATCACAAGGTAGTGTTTCTATAATTTTTGGAAGGGGAGATAACTCAAAAACCATGGCACCAAGAGTTGTGGTTCTTGTGCATGACACACCGTGTCGGCCTTGTGAACAACTGTGCCAGGTATCATCAATACATCTTAAAGGGTATTGGAGTTATGGCCATCACAAGGTAGTCACTCAATATTATTGGAAGGGGAGATAACTCAAAAACAATGACAACCAGAGTTGTGGTTCTTGTGCATGACACGCTGTCTCAGCCTTGTGAACAACTGTGCCAGGTACCATCAACATACCTCAAATGGTATTGGAGTTATGGCCATCACAAAGTAGTCATTCTATTTTATTAAAAGGGGAGATAACTCAAAAAGTATGCAATCCAGAGTTCTGGTTCTTGCACATGACACGCCGTCTCAGCCTTGTGAACAATTGTGCCAAGAACCATCAATGAATCTCAAAGGGTATAGGAGTTATGGCCATCACAAGGTTGCATCTACGGACGGACGGACGGACGAACGGATACTTAAGTGGCTAGGCGTCGGCATATTGACTACTTAAGCGGCAAATTCTCTTAAGCGGCAAGCCACCTAAGAGCGAATTTTTGCCACTTAAGTACCCAAATAACGGAATAAACCCCATTTGGACCTACGAATATATACTTAAGTGTCAAAATGTCCAAATTTTTTGCCCCCTAAATGTCGTTTCGTTGGTGCGGACGGACGCCAGGCTGATCGCTATATCCCCCGAACCTATTCGGTCGGGGGATAAAAATGGTGGAAAATGCCAGGTGTTGACATTCCCCTCAAGTTACCAATATTTTTCCTTTTCTGCAAGATTTCATGTGACCAATAACAGACTTTAATTGACCAATATTTCTGCTTTTCTGTCTGTTTGTTTGTTTGCTTTGAGGTTTATCATCATTTTGTGGGAATTTTACTCGACATTGAGATAAAATGACATCTCAATCCCTGCCGCCCAGTGAAACAAATAGGGCTTTTATGCGTCTCGTCGTTGATACGAACCATAAAAACACACCTATATAATTTTGACCGCCTACCAACCCCTCCCCAACGAAAACTTGACTCAACGCTGGAACAGCGTTTTCAATTCTTTCTTTCTACTAATGGTCAAATCAACATTTGAGCATTTTCAATTCCAGTGAGATCGATCACTGACGCTCCAGGTTTGCACGGAATGGGCCTCCCTGCATGTGCGCCTACCTGCATGTGCAGGGGGTCCCCAGTTAACGTCCCGATGCGGAGGACGATGCACTTTGTGGCATTCGCCCAGAGCATGTTTGGACACCGCAGTTTTATTACCGCTGCGGGGAATCAAACCGGGAGCTTCTAGCATCATAGGCATGTGCACTAACCATTGAGCTACCACGCTCGATTCAATGTCGAGTGCCTGCTCGGCCACTTTAATACATGTATATACAGGTGTTCATTCATTGTTTCTCGTTTTGGCCCCAGCCCATCGGGGCTTGAAGAAATAGATGGGCTGCATGATGCTTCCAAGCAGAGCTGAAAACGACCCGCACACGAGTACTGGTAAACAGATAAGTGGATCTAAGCCTGCCCAGAAAAAGCGGTGCGAGTCCATGCTCATAAACCCTTTTGGTTTCATTGGGCGGCAGGGATTGAGATGTTATTTCATCCTAATGTCGGGTAAAAGTCCCACAAAATTGGAAGCAACGTCTCCAAAATGACCTATACAGTGTCGATGGGGACGTTAAACCTCAAATCAAACAAATCAAAAACAAATCTTTCTCGTTTCTGCACCAACACTGTGACTGCTGGTTACAAGGATCAGCCTCGAGGTTTTAACGAGTATCCACAGTCTGTTTTGAGTAGAATATAGAATATAAATATTTATGTTAAACCTGAAAAAAAAGACTTCTCAACTTTTCATACGATAAATTGTGATATTTGTCTTATTTTTGCTAAAAACATAGATTGTGGGTGCTCGTTAGAACCGCCTCAGAGCCCAAAATTATGTTTTGGAGCAGAACTAAGAAAACAATGTATACCCTTTTAAACCCTACTTTTCTATATATAAAGTGGGGTTTTCCTGGGTGTTCATTACATGGACTTGTTAACGTGATAACGCAAAATGTAGTAATTTCTACATTTTGCATCAGTGCTCAACGCAAAAAAAAGAACAAAAAAAACCCGCAAAACATAGAAATAACTACATTTTGGGTTGATGTAAAAAAAACAGCGTCCACGCAAAATGTAGAATTATATTTTGCATTGTGACAAGGCTACCATCCTAAAAGTTCCCCGCAAGCTTTGCTCAGCGGCGCTTAAGATACACGGAACAGTCATAAGACATGGAAAACATATTGAATAAAACCTTCCCTTTTATTTATGATTATCTTTCATGATTTGTGACATTTTTCTTATTTCTACTTAAAACATAGATTGCGAATATTCATTATTAACTCATCAGCACAAATTATGGGTTTTCGTTACGGAACCACCTGAATACATGTTTCTGCTCAAAACGGGACCGCTTGAGCATAGGTTATCAGCGAGTACCCACAATCAGTGGTTTTAGACAGAACAAAGAACAATATCAAGATATTGTACACCCCTGCAAACCCCACTTTTCTCTTTATAAAGTGGGGTTTACCGGGAAGTTCATTATATGGGCTTGTTAACGTGATATATCCCAGTCAGACGCTTTTGTATTCCCGATCTATAACAGTCACGCTTATTGTGATTCTGGAAAATTAGCGTAGGTTTGTGGGTAGACCTGTTAAATATCGTCAGGACCCGAGTCTGCCTTCCCATTAACGTCGAGCCAGCAGTGTAGAAAGGGCTAATGAACAGTTAAAATTAAAGACCCTCTAATGTCGAGTTATCTGCGGTCAGTAAGTACTGTCCAATATTTAGAGGCGGAGCTACGGCTGGAATGTAATTGATTGGTTAAGTCAGACAGCTGAGATGGTTGTTTTCTCACTTGATTGTTTACCATGACAGTTGTAAACAATTGGGTTTCCAATCGATCAGATAGCAAACCTTTCAGACTCAAATAAAAATTACTGTACTCATGTGCGGTCGGATTCAGCTCTGCGTGGAAGCATCGCACAGCCAATTTATTTCTTCAAGCCCCGATGGGCGGGTGCCGTCTTTACACTGGTACAAGAATCTACCATTAAAATCATAAAACTTCAGACACCTTAAGGACCTGCTGTAATTCTCCTAAAATTTAAATAAATTTGTTTCACGATCCAGCAAGAAGTCCAGAAGGTACAGACGGAATGGCAAACAGTGTAGACACTGATCAGACTGCTCCTGAAGGAGCAGTCTGATCACGGTCTGCACTGTTTCCTTAGGCCTATTTCTGTTCCAATACTTAGGCTCATTATGTTATGCATACAGTGTAGATCCTTATGGGATGGCTCAGAACAAATTAGTTTTTCACATTAAACAGGCCTCATACTGACAAAGCTTTTCCATGCCTGAAAGACCTGATTTTGCAGCCTTTACCCTTATCCTGCTGAACAACTTGAACTAGTCAACCATTACCTTTGCAAACAGTGTAGATCAAGATCAGATGGCTTCTGAAGAAGCCATCTGATCAGGATCTACACTGTTTGTAATGCAGTTTGTGAAATGAACAAATACATTATATCAAGTAATTTGATTGGTGAATAGTCAGAAAAGGGTGTAATAAATAATTTCATTCAGCAGGATAAGCGTTCAATAGTCATTTTAAACAGAATATAGGAGGAAAAATCAAAATCCAAAAAGCCTGAAATCAAGAAAAATGATGAAAAAATCCAGCTCTGAAAGCCTGAAATCCTGCATATGCCTGAAAAGTATGAGGCCTGATTAAACTGCTTCAATTTGGCCTTTGAGCAATAGTATAAGCCTACTGTTTTGAGAGACTCCCATCTTAATTTTTCTAGTATTCCATACTCCCAGTTTCAAAGCAGTAATTGCTAGTTACAAGCAAATTCGTTGAATTGATATCCCCCGCCGAATGGGTTTTTCGTGTAGAATGGCAAGAAAATATATCTGGCCAAAATTGAGGATGGTTCTAAGAAGCAAACTAGAGACAATGAGGAAGGGCCCCGCTGAACATTTACTCCCTGGATGAGAGGCTGTACCCTGACCTACTGACCTAATTATCAGTAGAGATTAACTTGTCTGTCAAAGTTGAGGTTTATTTACCTGTTATGTGGTTTCAAGGATACCAAAATAAAATTCGCGAATATTAAAAAAAACCCATATAATCACCGAATAGACAAAATTCCTCAATTTCAATCATTTAAGGGGAAATAACTCTGGATAAAAAAGTCAATCCAGGTAAATCCGAAAAAAAAATTGTGCGTGCATCACGGCAGCATAATAATACATATTTATTTCAAGTTTCATTTTATTCCATGCAATAGTTGCTGAGAAGCGGTTCCAGACAAAGTGAGACGACGAAAAATCCAGAATTTTAATCATTTAAGGGGCCATAACTCTGGGTGTAAAAAGTCAATCCGAAAAAAATTTGTGCGTGCATCACCACAGCATAATAATACATATTTATTTCAAGTTTCATATAATTCCATGCAATAGTTGCTGAGAAACAGTTGCTGACAAAAAAGTGAGACGACGAAAAATCCAGGATTACAATTATTTAAGGGGCCATAACTCTGGATGTAAAAAGTAAATCCGAAAAAAAAATGCGCGTGCATCACCACAGCATAATAATACATATTTATTTCAAGTTTCATTTAATTCCATGCAATAGTTGCTGAGAAACGGTTCCGGACAAAGTGAGACGACGAAAAATCCAGAATTTCGATCATTTAAGGGGCCATAACTCTGGATGTAAAAAGTCAATCCAGAAAAAAATTGCGCGTGCATCACCGCAGCATAATAATACATATTTATTTCACGTTTCATTTAATTCCCTGCAATAGTTGCTGAGAAACAGTTCCGGACAAAGTGAGATGACGAAAAAATCCAGAATTTCAATCATTTAAGGGGCCATAACTCTGGATGTAAAAAGTCAATCCGAAAAAAAATTGCGCGTGCATCACTGCAGCATAATAATACATATTTATTTCAATTTTCATTTAATTCCATGCAATAGTTGCTGAGAAACGGTTCCGGACAAAGTGAGACGACGAAAAATCCAGAATTTCAATCATTCAAGGGGCCATAACTCTGGATGTAAAAAGTCAATCCGAAAAAAAATTGCACGTGCATCACCACAGCATAATAATACATATTTATTTCAAGTTTCATTTAATTCCATGCAATAGTTGCTGAGAAACGGTTCCGGACAAAAAAGTGTGACGGACGGAAGGACGGATGGACGGAGGGACGGATGGACGCACGTTCTCACGAACGGATACTTAAGTGGCTAGGCGTCGGCATATTGACTACTTAAGCAGCAAATTCTCTTAAGCGGCAAGCCACCTAAGAGCAAATTTTTGCCACTTAAGTACCCAAATAACGGAATAAACCCCATTTGGACTCACGAATATATACTTAAGGGTCAAACTGTCCAAATTTTTTGCCCCCTAAATGTCGTTTCGTTGGTGCGGAAGGATGGACGGACGGACGGACGGACAACGCCAAAACTATATCCCTCCGCCTTCGGCGGGGGATAACAAATCTAACAGCCCTATTATGGGCTTGTGATTGTATAGAGAAGCAGATAAGTGGGTAATTTTATGAGTTTGTTCACCATTGGCGTTTCTGGGAGTTTCTTCATTGCGGATAGGATTTTGGTGACCTTGATAAGAGACCTCAAGGTCACTTTGGTGACCTTTACAGCAGTTCTTAAGGTCACTTGCCCATCATGCAAAAGGAAAGGGTGTTGTTTTGGTGTGGAGGATTTATCTGCTTTGGCATAAATGTCCACATGTCTAAAGGGCAACCAAGATTCCAACAGCTGACCTTATTTCACCAGTTAGGCGCTGTAAAAATCAACACTCATTGGCATTTCAGACACCTACTGCAATCACTGAAATTTACAAGGAATCCCTTGGACCATAAGAGATTAACTCGTATCCAGCTGTTCATGATTTTGTTTGATTTGAGGTTTAACGTCCCCGTCAACACCAGCTGTTCATGACAACCCCTAGCTTTGCAAACAGTGTAGATCCAGATCAGATGGCTTCTGAAGAAGCCATCTGATCAGGATCTACACTGTTTGACATTCAGTTTGTGAATTTGAAGAAATTTGTTTGTTTATACTGGAGTTTAACGGCCCATTCAACACTATTTTGGTCATTTTTGAGCCAGTCAGTTTACCTATCCACACTTTTCCTGGGCAGGCTAATACATAAGCAGTTGACCAGTACAGTGCACATTCTTTCGCCAGAAACTGACAACTGCCCTTCTTGAATCAGCGGAAGGGAGAGATTGACCATAGAAAAGATTTCATGATCAATCTTCATGAAACTAGAGAAAGCGACCAGTGGGTCACATAATATGAATGAAGAAGTGAAGAAGCTATAAGAATCTATAAATGTGCTTGTAAAAGCTCAACCAAATATAAAATTTCTAAATGGGCCCAGGGAGTGAGGGCATCACAGTTACAGAATGGGTGGGGGCATCAATGTTACTGAAGCAGCAGGGTGGGTATGCATGAATTAAATTTTTGGACTGGTATGCAACATCAATGCATTTGTCTTAGAGTTTAAAACATACAGGCATCTATAAACTTTGTCATAAAACTTTAACCCAATGTTAAATTTCTAAGTCTGTGACCTTGACCTCAAGGTCACTGTGGGGGGGGGGGGGAGGGTTGGACATGCATCAATGAAATCTTTAGACCAGTATGTAACTTCATTGTAAGCATCAACTCAATCTATCAAAGGGTTCAGAAGACACAGTCTCTTAGAAACTTTAACGCAAAACTTTAACCAAATGTAAAATTTCTAAGTCTGTGGCCTTGATCTCAAGGTCACTGTGGGGGGTGGGACATGCATCAATGATATCTTTAGACCAGTATGTAACTTCAGTGTAAGTATCAACTCAATCTATCAAAGGGTTCAGAAGATACAATATCTTAGAAACTTTAACGCAAAACTTTAACCAAAATGTAAACGGACGGAAGGACAGACGGAAAGACGGATGCACGGATGGACAGACGGACGGATGGACAAACGGCAAGACGAAAACTATATACCCCATAGCATACTTCGTATGCCGGGGGTATAAAAATGTTGCCGACCCTGGCAGATATCTACCCACTTCCTCCTGATCATCAGTCAGACGCGCATCCGAGCTACCGAGAACGCGTAGGAATAAATTATATCAAGTAATCTGATAAGTTATAATATAAGTCAGAAATGGGTGTGGCTAAATTAATTATTCTGTGGGATAAGAGTTAAAATGGCCCTCTGCATTCGATCATATCCTCACCTGAAGGAGCAGAGGATTGCGCAACCAAGTTTATCTCTTTGTTGATATCTATCTATCTATCTATCTATCTATCTATCTATCTATCTATCTATCTATCTATCTATCTCTCTTGTTTGATTTGAGGTTTAACGTCCCCGTCAACACTGTAAAGGTCATTTTGGAGACGTTGCTTCCAGTTTTGTGGGACTTTTACCCGACATTGAGATGAAATGACACCTCAAGCCCTGTCGCCCAATGAAACCAATAGGGTTTATTAGCATGGACGGTCCGCCTCGCATCGCCTTTCCTGGACAGGCTTAGATCCTCTAAGCGGTTTACCAGTACTAGTGTGTGGGCTGGATTAAGCTCTGTGTGGAAGCATCATGCAGCCCATAAGATCTATCTATCTATCTATCTATCTATCTATCTATCTATCTATCTATCTATCTATCTACATATACTGCCATACGCCCGCGAGGACATTCTAGGCTGATGCACTGTCGAGCTAGGGACTAACTTCCCTTATCACAGGTCCTGGTGAATCATAGCAACAGATAAGGTATTTTGTGATAATTGAAGGATAGTTTTTGTTAATTCTCCATAAAAACCTATGTTGTTGGTATTCATTAGAACCGCCTCATCGAGGCAGTTCTAATGAATACCTACAACATATGTTTTTATAGAGAAATGAAGAAAACTATCCTTCAATTGTCACAAAATACCAACCTTATCTGTTGCTTGCTAAGTGAATAATGTCATTTGGTGTGTCGCCAGTAACAATTCTAAACTCCAAATAAGGGCAAATAGCAGGGATAATTCTGGGATAACCGCTCTGGGATAACTGCTCTAATATTTCTTCACTAACCCATTGTATGCTAGTGGACTCTTCCACTGCTATATGTTGGACAAGTCCATTTGTCATGTAAGGGGTGTCAGGTCTATTTCTTCATTTTTATTCTATTTTTGACAGAAAATTATGTTAGCAAATAGTGCAGGCCCTGATCAGATGCCGCATTCTGCGGCATCTGATCTGGGCCTACACTGTTTGCCAAGGTACCCCTTTAGGGGTTTCCTGCATACAATGGGTTAAAATAAAATTGTGGGTACTTGTTAGAATCATCTCATCGAGGCGATTCTAACAAGTACCCACAACTTATGTTTCTATCTGATCTGGGCCTACACTATTTGCCAAGGTACCCTTTTAGGGGTTTTCCCCGCATACAATGGGTTAAAATATAAGTTGTGGGTACTTGTTAGTATCGCCTCATCGAGGCGATTCTAACAAGTACCCACAACTTATGTCTCTAACAAGAAATTAGAAATTGTCCTCAAATCCTCCGTCAAACACTTTCTTCTCTCAATTTACTCCATTGCTCTGAAGTAATATTAGTTCTAACCAGTTTAAAAATGATCTGACATCAAAAGAAAACTTGGAGACCAATCAATTGTTCCGAGCACTTCCATTATCAACAATGATATCAATTTAAATTCAAAAGAAACCCTTAAAGAGACAATCAATAGTTGAATCCAACGGAGACGGAAAAACTAACATCGTTTGCAATCATTTCAGCTGCAGCAAACAAGGGTCTTTAATGCGTAATTATGCAAAACACAGAATTTTCCCGGAATTACAGAGAATCTCGCCCACTTGTTCAAAGGATCGTTTAGCTAAACAAGCTTTTTTAGTGGTCATAATGTTAACTATTCTAGAAATTACCATATGTACTTCAGTGATATTTTTGCTGAAAAAGATGTGAGAAGCTCCTCCTATTTTTTTTCAGCAAAAATATCAGAATTGTGCCATGCTGAACAATTACAGTTTTAACTATTACAGTCCAACCTGTATTAAGCAAGCACCTCTGGGATATTCAAAAAGTGCTTGCTTAAGGCAGGTGCTTGCTTAAGACAGGTGAATTTTAATACATTTTCCTTTTTCGGGACCTGAATGCCTGCTTGCTTAATACAGGTTGCTTGCTTAATAGAGGTGGCCACTTAATCAGGTTTGACTGTATCCCACTAAACATAACAACCCCTATATTTCCAAAAAAAAGTGTAGATCCAGATCAGATGAAGAAGCCATCTGATCAGGATCTACACTGTTTGTTATTCTGTTTGGGAACTGAATGAATACATTATATTATTAACAAGTATTTAGCCTGGCCCCCGAGGTTATAAAACTGTTTTCATGCTCAACTCAGCTGAGCATGAAATATGTGGCGCTCATAAAAATTAAAACACTAATCAGTTGAGCGTTTTTTCTTTCTCAGATAGCAGCGAATGTTATTTGTCCTGCTCACAAATTTTAAAATGCCAACAATTGTTGGCATTTTAAAATTTGTGAGCAGGACAAATTTCATGCTCAAGTGAGTTTCGGGGCCTGGTTTACAGCCAGAAATGGGCATGCATAAATTAATTTATTCAGCAGGATAAAGGTTAACGTAAATAACAACTTTGTTTGCTATAAATAACTGGGTCCTGTGCTCATTTGTTCAAAGCATCGTTAGCTTAACGAGCTTGATATTGGTGAAAATGTTAACTGCTTTAGCAGCTACATTATCAAAGATTGGTATTTTTGCTCCCCAAAAAATGAGAGCAGCTTTTGCATTTGCAAAAGCTGCCCACATTTTTTCTACAAAAATATTAGTATATTTGCCATTTTAAATAATTAAAGTTCAAACAATATGTTAACTAACGACATCGTAAGTTTTGAACAACTGGTTTCTGAGCTTTTGTCATTCAAAACATACAGTGAAACTTCACGGCCAAAGTACAGTTCCCCCCCCCCCCCCCCCCCCACCATCCATCGGGGCTTGAAGAAATAGATGGGCTGCATGATGCTTTCACCCAGAGTTGAAACCTACCTCACACTAGTACTGGTAAACCACTTGGAGGATCTAAGCCTGCCCAGGCGAAGCTGTGAGAGTCGGACTGTCCATGCTTATAAACCCTAATGGTTTCATTGGGCGACAGGGCTTGAGATGCCACTCCCTCTCAATGTCGGGTAAAATCCCCACAAAATTGGAAGCAATGTCTCCAAAATGACCTTTACAGTGTTGACAGGGATGTTAAACCTCAAATCAAACAAACAAGTGTAACTTCAATGGTTCAAACACTGATGGCTTCTTTATCATGGCAGTTTCAAACTCATTCTTCAAACTATAGGAAAAATTTCCCTTAACCCTTTACCACTCAGATACATGTTTTTACGGGCTTGAGATGCCATTCCATCTCAATATCAGGTAAAATTCCCACAAAATTAGAAGCAACGTGTCCAAAATGACCTTTACAGTGTTGACAGGGATGTTAAACCTCAAATCAAACAAACAAGTGTAACTTCAATGGTTCAAACACTGATGGCTTCTTTATCATGGCAGTTTCAAACTCATTCTTCAAACTATAGGAAAAATTTCCCTTAACCCTTTACCACTCAGATACATGTTTTTACGTGTCTACACACACACCCCCCCCCCCCCTGCCTCATTTTAAGCCCCAGAAGCACCTAAAATCTGCATTTCTACCCCTGGATAGTTGTTTGCTTTAGGATTTGTTGGGCAAAAAGGGGACCTGTTTTTTCGCGCGCCTCCCCACTAAAAATATTCTGGGGGCGGGGATTGTCGGGGGGCAACGCCCCATCCCCCCCCCCCCCCACCTCACATCCTGAAAAATTTTGGGTGTATGGCCCAACCGGCCGCTAAAATTTATATCTGAAGGTGTCTGGGGTCAAAAAGGCCTGAAAATTGATGCTGATAAAACATGCTGCAAACAGTGAAAATGGCCAATGCCAAACACCTTAATTGTTGCCTTAACAGCTGTGTGAAGATTAAAATGTGGTCAAAAATTCATGTGAAACACTTTTTGCCAACTTTGAGATGCCCCCTCTTTACCATGACAACAATGATCAAGTCATGAAAGGTTGCATTTGAAAGGCTACTGCCGAATGAACATTCATACCGAGTTTGGTGTAAAACAGACCATCCATTATGAAACAATGGCTAGTTGAAGTTGCTGTCAGCTGCAACACTGTGAAAATCAGCCAAATTCACAAAATCCCTGAGTGGTAAAGGGTTAACCAATAAAATGCCAATCAGGACAATTGCCGTCTGCTTTGTTGTCTGCCCGTTACTTTAAAACATATTTTTACAAACAGTGTGGACCCAGATCAAACTGCTCATGTAGGAGCAGTCTGATCTGGGTTCACTCTGTTTGCGTATATGTAAAAATATTTTTAAAAGTTTGCAAGAAGATTCAGCAGACAACATTTTCAGATGTAGATTTTCTCGGCATTTTAAGGGTTGACTGCAGATATAAATATATCTGGGATCATTAATGATTGGCTCAAAATAAGTAAAAATAGATCTGCAGTCGATGGTATACCATCGCAAATACCCACTTTTTCTATTAATAACACTAATGACTATGTATAAGCTAGCCAAAACTACATGTAAGTTAAAAAAGTTGCAAAGAACATTCTAACTGATAAGCAAAGTTTCAGAATTGTAACTCTTATAGTTTAGAAGATATGGCAAAGTCATACTTTTTGACCTTTGACCTTGGGGTTATGTTGAAGTCCACCTAAAGTATCCCAATTTACTCTATATTCCAACAGCCATCCAAGTCATACTTTTTGACCTTTGACCTTGGGGTCGAAATCACACCAAATTCTATATTCCAAGGACCATCCAATAAGCAAAGTTTCAGAAGTGTAACTCCAATAGTTTAGATAGATATCATAATTTTTGACCTTTGACCTTGAGGTCATGTTGAGGTCAAGGTCACAAAAAAGTTGCCCACTGCCATCTACATTCCATGTACTATCCACATGCAAAGTTTCAAAAGTGTAACTTCAGTGGTTGCAGAGGAGATCCATTTACAAGAAACGTGATGGATGGACGGACGGACGGACAGACAGACAGACAGACAGACAGACGGACGGACAGACTGACTGACGCCAGAGTGAACTGTGGTACGAAAACAATATACCTGATTTTTCTTGGAAAAATCAGGTATAATAATCTTGAAAGGGCAGTACAACAAACACACACACACACAAAAACCTCGGTTAATTTCGAGAGGTTTTTATAATTCTATCTTGAAAATTTATGTTATGACTTGATTCTAATGAGAAAACATGACAAAAATTTAAAGATATCTTTATAATACCTCCTTATCTGGCCTGTTGATTAACCCTTATCTTGCTGAATATTCATTTAAGCCACACGCATTTCTGTCTGTCAACCAATCAAATTACTTGATGTAATTTATTGCTACAAATTCATAAACTGAATGCCAAACAGTGTAGATCCTGATCAGATGGCTTCTACAGAAGCCATCTGATCTGGATCTACACTGTTTGCAAAGATAGGGGTTGTCGTGAACAACAAGATAAGGGTTAACCCTCCGTGGCTCGAACTAATGCTATCTCGAACAAACCAAAGGGGTTCGAGCCATCAAAGTTCGACTGTTATACCTATTTACCATAGTAACAGGGCTGAGCAAACCGTGTAGATGCCGCAGAATGCTGTCTTGTCAGAAACTATCATAACAAGAGGCCCATGGGCCACAATCCTCACCAGAGCTCAGACAGTCACTGCCCACTGGCAGCCATGTATGGTTTCAGGTTTTAATTTATTGATTATAAAGTCTCCCAAACAAACCCCCATTTCCAAATGAGCACCCATGTGGACTCTGTATCTGAAATATTAGGCCTTTTATGAGGAGGAGGGATGAGACATGGACCCAACAGAGCCCAGGCTGGTATCACTGAATCCATCTTATCATAAGGCACAAGAATATATATGGTTTAGGGGTTGAGATGTGTACTATTCCTGAGATATGAGGCCTTTTAAGCTGCGGAGGGGTTGGAGCATGGCCCTGGCAGACCCCAGGAAAGCCAAAATTGTTGTCGCTGAATGTATCTTATAATAAGGACCAAGAAAATATATTGTTTAGGGGTGGGGATATGAACAGTTTCCAAGATATGAGGCCCTCTTATGAAATGATGAGGAGAGGAATGGCCCCTGTGGACCACCAAGTTGGTGTGACTGAATGTGTCTAATCATAAGAAACAAAAACATATATGATTATGAGGTGGGGATCTTAATGGTGTCTGAGATATATGGCCTTTTATGAAGTGGAGGGGTGGGCCTTGGTATCAGCATGTTGCCCTAGCACACAGAGACCCCCACGCTGATGTGAGTGAATGAGTCTTATTATAGGAAACACAAATATACATATTTTAGGGGTGGGGATCTGAACAGTTTCTGAGATATATGGCATTTCATGAAGTGGAAGGATGGGGCAAGCCCAAGCACACACCCAGAGACCCCTAGGTTGGTATCACTGAATGTGTCACATCATAAGGAACAAGAATATATATGGTTTAGGGGTGGGGGTTCTGAATGGTTTCTGAGATATTGAGCCTTTTACGAAGTGGAAGGGGTTCAGCATGGCCCGGGCACATCCCAGGGGACCCCCAGGTTGGTTTCAATGAATGGGTCTTATCAAAAGAAACAAGAATATATATGGTTTTGGGGTGGGGATCTGAATGGTTTCCGAGACATATCACCTTTTATGAAGTGGAGTTGTGGGGCACAGCCCCCGTGCAGCCCGGGAGACCCTCAGGTTGGTATCACTGAATGCTCTTATGCTTTAGGGGTGGGGATCTGAACGGTTTCTGAGATATTGGGCCTTTTACAAAGTGGAGGGGGTGGGGCATAGCCCCGGCACATCCTAGGGGACCCCCAGATTGGTGTCACTGAATGCATCTTATCATAAGAAACAAGAATATATATGGTTAAGGGCTGGGCTCTGAACAGTTTCTCAGATATATGGCCTTTTGTGAAGTCGAGGGTGGAGTATGGCCCGGGGGCACCCTGGGTGACCCCTGGGTTGGAGTCACTGAATGTGTCTTTTGATAAGTAACAAGAATACATACCCTTTTGGGGTGGGGATCTGTAAGGTTTCTGGAATATTTAGCCTTTTATGAAGTGGAGGGGTTTGGGCATGGCCCCCGCACATCCCGGGGGACCCCCAAGTTGGTGTCACTGAATGCTACTTATCATAAGGAACGAGAATATATATGGTTTAGGGGTGGGGATCTGTAAGGTTACTGGGATATTGGGCCTTTTATGAAGTGGAGGGGGTGGGGCATGGCCCAGGCACATCCCAGGGGACCCCCAGGTTGGTGTCACTGAGTCCATCTTATCATGAGGAACAAGAATATATATGGTTTAGGTGTGGGGATCTCAATGGTTTCTGAGATAAATGGCATTTTATGAAGTGGAGGGGTTGGGGCATGTCCCAGGCACATCCCGGGGGACCCCCAGGTTGGTATCACTCAATGCATCTTGGCATAAGGAACAAGAATATATATAGTTTAGGGGTGGGGATCTGAATGGTTTCTGAGATAAATGGCATTTTATGAAGTGGAGGGGGTGGGGCATGTCCCTGGCACATCCCGGGGGACCCACAGGTTGGTATCACTCAATGCATCTTAGCATAAGGAACAAGAATATATATAGTTATGGGGTGGGGATCTGAATGGTTTCTGAGATAAATGGCATTTTATGAAGTGGAGGGGGTGGGGCATGTCCCAGGCAGATCCAGGGGGACCCCCAGGTTGGTATCATTTAATGCACCTTAGCATAAGGAACAAGAATATATATAGTTTAGGGGTGGGGATCTGAATGGTTTCTGAGATAAATGGCATTTTATGATATAGAGGGGGCAGGGCATGTCCCCGGCACATCCCGGGGGACCCCCAGGTTGGTGTCACTTAATGCATCTTATCATAAGGAACAAGAACATATATGGTTTAGGGGTTGGGATCTGTAAGGTTTCTGAGATATATGGCATTTTATGAAGTGGAGGGGGCGGGGCATGGCCCTGCACAACCTAGGGGACTCCCAGGTTGACATAAAAGCATATGGCTGTGAGAAGTTTACTCAAGGAACATGTATATGTAAGTTTTGTCCAAATATCTGCAATGACTTTGCAGTAAATGCCATTTTTCAGTTTCCCCATTATACAACCGCGCACCCAGCAAGTTAGCAATACGGCATATCCCGTCGGTTCATTAAAGGGCAGATACGTCAAAAAACACCGACACTCTACACCGGAATTGGTGTCACAAGTGACAACTTTGCCAAAGTAACTGTAATCAATACTTAACATCACCATCCAATACCGGTTAACCCACAGGAGAGGGCGGAGCTAAGCGATTGTCAAAAATCTCAGATTACGCCACGGGTCATGTAAAAATCAATCACCAATTAGCGTATTTGATTTCAGTGGAGAATGTTCGCTGTGAGGGGCTTGGCAAGCAATGGAGACTCAGATCAGGCGCCACAGAACGCGGCGTTTGATCAGGGTCTACACCGTTTACATAGAAAGTGGAATTTAGGGCTTGAACGAAAGTTTGGATCTCAGTCCGGGACTATTTTCACAGCCTACACTCGGTGGCAGTCGGGGACGCTTCCCGTTTCAGCTGGTCGCCTTTGTCGTCCGCTCGCGACTGCCGACGACTGTCCGGTCTGATTACATACATGTGCATACCTTTATCTATAATGGTCGAGTTTAGTCCTTTGCATCTCGCCTTGATTTATTGTCGCTTATCATACAACAGCTTGTTGAGAACTGATAATTACTATTGCCTAATATTTTAAACCCCCATGAAAGAATTAACCCTTTGCCCCACATTTTGCTTTCAACTTCTTTATACACAATGTATTTTTGACACGAATCCTTGTAATTTATCCTCCTTGTACAATTCCAATGCATACAGAAATGGTCGACCCCCGCCCATCGGGGCTTGAAGAAATAGACGGGCTGCCTGAGCCTACCACGCAAACTACACGAGTACTGGTAAAGCGCTTAGAGGATCTAAGCCTGCCCATGCAAAGCGATGCGAGGCAGCCCACCCATACTTATAAACCCTATTGGTTTCATTGGGTGATAGGGCTTGAGATGTCATTTCATCTCAATGACGGGTAAAAGTCCCACAAAATTGGAAGCAACTTCTCCAAAATGACCTATACAGTGTTGAAGGGGACATTAAACCTCAAATCAAACAAACAAACAGAAATGGGCACAACAGGATGCTCAGTTATCAAGTGGCCTTAGTGTATATTTAACCCATAACAACCCCTACTTTTGCAAACAGAGATGAGGTCCTACACTGTTTGCCATGCAGCTCGTGAATAATGTTAAGAATTTTAATGTTTGGCAGTCGGCAATGGCTGTGTCTAAATTTATTTATTCAGCAGCATAAGGGTTAAGACTTATTGGTTTTTCAGGGTTTCTTCTCTTTTTTCCCGCCCATTTTTGTCCAGTTGTGAGGAAGGTTTCAACGTTTAAAAGGGTGGTACCATAATATCACGAAAAAGCACGCAAAAATCCGCCCAAATATTTTACTAACCGTCGAGTCGAGCAATTAAGTGACAAATATTTTTTTTCAGACTTTAAGTGGAATCCATACACCTTCAGGGGAGGCAACTCTTTCAAGCGTATTTTAGTCTCCCATGTCAATAAGGGTCAACTCTTAAAGGAAAGAATTTGCTCCTAAGGAGCAGATTCTTTCCTTTAAGAGTAGACCCCTTTTTCGTGGGACAAAGCTTAAAGAAAAGTAAACAGGAAGTTCAGAAAGTTGTCCCCTTTTGAAAAATGTGGAAAATTTGCCAAGTCATTCTCCTCCGATTTCATGTGACAATAACAGACTTTAATTGACCAATATTTCTGCTTTCCTGTTAGATTGTTTGTTTACTTGATTTGAGGTTTAACATCCCCATTAACATTATTTAGGTCAGTTTGGGGACATTACTTCCAGTTTTGTGTGCAATTTTACCCGACATTTAGATAAAATGACATTCCAATCCCTGCCGCCCAGTGAAACCGATATGGTTTATATACTCGGATGGTCCGACTCGCCAGGACAGGCTTTGGGAGTTTATGGCTAAAGTTAACAGATATCTGAAGCGTTGCATGCATGCTGTGCCAGTATTAGCGGCTGTTGTGTTAGGCAGCACCATGAACATGTGTCTCGTAAGGATCCGAAAGACTTGGGGCTTGAACCATATGTAATTCGGGTCATTTCTCCGGTCAGTCACAATGGCGAACTTCCACATAAAAATTGTTTATTTAAAATTCAAACTAATACATCTGATAAAATAAACTTTAGTTATGATTAGTTTGGTTATTCTATTTTGTAAAGTGTAGTAACCAAAAATTGGTTTTATTTGCCAGTTTAACGCATTTTGTTATTTGTTGATGGTATCTATAATGGTGTTAGATAGGAAATCGCAATATCGACGATTCTGTTCTTTTATCATAATATAGGTAATATGATCGCTTTCTTTAATTATGTCCCGACATTTTCTCAACAATCAAATTACCGATAATCCAAGTGTGTGTACATTTGCCCCCGCCCATAGGTGCTTGAAGAAATATATGGGCTGCATGATGCTTCCACGCAGAGGTGAATCCGGCCCGGACACTAGTACTGGTAAACCGCTTAGAGGATCGAAGCCTGTCCAAGAACCGCGGTGCAAGGCGGACCGCCAATGCTAATAAACCCTATTGGTTTCATTGCTTGAGATGTCATTTCATCTCAATGTCGGGTAAAAGTCCCACAAAATTGAAAGCAACGTCTCCAAAATAACCTTTACAGTGTTGACGGGGACGTTAAACCCCAAATCAAACAAACAAAACCAAGGTGTGTACAAAAATTCGAGAAGCAAAACATTCAATAAGTGTTAATCAGCCACATGCTTGATTTGTCACAGCACACCCGAGTGTCGCAAGATGGACGCCGGATTCGGCATTTCCCATCATTGATGCTCAATAAAGTTATGCTCAGTAAAGTTCTGTTCCCAACACTGTGATTATAAGTAAGAAATTGGACCACCCTGCACATCTTCATAGTCTCGTAGTTGATACGAACCATAAAAACACACCTATTTATTTTTGACCCCTACCACTCAACGTTGGAACTTCCTACTGTTTCTGTGAGTAGCCCCGCTCATCATGGCTTGCAGAAATAGACTGGGCTGCATGATGTTTCCACGCAGAGCTGACCGAACACGAGTACTGGTAAACAGCTTAGAGGTTCTGAGCCTGCCCAGGAAATGTGCGAGTCAGACCGTCCATGTATATAAACCCTACAGGTTTCATTGGGCGACAGGGCTTGAGATGTCATTTCATCTCAATGTCTGGTAAAAGTCCCACGAATTTGGAAGCGACGTCTCCAAAATGACCTATATAGTGTTGCGGCCCCCGCCCATCGGGGCTTGAAGAAATACATGGGCTGCATGATGCGTTGATAGTCAGCAATGGGTGTGGCTAAATTAATTTATTCAGCAGGATAAGGGTTGAGTCTCCAAAACGCGACTTATTAGTTTTTTCTGGGTTTCTTCTTTTTTCCGCCCAATTTTTTTCCAGATAAGTTCTGAGTAACCACTAGGAAGATTTCAAAATGCAAAAATCCGCCCAAATCTTTTACGGATGAGTTTTCAGTAACCGTCGAGTCGGAGCAATTAAGTGACAAATACATATATTTTTTTTATTTATTTATTTATTTTCTGTCAACAGGGACCAACTCTTATAAAAGGAAAGAATTTGCTCCTCTTAAATTCATTCTTTCTACTATTTCTATCTATTATCGGTCGAATCAACATTGGAGCGCTTTCAATTCTAGTGTGATCGGTCATTGCCGATACAGGTTTGCAGGATAAAAACATACACAGTAATCATGTAATAACGATATAGATCTTTAACCTGCACAGAATGTGCCTCCCTGCACGTGCAAGGGGTCCCAGTTAACGTCCCGATGCGGAGGACGATGCACTTTGTGGCATTCACCCGGAGCATGTTCGGACACCACAGTTTTATTACCGCTGCCGGGAATCAAACCAGGGGCCCCTAGCATCATAGGCAGGTGCACTTTACCATTGATCTACCACGTTTGATTCAATGTCGAGTGCCGGCTCGGCCACTTTAATATGTATGTATATACAGGGGTTCATTCATTGTTCTTTCTTATTTCTGCTACAGCCTCGGGGTTTTAACGAGTATCCACAGTCTGTTTTGAGCAGAATATATATTCGCATGTGGGTACTGCTGGTTAGAACCGCCTCGAGGTTTGGTTGTTTTGTTTGATTTGAGGTTTAACGTCCCCGTCAACGCTGTATAGGTCATTTTGGAGAAGTTGCTTCCAATTTTGTGGGACTTTTACCCAACATTGAGATAAAATGACATCTCAAGCCCTGTCGCCACCTAGAGGTTTTAACGAGTGTCCACAATCTCTGTTTTGAGCACACTATAGATTGTGGGTACTGCTGGTTAGAACCGCATCGAGGTTTTAGCGAGTAACCAAAATCTTCTTTTGAGCAGTACAGAAGCCTCCGTGGTGTAGTGGTTACGCTACTCGCCTAATAAACCAGGGATAGCAGGATCGATCCCGGGCTTCTCCAGACTTTCTGATGAGTCTTTAAACCGAGGTCCCGTCTCCGTATGACCTTAGCTGTTGGTGGGACGTAAAACTCAAACACTCTCTCTCTCTCTCTCTCTTTTTTGAGCAGTAATAAAATCGATTGCAACATAAACTGACAGCGCTATTGTCCCGCCCACGCTTAAAACGTTCAAAGACGGTTGTCAATCATCTCAAATACCAGTTCAGAAGCACATGATGGAAAGTTCAACACGGTGCTACAAAGCTTTCGGCACGTATTTGATATTCGTCTCAAACAACATCAGAAGTGCGTCTGGGAGAAGAGCGATTGCTAACTGGCCGATTGCGCTGTTGTAAGTCAATGGAAACTCTAAGTTGCCATAGTAACAAAACTAAAAGGCCAAATTTCATAAAAAAACACAAAACCTGCTATGGCAAACATGGTGAATATTTTCATAATAATATTAAGTCTCAGCCTCCTGGAGCATATTGTTTCTGAGGAGATGATTTTTTAAGTATTTTTTGTCTATTTTTTGCATTTTGGTTTCCATGGCAACTAATAAAAATGAGCAGAAGGCCTAAAATCATAAGGCAGATAGTAGATTGCCTATGGAACATTTCTATGAAAGTTTTGTCAAAATATCTGCAGAGGCTTGGCAGTAAATGCCATTTTTCAATTTTCCCCATTATAAGTCTATGGAAACTACAAGTTGCCATAGCAACCAAACTAATGAGCCGATTTTAATAAAAAACACAAACTTTCAATCCCCCAGCCCAAGGATGCTACAGATAAAATTTGGGCCCAATCGGCCCAGCGGCTTCAGAGGAGATGTCGTTTGAAAGTGTTGACGCAGACGCAGAAGACGACGACGGACAACTGCCTATCCTATAAGCTCCCCCCGGAGCCTTCGGCTCTGGTGAGCTAAAAATCCTAAAATTTCAGACACCTTGAAGACCTGTTGTAATTCTCTTAAAATTTTAGAAGGTTTGTTGCCCAATCTAGCAAGGAGTCCAAAAAGTGGAGACGGATTGGCAAACAGTATAGACCTCCTTCAGGAAGAGGCAGTCTGATCTGGGTCTGCACTGTTTGCTTAGGCCTGTCTGTCCCAATTCTTAGGATGATTACGGTACACTTTTTGCTGTCTCACCAGCAACTCCACTGTTTTTGTCGCTCATCCACAACATCGGGCAGAAAATTGTAGTAGTTTAAATTTTAAAACAAGAGGGCCATGATGGTCCTGGATCGCTCACCTGATCCATAGAGTAACAAGTGGGCTCCTGGGAGGGCCATTATTGACCCCAAGGTTATTATGTCAGACCTCCTAGTGGCCCACTTTGAAAATATAGGTTTTTATATAGGTTCTTCTTACTCAAAATATAGGTTATTTACAGGTTTTTCAATAAAAATACAGGTTAAAAAAAGAGTCTTCCAAACTTACAAAAAGATTTAAAACTGAAGAAAAACTATTTGATGAATTTTTGTGCCACAATTACTCAGATAAAGTTGATCTGAAGTTTACAAAGTCCGAGCGAGCGAAGCGAGCGAGGAAAAAAATTACAATTTCTTGACAGTTTTCATCACTTTTTATGGGACTAAAAAGTAAAAAATAGTAGTGCATTTTGAAGAAAAGTTAGGGTTGAGTCGCAAGAAGGTTCAAAAAGTGAACAAGAGGGCCATGATGGCCCTGGATCGCTCACCTGATCCATAGAGTAACAAGTGGGTGCCATTATTAACCCCAGGGCTATAATGTGCATAATGTTGAGAGACGTCTAAAAAGGTGAAGCTGCATACAAAATATCAACAAAGGCTATAATTTGAACAATCTTGGCAAAGGTCCACTAGATGAAGCTACACACCAAATATCAAAGACCTGGGCCTTGCTGTTTCAGAGAAGAAGATTTTTATTAAGAAATGGCTCCGGGGTGGGGGCATTTTTGGCCTCAGGGCTATAATTTAAACAATCTTGATAGAGGTCCACTAGATGAAGCTTCACACCAAATATCAAAGACCTGGGCCTTGCTGTTTCAGAAGAAGATTTTCAAAGATTATCTCAGTATAAGTCTATGTAAAACCAAAGGGCCCTGGAGCAGGGGCATTTGTGGCCCAAGGGCTATAATTTGAACAATCTTGGCAGAGGTCCACTAGATGAGATTTCACACCAAATATCAAAGACCTAGGCCTTGTGGTTTCCCAGAAGAAGATTTTTAAAGATTTTCCCTATATAAGTCTACATAAAACCAAAGGGCCCCAAGGCAGGGGCATTTTTGGTCTTAGGGCTATAATTTGAACAATCTTGGTAGAGGTCCACTAGATGAATCTTCATACCAAATATCAAAGACCTGGTCCTTGCGGTTTCAGAGAAGAAGATTTTTAAAGATTTTCCCTATATAAGCCTATGTTAAACCAAAGGGCCCCGGGGCGGGGGCATTTTTGGCCCCAGCACTATAGTTTGAACAATCTTGGAAGGGGTCCACTAGATGAAGCTTCATACCAAATATCAAAGACCTGGGCTTTGCGGTTTCAGAGAAGAAAATTTTTAAAGATTTTCCCTATATAAGCCTATACAAGAGGGCCCAGAGGGCCCTGGTTCGCTCACCTGATCCAAAGCATCACAAGTGGGCCCCGGGCAAGGTCAATTTTGGCCCCAGGGCTAAAATTTGAACAATCTTGGTAGAGGTCCACAAGATGAAGCTTCATATCGAATATGAAAGACCTGGGCTTTCTGGTTTCAGAGAAGAAGATTTTAAAGGTTTACCCTGCATATAGAAGTCTATGTAAAACAAGATTTTCCCTATATAAGTCTATGTTAAACCAAAGGGCCCCGGAGCGGGGGCATTTTTGGCCCCAGGGCTATAATTTGAACAATCTTGGTAGAGGTCCACTAGCTGAAGCTTCATAACAAATTTCAAAGACCTAAGCCTTGTGTTTCAGAGAAGATGATTTTTAAAGATTTTCCCTATATAAGTCTATGTAAAACCAAAGGGCCACATGGCGGGGGCATTTTTGGTCTCAGGGCTATAATTTGAACAATCTTTATAGAGGTCCACTAGCTGAAGCGTCAAAACAAATATCGAAGACCTAAGCCTTGTGGTTTAAGAGAAGAAGATTTTTCAAGATTTTCCCTATATAAGTCTATGTAAAACCAAAGGGCCCCGGAGCGGGGGCATTTTTGGCCCCAGGGCTATAATTTGAACAATCTTGGTAGAGGTCCACAAGATGAAGCTTCATACCAAATATCAAAGACCTGGGCCTTGCAGTTTCAGAGAAGAAGATTTTTCAAGATTTTCCCTATATAAGCCTATGTAAAACAAAAGGGCCCTGGTGCGGGGGCATTTTTGGTCCCAGCACTATAATTTGAACAATCTTGGTAGGGGTCTACTAGATGAAGCTTCATACCAAATATCATAGACCTGGGCCATGCGGTTTCAGAGAAGAAGATTTTTCAAGATTTTCCCGTAAAACCAAAGGGCCCCCGTGCAGGGGGCATTTTTAGCTCCAGCACTATAATTTGAACAATCTTGGTAGGGGTCCACTAGATGAAGCTTCATACCAAATATCAAAGACCTGGGCCTTGCAGTTTCAGAGAAGAAGATTTTTCAAGATTTTCCCTATATAAGCCTATGTAAAACAAAAGGGCCCTGGTGCGGGGGCATTTTTGGCCCCAGCACTATAATTTGAACAATCTTGATAGGGGTCCACTAGATGAAGCTTCATACCAAATATCAAAGATCTGGGCCTAGCGGTTTCAGAGAAGAAGATTTTTCAAGATTTTCCCTATATAAGCCCATGTAAAACCAAAGGGCCCCCGTGCGGGGGCATTTTTAGCTTCAGCACTATAATTTGAACAATCTTGGTAGGGGTCCACTAGATAAAGCTTCATACCTAATATCAAAAGACCTGGGCCTTGCCGTTTCAGAGAAGAAGATTTTTAAAGATTTTCCCTATATAAGCCCATGTAAAACCAAAGGGCCCCCGTGCTGGGGCATTTTTGGCCCCAGCACTATAATTTGAACAATCTTGGTAGGGGTCTACTAGATGAAGCTTCATACCAAATATCAAAGACCTGGGCCTTGCGGTTTCAGAGAAGAAGATTTTTCAAGATTTTCCCTATATAAGCCCATGTAAAACCAAAGGGCCCGCGTGCGGGGGCATTTTTAGCTCCAGCACTATAATTTGAACAATCTTGGTAGGGGTCCACTAGATGAAGCTTCATACCAAATATCAAAGATCTGGGCCTTGCGGTTTCAGAGAAGAAGATTTTTAAAGATTTTCCCTATATAAGCCCATGTAAAACCAAAGGGCCCCCATGCGGGGGCATTTTTGGTCCCAGCACTATAATTTGAACAATCTTGGTAGGGGTCCACTAGATGAAGCTTCATACCAAATATCAAAGACCTAGGCCTTGCAGTTTCAGAGAAGAAGATTTTTCAAGATTTTCCCTATATAAGCCTATGTAAAACAAAAGGGCCCTGGTGCGGGGGCATTTTTGGCCCCAGCACTTTAATTTGAACAATCTTGGTAGGGGTCCACTAGATGAAGCTTCATACCAAATATCAAAGATCTGGGCCTAGCGGTTTCAGAGAAGAAGATTTTTCAAGATTTTCCCTATATAAGCCCATGTAACACCAAAGGGCCCCCGTGCGGGGGCATTTTTAGCTTCAGCACTATAATTTGAACAATCTTGGTAGGGGTCCACTAGATAAAGCTTCATACCTAATATCAAAGACCTGGGCCTTGCCGTTTCAGAGAAGAAGATTTTTAAAGATTTTCCCTATATAAGCCCATGTAAAACCAAAGGGCCCCCGTGCTGGGGCATTTTTGGCCCCAGCACTATAATTTGAACAATCTTGGTAGGGGTCTACTAGATGAAGCTTCATACCAAATATCAAAGACCTGGGCCTTGCGGTTTCAGAGAAGAAGATTTTTCAAGATTTTCCCTATATAAGCCCATGTAAAACCAAAGGGCCCCCGTGCGGGGGCATTTTTAGCTCCAGCACTATAATTTGAACAATCTTGGTAGGGGTCCACTAGATGAAGCTTCATACCAAATATCAAAGATCTGGGCCTTGCGGTTTCAGAGAAGAAGATTTTTAAAGATTTTCCCTATATAAGCCCATGTAAAACCAAAGGGCCCCCGTGCGGGGGCATTTTTGGCCCCAGCACTATAATTTGAACAATCTTGGTAGGGGTCCACTAGATGAAGCTTCATACCAAATATCAAAGACCTGGGCCTTGCGGTTTCAGAGAAGAAGATTCTTTAAGTTTTCGGTGAAAAAATCTATTTTTGGCTACTGTGACCTATATGTGCAATGGACCGGAACCATTTGAACAAATTTGAAAGGGGACCACCTAAGGATCATTCCTGTGAAGTTTGGTCAAAATCCGATCAGTGGTTTAGGAGGAGATGTCGTTTGAAGAAAAGTTTACGGACGGACGGACGCACGCACGCACGCACGGACGCACGACGGACAAAAAGTGATCCCAAAAGCTCACCTTGTCACTACGTGACAGGTGAGCTAATAAAACCAAAGGGCCCCGGGGCGGGGGCATTTTTGGCCCCAGCAATATAATTTGAACAATCTTGGTAGGGGTCCACTAGATGAAGCTTCATACCAAATAGCAAAGACCTGGGCCTAGCGGTTTCAGAGAAGAAGATTTTTTAAGATTTTCCCTATGTAAGCCTATGTAAAACCAAAGGGCCCCGGGGCGGGGGCATTTTGGGCCCCAACACTATAATTTGAACAATCTTGGTAGGGGTCCACTAGATGAAGCTTCACACCAAATATCAAAGACATGGCCCTTGCGGTTTAAGAGAAGAAGATTTTTAAAGATTTTCCCTATATATAAGCCAATATAAAACCAAAGGGCCCCGGGGCGGTGTATTTTTGGCCCCAGCATTATAATTTGAACAACCTTGGTAGGGGTCCACTATATGAAGCTTCATACCAAATAGCAAAGACCTGGGCCTTAGGGTTTCAGAGAAGAAGACTTTTAAAGATTTTCCCTATATAAGCCCATGTAAAACCAAAGGGCCCCGGGGTGGGGGCATTTTTTGCCCCTGCACTATAATTTGAACAATCTTGATAGGGGTCCACTAGATGAAGATTCAAACCAAATATCAAAGACCTGGGCCTTGCTGATTCAGAGAAGAAGATTTTTAAAGATTTTCCCTATATAATCCTATGTAAAACCAAAGGGTCCCGGTGCGGGGGGCATTTTTGGCCCCAGGGCTATAATTTGAACAATCTTGGTAGAGGTCCACAAGATGAAGCTTCATACCAAATATCAAAGACCTGGGCCTTGCAGTTTCAGAGAAGAAGATTTTTAAAGATTTTCCCTACACAAGCCTATGTAAAACCAAAGGGCCCCGGGGCGGGGTCATTCTTGGCCCCAGCACTATAATTTGAACAATCTTGGTAGGGGTCCACTAGGTGAAGTTTCAAATCAAACATCAAAGACCTGGGCCTTGCGGTTTCAGAGAAGAAGATTTTTACAGATTTTCCCTATATAAGCCTATGTAAAACCAAAGGGCTCCGGGGGCGGAGGCATTTTTGGCCCCAGCACTATAATTTGAACAATCTTGGTAGGGGTCCACTAGATGAAGCTTCATACCAAATATCAAAGACCTGGGCCTTGCGGTTTCAGAGAAGAAGATTTTTTAAGATTTTCCCTATATAAGCCCATGTAAAACCAAAGGGCCCCCGTGCGGGGGCATTTTTAGCTCCAGCACTATAATTTGAACAATCTTGGTAGGGGTCCACTAGATGAAGCTTCATACCAAATATCAAAGATCTGGGCCTTGCGGTTTCAGAGAAGAAGATTTTTAAAGATTTTCCCTATATAAGCCCATGTAAAACCAAAGGGCCCCCGTGCGGGGGCATTTTTGGCCCCAGCACTATAATTTGAACAATCTTGGTAGGGGTCCACTAGATGAAGCTTCATACCAAATATCAAAGACCTGGGCCTTGCGGTTTCAGAGAAGAAGATTTTTTAAGTTTTCGGTGAAAAAAATCTATTTTTGGCTACTGTGACCTATGTGTGCAATGGACCGGAACCATTTGAACAAATTTGAAAGGGGACCACCTAAGGATCATTCCTGTGAAGTTTAGTCAAAATCCGATCAGTGGTTTAGGAGGAGATGTCGTTTGAAGAAAAGTTTATGGACGGACGCACGGACGCACGCACGCACGCACGAAGGACGACGGACAAAAAGTGATCCCAAAAGCTCACCTTGTCACTACGTGACAGGTGAGCTAAAAATATAGTTTTTTTTTCATGAAAATACAGGCTTTTTATAGGTTTTATGAACAAAATAAAGGTTTTATAGGTTTGGCAGAAAATTATAGGTTATTATAGGTTTTATAGGTTTTGCTAGGAGGCCTGTAATGTGCATAATGTTGAGGGAGGTCTAAAAAGGTGAAGCTTCATACCAAATATCAACAAAGGCTATAATTGTCCACTAGATGAAGCTCCATACCAAATATCAAAGACATGGGCCTTGCAGTTTCAGAGAAGAAGATTTTTAAAGATTTCCCTATATAAGTCTATGTAAAACCAAAGGGTCTCGGGCAAGGGCATTTTTGGCCCCAGGGCTATAATTTGAACAATCTTGATAGAGGTCCACTAGGTGAAATTTCACACCAAATATCAAAGACCTAGGCCTTGTGGTTTCACAGAAGAAGATTTTTAAAGATTTTCCCTATATAAGTCTATGTTAAACCAAAGGGCCCCGAGGCGGGGGCATTTTTGGTCTCAGGGCTATAATTTGAACAGTCTTGGTAGAGGTCCACTAGCTGAAGCTTCATACCAAATATCAAAGACCTAGGCCTTGTGGTTTAGAGAAGAAGATTTTTCAAGATTTTCCCTATATAAGTCGGGCCCCGGAGCGGGGGCATTTTTGGCCCCAGGGCTATAATTTGAACAATCTTGGTAGAGGTCCACAAGATGAAGCTTCATACCAAATATCAAAGACCTGGGCCTTGCAGTTTCAGAGAAGAAGATTTTTAAAGATTTTCCCTACATAAGCCTATGTAAAACCAAAGGGCCCCGGGGCGGGGGCATTTTTGGCCCCAGCACTATAATTTGACCAATCTTGGTAGGGGTCCACTAGATGAAGCTTCATACCAAATAGCAAAGACCTGGGCCTTGCGGTTTCAGAGAAGAAGATTTTTAAAGATTTTCCCTATATAAGCCCATGTAAAACCAAAGGGCCCCGGGGCGGGGACATTTTTGGCCTCAGCACTGTAATTTGAAAATCTTGGTAGGGGTCCACTAGATGAAGCTTCATACCAAACATCAAAGACCTGGGCCTTGCCGTTTCAGAGAAGAAGATTTTTACAGATTTTCCCTATGTAAGCCCATGTAGAACCAAAGGGCCCCGGGGCGGGGGCATTTTTGGCCCCAGCACTATAATTTGAACAATCTTGGTAGGGGTCCACTAGATGAAGCTTCATACCAAAAATCAAAGACCTGGGCCTTGTGGTTTCCGAGAAGAAGATTTTTGAAGATTTTCCTATATAAGCCCATGTAAAACCAAAGGGCCCCTAGGTGGGGGCATTTTCGGCCCCAGCACTATAATTTGAAAATCTTGGTAGGGGTCCACCAGATGAAGCTTCATACCAAATATGAAAGACCTAGGCCTTGTGGTTTCAGAGAAGAAGATTTTTCAAGATTTTCCCTATATAAGTCTATGTAAAACCAAAGGGCCCCGGAGCGGGGGCATTTTTTGCCCCAGGGCTATAATTTGAACAATCTTGGTAGAGGTCCACAAGCTGAAGCTTCATACCAAATATCAAAGACCTTGGCCTTGTGGTTTCAGAGGAGAAGATTTTTTAAGTTTTCGGTGAAAAAAATCTATTTTTGGCTCCTGTGACCTATATGTGCAACGGACCGGAAGCATTTGAACAACTTTGAAAGGGGACCACCTAAGAATCATTTCTGTGAAGTTTGGTCAAAATCCGATCCCAAAAGCTCACCTTGTCACTATGTGACGGTGAGCTAACAAGTATGGTAAGGAGTGGAGGTATCTGATTATTTCATCACAAAAACACGCCTATATCATTCTGACCCCTTGAACCCCACTTTTATATTGTAAAACTGGAGTTTACATAGGTAAACCTTATCTTTCTTATTTCTGCTCCAAAATATAGATTGTGGTACTCGTTTGAACCGCCCCAATGAGGCAGTTCTAACAAGTACCCACAATCTATATTTTGAGCAGAAATAAGAAAAATATTACAATTTTTCATCTCAAAATTTTCTTTTTTTTTCGCTGGTAAAGTTTACAATGTATTTGTATAGGCATGTTTTCATAATGTAGGATAAATACGGTAACTTTAACCCTTATCTTGCTGTTAACGACAACCCCTATCTTTGCAAACAGTGTAGATCCAGATCAGATGGCTTCTGAAGAAGCCATCTGATCAGGATCTACAATGTTTGGCATTCAGTTTATGAATTTGTAGCAATAAATTACATCATGTAATTTGATAGGTTGATAGACAAAAATGGGTGTGGCTTAAATGAATATTCAGCAAGATAAGGGTTAATAAACCTCTGGTATCGGTGTGGTAATATACTCCTCCAAAAACCATCTGTACACCACATGGCTTCCTGATGACATTTCAGCATACCAGACACTGGTCTTATTCCTGAAACATGCATCAAAATTTTGAAAATGTGTAAGAATTTACAAAGCTCTGGAGTTTGTTTGTTTGATTTGAGGTTTAACGTCCCCGTCAACACTGTATAATTTTGGAGACGCTGCTTCCAATTTTGTGGAACTTTAACACGACACTGAGACAAAATGACATCTCAAGCCCTGTCACCCAATGAAACCAATAGGGTTTATAAGCATGGATAGTCCAACTCGCACGGCTTTGCCTGGCCAGGCTTAGATCCTGTAAACGTTTCACCAGTACTCATGTGCGGTCAGTTTCAGCTCTGCGTGGAAGCATCATACAGCCCATCTATTTCTTCAAGCCCGGATGGGCGGGGGCCCACAAAGCTCTGGGTAAACATCAGGCTTCATACTGACCTAGCTATTCCATCCCTAAAAGGACCGATTTTGCAGCCTTAACCTCCTGAACACACTAACCATTACTTTTGCAAACAGTGCAGATTCAGGGTTGTCATGTTCAGCTGTAGGGATGTAGGGACAAAGCTATTTTTGCGATGGAAAGTTGATATTTGAGGAGGGATTGACATGTTGTGAGCCTCATATTGAAGGATTTGAATTTTGTGGGACATATTGTATTATTTTTCAACATAATCCCCTTCAGCATCTGTACACTTTTGCCAGCAGTGTTTAAGGGCCACAATGCCACTTTTATAGAGCTCCTTTTCTTGGCTGTTCAGAAAGTCATTCATTGCATATATTATGACCTCATTATCGGACTGAAAGTGGGTGCCTGAAATAGCCGTTTTCAGTTTTGGAAATACAGTTACTGTAGAACTTCCATGGCTTGAACACCAATGGCTTGGTCGAACTCGTACTTGAGCCCCTAGGGAAATCCTCAAGATAAGAAATGGTGGGGGATGATTAAGGAGATTTTGGTCTTTTATCTTGCAAATGTGTGCTGTGTGTACTCATTAGAATCGCCTCGGTGAGGCGATTCTAATGAGTACATACAGCAAACATTTTCATTATCTAAAATCGAAAGATGTTCAAAAGTATCTCGTTATGCCTCTTGGCAGTGACCTTCAGTGGCTCGAACTACCGCTGTCTTGAATAAATTTTCATGGTCCCAAAGGGGTTCGAGCCATCGAAGTTCGACTATAGATGGATGTTTGATGGGGCAAGATTAGGCAGGTGAATAAGGCGGATGCCCAATCAATTTAAAGCCACAATCATGAATGGCAGCCATAGCAATGACAGACTTGTGAAAAGGAGCATTGTCCTAATTGAACAACACTCCTTTAGTGAACTTTCCACGGCGCTTAAGTTTTATATTTTCCCGTAACTGCGTCAGAAGTGAATCATGGTGTGTACCATTGATTGTTTGTCCGTTTTGGAGATAATCTATCAGCAGAATACCATCTGCATCCCAGAAAACTGAGGCCATAACCTTCCCAGCTGATGGAACAGTCTTTGTTTTATTGGTGGGAATGAGCCAGGGTGCTTCCATTGTTTCGATTGTGGTTTGGCCTCTGGGGTAAAATGGAGGACCCATGTTTCATCCATAGTGACAAATCTTTTCATAAAGTTGGCAGGATCTTCCACAACAAGAGGGCCATGATGGCCCTGGATCGCTCACCTGATCCATAGGTTATCAAGTGGGCCCCTGGGAGAGCCATTATAGGCCCCCGGCTATAATATGATTAATCTTGGTAGTGGTCTAAAAGGTGAAGCTTCATACCAAATATCAAAGAACGGAGACTTCTGGTTTCAGACAAGATTTTTAAAGGTTTTCCTTATATAAGTCTACATAAACCTTGGGGTCCCCGGGCGGGCCATTTTTGCCCCCAGGGCTATAATTTGAACCATCTTGGTAGAAATCCACAAGACGAAGCTTCATACCAAAGATCTTGGCCTTCTGCTTTCAGACAAGAAGATTTTCAAAGGTTTTCATTGCCATGACTTCTATTTCCCAGGGCTATAATTAGAACAATTTAGATGAAGCTTCACGCCAAATATCAAAGACCTGGGCCTTGTGGTTTCAGAGTAGAAGATTTTTTTTAATTTCCCTATATAAGTCAATCTAAAAACGAAGGGCCCCAGGGTGGGGGCATTTTTGACCCAAGGGCTATGGTTTGAACAATTTTGGTAGAAGTCCACAAGATGAAGCTACACACCAAATTTCAAAGAACTGGGCCATCTGGTTTTAGAGAAGAAGCTTTTTAAAGATTTTCCCTGTAAAACCAAATGTAAAACCAAAGGGCCTGCAGGTGGGGGCATTTTTCGCCCTAGGCCTATAATTTGAACAATCTTGATAGAGGTCCACTAGATGAAGCTTCAAACCAAATATCAAAGACCTGGGCCTTGTGGTTTCAGAGAAGAAGATTTTTATAGGTTTTCCCTATATAAGCCTATGTAAAACCAAAGGCCCTCGGGGCAGGGGCATTTTTGGCCCCAGGGCTAGAATTTGAACAATCTTGGTAGAGGTCCACTAGATGAAGCTTCAAACCAATTATCCAAGACCTTGGCCTTGTGGTTTCAGAAAAGATTTTTAAAGGTTTTCCCTATATAAGCCTATGTAAAACCAAAGGCCCTCGGGGCAGGGGCATTTTTGGCCCCAGGGCAATAATTTGAACAATCTTGATAGAGGTCCACTAGATGAAGCTTCACACCAAATATCAAAGACTTGGGCCTTGCGGTTTCAGAGAAGAAGATTTTTAAAGATTTTCCCTATATAGGCCTATATAAAACCAAAGGCCCCCGGGGCGGGGGCATTTTTGGCCCCAGGGCTATAATTTGAACAATCTTGGTAGAGGTCTACTAGATGAAGCTTCAAACCAAATATCAAAGACCTGGGCCTTGTGATTTCAGAGAAGAAGATTTTTAAAGGTTTTCCCTTTATAAGCCTATGTAAAACCAAAGGCCCCCTGGGCGGGGGCATTTTTGGCCCAAGGGCTATGATTTGAACAATCTTGGTAGAGGTCCACTAGATGAAGCTTCATACCAAATATCAAAGACCTGGGCCTTGCGGTTTCAGAGAAGAAGATTTTTAAAATTTTCAGTAAAAAAAATTTTTAGCTCCTGTGACCTAGATGTGCAACAGACCGGAACCATTTGAACAACTTTAGAAGGGGACCACCTAAGGATCATTCCTGTGAAGTTTGGTCAAAATCCGATCAGTGGTTTAGGAGGAGATGTTGTTTGAAGAAAAAGTTTACGGACGCATGCTCGCACGCACGGATGCATGCACGCATGGACGCACGAAGGACAAAAAGTGATCCCAAAAGCTCACTTTGTCACTACATGACAGGTGAGCTAAAAAGGTCAAGATTAGCACGCGATAATGTGCACCTGGTGTGATTCGGATCAACTGTCAGAAGTCTTGGTACCCATCAGGCTGAAAGCTTTCTCATTGCAAGATCCTCTGTCAGAATAGAATGTGCTCTTTCCTATGAAATGCCAACCTGGCTATATATCTTTCTGTGTCTTGTCTGTCAGTCATAACAATATCATGGACTTTATTGACCATTTCTGGGGTTGCAACATTGACAGGCCTTCCAGGACGTGGGGTCATTCTCAAGGCTCTGTCTGCCATGCTTAAATTCCGCCACCCACCTTTTCACTGTAGCATATGAGGGGGCATCTTTCCCTAGTGTTGCTACCATATCATTATGGATATCCATTGGTGTTAAACCTTTTTTATACAAATATTGGATCACTTCTCTTTCACCAATTTTGTCCATTTTGCAAAACTTGTCTTGTTAATTTAGAGTGCTACTTTGTCGATATAAACTGACCAAATGAGACCAGTCCTTGGGTACATGGCCCTATATAGTCAGAGAATAGTAGGACTTAAAAAGAACATCCCTGGGTACCTCCTTCAATACGAGGCTCACAACAAATCAATCAGCCCTCGTATTTCTTGTGTATACCAGTCCGAAGGAACAATAACCCTGAAACAAGAGGGCCCACAGGGCCCTGGTTCGCTCACCTGTGTGTCACTGTCTCGAGTACATTCTATTTTTAGCTATGGTGGCCATCTTGTTCATCAGCAGAGTGATTTTAGCTTATTTGGTAGGGAGTAACCTAGGCAACATTCCTGTGAAGTTTGAATCAAATTGGCCTTAGGGTTTAGGAGGGGTTCACATTTGAGTCAAATTTACAATATTTTTCTATTTCTAGCTCCGGTGGCGATTTTGTTCATCGGAGCAGGATTGTTTTAGCCTTTTTGATAGAGGGTCATCTAAGCAAAATTATATAAAATCAAATCTTTCTATGAGTGGGAAGCCCTTGTCACAAGGAACCTACATGCCAAATATGAAGGCTCTATCTCAAACTGATCAAAAGTTATGACAAAATAACCTACTGATCTACTTTTTGATTTGGCAGGACCCATATTGTCCAGATAATCATTCTGAGCGAGTTTTTTGATGATTTGACTAAAACCACTGGCCATTTAGAGTGATCAAAACGTTTTTCTATGATTTGACCTGCTGACCTACTTTTTGACCCGACATGACCCATATTCGAACTTGACCCAGATATTGTCAAGACTATCATTCTGAGCAAGTTTGATGATAATTGGACCAAAACTGTGGCCTCTAGTGTGTTCACAAGGTTTTTCTCTGATTTGACCTACTGACCTACTTTTTGACCTGCCATGACCCATATTCGAACGTGACCAAGATATTATCAAGATGATCATTCTGAGCAAGTTTGATGATGATCGGACCAAAACTGTGGCCTCTAGTGTGTTCACAAGGTTTTGCTCTGATTTGAACTATTGGCCTACTTTTTGAACCGACATGACCCATATTCGAACTTGACTCAGATATTGTCAAGATGATCATTCTGGGCAAGTTTGAAGATGATTGGACCAAAACTGTGGCCTCTAGTGTGTTCACAAGGTTTTTCTATGATTTGACCTACTGACCTACTTTTCGACCCGACATGACCCATATTCAAACGTGACCAAGATATTATCAAGATGATCATTCTGAGCAAGTTTGATGATGATTGGACATAAATTGTGGCTTCTAGTGTGTTCAGAAGGTTTTGCTATGATTTGACCTACTGACCTACTTTTTGAACCGACAACACCCATATTCGAACTTCACTGAGATATTGTCAAGATGATCATTCTGGTCAAGTTTGATGATGATCAAACTTAAACTGTGGCCTCTAGTGTCTTCACAAGTTTTTTTTTCTGATTTGACCTACTGACCTACTTTTTGACCCGACATGACCCATATTCGAACTTGTCCGAGATATTTTGTGGTGATACAAAATGTGTGCAAGTTTAGTTAAAATCAAATCATAAATGAAACAGCTATCATGCAAACAAGACCAAAATAGGCAATTTTTGCCTTTTCAGGGGCGGTAACTCTGAAACACATGATGGAATATGGCTGGTTCAAGAAAGGAACCCAGATCTCATGGTGGTACAAGTTGTGTGCAAGTCTGGTTAAAATCAAATAATAAATGAAGATGCTATCGTACGGACAAGACCAAAATAGGCAATTTTTGCCCTTTCAGGGGCTGTAACTCCGTAACACATGATGGGATATGGCTGGTTCAAGAAAGGAACCCAGATCTCATGGTGGTACAAGTTGTGTGCAAGTCTGGTTAAAATCAAATCATAAATGAAGATGCTATCGTACGGACAAGACCAAAATAGGCAATTTTTGCCCTTTCAGGGGCTGTAACTCCGTAACACATGATGGGATATGGCTGGTTCAAGAAAGGAACACAGATCTCATGGTGGTACAAGTTGTGTGCAAGTCTGGTTAAAATCAAATCATAAATGAAGATGCTATCGTGCGGACAAGACCAAAATAGGCAATTTTTGCCCTTTCAGGGGCCGTAACTCCATAACACATGATGGGATATGGCTGGTTCAAGAAAGGAACCCAGATCTCATGGTGGTACAAGTTGTGTGCAAGTCTGGTTAAAATCAAATCATAAATGAAGATGCTATCATGCGGACAAGTCCAAAATAGGCAATTTTTGCCCTTTCAGGGGCCGTAACTCCGTAACATATGATGGGATATGGCTGGTTCAAGAAAGGAACCCAGATCTCATGGTGGTACAAGTTGTGTGCAAGTCTGATTAAAATCAAATCATAAATGAAGATGCTATCGTGCGGACAAGACCAAAATAGGCAATTTTTGCCCTTTCAGGGGCCGTAACTCCGTAACACATGATGGGATATGGCTGGTTCAAGAAAGGAACCCAGATCTCATGGTGGTACAAGTTGTGTGCAAGTCTGGTTGAAATCAAATCATAAATGAAGATGCTATCGTGCGGACAAGAAATTGTTTACGCACGCACGGACGCACGGACGCACGGACGGACGCACGGACGACGGACGACGGACAAAATGTGATCACAAAAGCTCACCTTGTCACTACGTGACAGGTGAGCTAATAAAAAGGTCCTATTTCCCCAGAGTTTGCTTAAAATACCCTTCCATCACATCATAATCCTATCTCCTGTGAGGTTCAGAGTTAATTAGAATCAGTGAAATGAATCACTGATCATGAAATAATGCTGCCACTCAGAAAGACAAAAGGAATAGTTTGAAACCCAGATTAATGTGGAACATACTGGCCCGGACTGAAATGAATGGAGGCTTGTCAAAATTTCACATTACGCTAACACACCCGTGCTACATAGTGCATTTTTTAACATCTCCAAAATGGCTACTTTTCGGATGAAAATCCATATCTTTCTTATTTATACCGCAAACATAGGTTGTCGGTGCTCGTTAGAACCGCCTCATTGAGGCGGTTCTAACGAGTACCCACAACCTATGTCTTGGAGTAAAAATAAGAAAAATAATGTTTACCCCCGTAAACCCCAGTTTTCTCTATACAAAGTGGGGTGTAAGGGGGTGTTCATTTCACGGACTTGTTCACGTGATGAACAGAATGGAATACAGCAGTACAATCAAAGCACAGATAGGGTCAAATGTCTCTTGAGAGCAGGCTGCAAAAATTGTCCTGAACAAGGACTTAGACTGTTTCATTTAATCCTGAAATTCTGCAAACAGTGTAGATCCTGATCAGATGCCACATTCTGCAGTGTCTGATCGGACTCTACTCTGTTTGCTATCACTACTGGGGACATAAAAATGGCTACAGGTGATTGTTTTGGGTTTAAGGACACGTCAACCATTGTGGGTCATTTTGTGTCGTCTCCCAGAGAAAGGGAGACAAGCGATAGAAGAGACCATATAGGAGATGAAAGTAAGGGATGGGAGGAGAAAGCGGAAGAGAATGGAAGTATAGAAACAAAAGAAATAACAACACTCCTCCACTACCCTTACGTGTTGTACGGACAGCAGGCCTTGCCCAACTGTAAGCCAGTATCACTTGGACGCCCCAGTGATGCAAGATACACATCCCAATCACCCCCTGGAAGAGAGTGTTGGTTGCTTAGCAGATTGGGGAAAATGACAGTGGGTGCTGAATGGTGACTGTTGAATAGAGCTGACCATTAATGGAGGTTGTGATGGTCCATTCTATTTAAGTCCAGTCCACATTTTACACCATGCCACTTATATTTCCACTTAATATATGATCAAATTTACTTCTGCTTGTTTAAGTGAACTGAAAAAGGAATTCATTTTTGAGTTTACAGGAAATTAACCATATGTAACAATGGAATCTCTACCTAATAAGTTTGGAGCAGTCCATTTCCAATTATAGGGGTACCGGGTTTGTTTTGTTTGCAGTATGTATATTCTTTAAGCAAAAAGTGTATAACCAGATCAGATTGGTGGGGAGGGGGGAGTGGGGAGGGGTGGGGGGTGGGGCGGGGTTTGTGGGGGGTTGGGGGGTGGGAGGCAGTGCCGGTGAAGGGGTTGAGGATGAAAGCACAATATCAACTGATAGAACTGATAGATCATGTCTGAAAAACTGAAAAGTTCCAAAGGGAAAGCACCTTGATCTAAAAGTCATAGGAGACTGGATGCATGGGAAGCCAATCTTTTTCAAAAAAAAAAACTTGAAAACCCATTTTAGTGCATGAAGTGATATGGGAGACTCTTGAGTAGATGACAATGTGAATTAACTGTCAAGGCATATTTTCTTGAAAAACAAGATGTGTTTGTGAAACACGAACATGTCCCCGAACATGGTCATTTTTTTTTCAAAGTTGGTCACAGTTCAAAGTCAATGTCACAGGTCAGGATTTTTGGTTTGAGTGGGAAGCCCTTGGCACAAGGAACTTACATGTCAAATATGAAGGCTCTATCTTAAACGGTTCGAAAGTTATGAACAATAATATTCTTTTCTTTAAAGTAGGTCATAGGTCAAGGTCACAGGGTCTTGTCACAAGAAACCTACATGCCAAATATGAAGGCTCAAGCTTAAATGATTCAAAAGTGTTGAACAATTTTATTTGTTCTTTTAAGTAGGCCAAAGGTCAAGGTCATGGTCAAAAATTTTGCATGAATGTTAAGCTCTTATCACAAGGAACCTACATGCCAAATATGAAGGCCCTATCCCAAACGGTTCTAAAGTTATGTCCAAACTGTAAATTTTTTTCTTTTAAGTAGGTCAAAGGTCAAGTTCACAGGTCAAAATGAAGGCTGTATCTCAAGCGGTTCAAAAATTATGACCAATGTTAACTTTTCTTTTATGTAGGTCAAAGGTCAAAGTCACAGGTCAAAATTTTTGTGTGAATGTAAAGCTTTTGTCACAAGGAACATACATGCCAAATATGAAGGCTGTATCTCAAGCGGTTCAAAAGTTATGACCAATGTTATTTTTTTTCTTTTAAGTAGGTCAAAGGTCAAGGTCAAAGGTCAAATTTTTTGGCATGAATGTGAAGCTCTTGTCACAAGGAACCTTCATGCCAAATATGAATACCTCCAACAGGTCAAAAGTTATGACCAACGTTAAAGTTGTCCACGTACAAACCAACAAGCCAACAAACAAACCAATGGCAAAAACAACATGTCCCCGTTATCGCTACTCGGGACATAAAAATAAGGAAAAATACTTTCAAAATGTTATCTGCTTTCAAAGAAAGTAAGGAGAGACATTATATTTGAACTGTCCTTGGAAAGCAGACAATTCACATGCAATGCCAAGCCTTATTTTCCCTGAAAAATAGGAAAATATAATTTGAAAATGATGTCTGCAAAGATTGTGATTGGCAGTTTAAAGGTTAACTTTTAATTCTTTCCACTTACTTTTCAAATGCAACTGCAGTAGGCCCTTTGATAACAGGATCTACGACTGGTTCCTGCACCATGACATAAGAGGTTATAACTTCTATGCTGGTTTCCTCTGCTCCAAGTAGGGTAACATTAACAAGATGGGCACCAGATGTATGGAAACTGTGGCTCCATCTGCAAAAAAGCAAGACATCCAGAACTACAAAAGTGTTAGAATTGCCTCATAGCACCAATTCTAACAAGTGCCCACAATATATGTTTTAACCCTTGTCCTGCTGAGCCCGGATATGCCTTCCCTTTCAAACAATGTAGATCCAGATCAGATGGCTTCTGAAGAAGCCATCTGATCAGGATCTACATTGTCATTCAGATTACGAATTTGTTGCAATAATTTGCATCAAGTAACCTGATTGTTTGATAATCAGTTGTGGGTGTGGCATATTTGAATATTCAGCAGGACAAGGGTTAAACAAGAAATAAGGAAAATTATCAGTTAATTATCCTCATTGAGCCAATTCTAACAAGTACCAACAATATAGGTTTTAAACAAGAACTAAGGAAAATTATCCATTAATTATTCTCATTAATTTATTCTGGTTACTCATCTTTATCTTTACCTGTGATAAAATACTTACTGGTATTTAATTTCATCAAAGATTTGTGAACTACCATCACTGTAATTTACCATAAGTTGACTCCAACCAATCAATGGACCCTGAAATATACATAATAAAGTGTCAATCAGGGGGCATAATTTTACTCAAAATTGTTATTTTGGGAGGAAAACTAGCAGTTTATGGGTAGGAAATATCGTTTTACCGTGACACATCAGCACTGTGTTACATATTGTCACAAAATGACTGTTGTTCTGGTCCCCAAAAATCACAATTTACCACAACAAATAACAATTTCAAATGCAGTGAAACCCATTCTTATGAACTTATTCACTCAACGTTGTAAGTTTTAAAAATTGTAGTTTTTCCCCAAAATAGTAATTTTGCCCCAAAGAGCAAGAGCTCAGCATAAGTTTGACCTTATCCAATCAGTTTCACAAGTGAGTTAGGACTTGCCATTTTCTAGTGTCTTTGAACATTTGCTGAACTAATCAACTCACAGAGTGAGAAGAGTCTATTTGACGGTAATGATTCTAAGTATTTAGGACAGACAGGCTTAAGCAAACAGTGCAGACCCTGATCAGACTGCTCCTGAAGGAGCAGTCTGATCAGGATCTACACTGTTTGCCATTCCATCTGCACCTTTTGGACTCCTTGCTGGATTGCGAAACAAACTTATTAAAATTTCAGGAAAATTACAGCAAGTCCACTAGGTGTCCAATTTTTTAGGATTTTTATGTTATCTGCTTGAATCAAGTTTTGATCAACTAAAAAGACAAACAATCTCCCTTTCCCAAGGTGTCTTTCCTGTATGATTTAATTTTAATGTTGATCTGAAGGTGACTCTCCAGTTGGATTTATCATATCAAACTGGATCTGAAGGCATCTCTCCAGTTGGATTTATCATATCAAACTGGATCTGAAGGTGTCTCTCTAGTTGGATTTATCATATCAAACTGGATCTGACGGTGTCTCTCCAGTTGGATTTATCATATCAAACTGGATCTGAAGGTGTCTCTCCAGTTGGATTTATCATATCACTGGCTCTGAAGGTGTCTCTCTAGCTGTATTTATCATATCAAAATGTAAATATATTATCTGGATCTGAAGGTATTTATGAAAATGTAAATACATTATCAGGATCATAAGGTGTCTCTCCAGTACCATTTATCATAATGAAAATATTAGTCTTTCCTATTTCGCCAATAAGAGATATCAAAATGTAAATACATTATCTGGATCGTAAGGTGTCTCTCCAGTAGGATTTACCAAAATTTAAATATTAATCTCTCAAGTAAGATTTAACATTTATGTAGAATTCCAGTATTTTTTTTGTTAAATATAAATCTTAAGGTGTCTCTTCAGTAAGATTTATCAAAATGTAAATAGATAAGTGTCTCTCACGTAAGATTTAACATAAATCTAGATATCTAGATCTGGTCACTCCGGTAATTTTTTTTTTCAAATCTGGATCCTAAGGTATCTCTGCTATAACAATGCTCTGAACAACTAGGCTGTCAGACACAACTAGCCATCCAGGTGAATGAAGTCAAGACATATATAAGTAATCATTTGTCAAGACATATATAAGTAATCATTTACGCTGTGTTATGTACCATTTCTGAATGGGTTGGGAACTTATTTGCCTTTAATAGACACTTGGTTACATTAGGATAACACACCCATGCTACATAGTGATTTTTCACATCTCCAAAATGGCTACTTTCCTGATAAAAATCTGTTATATTTTTCTTAGATTTACTTCAAACTTAGGTTGTGACGGTTATAACGAGTACCCACAACCTATGTCTTGGAGCAGAAATAAGGAAAATAATGTTTACCCCCTAAACCCCAGTTTTCTCTATATAATGTGGGGTTTAGGGGGGGTCTTTATTTCATGGACTTGTAATCAGTAAGGGGCATTTTGTCCAAAGGGGATTTTGTCCATCTTATGGAGGGGATTTTGTCCACCTTGTAAAAATCATGAGGGGGATTATGTCCACCCTGTAAAAAGTTTCAAAGGGGAGTATGTCCACCTTGTTAAAAGCATGAGGGGGATTTCGTCCACCTGTGCAAAAAGGAGCAGAGGGGATTTTGTCCGGAGTGGATATTGTCCTACACTCCAAAATTTGACATGACAGCAAACAAAGCTCAAATATATTCATTACAATCTAGATAATTTTACCTCCAAGTTTACCTTCAGTGTGAAGTGAAGGTCATCGCCAGGGGCAACATAAAGGTCATGTAGTACCAGAAGAGTCACAACATGTCTTGGTTTCACTGTGATAGGAATTTCAAATGTTCTGGACACAACTGCAAAAATCCAAAAGGGCAAGTTACTGAAAATGAACAAAGTTTAACCCTTCTCTTGCTGAATATTCATTTAAGCTACACCCATGTCTGTCTATCAACCAATCAAATTATTTGATGTAATTTATTGCTACAAATTCATAAACTAAATGCCAAACAGTGTAGATCCTGATCAGATGGCTTCTTCAGAAGCCATCTGATCTGGATCTACACTGTTTCCAAAGATAGGGGTTGTCGCGAACAGCAAGATAAGAGTTAACCCTTATCCTGCTGTTCACCACAACCCCTACCTTTGTAAACAGCATAGATCCAGATCAGATAGATGGCTTCTAAAGAAGCCATCTGATCAGGAACTATGTTGTTTGACATTCAGTTTGTGAATTTGCAGGAATAAATTACATCAAGTAACCTGATTGGTTCAAAGTCAGAAACAGGTTTGGCTAAATTAATTAGCTGAATAAGGTTTTAATTAAAAGATAAGTCAGTTAGAGGCTTTTTAAAATACACCACAACCCTCTTTATAACACTATTGTTGGGGTCCAAAGCAGAAATCCAAACATTGGAACAAAAACATATAGAAAATACAGAAAAATGACAATTTGTGACAGTCTAAAAAAATGTATGGATTATATAGAGGATCTTACATGAGTGTTCATGTATTATTGAATTTATTAAACAAGTTGAGGAAAAGGGATAAAATGCGAGGCTTTGCCGAGCATTTTATCCCTTTTCCTCAACAAGTTTAATAAATTCAATAATACATGAGCATGAATGCAAGATTCTATTTATCATATGACATTTAAAACGCATTTTTATCATGATTGTTTACAAAAATTTCACTATTCCGCCATTAGTAAACGCGACATGGTTAAGGTCGTCGTACATGTAACGTTACGGGACGTATCTAGCTAATTTGCATATTTAATCCACTAGTGGATAAACGAAAATAATTCATGGTGTTATTACACTCTCAGAAGCGACGTCATATGATAAATATGTAAAAATTACCATAAATGGTCCTATTGCAGAACATTTACACATTTTTGTTGTTTAACCTTTTTGGTACCTTCCTTCTTACATATAGCAGGAGTCCATTTGAAAATTTAGGCGGTGTCAAGTTGTGTTTTCTTCAAAATGTATTCTGAAAATGGCTGAACTTTTTGAAAAACAGTGCAGCCCCTGATCAGATGCTGCATTCTGCAGCATCTGATCTGGATCTGCTCTATCTGCCAATTACCCATTTTGGAGTTTCCAGTACAAAATGGGTTAACTTATATGGTTTCTGCTTTGGATCCCACAAATAGTGTTATAAAGTGGTTGTGGTGTATATCTTTTTACTTTGAGCTATCATTCACCATATTTGCATTATTTGCTGGCTCCCTGCTTGCACATTGTCAACATTGGAAAAACAGGTAACCAGACCCCCCTGACTTTTCAAGGTCAGGGGGGTCTGGTTTTTTTTTTTTTTTTTTTTGGTTTGGGTTTTATGGCCCTTTCAAGATTATTTCACTCATATCGAGCCGATCATTAATCAGAGGTGGGCGAAAACCGGAGTACCCGGAGAAAAAACACCTGACCTTCCGTTGCAGAACTTGGCGTCTCACACGTGGCCCGAGCGAGGCTCGAACCTATGGCGGTGGGAGACCTAATGACTAAGAGTCAGCGCTCAGGGGGGGTCTGGTTACCTGTTTTTCCAACACTTATAATTTTCAGACTAGGAACCAGCAGATAATGCAAATAAGGTGAATAGCCCCATAGAAGGTATATCCACATATATTTTTCTTATTTTTTCTTTCGTATTTCTGCACGAAAACATATGTTGTGATACTCATTATAAGTGCCTCTAATGAGTACCCACAACGTATGTTTTCATACAGAAAAAAGAAACATATCGGTATTTTTCAGATGAAAAAGCACCTTATCTGGAGCTATGATCTATAATGCTTAACCCTTTACCTGCTGAATATTTATATATGCCACACCCACCACCGATTATCAACCAATCAGATTACTTGATGCAAATTATTGCAATAAATTCACAATCTGAATGACAAACAATGTAGATCCTGATCAGATGGCTTCGTCAGAAGCCATCTGATCTGGATCTTCATTGTTTGGAAAATAATGCATATTCGGGCTCAGCAGGACAAGGGTTAAGCTTCCCATTTTGCGGTATACAGCTATCTTCATGAGATTCAATTCACCTTATTTAGTAGTACATACATAGTTATCTTCTGGAATAAATTCACCTTATTTCTGGATATTTCAAGACTAATTCCTGTTTATGTAGAAGAGAAGTATTTTTACTGCTTCAGTGTTAATGATGCTGCTACAATGACGGATATCTAACAAAAGCCAAGGAACTGAAAAATTAAACCATAAAATGCCAATCACAACAATTGTCGCCTGCTGGTTACTTTAAAAATCATTTTTGCAAACAGTGTAGACCCCGATCAGACTGCTCTGAGTAGTCTGATATGGGTCCACACTGTTTGCCTGTATGCAAAAATATTTTTAAAATAAAACTGCAAGCACTGCATGATGTCCCGCCACTACAATTACATCAAGCAAGTGCCATATCACAGTGAAACAAAACCTAATGGCCGTTTTCCCCCATCCTAGTGATGTAACCATGCAAGTTTGGTCAGAATCATTCATTAAGTTCAGGAGATATAGTGCTTCAAACAGACTACATGATAGAAATGGCTATATTCAATGTTCAAGGAGTGATAAATCCAAAAATAGGATAATCAGAGTTATGGTTCATATGTTATGCATGTCGTCTCAGGCTGCTCTACATATCTGTGAAGTTTAGTGAAAATATCTCAAAATTAATGGTATCAGAGTTTTGGAGCGGACTCGAAACTGATAGCAACTGCTATATTCAAAGTTCAAAGGGGAATAACTCCAAAAGTAGGAAAATCAGAGTTATAGTTCATATGTTCTGCATGTTGTCTCATGATGTTCTACATATCTGTGAAGTTTCATGATTTTCTCAAACGGTATCAAAGTTATGGAGCAGACACGAAACTATGAGAGAAAAGGCTATGTTCAATGTTCAAAGAGCAATAACTCCAAAAGTAGGAAAATCAGAGTTACAGTTCATATGTTCTGCATGTCATCTGATAGTGCTTAACATATTTGTGAAGTTTCGTGAAAATATCTCAACTGGTATCAAAGTTATGGAGCAGACACGAAACTATGATAGAAAAGGCTATGTTCAATGTTCAAAGGGCAATAACTCCAAAAGCAGGAAAATCAGAGTTACAGTTCATATGTTCTGCACGTCATCTGATAGTGCTTTACATATCTGTGAAGTTTGGTGAAAATATCTCAAACGCTATCAGAGTTATGGAGCGGACACAGAACTATGGGGCGCTGACGGACGTACAGACGAACACTCAAAACTTCGGAGGGTATAACATAATACTCCGCCATTTTTTAATGGCGGGGCAATAGCCGGGCATAAAAAGATTCAGCAGACGATCTAAGCATACGACATTTTCAGATGTAGTTTTTCTCGGCATCTTAAAGGTTAACTCTTATCATGCTGTTCACGACAACCCATTTCTTTGGATACAGTGTAGATCCAGATCAGATGGCTTCTGAAGAAGCCATCTGATCAGGATCTGCACTGTTTGACATTCAATTTATGAATTTGTAGGAATAAATTACATGAAGTAATCTGATTGGTTCAGAGTCAGAAATGGGTGAGGCTAAACTGAATATTCAGCAAGAGAAGGGTTAACCCATTCTTAGAGTGGACCCATAAATGAGACACAGGCAAGCAGTGGAAATCGTATCAGATGTGACCGTTATTTGCGAATACTTATCAGAGGCTACACTGTTTTCTTATACAATTTTCCGTCAAATACATAAGCCTGAGCCACTCACCTGAGTGCTGAGAGTTTTTGGAGCCATTTGATTGCTGAGAAGATTTTTTAAAAGGTTTTTACCATGGTAAAGCCATCTCTGTCATGTGACCCCATTGGTTCTAGAGAAGAAGATTTCTGAAAGGTTTTTACCTTATGTGGGCATGGTGGCAATATTGGTCATGTGACCAAACTCATATGAATAAATTTCAATGTGTTTGTTCCTACAAGAGGGCCCTGATTCACTCACCTGAATGTTACTGTCTCTAGTACATTCTATTTTTAGCTCTGGTGGCCATCTTGTTGATCAGAGTGGAACGATCTTAGCTATTTTTGTAGGGTGTCACCTAGGCAACATTCCTTTGAAGTTTGAATCAAACTGACCCAAGGGTTTAGGAAGAGTTCGCATTTGAAGCAAATTTGCAATGTTTTTCTATGTTTAGCTCTGGCGGCCATATTGTTAATCGGAGCCAGACCATTTTAGCTATTTTGGTAGAGTCATCTAGCCAAAATTCCTATGAAGTTTGAATGTAATTGGCCCAAGGGTACAAGAGGAGTTGTCGTTTGAAGATTTTTTCTATTGGCCCTGGTGGCCATCTTGTTTATCAGAGTGCAATGATTTTAACTATTTTGGTAGGGAGTCACCTGGGCAACATTCCTGTGAAGTTTGAAGCAAATTTACAATGTTTTTCTATTTTTAGCTCTGGTGGCCATTTTGTTCATCGGAGGGGGATCATTTTAGCTAATATGGTAGAGGGTCAACGACATAATATTCCTGTGAAGTTTGAATCAAATTGGCCCAAGGGGTAAGGAGGAATTGTCGTTGGAAGAATTTTTCTATTTTTAGCTCTGGTGGCCATCTTGTTAGTTAGAGCAGAACAATTTTAGCTATTTTGGTAGGGAGTCAATGACATAATGTTCCTGTGAAGTTTGAATCAAATTGGCCCAAGGGGTAAGGAGGAGTTGTCGTTTGAAGAGTTTTTCTATTTTTAGCTCTGGAGGCCATCTTGTTCACCGCCTTGAAGGATTTTAGCTATTTTGGTAGGGAGTCATCTAACGCACATTCCTTTGAAGTTTGAATCAAATTGGCCCAAGGGTTGAGGAGGAGTTTGCGTTTTGACGTAAATTTACAAAGTTTTTCTGTTTTTAGCTATGACGGCCATTTTGCTCATCATTAGCTATTTTGGTAGTTGGTCATCTAAGCAACATTCCTATGAAGTTTGAATGAAATTGGCCCAAGGGTTAAGGAGGAGTAATCGTTTGAAGAATTTTTCTATTTTTAGCTCTGGTGGCCATCTTGTTAGTCAGAGCGGAATGATTTTAGCTATTTCTTTAGGGAGTCACCTACATAACATTCCTATGAAGTTTGAGTCAAATTGGCCCAAGGGTTAAGGAGGAGTTCGTGTTTGAAGCAAATTTATGATGTTTTTCTATTTTTAGCTCTGGTGGCCATCTTGTTTGTCAGAGCATAACGATTTTAGCTATTTTGGTAGGGAGTCATTTGGGCAACATTCCTGTGAAGTTTGAATCAAATTGGCCCAAGGGTTAAGGAGGAGTTTGTGTTTGAAGCAAATTCACGATGTTTTTTTCTATTTTTAGCTATGGCGGCCATTTTGCTCATCAGAGCAGAACCTTTTCAGCTATTTTGGTAGATGATCACCTAAGCAACTTTCCTATGAAGGTTGAATAAAATTGGCCCATGGGTACAGGAGTTGTCGTTTAAAGATTTTTTTCTATTTTTAGCTCTGGTGGCCACCTTGTTTGTCAGAGCATAACCATTTTAGCTATTTTGGTAGGAAATCATTTGGGCAACATTCCTGTGAAGTTTGTATCAAATTGGCCCAAGGGTTGAGGAGGAGTTTTTGTTTGAAGCAAATTTACGATGTTTTTCAATTTTTAGTTATGGCAGCCATTTTGCTCATCAGAGCAATACCGTTTTAGCTATTTTAGTAGAGGGTCACCTAAGCAACATTCCTATGAAGTTTGAATTAATTTGGCCCAAGGATACAGGAGGAGTTTTCGTTTAAAGAATTTTCTATTTTTAGCTCTGGTGGCCATCTTGTTCTGCAGAGCGGAAAAATTTTAGCTATTTTTGTAGAGGGTCACTTCAGCAATATTCCTATGAAGTTTTATTGAAATTAGCTCAAGGGTTAAGGAGTTAGCATTTAAAGCAAATTGTTGACGCCACACGACACACGACGCACATTGACCGATCACAATAGCTCACCATGAGCACTTCGTGCTCAGGTGAGCTAAAAAGATATAATGAAATTTGGTTACAAGGTAGCCGTGGTTTTAGTGAAAGAATAGGTTTTAATTTTCATTTCTGAATGACCTTGGGCCAAGGTCTGAGAATGACCTTGACCTTTAGTGCCTGTACTCATACAGCTAGCTAACTTGATCTACCAATTTGCAGATCATAGGCTGCAATAGTTTCTGAAAAATACATGTACATGGTTTTATTTTTTCCCCATACAAATATCTATGCCACCAAAATTTAACCTTGGCATAAAATAGGTCAAGGCCATCCATGTCTCACCACTAATTTTGAAGAAACTACAGTTGAACCTGTGCTTACGGTCACCTCCGAATAACGGTCCCCTTATTACAACGGTCATTTTCAACCCCTCCCATCGAAATTCCCTAATAAATTAACTGGGAATAGCGGTCCACTGTGCACTACGGTCAACGGTCACGTTATTCAGTCCCAAACTGAGTTGCTGTCCTTGAATAACGGTCAATAATTGAATCCATCACGCTCATGATTTTAGCTGTGAGGTAATTATCGCCATTGATTGGCATATAATTGGCCTGCTTGATTGGTATTGCTGTCCTTAATCCTGGCGATCTGGTCAAACGTTACGGTTTGTGAGTGAGTTGAATTGAATAAATTAATTGCATTCTGTTTTACACAAGAACTGTAGTTTATTTGAAAGTGAAGAAAAATTGACTAAACATTTTTTTTTTAAATTGGCGGACAGTCCTTAAGACGGTAAAACTAGCCCAGTAAGTAAATCACAATAATTGCGGCACTGTTAATTCAGAGACAAACCATCTGTGTTTTAATTACGGTTCAAGTATGACACTATTGTTAATCCCTGTCATATAATTGCCACCCTGCGGTGTGTGTCGATAAGGTGTGAAAATATGGTCAAGTCATGTCTCTAATTTGCGTTTATCCTCCAGTCATAAAATTTAATCCACAATCAATGTGAAAATGATTTAATCCTCCTCAGACAATTAGCTACATCTAACGGTAGATGTTTGCATTATAAAAACGGACTTTTCTACGATCTCATGAATGGTTATGTTTTGGCGCCAAATAGCAGACGCTCGGCGCGAAAAGTCGAACGCTGTTGTTGGTTATTGACACGGAGGGATAATTCGGGAGCTGTACAGCGCTGTTTTCTATCCACCTCTATCCACAACCGTTTAGCTATCGAGAAAATATTTTTTTACCGGTTCCAAACATATTTATGAAAGATTTAAACACCTGTGGGGTTGCTGGCGTCATGTAAATTAAATGGAAAACAATATGCTTCTTCATCCAGTGACAGCTTGCAATTTCATCAATAAATGTAAGAATTTTTGGACACTGTCGGCCTGATGTTAATTGTCAAACCTCCGAATAAAGGTCACCTGTGAACAAAGGCCAAATTTGTCCTGTCCCACAGATGACCTTTGTTCACAGGTTTGACTGTATAATGGGCCCAAGTCCTCAATGTTACATACAAAGTTTCATGAAAAAATAGGCCCATTGGTTCCTGAGAAGAAGATTTCTGAAGTATTTTTTTCCTTATTCTATTTTTAATGGAAAATCCTGTAAGCAAACAGTGTAGACCTGCACCCAGACACAAAATTGAATAACCTGGAAGAGTTCATTATTAACCCATTGTATACTGGTGGACTCTTCCATTACTATATGTTGGACAAGTCCATTTATCAGGCCTATTTTTTCCTATTTTTGTCTGAAAATTCTGTTAGCAAAGATAATTAAGGGATAATTTTACGCATTTCTGGTTAGAAAAAATAGGTTGTGGGTACAATGAGGAAATTCTAACAAGTACCCACAACATATGTTTTCATTACGCAAACACGTCTATACAAATACATTGCCACCCTTATCGCCGAAAATATGAACGTTTTATGATGAAAAATTGTGATATTTTTCTTATTTCTGCTTAAAATATAGATTGTGGGCACTCGTTAGAACCGCCTCATTGAGGCGGTTCTAAAGAGTACCCACAATCTATATTTTAGAGCAGAAATAAGAAAAATAAGGTGTACCCCCAGAAACCTCAGTTTTACTATATAAAAGTGGGGTTCAAGGGGGTCAAAATTATATAGGCATTTTTCGTGATGTATTTCTGGTTAGAAAAAATAGGTTGTGGGTACAATGAGGCAATTCTAACAAGTACCCACAACATATGTTTTTATGGACTATCACTGAATTATACTTGTTACACCCCTTTATCTAGGGCTGCATATACAGACAGTTGGTCTAAAATAGTTCATCTCAGAAAAATCAACAAGCGAGTTAACATGAGCCAAAATGCCAACCTGTCAGTCTTGTCTGAGAATTATTCCAGCTAGTTTTTTTTCCTTGTATGGAAATAAATCATACACAGGAATCTTTGGACATGTTTTATTAGCCAAACTTCAAGTCCTGATAATAAATTGCTGACAAAATCTAATCAAATCTACAACTTCTTGCAGAAGGGCTCACAGAGCTGATGTAATTACTCCAAATAAAGGAACCAATAACTCTCAGAAATATCCTAAAATTTGAAAAGAATGATTCTATGTGGACAGCTGTTATCTTTGTTTGTTTGATTTGTGGTTTAACGTCCCTGTCAACACTAAATAGGTCATTTTGGAGAAGTTGCTTCCAATTTTGTGGATACCCGACACTGATATGAAATGACATCTCTAGCCCTGTCGCCCAACGAAACCAATAGGGTTTATAAGCATGGGTGGTCTGACTCGCATGGCTTTACATGGGCAGGATTAGATCCTCTATGCAGTTTACCTGAACTCGTGTGGGGTCAGTTTCAGCTCTGCGTGGAAGCCATCTATTTCTTCAAGCCCTAGTGGGCGGGGGTCGTGACAGCTGTTATCACAATATCCTATCAGATCATTGCATAGCAACAGGTAAGGATGGTATTTAGAGAAAACTGAGTATTTAGGGATAACTGAAGGATAATTCTCCTCAAATCTCCATATAAACCTATGTTGTTGGTATTCATTTGAAATGTCTCGATGCGGCAGTTCAAATGAATACTCACAACAGGTTTTTATGGAGAATTGAGAGAAAATATCCCTCAACTAGAATTTGTTTTTCTACAAAAACACAGATGTCTCCCCCGTTTTTGACTGTTAAGTATAACCTTGACATTGGAGGTATTGAGCTGGGTCTTGTGTGCAACACATCATCTAATGAATATGAACATTTCTGCATAGTAACTTAAAAAATGTTCATAGAAAAATAAACAAGAGGCCCATGGGCCACAATGCTCACCAGAGCTCAGGGGGCCACTGCCCACTGGCAGCAATGTATTTTAATTAACCATGGAAGCCTTGTGCCCTAGGATGCTACAGATAAAATTTGGACCCAATAAGCCTCGTGGCTTTAGATCCGATCTCGCTTGAATGTGTTGTTGCAGGACAACAGATGACAATTGACAATTTCCCATCTGTGGCAACAAATAGGCCATAAATAACATTATTAAAGGAACATTTCTATGAAGGTGTGACAAAATATCTTGAAAGGCATTAATGTCATTTTTCAATTTTCCCCATTATAGGACAATGGAAGCTCATAACTTGGCATAGCAAACAAACCAAAGAGCCAAAGTTCATAAACCAGAGCACAGGTGGACACTGCCCAATGGCAGCCATGTATTATAACATGATATGATTTTATGTTTGTTTGTTTGTTTGATTTGAGGTTTAACGTCCCCGTCAACACTGTAAAGGTCATTTTGGAGACGTTGCTTCCAATTTTGTGGGACTTTTACCCGACATTGAGATGAAATGACATCTCAAGCCCTGTCGCCCAATGAAACCAATAGGGTTTATTAGCATGAACGGTCCGCCTCGCACTGCGGTTCCTGGACAGGCTTAGATCCTCTAAGCGGTTTACCAGTACTAGTGTGCGGGCCGGATTCAGCTCTGCGTGGAAGCATCGTGCAGCCCATGTATTTCTTCAAGCCCCTATGGGCGGGGGCGTGATATGATTTTATTATACCAATTATAAAGTCTCCCAAACCAACCCCATACCCAAATGAGCACCCATTTGGACTGTATCTAAAATATTAGGTGTTTTATAAAGTAGAGAGATCGGGGCATGGACCCAATGGAGCCCTGGTTGGTGTCACTAAATGCGTCTTATCAAAAGGAACAAACACATATATGGTTTATCAGTGGGAATATGTATGGTTCCTGAGATGTAAGGCCTTTTAAGCAATGGAGGGAATCAGGCATGGTAGATCCCAGAAAAGCCCAAGATTGTTATCAATGAATAAGTCTTATCATAAGGACCAAGAGTATATAAGGTTAAACGGTGGGGATCTGAATGGTTTCTGAGATATGAGGAACTTTTATGAAGTGAGTCAGTGGCAGGGAGAGAAATGGCCCCTGCGGACCCCCAAAGACGGGGGTGACTGAATGTGTCTAATAACAATGAACAAGAGTATATGAGATTATAGGATGGGGATTTGAATGGTTTCTGAGATATATGGCCTATTATGAAGTTGAGTCTTATCAAAAGGAACAAGAATAAATATGGTTAAGGGGTGGGGATCTGAACGGTTTCTGAGATATATGGATTTTAATGAAGTAAAGGGGTGGGGCATGGCCTGTGGCACCCCGGGGGGACCTGCATGCTGGTGTCACTGATTGCGTGTTATCATAAGGAACAAGAATATACAGTTCAACCTGTATTAAGCAAGTGCCTAAGGGATAGTCAAAATATGCTTGCTTAAGACAGGTTCTTGCTTAATACAGGTGAAATTTAACACATCTGCCTTTCTTGGGAACTGAATGTCTGCTTGCTTAAGACAGGTTGCTTGCTTAATAGAGGTGGCCACTAAGACAGGTTTTACTGTATATGGTTTAGGGGTGGGGCTTTGAACAGTTTCTCAGATATAAGGTCTTTTGTGAAGTCAAGGGGTGGAGCATGGCACGGGCGCACACTGAGTGACCCCTAAGTTGGTGTCACTGAATGTGTCTTATCATAAGGAACAAGAATGTATACCGTTTAGGGGTGGGAATCTGTAAGGTTTCTGGAATATTGTGTGGGGCATGGCCTGTGGCACCCCGGGGGGACCTGCATGCTGGTGTCACTGATTGCGTGTTATCATAAGGAACAAGAATATATATGGTTTAGGGGTGGGGCTTTGAACAGTTTCTCAGATATAAGGTCTTTTGTGAAGTCAAGGGGTGGAGCATGGCACGGGCGCACACTGAGTGACCCCTAAGTTGGTGTCACTGAATGTGTCTTATCATAAGGAACAAGAATGTATACCGTTTAGGGGTGGGAATCTGTAAGGTTTCTGGAATATTTGGCCTTTTACAAAGAGGAGGGGGTTGGGCATGGTCCCGGAACATCCCAGGGGATCCCAAATTTGGTGTCACTGAATGCAACTTATCATAAGGAATGAGAACATATATGGTTTAGGGGTGTCTGAGATAAATGGCTTTTTATGAAGTGGAAGGGGTGGGGCATGTCAACGGCACATCCCGGGGGACCCACAGGTTGGTGTCACTAAATGCTTCTTATCATAAGGAACAAGAATATATATGGTTTAGGGGTGGGGATCCGAACGGTTTCTGAGATAAATGGCCTTTTATGAAGTGGAGGGGTCGGGGCATATCCCCGGCATATCCCAGGGGACCCCCAGGTTGGTGTCACTTAATGCATCTTATCATAAGGAACTTGAATATATATTGTTTAGGGGTGGGGATCTGTATGGTTTCTGAGATATATAGATTTTAATGAAGTAAAGGGGTGGGGCATGGCCCATGGCACCCTGGGTGGACCCGCATGCTGGTGTCACTGATTGCGTCTTATCATAAGGAATAAGAGTATATATGGTTTAGGCGTGGGGCTCTGAACAGTTTCTCAGATATATGGTCTTTTGTGAAGTCAAGGGGTGAAGCTAGCCCGGGAGCAAACTGGGCGACCCCTAGGTTGGTGTCACTGAATGTGTCTTATCATAAGGAACAAGAATATATATGGTTTAGGGCAGGGGATCTGTAAGGTTTCTGGAATATTTGGCCTTTTATGAAGTGGAGGGGGTTGGGCATGGTCCCGGCACATCCCCCAAGGTTGGTGTCACTTAATACATTTTAGCATAAGGAACAAGAATACATATAGTTTAGGGGTGGGGATCTGTATGGTTTCTGAGATATATGGCATTTTATGAAGTGGAGGGGGTGGGGCATGTCCCCGGCACATCCCGGGGGACCCCCAGGTTGGTGTCACTTAATGCATCTTAGCATAAGGAACAAGAATATATATAGTTTAGGGGTGGGGATCTCAATGGTTTCTGAGATAAATGGCATTTTATGAAATAGAGGGGGCAGGGCATGTCCCTGGCACATCCCGGGGGACCCCCAGGTTGGTGTCACTTAATGCATCTTATCATAAGGAACAAGAATATATATGGTTTAGGGGTTGGGATCTGTAAGGTTTCTGAGATATAAGGCATTTTATGAAGTGGAGGGGGCGGGGCATGGCCCCGGCACAACCTAGGGGACACCCAGGTTGACATAAAAGCATATGGCTGAGAGAAGTTTACACAAGGAACATGTTTATGTAAGTTTTGTCAACATATCTGCAATGACTTGGCAGTAAATGCCATTTTACAGTTTTCCCCATTATAAGTCAATGGAAACTCTAAGTTGCCATAGCAACAAAACTAAAAGGCCAAATTTCATAAAAAACACAAAACCTGTAAAGGCAAAATTGGTGAATATTTTCATAAAGTCTCAGCCTTCTAGAGCATATGGTTTCTGAGGAGATGATTTTTTAAGCATTTTTTGTCTATTTTTTGCCTTTTGGTTTCCATGGTAACCAATAAAAGTGAGCAGAAGGCCTAAAACATACGGCAGATAGTAGATTACCTATGGAACATTTCTATGTAAGTTTTGTCAAAATATCTGCAGAGGCTTGGCAGTAAATGCCATTTTTCTATTTTCCCCATTATAAGTCTATGGAACTCTAAGTAGCCATAGCAACCAAACTAATGAGCCGATTTTCATTAAAAACACAAACTTTCAATCCCCCTGCCCAAGGATGCTACAGATGAAATTTGGGCTGAATCGGCCCAGTGGCTTCAGAGGAGATGTCGTTTGAAAATGTTGACGAAGACGACGCAGACGCAGACACAGACGACGCAGACGACGACGGACAACTGCCTATCCTATAAGCTCCCCCGGAGCCTTCGGCTCTGGTGAGCTAAAAAGTTATTGGCCGTAAACAAAAAAAGCACTTTTTTACCTTTGACCTCTAAGTATGGCCTTGACCTTTGAGGTACAACACATCGTCTCATGATGGTTAACATTTCTGCCAAGTAATTTCATAATCCATCAAAGAATAAGGAAGTTATTGACTGTCCCTTTTTTTACCTTTGACCTCTAGGTATGACCTTGACATTGGAGGTATGGACCTTGGTCTTGCACATGACTCATGGTCTAATGACTGTGAACATTTCTGCATGGTTACTTTATAAAGTCCATCCAGAAATAAAAAAGTTAATGACTGGACACAAAAAAAAACAAGCAAATTCCAAAGAGAATTTATGTCCCCCGCCTTATTTTCATTTGTGAGGTTAAAAAATAAGTAAGTTAACCAGGCAACCATTGGTATCACTTAATGGGGAAAGTGAAAAACAATAATTAATGAATTCTGTAAAAGGCACATGCACATTTTCAGTCCATATCAAAACACCTGTAAGGATTCTGAAGGATCAGTTTTAAACTGTAGGAGGAGTTACACTCACAATGTACCTACTACATTATCCAGTTTCATATTATTGATGGGAAAAAAACAACTCTAAGTTAAAAATGTGAAAAAAGTGAAAAGAATTATTTTAAGATTCTGTAAAAGGCAAATGCATATCTTCAGACCATAATTCAACCAACTTTTAACTTTTGGAAGGATTGGCATTAAACTGTAGGAGTTGTGCTCACAAGGGCACCGTGTATTCTATGGAGTGGAGTCTTGGAATGGAGTCTTGGAATGGAGTTTGGAGGGAAATTTTGGAGCCAAATTTTGGAGTCACTTTTTTCACCCCTTTGCTCTCATTAGCCTATTGTGGTTGGTCTCAATGTGCTTTGGACGTCATCTGTCAGGTGCTGTCCATCATGCAGCATGATGCCAATACCTCTAAAGCTGAGGCCAATTCAACTGAAACATAACGGGAATTTTGCCCATAGTGTTCCGCTTTGATGTATAAGACTGCCGATCGTTCCGATTAGACGAACAAGATGGCCAACCGAGCTGAAAAAAAATCTCTAATATCCCTAGGCCCGTTAGTCGACCCGTAACCAGAAGCTATGTTTTAACAGTTCCATTCTGATTACCAAAATGGTAATAAAATGGTCACTCTGAGTAGAGTCTGAAAATTGGCCTTGAACTTGGACTTAAATTGTTTCCTTTGACCCAAACTTCCAGTATTAGACACTGAGCAGATGCTGGCTCATGATGATTAATAAAATGTAACCAGGATAAAGTGCAAACAATATTTGATCGGTGGACATTAGCAACATGTAGTGAATGGTTCTGGACAAGGTCTTGAAATGTTTCGTCCTGCATTTTGGACAGTGTTTGTTGGTTTGATTTGAGATTTAAGGCCCCGTCAACACTGTATAGGTCATTTTGGAGACATTGCTTCCAATTTTGTGGGACTTTTACCTGACATTGAGATGAAATGACATCTCTAGCCATGCCGCCTAATGAAACCAATAGGGTTTATAAGCATGGACGGTCTGACTTGCACTGGTTTGCCTGGGCAGGCGTAGATCCCTTAAGCGTTTTACTAGTATGTACTCGTTTTTGGTCAGTTTCAGCTCTGCGTGGAAACATCATGCAGCCCATCTAATTCCTCAAGCCCCAATGGGTGGGGTGGCCTTTTTTACAGTGTTTTCCTTCTTAAGATGCAGCTTACCACTGCTTCTGATCTGGGTCTACACTTTCTGGCACAGGCGCAATACACAAACCATGCTCATATTTTACAGATAATCCTCTTTACACAATCTCCCCAGCCCATCGTGGCTTGGAAAAAATAGAATGGGCTGCATGATGCTTCCACGCAGAGCTGAAACTGGCCACTCATGAGTACTGGTAAACCGCAACAAAGGACTAAGCTTGCCCAGGCAAAGTCATGTGAATCATACCGTCCAATGCTTATAAGCCTGTGCCAGGACTTGAGATGTCACTTCATCTCAATGTCAGGTAAAAATTGGAAGCAACGTTTCCAAAATGGCCTAAATAGTGTTGATGGGGGCGTTAAAGTCAATTCAAACAAACAAACAAACAAACAAAATCTATGTCTGGTGTTGTTCTGTGCATGGCATAAATACCTTTCTTAATGATACTCAATATAAATCCCTGTCCTGATTCTGTGGCATTGTTCTTAATTTGTATCCAATTACAAACAGGTGTTTATGTAATAAATCAGTGATACATTTTTCAGAGCCATGTTCTAAATTAGGACTGCACTTCTGTTTGCAGACTTCAATGAACACCAAAAGTTAGTGTGGGCTGTGGGTCATGGGTTGTTGGATGAATTGGGGTCTAAGGAGGGAGTAGAGGCTTGTATGTGATAGCCATTGTCTCAATGCCATTGACATATCAGTCGCAAATAGGCCGGAAACTTCCCACTGTCCAAATGACTACAAAATTCATGTGACATGGTTGTTTATAGCCATGCTGTTCTTACCGTTGTGAAGCAGGTCCACAAAAACTAGAAAACATGATGTTTGTTTGATTTGAGGTTAAAGTCACCGTCAACACTGTAAAGGTCATTTTGGAGATGTTGCTTCCAATTTTATGGGACTTTTATCCGACACTGAGATGAAATGACATCTCAAGCCCTGCCGCCAAATGAAACCAATAGGGTTTATAAACAGGGACGGGTCGACTCGCACCGCTTTTCCTGGGCAGGCTTAGATCCTTTAAGCGGTTTACCAGTACTCGTGTTCGGGTCGGTTTCAGCTCTGTGTGGAAGCATCATGCAGTCCATCTATTTTTTCAAGCCCCGATGGGCGGGGGCTCATAATGCTGGGGCACAGGCAAACAGTGTGAAACCAGATCAGATGGTAGAATTTAATGGTTAAGTCTGTTCCCATTGTGGACCAGTTGCACTCAGAGGAAGCTGTCGACGCTTCAGTAGAGTATATATGCTTTGATTGAAATGACAAGTGGGGTTTTGCAGCTCTAGATTCAGAAGTATTTTTTAAAACATAGATTGTGGGTTCTACCTTCAAGCTGTATGTTCAGAGCAGACAGCAAAATAATTTAACACACACAAAAAAAAAAACCGAGGTGTGTCAACACAATGTGAAGGAATTAACAGAAAAACAGACAAAAGGTCATCTAGTCTGGCAGATCATACCAATTCTTTTATGCCATTTCGAGCCGGTTAGTCCACACTTTTCCCCGGCAGACTCTTATGTAAGCGGTTAACCTGTACAGAGCACTTTATTTTGCCAGAGACAACTGCCCTTCTTGGATTAGCTAAGAGCTTACATTTCAGCATCTTTTTAATGTACATGTAACCCTTCAGTGGAAAAGGCACTTAGTTTATTTCTGTTCGGTACCAGTCTGACAGTGCAAAGGGATAATGGCATAATTATTTGCATCTGGTATAAGGCACATTTAGTCATGTTGGTTCATACTATCAAAGCTGATTTTTTTCACACCCACACTTAAGACTTATTCTAATATGTGGCCTGACATGTGGGGTTGGTTCGGACCTGGACAATCCACTGTTTGGGCTACAGTTGGGTAAAGGCCTGCTTTCTACACTATCATAGCCTTCCTTTTCCTAATGTTCCATCTCTTGGGAGACGACTTAAAAACTTGGTGGTTAACCCACCAACTGTTGTCAGTTGCAGTATCTGGTTAACTACTATGAGGGTCTTAGTCTTTTCAGAAACAGTGAAAGTAAATGTCTGGCCCAACATTACCTTTACTGTTGGGTTAAAGATTGTTTTCTACATTTAGTTCTTGTGGCCATCTTGTTCATTGAAGTAGACCTGTTTTAGCTATTTTTTGTATAGGGTCACCTAGCAATAATCCAGCTAGGTTTCAACAAAACTGGCTTAAGGGTATAGGAAGAATTGTTATTTCAAGATTTTTTTTTTTTTATTTAGCTCTGGCAGCCATCAGTTTCAACAGAGTGAATCTCTTTTATGTGATGAAAGTCAGTTTAGTTAGCTATCTGTTATTGTGTACCAATGCTTTCTGATGTACTGTAGCTAAATGAAAATATATAAGCCATATAGCTTAAATAAGTTTCAAGACGACAGCATTTCACCTGTATAGTCTCATTATGGCGTATAACGATGAAGCTTTAAAAACAAATGAAACTCCAAAATATGACCCAAGACACCACTCCAAACTCCACACCAAACTCCACTCAAACATTCCATTCCATTCCATCATTCCAATCCATAGAATACACGCCACATGACGACAAGGTCCGACAGTCAATGCCAGACTGACTTTGCCCAACCATAATTGCTCATCATAAGCATTTCATGCTCTGCTGAGCTAACAAGAGCAAGGGCGTGCAAAATGAATGTGACTCCAAAATTAGGCTCCAAAATGTCGCTCCAAACTCCACTCCAAGACTCCAATCCAAGACTCCACTCCATAGAATACACGGTGCCGCTCACAAGGTACCTACTACATTATACTCTTTCATAAAATTGATGCATGAAAAAAGTCTAAGTTAAAAAAATTAATTAAAGAATTCTGAAAAAAGAATATGCACAACTTCAAACCATGATAAAGACACCTGTAAAATTTCAGAAGGATCGGTATAAAACTGTAGGAGTAGTTGCGCTCACAAGGTACCTACTACATTACCCTCTTTAATAGAATTGATGCATGAAAAAAGTCTAAGTTAAAAATGTGAAAAGAATTAATTAAAGAATTCTATAAAAGCATATGCACAACTTCAACCCATCATTAAGACACCTGTAACATTTCAGAAGGATCGGTATAAAACTGTAGGAGGAGTTGTGCTCACAAGGTACCTACTATGAATTCGGAACCATGCAAAAAAGTCTAAGTTAAAAATGTGAAAAAAGTGAGAAAAAATATTTAAAGAATTCTGAAAAAAGCATATGCACAACTTCAAACCATGATAAAGACACCTGTAAAATTTCAGAAGGATCGGTATAAAACTGTAGGAGTTGCACTCACAAGGTACCTACTATGAATTCGGAATCATGCAAAAAAAGTCTAAGTTAAAAATGTGAAAAAAGTGAAAAAAAATTAATTCAAGGTTTCTGAAAAAAGCACATGCACAACTTCAAACCATGATAAAGACACCTGTAAAATTTCAGCATGATCAGTTTAAAACTGTAGGAGGACTTGCGCTCACAAGGTACCTACTACAAGCTCGGAACCACGCACCACGCATAACGCACCACGCACCACGGAAACCCGAATACTATGTCCCCTCGCTTTTCTTCGAAAAGGCGGGGGACAACAAACTTTTTTTACCTCTGACCTCTTAGTATGACCTTGATCTTGGAGGTACCAACCTGGGTCTAGCGTGCACCACATCGTCTCATGATGGTTAACATTTCTGCCAAGTAATTTCACAATCTATCCAGGAAGAAGAAAGTTATTGACTGAACACTAAAAAAGGCCACTTCTTGTCCTTTGACCTTTTGTCCTTGACATTTGAGGTACCAACTTGAGTCATGCACACAACACATCGTCTCATGGTGGTTAACATTTCTGCCAAGTAATTTCAAAATCCATCTAAAAATAAGAAAGTTATTGACAGAACACAAAAAAGGCCCCTTTTTTTACCTTTAACCTCTAAGTATGACCTTGACCTTTCAGGTACCAAACTGGGTCATGCGTGCAACACATCATCTCATGGTGGTTAACACTTCTGCCTAGCAATTTCAAAATCCATCTAAAAATAAGAAAGTTATTGACCAAACACGAAAAAAGGCCCCTTGTTTACCTTTGACCTCTATGTATGACCTTGGCATTTTAGGTACCAAACTGAATCATGCATGCAACACATCTTCTCATGATAGTTAACATGTTTGCCAAGTAACTTCAAATTCTATCTAAAAATAGGCAAGTTATTGACAAAACCAAAAACAAGAGGGCCCAGAGGGCCCTGGTTCGCTCACCTGATCCAAAGCATAACAAGTGGGCCCCGGGCAGGGTCAATTTTGGCCCCAGGGCTAAAATTTGAACAATCTTGGTAGAGGTCCACAAGATGAAGCTTCATATCGAATATGAAAGACCTGGGCTTTCTGGTTTCAGAGAAGAAGATTTTAAAGGTTTACCCTGCATATAGAAGTCTATGTTAAACAAGATTTTCCCTATATAAGTCTATGTTAAACCAAAGGGCCCCAGAGCGGGGGCATTTTTGGCCCCAGGGCTATAATTTGAACAATCTTGGTAGAGGTCCACTAGCTGAAGCTTCATAACAAATATCAAAGACCTAAGCCTTGTGTTTCAGAGAAGATGATTTTTAAAGATTTTCCCTATATAAGTCTATGTAAAACCAAAGGGCCACATGGCGGGGGCATTTTTGGTCTCAGGGCTATAATTTGAACAATCTTTATAGAGGTCCACTAGCTGAAGCTTCATAACAAATATCAAAGACCTAAGCCTTGTGTTTTCAGAGAAGAAGATTTTTCAAGATTTTCCATATATAAGTCTATGTAAAACCAAAGGGCCCCGGAGCGGGGGCATTTTTGGCCCCAGGGCTATAATTTGAACAATCTTGGTAGAGGTCCACAAGATGAAGCTTCATACCAAATATCAAAGACCTGGGCCTTGCAGTTTCAGAGAAGAAGATTTTTCAAGATTTTCCCTACATAAGCCTATGTAAAACAAAAGGGCCCTGGTGCGGGGGCATTTTTGGCCCCAGCACTATAATTTGAACAATCTTGGTAGGGGTCTACTAGATGAAGCTTCATACCAAATATCAAAGACCTGGGCCTTGCGGTTTCAGAGAAGAAGATTTTTCAAGATTTTCCCTATATAAGCCCATGTAAAACCAAAGGGCCCCCATGCGGGGGGCATTTTTAGCTCCAGCACTATAATTTGAACAATCTTGGTAGGGGTCCACTAGATGAAGCTTCATACCAAATATCAAAGACTTGGGCCTTGCAGTTTCAGAGAAGAAGATTTTTAAAGATTTTCCCTATATAAGCCTATGTAAAACAAAAGGGCCCTGGTGCGGGGGCATTTTTGGCCCCAGCACTATAATTTGAACAATCTTGGTAGGGGTCCACTAGATGAAGCTTCATACCAAATATCAAAGACCTGGGCCTAGCGGTTTCAGAGAAGAAGATTTTTCAAGATTTTCCCTATATAAGCCCATGTAAAACCAAAGGGCCCCCGTGCGGGGGCATTTTTAGCTTCAGCACTATAATTTGAACAATCTTGGAAGGGGTCCACTAGATAAAGCTTCATACCTAATATCAAAGACCTGGGCATTGCGGTTTCAGAGAAGAAGATTTTTAAAGATTTTCCCTATATAAGCCCATGTAAAACCAAAGGGCCCCAGTGCGGGGGCATTATTGGCCCCAGCACTATAATTTGAACAATCTTGGTAGGGGTCCACTAGATGAAGCTTCATACCAAATATCAAAGACCTGGGCCTTGCGGTTTCAGAGAAGAAGATTTTTCAAGATTTTCCCTATATAAGCCCATGTAAAACCAAAGGGCCCCCATGCGGGGGGCATTTTTAGCTCCAGCACTATAATTTGAACAATCTTGGTAGGGGTCCACTAGATGAAGCTTCATACCAAATATCAAAGATCTGGGCCTTGCGGTTTCAGAGAAGAAGATTTTTAAAGATTTTCCCTATATTAGCCCTTGTAAAACCAAAGGGCCCCCGTGCGGGGGTATTTTTGGCCCCAGCACTATAATTTGAACAATCTTGGTAGGGGTCCACTAGATGAAGCTTCATACCAAATATCAAAGACCTGGGCCTTGCGGTTTCAGAGGAGAAGATTTTTTAAGTTTTCAGTAAAAAAAATCTATTTTTGACTTCTGTGACCTATATGTGCAACAGACCGGAACCATTTGAACAACTTTGAAAGGGGACCACCTAAGGATCATTCCTGTGAAGTTTGGTCAAAATCCGATCAGTGGTTTAGGAGGAGATGTCGTTTACGGACGCATGCACGCACGGACGCACGCACGCACGCACGGACGCACGACGGACAAAAAGTGATCCCAAAAGCTCACCTTGTCACTACGTGACAGGTGAGCTAAAAAGGCCCCTTTTTTACCTTTGACCTCTAAGTATGACCTTGACCTTTGAGGTGCCAACCTGGGTCATGCACGCAACACATCATCTTATATTGGTTAACATTTCTGCCAAGTGATTTCAAAATCCATCTCAAAATAAGAAAGTTATTGACCAAATACAAAAAAAGGCCCCTTTTTTACCTCTGACCTCTAAGAATGACCTTGGCCTTTGAGGTACCTACATGGCTCATGCGCACCACACATCGTCTCATGGTTGTAAATAATTATGCCAAGTATTTTTAAAATCCATCTCAAAATAAGAAAGTTATTCACTAAATACGAAAAAAAGGCTCCTTTTTTGACCTTTGACCTCTAAGTATGACCTTGACCTTTGCGGTACCGACCTGCCTCATGCCCACCACACATCGTCTCATGGTTGTAAATAATTATGCCAAGTAATTTTAATATCCATCTCAAAATAAGAAAGTTATTGACCAAATACGAAAAAAAGGCCCCTTTTTTGACCTTTGACCTCTAAGTATGACCTTGACCTTTGAGGTACCGACCTGCCTCATGTGCAACACACATCGTCTTATGGTTGTTAATAATTATGCCAAGTATTTTTAAAATCCATCACAAAATAAGAAAGTTATTGACCAAATACGAAAAAAGGGCCCCTTTTTTTACCTTTGACCTCTAAGTATGACCTTGACCTTTGCGGTACCGACCTGCCTCATGCCCACCACACATCGTCTTATGGTTGTTAATAATTATGCCATGTATTTTTAAAATCCATCAGAAAATAAGAAAGTTATTGACCGGACACGATTTGCCAATACATATATACATACCGACAAACTTCCAAGGGAGATAATTCAAAAAGTATAAATGCGAGAGTTATAGTTCTTGCGCACTGCACGTCGTCAAATGCTGATTAATATTTAAACCAAGTTTCATGAAGATAGCTCTAACGGTTTTCAAGTTATAGAGCGGACATGAAAGTGTGACAGACGGACAGACGGACGTTCTCACGATTGGATACTTAAGTGGCTAGGCGTCGGCATATTGACTACTTAAGCGGCAACTTATCTTAAGCGGCAAGCCACCTAAGAGACAATTTTTGCCACTTAAGTACCAAAATAACGGAATAAAGTCCATTTGGACTCACGAATATATACTTAAGTGTCAAACTGTCCAAATTTTTTGCCCCCTAAATGTCGTTTCGTTGGTGCGGACAGACAGACAGATGGACAGACAGACGCCCAAGGGAAAAACAATATGTCTCTCCGAAAAAAATTTTTTCGGGGAAGACATAATTATTAGAAAATTTTTCTTTGACGGGAGTGGGTGAGTGACACCTCAAAACAGGTAACAGAGATAATTAGGAGTCAAAGACTTTGTTTGATTAAGATTTATGTCCCACCAACAACTAAGATCATAATGGAGGCTGAATCTCATCCAAATGTTTGCCATATAAACCTATATTGTGGGTATTCATTAGAACTGCCTTGCCATGGCGGTTCTAAAGAATACCCACAACATATGTTTTTATTGAGAATTGACAAAAAATATCCTTCAATTATCACAAAATACCCATCTTATCAGTTCTGTTGCTATGTGATCCGACAGGGCTAAACAAACAGTGCAGACCCAGATCAGACTGCTCCATCTGATCAGGGTCTACCCTGTTTGCCTGCTCTTGAAGGAGCAGTCTGTCTGATCTGGGTCTACAGTCTTTGCCATTCAGTCTGTGCACCTTTGATTATGAAACAAATTTGTGAAAACTTTAGGAGAATTACAGCAAGTCCTCAAAGTTTCCGAACTTTTAGGATTTTTACACTTTTAGGGTTTTTACGGTATTTTCAGAAATTATGGTACATCAGTTAGAGATTGTTTATAGTTTTTCTGATGAGATTAATTACTTTCAGACACACCCTCATTTTTATTTATCAACTTGGAAACAGCTGAGCCTCTCTGGCTTAGTCATAATGATAATCAGGTAAACACTTATCTTGCTGAATAAATTAATTAAGCCACACCCATTGCTGACTGTCAACCAATCAAAATACTCGAAAAAATGTTTCATTCAAATTTGCAAACTGGTTGACAAACAGTGCAGATCCTAATCAGATGGCTTCTTCAGAAGCCATCTGATCTGGATCTACACTCTTTGCAAAGGGAGAGATTTTCATGTTCAGTGGGATATGGGTTAACTCTTTAAACTTACCCATTTTGAGCCATCTCATCAGGACCTACACTGTATGCAGTCCTGTTACCAGTAATTTGTTTTGTTTGTTTGATTTGAGGTTTAACGTCCCCGTCAACACTGAATAGGTCATTTTGGAGACGTTGCTTCCAATTTTGTGGGACTTTTACCTGACAATGAGATGAAATGACATCTCAAGCCCGGTCGCCAAATGAAACCAATAGGGTTTATAAGCATGGATGGTCGGACTCGCAGTGCTTTGCCTGGGCATAAGCAGTTTATCAGTACTCGTGTATGGAAGTTTCAGCTCTGTGTGGGAGCATCACGCTGCCCATCTATTTCTTCAAGCCCCGGCGGGCATGGGCCGAATCAAAATACCATTCAAATTCGCAAACTGGTTGACAAACAGTGCAGATCCTGATCAGATGGCTTCTTCTGGATCTACACTCTTTGCAAAGGGATTGTCATGGGTTAACTCTTTAAACTTACCTATGCAAATAGTGTAGATCATGATGAGATGATAATGATTTTGGCTAAACTCTACTTTTACAAGAACACACATGCCCTAATTGAATGAGGGAATCGTTCACTTCAGAAAGCGAGGAGTGAAAAGGTTAACCCTTATCCTGCTGAATAAATAAATTTAGCCATACTCCTGTCCATGTCTGACTATATGGCCCCCGCCCATTGGGGCTTGAAGAAATAGACGGGCTGCATGATGCTTCCACGCAGAGCTGAAACCGACCCCACACTGGTAAACCACTCAGTGGATCTAAGCCTGCCCAGGCAAAGCGGTGTGAGTCAGACTATCCATGCTTATAAACCTACTGGTTTCATTGGGTGACAGGGCTTGAGATGACATTTCATCTCAATGTCGGGTAAAAGTCCCACAAAATTGGAAGCAACGTCTCCAAAATGACCTATACAGTGTTGATTGGGACGTTAATCCTAAAATCAAACAGACAGACAAACCAATCAAAATACTTGAAATTCTTCAGAAACCGTCTGATCTGGATCTACACTCTTTGCAAAGATAGGGGTTTGTCGTGTTCAGTGGGATAAGGGTTAACTCTTTAAACTTACCTATGCAAATAGTGTAGATCCAGATAAGATCGCTCATTATGAGCCATCTCATCAGGACCTACACTGTATGCAGTCTTGTTAATGATTTTGACATAACTCTAAATTTACAAGAATTTTCCATATTTAACAGGAAAAATAAGGCTTGACAAATCATGTGAATCATCTAAAGGAAAAAAAGGCTTGACACTTCATGTGAATTATCTAAAGGAAAAAAAGGCTTGACACTTCATGTGAATCATCTAAAGGAAAAAAAAGCTTGACACTTCATGTGAATCATCTAAAGGAAAATAAGGCTTGACACTTCATGTGAATCATCTAAAGGAAAATAAGGCTTGACACTTCATGTGAATCATCTAAAGGAAAAAAAGGCTTGACACTTCATGTGAATCATCTAAAGGAAAAAAAGGCTTGACACTTCATGTGAATCATCTAAAGGAAAATAAGGCTTGACACTTCATGTGAATCATCTAAAGGAAAAAAAGGCTTGACACTTCATGTGAATCATCTAAAGGAAAAAAAGGCTTGACACTTCATGTGAATCATCTAAAGGAAAAAAAGGCTTGACACTTCATGTGAATCATCTAAAGGAAAAAAAGGCTTGACACTTCATGTGAATCATCTAAAGGAAAAAAAGGCTTGACACTTCATGTGAATCATCTAAAGGAAAAAAAGGCTTGACACTTCATGTGAATCATCTAAAGGAAAAAAAGGCTTGACACTTCATGTGAATCATCTAAAGGAAAATAAGGCTTGACACTTCATGTGAATCATCTAAAGGAAAAAAAGGCTTGACACTTCATGTGAATCATCTAAAGGAAAAAAAGGCTTGACACTTCATGTGAATCATCTAAAGGAAAAAAAGGCTTGACACTTCATGTGAATCATCTAAAGGAAAATAAGGCTTGACACTTCATGTGAATCATCTAAAGGAAAAAAAGGCTTGACACTTCATGTGAATCATCTAAAGGAAAAAAAGGCTTGACACTTCATGTGAATCATCTAAAGGAAAAAAAGGCTTGACACTTCATGTGAATCATCTAAAGGAAAATAAGGCTTGACACTTCATGTGAATCATCTAAAGGAAAAAAAGGCTTGACACTTCATGTGAATTATCTAAAGGAAAAAAAGGCTTGACACTTCATGTGAATCATCTAAAGGAAAATAAGGCTTGACACTTCATGTGAATCATCTAAAGGAAAAAAAGGCTTGACACTTCATGTGAATCATCTAAAGGAAAAAAAGGCTTGACACTTCATGTGAATCATCTAAAGGAAAAAAAGGCACTTTTGCGGAAAAAAGACAAAATCCTTGGAAACTGTCATCAGTGCTTTGAGGGTAAGTCTACAAGAAGTAGGGCTCCTACTGGAATGACACATTTTGCTGCCAAGTAGATGCCTTTTGCTACCTACTTTCAGACCAGGTAACAACAACTTGCTACTTGCACAAAAAAAGTAATTTCCAACACTATACAGGGCAGCATCCACATTAGTGGGTCCCTGTCCAGGTAGCTGCCTTGCTGCACATATTGCAGATCTCACACTAGATCTCCAGGAATGTCTATCACAATGGTCAATAGCCAAGAGCTTCCACTCTCTGCAATCCCTCTCTGTCCACTGCTTCCAGGACATGTAGGGCCTTCAAGGCCCACACTTTCCAGTGTTAGAAATTAACTTTTTTTGCAGGTAGCAAGTACTTGCTACCTGGTCTAAAAGTTGGTAGCAAAAGGTACTTACCTGGTAGCAAAAAGTGGCGGTTGAAAATCAGCCCTCCCTCCCACCCATAGAATCATGAACTACTGTCTCTGTCCATAGGGAAGGGTATTTGGCCTCCTAGCCCTTTCCCCACTCAACCACCATCTGTTAACAACTGGTCTTGGGTCAAATTCACTGAATGTTCTTGGACCAGCAATTTTAACTCTCATCAAATCATCCAAGGTTTCAGTGGCAAGTCTACATCTCCAATCAGTTTTAATTTTTTTCATGATGGAAAACCCTCTCTCACAGCAGGCTGTTGAAAGTGGATACAGTTCTGTTAGAAAGATGACTTTCAAGATCTGACTGTAGTCTGAGTCCTCTGTATCTTGGTCTGTTTTGAAAATTCTCTGCCACAGAGCATTAGGGTGGAGATTCTTCAAATTATTGCTAGAGCTCACAAGTACCTTTAGTTCACACCACTGGGCATGCACAACATTGTCCTGCACAGGAGGATGAGTGTGAGAGAAGAGTTGACTGAAGTGCCTGAGAAGAATTCCAAGTTCATTTCTGCCATATAAAATTAGTACATTCTGATCATCAGGCCAATTCCTTGGGTCAAATATCTGAGCAGCTTTATATATATTTACACCTCCCATTATATTACTAAACCTCCTGTCAATAACTGCTAATAAAGAGTTAATAATCCTATCCCTGTCCCCTTCAAAGACACAATGAGCAATCACATTTCTCAAGGTGTATCCCTTATATTCAGCACCATTTACCTTGGCATAGAATGTTTCTAAGTTTGGGCCATTAATTGTAATTAGAGATGTCAGCATAAGCTGCACATTTTCAACTTTCAACACCACACTGGGAACAGTTATATCATCCCGCTGAAAAAGTAGTGATAACTGGGCCATCAAACAAGTCCAGCAGAAAGTATATGTACAAAACAAGTTTATAATGAAGCAACTTGGTATGAATTCCCTTAGCTTTGGCTCTGTCATCAGCTGCATTGCTTGTGTCAGTTGCATAATTTTCCAAATGCACAACTATTTGGCCCCAGTTTTTCTCTAATTTACACAAAGCTCTTTGCTTATGCTCTACCCAACGAGTCCCATTAGCCCTCTCAGGTTTAAGAAAATGTTCCTCCATGAGTTCAGCTATATCCTCTAATTCTCTGAGGCGCTTTGGTGAACCTTTATAGAAGTAGTACACAGAAGTAAGTATGTCAACAATATTGTCCATGTAAGTACCTTTCAAACAGTCTTTTATGGCAAGTTCAAGTCTGTGTGCTAAGCAATGAATTTCAGCTAACCAGGGCACATCATTTTTCAATAATGTAGCTACACCAGTTCTGACCCCCAGCATCACAGCAGCACCATCACTGCCAAAACCTACCAGCTTACTTCGCCACATATCTGGAGTGAAACCAAAATCTTGAAATGCTTTGTCTAAAGCTTGGACTATACCATGTGACTTTCCACTTTCAAGGTCCACCATTTTTAAATATAAGAAGGTTGGATAACCATCAGACATTACCCTGACATACACAATTTCTTTTTCTGTTTCACTTCTGTCTGTACTGGAGTCACATAACACTGAGAAAAAATCTGCACTTATCAGTAAGTTCTTCAGATCATCGTGGTAGATTCCAGCAATATATTCAATAAACAGTTTACATTGTTTGTCATTCTTGTAGCTGTCACCCACCAAAAGACCATTACATTCTTGAAGTTCTAACAACCTAGGAAACTCAGTAAAAGGCTTTTCATAAAATGCCACATGGAAAGCAGTTCGAAAAATTTTTATCATCTTTTCTTCAGTACCCTTTTCCATTTGTTTCAACCCTTTCAGAATTTCAGTGTCAGTATTAGCTTCAATACACTGCCTTGCAATTTTTATTTTCAGAGTGTCTGCATGTTGACCTGACTGGAAATGTTTTTTGACAGTTTCTTTCTTTAAATTACTAGTGCCTATGGAAAATGCAGCAGTTTTATCTTTACCATATAATCGACAAACTGAGCACCAGATTTTTTTGACAATGTCATTTTCACACTCAAACTCCAAATATTTTCCATTCTCTTTGAAATCAGACTTCCACTTATTAACAGTACTTGAATGCACGGCCGATGTGACGGACTGAGATGATTTGGGCTTTTTAGAAGAGTCTTGGATAGCTTTCTCTTGATTTGCAGCAGCCTGGCCATCACCGTGGCTGTCATTTTTCGAAATCGAAAGTAGACAGGTATAAACGAATTGCCGAGGGCGCGAAGATCATCTTCGATCATGCATACAAGGATGTTTATTGGCTAAATATACCTTCATTTGATACATCCGATGACTCGGGTACGTCACTTTGCTCTAGTTTACGCTTGGATAAGAAATTGCGAATATCCATCGTCGCTTTTGTTGTTGGGCGGAAGTTAAAAGCACATGGCTTTTTTGACATGCGCATAGACTCGGGGGTATCCGTCATTTGTCGCTGTCACATGACTCATTAATGCTCGGCACCGCTCATTGGAAATAATGCAGACCGGTTTGAAACGGAAATTATCGGAGATTCACGGAGGTAGTTCTAAATATAGCCGCTAAAAATAACTGCCACCATCAAGGTTAAACGTGATCGGTCGCGTGATTCATTACTGAATACTGAGATTGCTCTTTTCCGAGATTTACGGAGATAAATAAAAAAAAAAAGCTTAGCTTTCTCGAAAAATTAGTGGCAGTCTATTTCATTGAAAATTGGAAAATACTTCAAGCTGATAATTTCAAGGCAAAATACCAGGTAGCAACTACTTGCTACCGACGTTTTGATCATGTAGCAAACTGAATTTTCAGGTAGCAAATTTGCTACTTGCTACCGCTAATTTCGAACCCTGCTTTCCATCAACCTGTATGTCCCAGGCTGTCTTGATTGCACTGTTGAAGCAAACATGTGGATGGTTGCAAGTTCTGGGTGCACAAGAAATGCAGTGGGCTCAAGCGCTTGATAGAGGACCCTGATTACAGGTGTACATGGTGCCAAGGAACTGCATGACCCTTAGATGGCACACCACAGAAGGAAGTCCAAGTTGGAGGTTGTAGCTTCCTTTTGCTACCTAGGTGATATGCTCTCAGCAGCGGGTGGTTGCGACCTTTCAACCACATCACGTGTGAAAACAGCCTGGAAGAAATTCAAGGAGTTGCTACCAGTTCTCTCTTCCCGCCACCTCTCGTTCAAGACACGTGGCCGTGTGTACAGCTCTTGTGTGCGGAGCGCAATGCTCCATGCCAGTGAGACATGGCCATTGACAAAGCCAAACCTCCAACGTCTTCAGTGGAATGACAGGGCAATGATCAGACAGATCTGCAATGTCAAGCCACAGGACACTGTCACCATCAGGTCCAGTGAGTTACTTGAGCGTCTTGGCATTGAGGACCTGGATCTCATCCTGAAAGAGAGAAGGCTCCGCTGGTATGGACCTGTGGAATGCTCCAACGGTGCAGTCAAGACTGCCTGTGAAATACAGGTAGGTGGAAAACGGGGGCCTGGAAGGCCCAAGATGACCTGGAAGCAGCTGACAGAAAAAGATTGCAGAGAATGGATCGATCCTCATGATAGACAGGCTTGGAGATTTGGTGTAAGATCTGCCATGCGTGCAGCAAGCCAGCTACCTGGAAGGGGGCCCACTTATGTGGACCTTGCCCCTGTACCTGCATGTTAATCAAAAATCCATTGATGATAACAGCCAGGTCCTGGATGCCAAGCACCACAATTAGCTCACTGGACCGGATTGTGACAATGTCCTGCACCAGTACCTGACTATCCATCAATCAAATTACTTGCTGTGGGAAACCCCTAAAGGGGTAGGAAACCCCTAAATGGGTATGAAACCCCTATAGGGGTACCTTGGCAAACAGTGCAGGCCCAGATCAGACGCCGCAAAATGCGGCGTCTGATCAGGGCCTGCCCTATTTGCTAACAGAATGTTCCGTCAAAAATAGAATAAAAACAAAAATATAGGCCTGACACCCCTAATATGACAAATGGACTTGTCCAACATACAGCAATGGAAGAGTATACAATAGGATTAAGTATAAGGTCTTACCTGGATTTGTAGCATTCAAGATAACCATATACTCTCCAGGTCTGTTAAAAACTTTCTCCACCACTGGTGAGTTGGTGCTGTATCCTTCCTCCTCTGAAAACTTCCAGTTGAAATATACATTTTCTGTTTCCATGACTACACCTGTATAAAATATAAACAACTTCAAATGAAATTGGGCACCTGCAATGCATAAAGCACGTTCCTATTTAAGTCTGTTTAAACTGGGGGTCTGTTACCTGTGTTAATTGGATTACACCTTTAACCCTTTTTGTACCAAATGGAATCTTCCTCCTTATATATAGGAGGAGTCCATTTCAAAATTTAAGGGTGTCAGGTTATGTTTTTTTTTAAAAAATTGTTTGAAAATTGCTGAACTTTTTGCAAACAGTGTAGGCCCTGATCAGACGCCGCAGAATGCGGCGTCTGATCAGGGCCTACACTGTTTGCCTGCACTGTTTGCCAACTACCCATTTTGAGGTTTCCAGTACAAAATGGGTTAAACAATCAGCTTCTCCAGTCTGTCAGTCAGCAAGCAGCTATACCGGCAGTCCAGATAAAATGGTTATATCCTTTAGACCACATTGCTAAAAATATTGTGAAGTGCTCCAGTCTTTCTTTTACCTCACTAACTAGTTTTGGCCAATTCAGCCTTATCATTTCAGTTACGCCAAAATATTATTGAAATTCCTCAATGGAATCAATGATCCCAAAGAACTAAAAAATATTATCTGCACTATTATGAAGGGCAGGGAGACTTTCTGGTGTTTGTTTTTTAAGAGTGAAGTTCTTCTTTTTCAAACTGAGGGGGGGGGGGTTGTTGTAATACCCTTGATATATTTAACCCTGAATATACTTTCTTATTTTCTTATTTCTGCTCCAAAACCTAGGTTGTAGGTATTGGTTAGAACCGCCTCAACAAGGGGTTTCTAACAAGCACCTACAACTTATGTTCAGAGTATAAATAAGACAAAATATTAGGATTGTTTATCAGAAAGACAACCGTTTTGGAAATATGAAAAATAGAAGTGAAGGCAATGATCAGGAATCAATCCAATTATCCACACCTCTCATCAGAGACACCAAAGGGAAATAAACACACACATGAAACAACTAGAGAGTACTGGAAACATCAATAGCGGAAAGCCAAAAGGACAGTTATTTTCCCACAAAATGACCAATAGGCTACCAATCAGAGACACCAAAGGGAAAGAAACACACACATGAATCAGCTAGACCCTCCTGGAAACATCAATAGCGGAAAGCCAAAAGGACAGATACTTTCCCACAAAAAGACCAGTAGGCTACCAATCAGAGACACCAAAGGGAAAGAAACACACACATGAATCAGCTAGACCCTCCTGGAAACATCAATAGCGGAAAGCCAAAAGGACAGATACTTTCCCACAAAAAGACCAGTTGGCTAGCCAAAACTTAACCCTTGTCCTGCTAATCCCGGATATGCCTTATCTTTGAAACAATGTAGATCCAGATCAGATGGCTTCTGAAGAAGCCATCTGATCAGGATCTACATTGTTTGCCATTCAGATTGTGAATTTGTTGCAATAATTTGCATCAAGTAATCTGATTGGTTGATAATCGGTAGTGGGTGTGGCATATATGAATATTCAGCAGAACAAGGGATAAGATATAAACAATACATAAATTCAAAGAAAAGAACTAAAATAAACCTCAACAGAAGAACTTAACCCTTGACCTGCTGAATATTTAAATATGCCACACCCACTACTGATTATCAACCAATCAGATTACTTGATGCAAATTATTGCAACAAATGAATAAACTGAAAGGCAAACAATGAAGATCCTGATCAGATGGCTTCTGAAGAAGCCATCTGATCTGGATATTCATTGTTTGTAAAATAAGGCATATCCGGGCTCAGCAGGACAAGGGTTAAAGAACTGCCTTGGAAGGGTCAGTGAAAAGTATTTCACTGGAGGGCTTAAAAATTGAACGCGGCTGCAATCCTCGCACTTACTTCCGTCATAATTTAGACAAGTAATTTGTTCAGTCCACATGAAGGCTTCCTAACTCATCAGTGCAACATCTCCGAGAACACAAAAATCAAACAACAACATAGATGAAACAACAATGAGGACTCGACAAGAAAACCATTAAAATGCTGGAGCAAAACAAATCCAACTGTTAGACGCCGATGGGCCGGACCAGACACAGAGCATCAGGTACCAACCATAATTACATAAAATTAAATCTTAATTCCGAGGAAGTGTCTTAGAATCTGAGGCCTGACCCATTGGCATGCAATTAAAGAGGGAAGCAAAGGTACTGAAGTCATTGCAAGTATATATTTTTCTGAATTTATATACTAAGTAACCATAAAATTCGGGTTCTGATAGATCTTGTTGCAGAAGAGATACAAGTCCAAACTAAATTGAAATAACGTATATAAAACTTAGAAAAGGCTTTGCCTAGTCTATGATACCCATGTCCCTGATTGAGAAGTTTAGCATTTAACAATTTATTGTTATAGTCAGTTACATGACTAGACACTCGGGCAAATCAAATTAATTGCAACCAGAGGACCAGTGGTCCTGAACCGCTCACCTGTCTGGTGACAATTTTCCTACTTAGATCAGCAGAAAATGTCATTTACCCTGCTCATAAATTTTAAAATGCCATCTCAATATTTGTTGGCATTTTAAAACTTATGAGCAGGGTAAATTTCATGCTGAAGTGAGTTGAGCGTGAAAAAAGTTTTATAACCTCGGTGCCTATGCTTCGGACTGGTCCCCTTTTTGTCTATTTTCAAGTAGAAAATAATAAAAAAAAAAAACAATAACAACCGACGCTTAAAACTATAAACAGCCTTTATTTATTTATTTTTATTAAACTCTGCACAAAATCAAATAGTTATAAGAAAAATATATAAATATATAGTTGTGGTGGCTATCTTGGTCATGTGACCTAGACCATATTGGCAACTTTTCATCTTGGTCATGTGATCTAGACCGTATTGGCATTTTTTCATTTGTTCAACTCACAAAGGCTCCATATTAAATTTCACTTAAATTGGCTCAGCAGTTTTGGAGAAAAAAATATCTGAAATATGGATCCTGAATGACCTTGGTCTAAGGCCAATGAATGACCTTGACCTTTCTCACCCATAGATCTTCATGTATTCAGTTACTTTACCTGATCTACAAATTTTGGTGACACTGTCTTCAATGGTTTCCTATAAATCCATTATTTTCACTTTGCCCCATGCAAAAGCCTAAGTCGGCAAATTTGACATTGCTTTAAAATAGGTTAATGTCAACCCAGGGTCACCAGTTGTACAAACCATGATGGGCCCGAGTACCATATGCTACATGCCAAGTTTCAAGGCCACTGGCGTTATGGTTCTGGAGAAGAAGATTTTTGAAGGCTTTTTACCATATATGATGGGCATGGCGGCCATCTTGGGTCTAAGGCCAATGAATGACCTTGACCTTTCTCACCCACAGATCTTCATGTATTCAGTTACTTTACCTGATCTACCAATTTTGGTGACACTGTCTTCAATGGTTTCCTATAAATCCATTATTTTCACTTTGCCCCATGCAAAAGCCTAAGTCAGCAAATTTGACATTGCTGTAAAATAGGTCAAGGACAACCCAGGGTCACCATTTGTACAAACCATGATGGGCCCGAGTACCATATGCTACATGCCAAGTTTCAAGGCCAATGGCCTTATGGTTCTGGAGAAGAAGATTTTTGAAGGTTTTTTACCATATATGGGCATGGCGGCCATCTTGGTCATGTGATCCAGACCCCGCGAACAAACTTTCGTTCCCCCATCCCACTGAGGCTCCATATGAAATTTGGCTTTGATTGGCCCTGCAGTATAGGAGAAGAAGATCTTTGAAAATGGTGGACAGACGGACAGACGACGGACGGATGGACGACGGACCATGGCTATACTATAAGCTCACCTATGAGCCTAAAGGCTCAGGTGAGCTAAAAATATAAACTCCATAGGATGCTGCATGAGGAACATCATCATCCGAGAAGGGAAAATTTACAATCTCAAAATCATCGCCTTGATCCTAAATGCAGGAAAAAGCTATCACTGATTTGTATGGAATTCAGGTAATAGTTATTTATAGAAAATAGCCATAATTTTCTTATCACTGTGACATCAACAAAGCTATGTTTGAAATATGGGCTGGGATCATGTGCTGGTACATTAGCAAGCAAGGTAGACCCAGATCAGATGCCAAAGAACACAAAATCTGACCTTTGATCAGGATCTACACTGCTTCATCAAATACAGTAATTTTCAGGTTAAACAGACAATAGGCCCATAGGCCACTATGTTCACCAGAGGCCATGTGGTTTATACCATATACAGGCATATGTGACTAAAACCTCAGGAATAATGCCACTTCATGTAATTTGGTTTCAAACAGCACAGCAGTTTACTGGAGAAGACAAAATATCCAGGACAAAGGTCAGTAAATGACCTTGGCCTTGGGAATTGATAAACTTCCATTCAGTTGATTGCAAATATCATTTCTGATGCCACAGGCTACCATGCAATCAGAAATAGCCACTGTGTTGTCTTTTTTCCTAAAAAAAGTCTAGGTTACCAAATTTGACTTTGACATAAAACAGGTCAAGGTCAAACAAAGGTCATCATTTGAACAAACTTGGTAGGGCCAGAGTCCCCATCCTGCATACCAAGTTCCAAGGTCATTGGCAATTTGGGTTCCTGAGAAGATTTTTAAAGGTTTTTACCATATATGGGCATGGTGGCTATGTTGGTCATGTGACCCGGTCCTTAAGAACAAACTTTCGTTCCCCCTCCCCACAGAGGTTCCACATGTAATTTGGTTTAAATTGGCCAAGCAGTTTCAGAGGTGATATTGTTTGAAAATGTTGACGACGCAGACACAGATGACGATGGACGACCGACCATTGCCTATACTATAAGCCTTTGGCTCTAGTGAGCTCTCTGTTCAGAACCATTTTCCCAGCTCAGTGACAATCAACACAAAAATGCTGTCATCGACTTTATTTATGCTGCTGGAATTTTATAACTGTTATTTCACCTTAATTTCATTAACCCATTTTGTACTGGAAACCCCAAAACGGGTGGTTGGCAAACAGAGTAGGCCCAGATCAGATGCCACAGAATGCCATGTCTCCCATGTCACTAGGGGTCATTTCTTAAAGGAAACAATTTGCTCCAGAGCAAATTCTTTCCTTGAAGAGTAGACCTCTTTTTCAGTGGGACAGGGCTTATAGAAAAGCCAACAGGAAGTCCTGAAAATTGTTTCCCTTTGAAAAATGGCCGATAAATCTGCTTTCCATTTCCCTAAAATTCTTTCAGTGTGCATGGTAATCATTTAACTACAGACACTGCAGATTTTGGCTTTTATTCAACAGGAAATCTTTAACCTGTTGTTTTGTTCTAAGGTAAAAAAAGAAAGAAAAAGCTTGTTATCATCCCACAGGTAATTTCAACTGGGGGAAAAAAGAACCTTGGTTGTATCCTTGGCTTTCTTCAAAAACTGAAGATCGGCAGATAAAATAGACAGAGCTCCAGAAAATAAGACATTTCTAAAGAAAATTGATATGGTTTTCCTCCTAATTTTCAAAAGAAAACATCCATTAAGGGTACTCATTAGTATTGCCTATTCAAGGCAATACAAATGAGTACACACTACACACAAATGTTTTTTTGTTGTTGTATTTTTTAGTATTTTAAGATTCATAGAAGATTACTCCTGATAACCCAGCTATTCAAAGCATAGTGTCAGATGCATTTTGAGTGGATAACTTCTTTCATCTTTCAAAATCTCTCACACGGTGGATGTCCTTTCTGGGTCTATAGATTCCAGTATGAAACTTACCATTTTTCTTCAGAACAAACTTCACAGGATGCCCAGCAACTGGAGTTTCAGGAACCTCTATCACTATATTGCTTAGACCTGGAACAATCCACACTTCCACTGCTTCACTGAGTTCAGAAACTTCATTGTAACCATACACAAAGATGGTATGCTTTCCAGGCATCGGGAATTGGTAACTAGTTCTTACATAGCAGTTCCAATCTTTACAAATTGTGTTTGGAATACGTTTTCTTCCCTCACCAAAATCAAAGTCAAAATTACAATAGTAGTTAACATGACTGTTTGTTGGCTTATACACTGCAATAAACTCAGTAATGTTTCCCAAAAGTGTTTTTGACATTTTATATACAGTTATATGATCTATAGGATCTAGAACTTTAACAGGAGGCTCTATGTCTACATAACTTGAACTAATGTTATTGCCAGCTTGGACCCTGATATCATACAGTCCAGCATTTATCAGTTTTGTCCTTAGAATGGATGTAAAGTTTTCATAGAAAACATGCTTAGACTCAAATTCATTCGGCCCTTCAAGTAGCCAAAAGAAAACAACATCTGTTCCTGATTCTACCTCAGCAGTACATTCCAACAACTGCCCAGTTGGAATAAATTCTTCTAAGCATGACACAGTTAATCCTTGCAGAGGACATTGTGTTACGATATTAGTGCTAACAGAGGATGTACTCAATGCATTTGAAACATTAGCAGTTACTAGATATGCACCTGCTATGTTGAATCTGTAGATCAACTGAAGAGAATTTAGCATAATTTCATGGAACAAAACATCATCTTCCTCATCACTTAATGTGTAAATAGTCCAAATAACAGATACATTGAATTTAGGAACAAACTGAAGAGTAAATTTTGTATCTTCATTGCACTTTGCTACTCTTTCAGATTCAAGTCTGATACCAGCAATTTCCTTTAAAACAAGAATATGCTGTTCTAGTTCTATGTGAAGCTGATTCTGCTCTGCATGTAGCTGACTTGTTTCAACTCTGACAACATCTTCATGGCCCTCCAGACTGTCCTTAAAATCTGCATTCTTGAATATTGAAACACCTGGCTTAAAATGACCTTCTTTGGCAAACTGGTATTGAAATTCCACAACCAACATACAGCCTTCACCATAACTGGCGATAATGTCCATATCTTTTCCATCACCATGCAACACCAATCCAGAAGTGTTTGTGTCCTTTATAGGCACATAGTCTGTGTTACCATCTCCATAGTCAAGCTGAAGAATAGTATCAATCCTCGAGGTTGCCAACACTGACACTATAAAATTTACTGAATCATTAATACCAGCAATAGGAAGTGAGTCAGGGTGAAGTTTTATCTCCAGGTCTCTTAGAACTTTGGCAACAGCAACCTGTAAAATTCATAAAAATCACATCTCTTTTAACCCATATCTTGCTGAATATTCATTTAAGCCACACCCATTTCTGTCTATCAACCAATCAAATTACTTGATGTAATTTATAGGTACAAATTCATAACCTGAATGCCAAATAGTGTAGATCCTGATCAGATGGCTTCTTCAGAAGCCATCTGATCTGGATCTATACAGTTTGCAAAGATAGGGGTTGTCATGAACAGCAAGATAAGGGTTACCATAAAAGCTGTTGTACACAATTAATTTGTGACATGTCAATGGGAAATAAATCTATAAGAGTGCCTTTGGAAACACCAAACCCACTCACAAGAATGAAAAACAAGAGGACCATGATGGTCCTATATCGTTCACCTGAGCTACCAGATTTAAAGTTTAAAGGAAGTTCCAAAGGAAGTTCCAATTGTTACTGATGACAAGGTCAAAAACAGTCATGTTCAGCAATCAAGGGGACATAACTATGAGAGATAGGCCAGCATCACCAGTGAACTTTCATCCCCAACCTACTTAAATTCTAGTTTCAGGAAGATCTGATCAAAACTGAAGGACTTATGGTGATGACAAGGTCCAAAATAGGCATTTCAGCACGGAAGGGGACATAACTCTACAAGTTATATGTCAACATTGTTAGTTTTCAGACTCAATGACTCATTAAAGCGTTTATCCCTACCTTACTCATATGTCTGAGTTTCTGGAAGATCCGTTCAAAACTAAGGTATCTATGATAGACTAGTCTACCTCGCAAGTTTTTAACTAATCCAAGCTGTCATCTCCAACGTACTTATGTGTTATGTTTCAGAGCTGAAAGACTTATGGTGATGACAGGGTCCAAAATGGACATTTTCAGTAAAGAATTGGGCATAACTCTACAAGAAATAGGCTGATATCAGCAGTTTTTGAACTCATCACAGGTTTTATCCCTGACTTACTCATATGTAAGATTCAAGAAGATCAGATAATGACATGATGTATACTCAATCTTGACCCCGATATTGTCAATATGATCATTCTGATCTAGTATGATGATAATTGGACCAAAACTGTGGCCTCCAGAGTACTCACAAAGTTTTTCTGTGATTTGACCTACCGGTATATATAATGACCTACGTTTTGACCAGACATGAACCATATTAAAATTCAACCCACATATTGTCAAGATGATCATTCTGAACAAGTCTGATGATGAATGTACCAAAACTGTGGCCTCTAGAATGCTCACATGTTTTTCTATGATTTAACCTACTGACCTACATTTTGACCTGACATGACCCGTATTCGAACTTGACCCAGATGTCAAGATGATCATTCTGAGCAAGATTGATGATGATTGGACTAAAACTGTGGCCTCTAGAATGCTCACAATGTTTTTCTATCATTTAACCTACTGACCTACTTTTTGACCCAACATGACCCGTATTCAAATTCCACCCAGATATTGTTAAGATGATCGTTATGACCAAGTCTGATGATGATTGAACCAAAAGCTGTGCCCTCTAGAGTGCTCACAAGGTTTTCCATGATTCTTTTACGTCATAACACTTCCGTTCACAGATGAGATGCACGCCTCGCCTGACTGATCTCGCCAGTACGCCTTTGACTGTTGAACTGAGCAGACGTGGTCCGCTTAGTCACTCGTCAATTTGGCACAGAACAAGTTCTGTTCACGTTGTGAATAGATTCAGTAAAGTTCTGTCAATTCTGAAGTATCATATTGAAAGTACTCAAGTATTATCTAACAAATCTGATACTTCAATTAGATCCGTTTATATCAAATGTGATCTTTTCGTTTACGAAGGTAAACGGCTAGGCCCATATAAAACATCGGTCTAAATTACATGTATAACGACAATATAGCGTGATACAGTCGGCTATATTTAGAATTGGTTTTTCCGATAACAAGTTTCGCTTACGTAGTAGGCGCATATTATAAGTTATTGGTACCCGGCGTTGTCGGATAGCAAATATTGGTGACGTATTATACATATTTACATCATCACAACAAAATGGCTGAACAAATGGTGCAGCATAAGAAGGCGCATGGGACTGAGAAAGAAAATGAGGATATCGCGGTCCCAAATGTAGTGACAACAGCATCAACAAGTGGTACAAACCCTTCGTCGTTGACGAAAGGGAAAGCATCTGCTGTCAGGACTAATGCTGCGAATGCAGCTAAACCAAAGTCGGCACACGTGACATCCCACAAGCCTGTAGAAATAGCCCCACCCACTACGTCTGTAGGGTTTAATAAAGAGTGTCTCAATATTCTCCGGGAAATGAACTCTAAACTTTCTAGTACAAACGACAAGGTTGAAAAACTGTATGACCGGGTTGATAATCTGTATGAACAATATGATTATGGCCATGATTATGATGAGGATAATCAGGTGTTTGACTATGACTATGGAAGTGACCCCAATATGGACCCTCTTGATGCTGATCAAGAGGAGGAGATTTCCGTTTCCCTTTCTGAAAAGCGATCCATTCATGAGGTGGACAGTGAAGACGATGTTTTCAGTAATTTCATGAAAAAATTCAAGAAAACTGACAAAGTGGATGTTGAGGTGAGCCAAACTTTGGCAGATATGATTAACAGCACATTTCGTGAAGGGATGCCTGATGACACTTACAATGATATTGTTAAGAACATCCATAGACCGGAAAACTGTTTTGCTCTTAAAGAGACACGGGTCAACGCTGGTGTTTGGTCAGTCTTAAAGCCCCAGACTCAAACAGAAGATTCTAAAATGAGGGGCATTCAGAATGCTATTTGCAAGGCTAGCTGTAATCTTGCGAAGCTTGTCCATAAAGGGAAACTTGATAAAGATTTGAAAGAATGCGGGACTACTGCGTTGGCAATTTTAGGGAAAGCAAACGTTTGGATTAACATCAGGCGCAGAGAAGCCCACAAAAAAGATATGCATCCCAGTTTGCATTATCTGTGCTCACCTAACATTGCATTTACAGATCAGTTGTATGGTGACTCAATGATCAAAGATATTAAAGATATTCAAGAAATAAATAAAATCAGCAGAAATGTCTCCAGGGGCCGTGGCAGAGGTCGCGGTGGTCGCTACGTGAGACGAGGTGGTCGTGGGGCACATAGGGGTTCTGGCTATGGTAGAGGCCTTAACTATGGCAAGACACACCAAATGGTCAGAGAAGGTTCTGGCAACCGCCAGAAATCAGACCAGAAAAAAGAGTTTAAAGCAGGTAGGCTTTCACAGTTTGAAGAAAATTGGAGAAAGCTAACAAATGATTCTAGAATTTTGGATATTGTTAAAAATTGTCATTTGGAATTTAGTCAAATACCAAATCAGAAATCTATATCACAGTCAATACATTTCTCAAAATTTGAGAAAGAAATTATTGATAGTGAGATAGAAAAACTTTTGGAGATGGAGGTGCTACAAAAAGTTATTTATGAAGAAAATCAGGTTCTTTCTCCAATTTTCACCAGATGTAAAAAAGATGGTGAATACCGTATGATCCTAAACTTGAAAGATTTAAATGAATACATTGAATACCATCATTTTAAGATGGATTCATTTGAAACTGCTTTGAAATTGATCAGAAAAGACTGCTACATGGCAAGTGTTGATCTTCGCCATGCTTATTACAGTATTACAGTGGCAAGGGAAGAAAGAAAATTTCTTCGGTTTCTTTGGAAGGATCAAATTTATGAATACACCTGTCTAGCTAATGGGGTCAGCAGTGCGCCCAGGTTATTCACTAAGCTGATGAAACCAGTCTATGCCGCATTAAGGCAAAAGGGTCACATCAATTCGGGATACATTGACGATTCTTTACTTGTAGCCGAAACAAAGCATGAATGTGAACAAAATGTACATGACACAGTATCTCTCATGGAAGAGGTTGGCTTTATGATTCATAACAAGAAATCTGTTTTGATCCCTGTTCAAAATATTGTCTTTCTTGGGAACCATATTGACTCAGAAAGAATGATAGTTTATCTTCCCACTGAGAGGAAACAAAAGATTCTTCAGGCATGTCAGAATCTAAGACACAAGAGCATGACTAAAATAAGAGATGTTGCCCATGTTATTGGCCTTATAGTCTCGGCATTCTCAGCCGTTGACCTAGGACCTTTGTATTATAGAAATTTAGAAAAACAGAAAGTAGTAGCACTTCGTTGCAATAATGGAGACTTTAATGCTTTAATGTCTGTCACAAAAGACATGTTATTGGAGTTAGATTGGTGGACTGCAAATATTTCCTCAACCTGCAGGAAAATTTCTCATGGTCCACCAAAGCTGCACATTATAACAGACGCAAGCTCTTTAGGTTGGGGCGCGATCTGTAACGGCACCCGCATTGGTGGTAGGTGGTCATTAGAAGAAGCAGCACACCACATTAATTATCTTGAACTGCTTGCTATATACCATGCTTTGAGAGCTTTCTGCAAAAATAAAGAAAATATACATATTCAGGTCAAATCAGACAATGTTTGTGCTGTAACATGCATTAAGAAGATGGGTACTATTAACTCATCATGTTGCAATGATTTAACAAAAATCATTTGGTCATGGGCTACCAGGAAACAAATCTGGCTATCTTGTTCTCATATACGTGGTATACAAAATTCAGAAGCCGATTTCGAATCTAGGAATTTCAATGATAATGTTGAATGGATGCTCAAACATGTTGTAGTTGCCCGCATTATGGACATCTGGGGAAAACCAGACTTAGACATGTTTGCATCCAGATTAAATAAACAGTTAGACAGATTTGTATCCTGGAAGAATGACCCAGAGGCTGAAAACACTGATGCATTTTCAATGACATGGTCAGATATATATTTTTATGCCTTTCCACCTTTCAGCCTAATATCAAGATTACTGGCCAAGCTGAGAGAGGAAGAGGGGGAGTGTATCTTGGTGGCTCCCATCTGGGTGACACAAACATGGTTTCCAATTACTATGGAGATGTTGACAGACTATCCATACATTCTTCCGAAGGAACGGAGTCTATTAACTTTGCCTGGGACGGTGAAAGTACACCCTCTGGACAGGAAATAAGTTCTGATGGCTTGTCGGTTATCCGGCAAAGTTTACATGAACAAAACATTTCGTCTCGGTCTACCAAAATTATCATGGCCTCATGGAGGCCAGGCACCCAGAAGCAGTACAACATGTATATACGAAAATGGTTTTTGTACTGCAGTAAAAGACAAATTAATAATATTCAAGTTTCTTTAGATTATGTGTTAGATTTTCTTGCGGAATTATATGAGCAAGGGCTGAAATACTCTGCAATTAATTCAGCTAGATCCGCCTTATCTGCCATTGGTCTGGTAATAGATGGGGTTTCTGTGGGTTCACACCCACTTGTAATAAGATTTCTTAAAGGAGTATATAATCTAAGAACGCCTACTTCTAGATATTGTGAAGTATGGGACGTAAACAAGGTGCTTGATTATTTAAAATCATTATATCCTTACGAGGAATTGAGTTTAAAAACGTTAACGTTGAAAGTAGTAATGTTGATTGCATTAACCACAGCATCAAGATCTCAATCATTACATCTTTTAACTATAGAACATTTGGTTAAAGAGCCTGCAAAGTATGTGTTACATTAAAGTGGTCCTTTGAAGCAAAGTAGGGCTAATTTTAAATCCCCTTTAGCAGAACTTTGCTCTTATCCTCCAGATAAGAGATTATGTGTGTATAGTGCTGTTTCGGAATATCTGAAAAGGACAGAAATAATCCGAGGTGAAAATAAGTGTTTTCTCATAAGCTATATCAAACCTTTCGGTCCTGTAACAAGCAGTACAATAAGTCGTTGGATAAAAACTGTGATGGCTGGTGCGGGTATTGACTGTGAGAAGTATAAAGCACATAGTGTGCGCTCAGCATCCTCTTCAAAAGCAAACATGTGTAGTGTTCCTATTGACAATATCCTTAAAGTTGCAGGATGGAAGAATGCAAAGACCTTTGCTCAATACTATAATAAGAAACTTGAAGATAGTAGTACAGCATTTACTCATGCAGTCCTTACGGAATGAATCTTGTATGTATTCATATGAATTTCATATTGGTGGCATTAAATGGTATTTGATTTACCACATATCTCTTTTTACATTAAGATAACTTAAGCTATTGTCTGCTAGTTCAAAAGTCTCCTTTTTTTCAAAAATTGGAGCTTTGAAGTCTCATCTGTGAACGGAAGTGTTATGACGTAAAAGAATCCCCACAAATAAACGAGACTTACCTTGGTTAAGTTGACGTTTGTTTGGGATTCTTTGTAGTCATATATAACACTGAAGTGATCAGATGCCCACCCAGGAAAAGACTTCTAGTTTTACCCTCCCAAGGGTATGTGTTTTAGCTGGATTTAGTGTACCATCACCGACGTGACTGCACTAGGTTAGAATTTTTGAGAAAAAAGGTTTCCAGCTTTGAATTACTGGCGAGATCAGTCAGGCGAGGCGTGCATCTCATCTGATCACTTCAGTGTTATATATGACTACAAAGAATCCCAAACAAACGTCAACTTAACCAAGGTAAGTCTCGTTTATTTGTGGGGATTTTACCCACTGATCTACTTTTTGACTCGACATGACCCATATTCGAACTTGACCCAGATATTGTCAAGATGATCATTCTGACCAAATCTGATGATGATTGGACCAAAACTGTGGCCTCTAGAGTACTCACAAAGTTTTTCTATGATTTGACCTACTGACCTACTTTTTGACCCAATATGACCATATTCAAATTTGACCCAGATATGATCATTCTGAACAATTTTTATGATGATTTGTCCAAAATTGTGGCCTCTAGAATGCTAACAATGTTTTTCTAAGCTTTAACTTAGTGACCAACTTTTTGACCCGCCAAGACCCATATTCAAACTTGAACCAGATATTGTCAAGATGATCATTCTGACCAAGATTCTGATTGGACTAAAACAGTGGCCTCTAGAATGCTCACAATGTTTTTCTATGATTTATAACCTACTGACCTACTTTTTGACCCAACATGACCCATATTCGAACTTGACCCAGACCAAGTCTGATGATGATTGGACCAAAACTTAGGCCTCTAGAGTGCTCACAAGGTTTTTCTATGATTTGACCTACTAACCTACTTTTTGACCAGACATGACCCATATTTTGAACATGACCCAGATATTGTCAAGATGATCATTCTTACCAAGATTGATGATGACTGGACCAAAACTGTGGCCTCTACAGTGCTCCCAAGGTTTTTCTATGATTTGACTTAATGACCTACTTTTTGAACCAACATGACCTATATTCTAACATGTCTGAGATATTGTCTTAATGATCATCCTGAGCAAGTCTGTTGATAATTGGACCAAAACTTTGTCCTCTAGAGTGTTCACAAGTTTTTTTCTATGATTTGACCTAGGGGTACATCTAGATATGGATATACCGGTAAACACCGGTTTACCGAAAATAAATATCGTACTATGGTTCACTTTTGCCAGTAACGGTACAAAGACTTTTACTTTGTGTCCTGTTTTGTTCATTTCTCTCTAAAATCAAAAAAAAATCTCCGATACTTTCTGTAAAATTGGCGTAAAACAGACATGTTTTGTAAACTGGAAGCATTATAAAACCAAATACTGCAATGACCAACAACAGAAGCATCAATGTTTTCACTGTTACTGGCATAAGTAACATAAATTTAGGCTCCAAATTTGAAATTCATGTGTGTATTATAATGAGTTTAATGATAACAAATTGAGATCGTAACCTTGTTATTCCATGCTGATTCCAGCTAAATGACAGAGTTGTTTACAAAAACTGAACACACGTTTTTCAACTTCCGGCAGTACAGACGCTGTCGTAAACAATCAATTTCATTGGTTTCTCAAATTATCTGTACTTATCAATGAAACTTCTCAAGTTTCTCACGTATGGCCAGCCAGCACATGGGTTTACTCGCCTTTTTTACATTGTCTCAAGTATGTTTCTTTGCAAAAACATCTGATTTCTGAGTTTTTTTTTTTTTTTTTTTTGGCATATTGTGATATTAGTTGTTGTTTTTTTTTTTGTTTTTTTTGGCATATTGTGATATTAGCTAGCCACCTTTTGTATGATGAACTCCCGTTACTTTTCTTGGCAAAAAATTTGATTTCATAGCTTTTTTTTTTTCCACCCTCAAACACAACAAAATGATTAAGCAAACCTTCAGTACATGTTTTCAGCTAGCATGTGGCTTTTCCCACCTTTTTTAGATGATTTCAAGTTACGTTTTTCTTTGCAAACAAACCTGATTTCTTTGGTTTTTATTTCAGTCTCGGATGCAACAAATGATTCAGCAAATATCACTAAAAGAATTTCTTATTTTTCTGCCGATCTTTAGCCCAAAATCATGGCGTGAATTATATGCAAATGCGAGCTATACATAACCGCAAACAGTATACATATTCACACTGGTAAAGGCAAGCGCGCAGGGTAAGGAACAAACACACAGGATAAGGAAATTTTTCCGATCAGGATAAGCAAGAAAATGGTGGAATCGGCATCACATGTGCAGGTTTGTTGTTGTTCTAGATCTCGTGTTATGGTTACTTATCAATGGGGCTGCTCTCATTAGCTTCACGGTAGACACATATTATTCACGAATTTATCTTCGATGGTCCGAATTCAACAGGTACAGCCAGTTAAACGGAGAACTGGACACAGTGAAGCTACTCAACCACGAAATCTCATTATTTTACACGAAACACTCTTCTGCGAAGATGACATGCACTTTTTTGTTGGTTGTAGATATACACATGATAAATCGGACTGTTGCAAATACGATTTAAGGAAAAATTGAAATTGGAAGGCCCACAGTGAGAAATCCTCGTTCTATTTTCAATACAACGCCTATGGGCAAGGAAATGGGTACAACGCATATGATAAGACACAAAATTTAGCAGGGAAAATGGTAGTTGTATGGTCGTAGCTCTAGTAAATTTCCATCTCAGATTAGGTTTTCCGATATTAATAATTAGTCCTACATAGTTTAAAGCACCAATTGTGACCTTTAAAAAACGTTCAAAATTTGTGTGACTTGTCTTGGCATGTGCAATGCTCTGGTTCTAGCAATTTATGATAATCCCCTATGGGGGATAGATGGATTGGGTTCATCGCGATCATGATTTAGAGAAATGATATATATGTCCATGCAGTATTTCTTGTAGAAAATTGTATGTTTGTTCTTTTGCTGAAAATAAGGTAGATAACCTCGCCATATTCGTGAGAAATACCTATTGCATGGTCATTTAAGAGTCTGATATGATTTGGCTCCGTTCTGGCCCCCACTTAAATCTTCTTCAGTGTGTATCGTTTCACTTGCTAACAGGCTTAGGTAATTGAAACATACAGAAACAAATTGTTTCTTCTTCATGTATATTCCAGAGCTACAGATAAGGCGCGTATCCGCGTAAATACGCATTAATTTTCATTAAAAACGCATTGAAAATCGATTTTTCGCGTACCGATACGCATTGGAAAAAACGGGTACGTCATGGTCCCGACGGGTGCAAAATAAAAGTTGGAGTAAACCGACTTCGTTTCGGTAAATCGAGCAACCCAACTTCATATCCGGTTCTACCAAAAGCCGCTGTATAATACGTTGTCTGATTGGTACTTTCGTTTTCGTTCGGCCAATCGTGATTAGAATAACAGATTGGCAAGGGAAATCACTCTGTTGGTTTCCAGTGCAAACAAATGGCGGAGAAATCATCGAAGTCCGGTCGTTTAAGACCGAAAATGCCAGCAAATGCGGGCAACATATTGAACTTCCTAACAAGGAAGGAAGTAACAAACCTCTGTAAGATTGCAAGAACAATACTAGATGATGTGATTAGGGGCTGTTTCCGAGAAATCGAGAAAAAATCCAAATATCATGGGGGCAAAATGTTAGTGAAAAAGCTGTAAAAACGTAGTTGTCTCACTATATATATCATCATCAATATGTTATAAAAACTGACACACTTGGGAATAAAAAGCATATTACACGTATGTGTCAAAATACTCTTTCCAAAAAATTGTGTAACATTTTACTCTTTTAGTAAATTTCTAGGACCTGAAATACCCTTTGAAAAGAAAATCAGGGAGTAAAATACTCTTTGGCCTAAAAATTATCTGTAGCTCTGATATTCAGAATAACTTGAATTTTGATGTGTCTGTATTGAGTTAATAAATTATGACGAAAATATTAAGAGAAGTGTGATAAAAGTATATCCCTTCGAATGAAAAAGACAATAGAAAGTGCCTTTGGAAGCACCTAATTATATAGGTTTCAATTGGCGCATTAATATATCAGGTAGCACTGCTAACCATTTGTACACTAAGTGTGTCGTATCTAGTTACCCCACCCACTTGCATTATCATGGAGATATACGACAAATGAAACATTACAGGATCAAAATGAAACAAGTACCAAATTATTCATTGGGTTCTAACTAAGAACATGAGTAACTAGAATTTGTTTTTCTACAAAAACACAGATGTCTCCCCCGTTTTTCGACTGCTAAGTATAACCTTGACATTGGAGGTATTGAGCTGGGTCTTGTGTGCAACACATCATCTAATGAAGATGAACATTTCTGCATAGTAACTTTAAAAATGTTCATAGAAAAATAAAAAAAGTTATTGGCCGTAAACAAAAAAAGCACTTTTCTACCTTTGACCTCTAAGTATGACCTTGACCTTTGCGGTACAACACATCGCCTCATGATGGTTAACATTTCTGCCAAGTAATTTCATAATCCATCAAAGAATAAGGAAGTTATTGACTGTCCTTTTTTTTACCTTTGACCTCTAGGTATGACCTTGACATTGGAGGTATGGACCTTGGTCTTGCACATGACTCATGGTCCAACTTTCAAGCCTCTAGCTCCAACAGTTTTTGAGATATCTTGCTGACAAGATTTTATTTAAAAAAATTTAAAGGGCAATAACTCTTGAAAGGGGCATAATCCGGATGAGAAAAAAATACGTGTCAGCTTATTTTCCATTAGGACTGCATATATGAAATTTCAAAACCATAGCATACACAGTTCTAAAGTTATGCTATGCATCACTTTTAGGATTCATTACAATGGGCACAAATTACCAAAATGACAAAGGGCCATAACTCGCAAAGTATTTTTCGGAATTTTGTCAAAAGTTAATCAGTTCATATACTCATCACCACCAATATACTCAACAACTTTCAAGGCTCTAGCTCCAATAGTGTTTGAGCTATTTTGCTGACAAGATTTTATTAAAAAAATTTCAAAGGGCTATAACTCTTGAAAGGGGCATAATCCGGACGAGAAAAAAAATACGCGTCAGCTAATTTTTCATGAGGAACCCATATATGAAATTTCAAAACCCTAGCATACATGGTTCTAAAGTTATGCTATGCATCACTTTTAGCATACATTACAATGGGCACAAATTACCAAAATGACAAAGGGCCATACCTCACAAAGAATTTTTTGGAATTTTGTCAAAAGTTAATCAGTTCATCTACTCATCACCACCAATATATTCACCAACTTTCAAGCCTCTAGCTCCAATAGTTTTTGAGATATCTTGCTGACAAGATTTTATTAAAAAAAATTCAAAGGGCAATAACTCTTGAAAGGGGCATAATCCTGACGAGAAAAAAAATACGCGTCAGCTTATTTTCCATCAGCTAGTATTTTTCGGAATTTTGTCATAAGTTAATCAGTTCATCTACTCATCACCAACAATCTATTCACCAACTTTCAAGGCTTTAGCTCCAATAGTTTTTGAGATATCTTGCTGACAAGATTTTATTAAAAAAATTCAAAGGGCAATAACTCTTGAAAGGGGCATATTCCGGACGAGAAAAAAAATACGCGTCAGCTAATTTTCCATGAGGAATCCATATATGAAATTTCAAAACCCTAGCATACATGGTTCTAAAGTTATGCTATGCATCACTTTTAGCATACATTACAATGGGCACAAATTACCAAAATGACAAAGGGCCATAACTCACAAAGTGTTTTTCGGAATTTTGTCAAAAGTTAATCAGTTCATCTACTCATCACCATCAATATAATCTAGAAAATTTTAATTAATTTTCATATTTGTGAGTTATACCTACGATACATCTGAATAGTGCTATCAGTCGGTTCACCCGACAACCGCAGACAAAAAAAGAAAAAAGTACCGGAAGAAGTCCGGTCTTTAGACTCCCGCACCGTTCGGAAGCGTAAGCCAACAACAGGTGCTACAATCAATTTTACCGAAGCAGAACAACGGTAACTGAGGGGAGGTGGAGGGAGTATGATTCAGATGTATCGTAGGTATAACTCACAAATATGAAAATTAATTAAAATTTTCTAGATTTGTTTCGTTAAACCTACGATACATCTGAATAGTGCTGATTGCAACATTAATGGATGGTGGGGCTAAGTAAGAGTAGACTTACCAAGTCGAAGAAAAAGCTTATTTCCGCCGTTAAGACATTGACCATGGAGCTGGGTTACAAAGTCTCACACCGCGAAAAAATTCTCTTTTTCTTCATTTTTTTTTTTTTTTTTTTTTTTTTTCGTTCTTAAAATACCAAGTTTCACCATGTATATACAAATTTACATGATCCTACATGTACATAAGGAAACTGTAAACAAACATCTCTAGGATACAGGCACAACTACTGATTGTGCTGCAACCACAGGGCCTAAACTGGCCAGGCTACTTGCCATTGCAGAAGTTTCTCTCAGATAGAATCTAATAAAAGAATTCTCAGAGGACCAAAACCCAGCTTTGACGACATCATCTAAAGGAACCCTATTAGACCAAGCCCAAGAGGAAGCTAGAGCCCTAACCTCGTGTGCATTGACTGATGTCAGTTCCAAATTGTTAGCAGCATATGCAAGTTTAATGGTCTGAACAATCCACCTAGAAATAGTATCACAAGATATCTCTTTCTCATAAGAATCTAAGTGAGAAATGAACAGCCTCTTACGACCCTTTCTCCTAGGAGTGACCCTGTCAAGATAGATCCTTAAAGCTCTGACCGGACAGAGCAAGGGATTGACATCCTGACCTGTGAGACATGGGACTGAAATTGGACAGCTTACGACTGAGGGGAGCTGGTTTTTTGCAAGAAAACCTGGGAAGGAACACAAACTGACCGAACCGTCTGAAAACTGAGTGCAAGTTGCAGAAAATGCATGCATTTCACTGCGTCTACGACCGGTGGCAAGAGCAGTAAGAAATACAGTTTTGAAGGTTAATTCTTTAAAACCGCAACTCTGAAGAGGTTCAAAGATATCACTGACAAGAGCGGAAAGAACTAAAGCAAGATCCCATTTTGGAAAATGAGCCTTAGTTCTAGGACGTTCCAATTCAAAACTTCTAACCACATCTGACAAAATTGGCTGGTTAGAAAAATCAATCCGAGAAACCTGCTTAAGGGTAGTTGAAATCGCAGAACGATATCCCTTAACAGTAGCGGGTGAAAAGTTCTTATCGTGTAAAGAAATAAGAAATTCTCCAAAATCATTTACAGTAGGACTGAAGGGATCCACTTCCCTGCAGCCACACCAATCCAGCCAAGACTTCCATCTGTAATCATACAGATTGTTGGTGGAAGGTCTCTTCGCTGAGTAGATTCGTCTGGCAACTGATTCAGAAATGCCTGACGCTTGCATGTGTTGTTGCATAGCAACCAGGCATGAAGACGGAACACCTGAGGGGTGGGATGCAACATTCTGGATATAGGTTGAAACAATAGATCCCTCCTTGCTGGTAGAGATAGAGGAGGGGCTATGATCAAGGATAATAGAAGAGGATACCACGCTTGTCCCTCCCAAAGTGGTGCTATTAGACAAACTAAGCATTCTTCGTTCTGAACCTTCTTCAAACACTGAAGAATGAGAGGAAATGGGGGAAAGGCATATGCCCACAGACCCCTCCAACTCAGATTCAGGGCGTCTATTGCATACGCCTCTGGATCCGGAGCGGGAGACACAAACAACTGTAACTTCCTGTTCAGGCGTGTGGCAAACAGATCCAAATGTGGGGTACCCCAAATTTGGAAAATCTGGTCTGCTGTCTGTTGCCTTAGAGACCATTCTGTCTGAACAATGTTCCCTTTCCTGCTCAGGCAGTCGGCCAAGGCATTGAGACGACCGGGTAAATGCCGCGCTTTGACATGGACCCTGTTCTTGGCACACCATAATGCAATCTCTACTGAAAGATTGCACAGAGTGTACGAATGAGACCCCCCTTGCCTGTTGATATACGCCGACACTGTTGTGTTGTCTGTCATCAGAAGCACAGAGTGACCATGTATGTGGGAAGCGAATGCCTGAAGAGCAAGCGAAACCGCTTTCAATTCCAGAACATTGATGTGCTGAGATTTCAACTCTAGGGACCAGGATCCTGACGCCATCAGAGATTCCATGTGCGCGCCCCAGCCCTCTAGACTTGCATCTGTAAACAATTGCAGATCGGGGGTGGGGTGATGGAGAGGGGACATGGACATTAGAAACTCCAAGTCTGTCCACTGCTTGACTGCTTTGACGAACCAAGGACCTAACGGAATCCTGTCGTCCCACAAAGCCAGTCTCTGACACCATCTCTCTTTGAGTTCCCACTGAAGAGGCCTCTTGAATGCCCTCCCCAGGGGTAGGAGATTGGCCATGGACTCCATCTGACCCAGAATGGAATGCAACTGTCGAGCTGTGGCATGTTTGGCTCCTAAGTTTTTGAAAAGTATCTTGCGAAAGGATAGGATTCTCTCCTGTGACGGTCCTATCAAAGCAGCTCTTAGGTTGACTCGAGCTCCAAGAAACTGGAAATTCTGAACAGGAACTAGCTCTGATTTCTCCCAGTTGGGAAGAAAACCTAGATTGAGGATAATGCTCAGAAGCCTTCTGCTGTGAAGCCATGATAGGGTTTCTGATACAGAAGGTTGTAACCAGTCGTCCAGGTAAGCATGAACCCGAATACCCTGACGATGAATGTGGACCAGCACCGTTTTCAATACGCGAGTGAAGACATAAGGACTTACAGAAAGCCCGAATGGAAGAACTCGGAATTGATACAGTTTCCCTTCGAAGAAGAAGCGAAGGTAGCGTCGAGACCTGCGATGAATCAGAATATGAAAATAGGCGTCCTTCAGATCTAAAGACGTTACCCAATCGTCCTTCTGAAGAGCCAGTCTGATTGATTCTAACGTCTCCATTTTGAAGTGAGGACATAGAACAAACTGGTTCAGATGGGACAGATCTATGACTGGTCTCCATCCCCCAGACCTCTTTGATACCAGAAAATCCGGCTGAAAAAGCCTCGTTTTGGATGGAAATCCTTGACTTCCTCTATAGCATGTTTTTGGAGCAATGATGTTACTTCTTCTCTCAAAATCCCCATCTTGAGGGGATCCTGAGGCATGCGAGTACACCACTTTGGAGGGAACCGAAATAGTCGTGGTAGGACACTTAACTGAATGCGATACCCACTTCGGATTATAGAAAGCGTCCAAACATCCAAAGTAATCTTTTCCCAGGCCTCTAGGAAGAAAGAAATTCTTCCTCCTGATGGCAGGTCTGATCTTGGGACCTGATTTTCGTAAGAGCTGGATGCCCTTACCCTTAATGTAGAGACCTGGGAACCGAAGTGGGCACCCCTATGGGGCATTGGGCTTGGTTACTTTACCTCTACCTCTACCCCTGCCCTTACCAGGATTACGAACTCCACTGTTTCTTTTCGGAATTCTGGGCAATCCTTGGGAGACACTGGAGGCTCTGGAAGAATCAGGACCTACTGTGACATTAAGTTCACCCAAAGTTGACTTAGTTGGAGTCTCTGAAACCTTAGGACCTTTTCTCTTGAAGCCAGAAGGTTTATTAGCACCCACAACTGCCATCTGAAGAGATCTATGAGCAAGACCCTCTTTGTACTGTTTCACCACCTCCGGAAACTTCTCTCCAAAAATGGTAGAAGATTCCATCGGTTGTACTCTAAGAGACTGTTTCATGTCTGAGTCTAAATCAGAAACAGCTAAACAAGCATCCCTACGAGCCAAAAGCGGTCCCACAGCCAACCTGGAAAAAATCTCTACCAGGTGTGACTGAGAAATGGCAACAGCCTGAAGATATCTGGAAACCTCAAGCATGTCATCCTTGGAACATGACTCTTGCTGTATAGTCTTAAGCGTACCACACAGAAACATTTCTGAGTGGGAAGCCACTTGTATTCCTGTTCTCGCCAGTTTCTCCCAGTTCTCAAGAGTCGAAAACTGAAGAGTATGCGAAGTAGGAATCGAAGACCCTTGCTTCAAGACATCCCTCAATCCTGGGTTAACAGATGGTGGATCCATGTTAATCATAGGATTTAAAGCTTCATAAGAAGAAGCTTGAAAAATCTTAGGCTTACTGTTTATAGAAACAAAAGAGCCTGTCTTGAATCCTTTTGGATAATTAGGAAGTGGAGACATTGGGACTTCCTCTTCTCCTTTCAAACGCTTATCCATCTTTCCCATAGAAATGGACACACTGCTTGACTGAGGAAGCGCTAGAGAAGTTTCCTCAGCTTCCTCAGGATTTTTAAAAAAGTCTAGAGCCGAAGCTCCAACAGACTTGCTTTTAACTTCTGGTCTAGGACATATGTCAGGGCCTAGTCTAGACCGGAGTTTTGCAATATCCTCCTTGTATGAAAGACTGTCCTTAGGAGATTCTGATTCCCGGTCCTCTTGATCTTCAGGATCAGAATATCCTATTCTCTCGTCTTCCCCAACACAAAGTTGAAGCTGATCTCCTGAATCTTCATGAACAACAGCATGTTGACCAGAAGAATTTACGGTAGAAACAACTGAACTAGGGTTCACATTTGTTGAACCTTGAACAGTTGATGATGGGTTAGGAAAAGTGTCCATACGAGAGGACAATTCCCTCAGAAGATGGCCCTGCTGTTCCACCAATTTCGATAAAGCAGAAACAGCAGGATCATCTAAAGTCCTAGGCCTAGAGACAGACCTAGACCGATGTCTATACTGTCTAGATCGAGAACGCCTAGGTCTTGAACCTGATCTAGATAACCTAGACCTGTGATGCCTGTATCTAGACCTAGATCTCGAGGATCTACGTCTATGACCATGATGTCTATGCCTAGGTCGGGAAAGAGATCTCGACCTATGCCTAGACTTCAGTTTCTGGCTTGATCTTCCTCTAGAATCAGAATAAGAATCAGAGCCGGAATCTGACCTATATCTCTTACTGAGTGAAACTCTAGACCTAGGCTGGATGTCTTGCCTAGGTTTAGAGTATCGAGCAGTAGCCCTGGAACCTGTGTCCTGTTCAACCGACACATAGCTGTCAGGACTAGGTTCCCGTCTGGGCGTAAGTTCCTCACCTTCACTATCGTGTGGCGAATCTTCATGAGCCGGAGAGAGCGAACTCTGCTGAGACTCATGATGACCGCCTGTCTCTGAATTTCCTGAACCAATGGCAGTCGTAACTGGCATATCGGTCGGAAACAGAGAAGTGGAGTCCTTCCCAAGATCTTTAACAGGTACATGGGAAGGATTGTTCTTTCCAGGACCATTTTCAGGAACCTGGGAAGAAGCAAAACTCCTGGGTTTGAAGGCTGCCTTGGCCTGTGCAGATCTCTGTAAACACTTGGAAAATTTTTTCCAAAGTTCATCTGACCAATCCGCACATACCTCACAAGTGGATGTCTGAGAGCATGCATAATTTCTGCATGCCCTACAAACAGAATGGTTATCCCAATATGGCATAATCTTCGCACACTTACCATTTATTCCAGGGCAGTGCTTGTTTTGATGACTCATCCTGAAATGGCTGAAAACAGGACTACAGATCAAAAGAAAATTATACCAGAAGGAATAAAAGCACGCCAACACTGCATGATACCCCACCACTGCAAGATAATATGGTTATAGCCTTGCCCATAATAGTGGTACTTTTAAGTGTTATAGTTATCTGTAAAACTTCACTAAGGCATTCAATATAGTAAAGGAACTACATACATGTATATCAAAAGGGCAGATAATACAATAACCAGAAAAGCAGAGTGACTGTCCTTGGCAATAATATGTGTCCTTTAGTGTTTTAAAATTTGAAGAAAATCCATGAAATGATTCTTAAGTTATTGATCGCAAACTCCAAAAAAAAATTGTGAGAAATTAATCAAGTTATCGGTCGGAAATGGTGTGGATGGACGGACGAACGGACAGACATCGGAGGGTATATTATAATACCCCAGCACTATCGTGTGATGGGGTATAACAAAAAGAAGAAAAGAAAAAAAAGTAATTTCCCGATATAAACATGTAGGCACAATTTGAAAAAAAAAATGTGAAAAATTAATCAAGTTATCGGTCGGAAATGGTGGGGATGGACGGACGGACAGACGGACGGATGGACGGACAGACACCGGAGGGTATATTATAATATCCCAGCACTATCGTGTAATGGGGAATAACAAAAAGAAGAAAAGGAAAAAAAAAAAAGGTAAAAAAAAGGAATGAAAAACAAAAAATGAGAAAAAAAAAAACGAAAAAAAAAAAAAAAATTCATTGCAAAAAGAAAGAAAAGAAAAATAAACGGAAAAAAAAGAAAAGAGAAAACGAGAAAAAAAAGGAAAAAAAAAAGAAAATTCCATTCCTCCACGGGGGTTTGAACTCACGCCCCTCAGATTCATAGCACAAATTAATCCAGTTATTGGTCGGAAATGGTGGGGACAGACGGACGGACAGACACCGGAGGGTATGTTGTAATATCCCAGCACTATCGTGTGATGGGGTATAACAAAAAGAAGAAAAGGGTGAAAAAAAAAAAGGAATGAAAAACCAAAAATGAGGAAAATTAAAAAAAAAAAAAAAATAAATAAATTCATTGCCAAAATGAAAAAGAAAGAAAAAGAAAAAAGAACACACAAAAAAAAAAGAAAAAACGAAAAAAAAAAAAAAATTTCCATTCCTCGACGGAGATTTGAACTCACGCCCCTCAGATTCATAGTCAACAATAGGATTTGTAGTCCAGCACTCTAACCACTACACTGGCAGTGATAATCAATATATTTCATAAATTAAAGGAATAAATGCGCAGAAACTATTTAATGGGAATTGTTAACGACCAATTTTTCGTTAAATGTTAACGCATTTTGTGTATTCACAACACAAAACCTGCTTATTATGGTCGTTTATACATCAGTGCAGTTTCATCCAAATATTCCATATAGTAAAGGAATAAGTCCCCAAAAACCATTTAATCGGAATTCTTAACGACCATAATTCCGTTAAATGTTAATGTATTTTGCCCATTTTCAATCCCAAACCACTCATACCCAATGCCAATGTGTATACAAAATTTGAAGAAAATCCGTGAAAAAATATTCAAGTTATTGATCGGAAACACCCCAAAACCCCTTATTTTGAACTAAAAAGGGCCATAACTCTGTCAAATGTTAACGGATTTTGCCCATTAACAATCCCATACCACTCATTCCCGATATATACATGTATGCAAAATTTGAAAAAAATTCGTTAAAAATTACTCAAGTTATCGATCGGAAATGGTGCGGACGGACGGACGGACGGACGGACGGACGGACGGACGGACATACGGACGGACGGACGGAGGGACGGACGGACGGACGGACACCGGAGGGTATAACATAATACCCCACCACTATCGTGTGGTGGGGTATAAAAACAACAAAAAGAAAACAGAACAAAAGAAACTAAGAACGGAAAAAACAAGAATCCGAACTTATGAACGTAACGAAAATCCCAACTAGGTCGGTAGACCGACAAAGTCAGAATAATAAATAATACAAGAAAACAATATGAAATGGTTTTACTTGATGAGAAAACACTGTAGAAAATAGTCTGCGAACGGGTGAGACCTCGTTTACCCACAACGGCTTCTAAACTCGAGAAAATATCTCTCCGACAAAAACGTGTCTTGTCTCCTGAAGCGCAGAGGTAAAATTGATTGTAGCACCTGTTGTTGGCTTACGCTTCCGAACGGTGCGGGAGTCTAAAGACCGGACTTCTTCCGGTACTTTTTTCTTTTTTTGTCTGCGGTTGTCGGGTGAACCGACTGATAGCACTATTCAGATGTATCGTAGGTTTAACGAAACAAATCACCAACTTTCAAGGCTCTAGCTCCAATAGTTTTTGAGATATCTTGCTGACAAGATTTTATTAAAAAAAAAATTCAAAGGGCAATAACTCTTGAAGGGGGCATAATCCGGACGAGAAAAAAAATACGTGTCGGCTAATTTTCCATGAGGAATCCATATATGAAATTTCAAAACCCTAGCATACACGGTTCTTTAGTTATGCGATGCATCAAAAGCGTAATGGACGGACGAACGGACGAACGAACCAGAACCAATATGCCCCTCAAACTTTTTCAAAGTTGGGGGCATAATAAGAAAGTTATTGACAGAACACAAAAAAGGCCCTTTTTTACCTTTAACCTCTATGTATGACCTTGACCTTTCAGGTATTAAACTGGGTCATGCGTGCAACACATCATCTCATGGTGGTTAACATTTCTGCCTAGCAATTTCAAAATCCATCTAAAAATAAGAAAGTTATTGACAAACACGAAAAAAGGCCCCTTTTTTACCTTTGACCTCTATGTATGACCTTGACATTTTAGGTACCAAACTGAATCATGCATGCAACACATCGTCCCATGACAGTTAACATGTTTGCCAAGTAGCTTCAAATTCTATTTAAAAATAGGCAAGTTATTGACAAAACCCGAAAAAAGGCCCCTTTTTTTACCTTTGACCTCAAAGTATGACCTTGACCTTTGAGGTACCAACCTAGTCATGCGCGCAACACATCGCCTTATATTGGTTCACATTTCTGCCATGTGATTTCAAAATCCATCTCAAAATAAGAAAGTTATTGACCAAATACGAAAAAAAGGCCCACTTTTTGACCTTTGACCTCTAAGTATGACCTTGACCTGTGAGGTACCGACCTGCCTCATGTGCACCACACATCGTCTCATGATTGTTAATAATTATGCCAAGTAATTTTAAAATCCATCTCAAAATTAGAAAGTTATTGACCAAATACAAAAAAAAAGGCCCCTTTTTTTACCTTTGACCTCTAAGTATGACCTTGACCTTTGAGGAACCGACCTGCCTCATGCGCACCACACATCGTCTTATGGTTGTTAATAATTATGCCAAGTAATTTTAAAATCCATCTCAAAATAAGAAAGTTATTGACCAAATACGAAAAAAAGGCCCCTTTTTTTACCTTTGACCTCTAAGTATGACCTTGACCTTTGAGGTACCGACCTGCCTCATGCGCACCACACATCGTCTTATGGTTGTTAATATTTCTGCCGAGTAATTTTAAAATCCATCAAAAAATAAGAAAGTTATTGACCGGACACGATTTGCCCATACATATACATACCAACAAACTTCCAAGGGAGATAATTCAAAAAGTATAAATGCGAGAGTTATGGTTCTTGTGCACTGCACGTCGTCTAATGCTGATTAATATTTATACGAAGTTTCGTGACGATAGCTCTAACGGTTTTCAAGTTACAGAGCGGACACGAAAGTGTGACAGACGGACAGACGGACAGACAGACGCCCGGGGGAAAAACAATATGTCTCTCCGAAAAAAATTTTTTCGGGGGAGACATAATAACAACATATATTTATCTTTACTGTGAACGGGGTTATGGCAATTTAAAGTATGTTCATGTATTGGTAACTGAATTTTTATGCCGGCCTCGGTAGCTCAGCCAGATGCGCGTCTGACTGGTTATCAGGAGGAAGCGGGTTCGATTCCTGCCGGGGTCGGCAACATTCTTTCGAGGAGAATGATCATGAAACTTTTTCTACGGCCATTCTCTACCTTCCGCTGATTCAAGAAGGACACTTGTCAATTTCTAGCGAAAGAATGTGCACTGTACTGGCTAACCGCTTACGTATACGCATGCCCAGGAAAAATGTGGATAGGTAAACTGACCAACTCAAAAATGAGCAGGTCAGTTTACCTAAACATAAGCGGTTAACCAGAATGGTGCACATTCTTGATCAATCTCCACGAAAGAATGTTGCCGACCCCAGTAGGTATCAAACCCACGTCCAGTCAGACGCGCACCCGACTGAGCTACCGAGGCCGGCCTAGAGAGATAGGGGAGACAAAAAATAAAATAAAACAGAAAATACTCAGAAACCTTAAATTTATTTAAAAATTGTGTCTAAAACTTGTGTGTGCAGAGTGATCTTGATCCACACTGTTTGCAAACATTTTTCAAAACATTGTTGTGGGTACAGAATACACTGTTGCCTCATCCGAGGCGATTATATCGTGCAGCCACAACATAAACTACTGACAAGAAATAAGGAAAGTTATCCCAAATTATCTTTGGAACACATCCTAACAAGGGTTTGTTTTACAAAATCCTAAAAATATGTTGTGGGTCCATGTTAAGAGTTAATGAAAAGTATCACAATGTACACGAACGAACACCCGCCCAAAGGGGCTTGAAGAAATATATGGGCTGCATGATGCTTCCACGCAGAGCTCAATCCGGCCCATACACTAGTACTGGTAACCCGCTTAGAGGATCAAAGCCTGTCCAGGAATCGCGGTGCGAGGCGGACCGTCCATGCTAATAAACCCTATTGGTTTCATTGGGCGACAGGGCTTGAGATGTCATTTCATCTCAATGTCGGATGAAAGTCCCACAAAATCGGAAGCAGTGTCTCCAAAATGATCTTTACAGTGTTGACGGGGACGTTAAACCTCAATCAAACGAACAAACAAAACACAATTTAAGTGTGAAAAAGGTAATTAAGAAAGCAAGGAAACATGACCAGTCAATAAATGAGTCAGCCCGTTAACCAAGTGCGAATTGATCTTGTCTTCTAACAAGTTTAAACAAAATCATTAAATTTATCCATTTTTTGTATAGTTATCAATTAGTATGTCTCTGCTACTAACGATTTTGACCAGTCATAATATCACAGCCTTAAAGGTATAGTTTAAAAACAAAATAAAATTTCTAATTGATTTTAATTAAAATCTTCTTTAAAATGTTCCTTCCACAAACATTACTGAAAACAAACCCAAAACAATAAATTGTCAATTTGAACTGGGCATTATATTAACCTGGCCAAATTGTCCTACCCAATATTTTTTGCTAGCCAAATTGTCCTTGGCCGAATTGTCCTAGGTCAAATCGTTCCGGCCACATCGTCCTAGATTCATAGTGGGGTGAGGATGCATTATATTGCTAGAACCAGAGCATTGCACATGCCAAGACAAGGCACCCAAACTTTGAACGTTTCCTAAAGGTCACAACTGGTGCTTTAAACTATTTTGGACAAATTATTAATATCGGAAAACCTAATCTGAGATGGAAATTTACTAGAGCTGTGACCATACAACTACCATTTTCCCCGGACAATTTTGTGTCTTATCATATGCGCTGTACCCATTTCCTTGCCCGTGAGCGTTGTATTGAAAATGGAACTAGGATTTCTCACTGTGGGCCTTCCAATTTCCAATTTTCCTTAAATCGTATTTGCAACAGTCCGATTTATCATGTGTATATCTACAACCAACAAAAAAGTGCATGCCCAGAAGAGCGTTTCATGTAAAATAATGAAATTTCGTGGTTGAGTAGCTCCACTGTGTCCGGTTCTCCGTTAAACTGGCTGTAACTGTCGAATTCAGACCATCGAAGATAAATTTGTGAATATTATGTGTCTTCCGTGAAGCTAATGCGAGCAGCCATATTGAGTAGTAACCATAACACGAGACCAATAACAACAACAAACCTGCACATGTGATGCCGATTCCGCCATTTTCTTGCTTATCCTGATCGGAAAAATTTCCTTATCCTGTGTGTTTGTTCCTTACCCTGCGCGCTTGCCTTTACCAGTGTGATAGTGCTATTCAATAAGAGTAGGTGTCATTTTTCAATAATCAGTACGGGTCCATCAGTTCGTGATCTAGACTAGCTACTAGTCTGATTATAAAAGTCTGATCATTTTTGGTATTTTTTATTAAAAATTTATCACCTTGTTAGTAATGACAAGTCTATTTCGTAGAGTCTCAAATCTTAGGATTATCATTGTCCCAGAGAGACTGGTTAGCACAAAAGATGATTTTAATTCCATATTATTATTTTTAACCCTTATCTTGCTGTTCACAACAACCCCTGTCTTTGCAAACAGTGTAGATCCTGATCAGATGGCTTCTGAAGAAGCCATCTTATCAGGATCTACACTGCTTGACATTCAGTTTATGAATTTGTAGCAGAAAATGACATCAAGTAATTTGATTGGTTGATAGACAGAAATGGGTGTGGCTTCAATGAATATTCAGCAAGAGAAGGGTTAACCCCTAGTTGATTGGCTGTTCATGATCCTCTGAGGTGTTCTTGTATACTAACAAGTAAGAAAGAATTTTAAGCAGAAATGGTGAATTTCGTTTCCCACTTGATTCCCTAAGAAGGCCCCACAGAGATGCGCAGCATTCAACCGGAACCGATCATAGCGAGGCAATAACCAGAATCAGCAACATTTACATTAATTATCAGAGGCTATTTTTCGTATCTTTTCAAGTTAATTACGCTTAGATTTAATTCAATTTAGCAGCAAAAACATTTACATAAATAACTTTAAGTGTAGGAATACAAAATTGGTGTGGTAAGTTTGATTTACTTACTTTTCAGCGAAGTTTCTAGATCGTCAAAGACTTTCAGGAGTGGGCATTGCACCGCCATCTTGCCTCTTGGTAGGATAAGACGGAGTTCTTTGCCTATATTGATCTGTCGTAGTCATTTCCGGCTGCAATCCCGGTTGCACTTGACTTAAGTCGTGTCGTAAGACATTTTCACGTGTGTCAATTTGACACTGTGATTGCCGGAGATTCGGAGATTATATTTCGAATCATTGGAACAATTTTGTTCTTTGCTCTATTGACTATAAATAGAACTAATGACTACATAGATCTATTTTTATTTGCAGCGACATTAACGCGATTACTGCAATTTTTGACAATACATTCAGTCGCATTGCAAATGCTCAGCCTTGGCAGGCAGCGAAAAAACCGTAAGGTTTGCCCAAAATTATCTGCAATCGTTTTAAAAACGATTTACTTGGGTTTTTCAGCGTGAAACGCTTGGCGATATCGCCTGTTGACTTACGTCACTGGGGAATACCCAGCCTCGTTTTGGTAGATAAACTTCACGCAGATTGACGTCCCTTGGTTGATCTATTTTTAGTAACAAATGCGTGAAAATTCGATTAAAATCGTTTTAGAGAAAATTAGCGCTTTAAAATTAATTTTAAAGGCTGTAATCGATAGAATAAAATACAACTGTCGATTTATAATGAATTTCCCGTCTTTTACAGGGCAAATATGTCCAAAGAAGGGGCGGAAAGCCAGGGAAATGAGAATGGCCCCGGAACCACTTCCCGCATAGACAAATTGTTTGGGAAATTCGACACAATGACAGAGAACATAAAAACCTTGGCATTGGCAGTCCAATCAATCATTCCCGCCGTGGAGGACTTGCAAAAAAGGAAAGAAGCACCTACTGAAAATGACGATGTGGCGAAAAAACGGCCGCGTACCGAGCCAACTCCGTCGACATCGGGGACCAATCCCGGTAGGACGAGTCCATTACCATCAACGTCGGGGACTCAGAGTCAATCTAAAGCCACTGATCATGTCATTTCCGATGAGGACGACGATGACGACGACGATAATGACGACGACATCGATGGGTTTATGGAAGAAAAAGAAGATGGAGAGAGCGACCGTGAGAAACTTGACATGATTGCCGACATTGAACAATTCTTTGAAGGCCAAAGCGAGACTGGCCCGGCAGTCGATGAACGGATTGCAAAAGTTACAGAGAAGGCCCTCAGAGGGGAATTTACCAAAAAAGATGAAGAAAAACTGATCGAACTGAAAGAGAAACATAAACGACCAGAAAATGTCAAAAACATGCAAGTGCCAAAGATTGAACAGTCGGTATGGAGAGACTTAAAGAGAGATACCAGAACTGGGGACTTTGTGCAGATCAAAGCACTGGACAATTATAACTATATCTTGACTCCACTGGTAAAAGCTTTGGACTTGTTTAAGTCCAAAGCAGATCAGGAGAAGGCAGTGGGGTATGTGGCAGATGCATACAAAATGATTGGGTTGATGGTTAAAAATGCCAACACCGCGCGACTTGACAGGGTCAAGAAAGAACTTCACCCAGACTACAAGTCGTTGTGCGACCCTAAGAAGACAACGGCTACATTACTATTGGGTGAAACATACAACGAAGAAATGAAAAAGGTGAAAGAGAGTTCCAAGAATTCGGCATTTGAATCACCTTTTTTATCCAAGAGGGGAGGCTACAATCAACACAAAAAACCATGGAAAGCAGCCTCCCAGTATCAACATCAATCACAAAACAACAACAAAAGCTACAAAAACAACTACATCAAGAGGAGCCAAAACAAGGGTCTCAACAAAAAGAAATCCAAGTGGCAGAAGAAATAGATGTACGTATGAATAATTCTTTACCTTTCAAGCTTTTGAACACAACCGAAAATTTTGTGGCGGGAAAAACTAACAATTTTAAGGAAAACTGGTATAAATTAACTAATGACACCTGGATAAGAAACACTATATGTGGGTATGAACTTGAAATAGAAGATCAACCAGTTCAAATAAGACAGCCAAAACCTTTAAATTTTTCTAATGAGGAACAAGTTTTAATTGACTTGGAGATTGACAGGTTTTTAGAATGTAAAATTATTGAACCAGTCATTGATCATGATCCAAATGAATTTATTTCAAACATTTTCTTTAGGCCAAAGAAGGATGGGAAGATTAGGATTATTTTAAACCTTAAAACATTCAATGCAAACTATCTAGAGAAGCAACATTTTAAAATGGAAACATTAAATTCAGCAATCAGTGCCATGAGGAAAAATTGTTTTTTCGGTTCTGTTGACTTGGCTGAAGCCTTTTATTCCATACCTATCAGGGATTCTGACAGGAAATATTTTCGATTCTGGCATCGAGATAAGAAATTTCAATTTACTGCATTAATCATGGGATTGACACACTCTCCACGGGTTTTCACAAAAATTCTTAAGCCAGTTTTTGCTCATCTGCGGGCCAGAGGACATATTAGCTCAGCGTATATTGATGACTCTTGTTTACAAGGATCCACATATAACAAATGCTTACAAAACATTCATGAAACAATACAACTCATGGACTCTTTGGGTCTTACTGTCCAACTAGGGAAATCAATAATAAAACCCACCCAGAAAATTGTATTTTTAGGGTTCTTGTTATGTTCTGTCACAATGTCTATAAGATTACCTCCAGAAAGGTGCACGGCTATCATTGAATTATGTCAAGAGGTCTTAGAACAGAAAAGAGTCACTATTAGAAAATTTGCCAAGTTGATTGGAAAATTAGTGGCAGCAGAACCAGGCATAGAATATGCCCCATTGTATTACAAGCCTTTAGAAAAACTTAAAGAAGAAGAACTTAAAATACATAGTGGCAACTTTGACAGTTTCATGACCATCCCTAGTCAAATAATACCTACAATTGAATGGTGGATCAATAATGTCAAGTCCAGCTATAAGCTTATTTCACATGGATCCCCACAAATAATATTATATTCAGACTCATCCACAACAGGATGGGGAGCATTCAATAAGACATTTGACATTCGAACGGGAGGGGAATGGTCAACAGAAGAACAAAAGTGTCACATCAATATTTTAGAGCTCAAAGCTTGTCAACTTGCTTTAAAAGCATTCTGCAAGAATTCTTATGACATTCACGTGCAGGTCTTTATGGACAACACGACAAGTTGCTCATATGTAACCAAATTTGGTGGGAGATCAGATGAATTAAACATATTAGCCAGGGACATTTGGTTTTGGTGCTTAAGCAGAAAGATACACTTAAGTGTAGCACATGTCCCTGGCATTGACAACCATGAAGCCGATGAGGAATCTAGGAAAATCAATGATGATACGGAATGGTCATTGAAAAATAAAGTATTTGATGAGATTAAATCTATATATCCAGAAATGTCAGTTGACTTGTTCGCATCACGCAACAATTATAAAATTGCAAGATACGTTTCACGAAGACCTGATCCGGAGGCTTATGCAATAGACGCTTTTACAATGACATGGTCTAATGAAGTGTTTTATATGTTTCCTCCTTTCAGTCTGATAGGGCGGATACTGCAAAAGATACAGGAGGATGGAACAGAAGCCGTTCTTGTGGCTCCACTGTGGAAGACTCAGAGCTGGTGGCCGAGTCTCATGGCCTTGATATGTGGGAAATGTTACCAGATTCGACAAACAAAGCAAAATCTATACCTTCCGCACGACGTAGACCGAGAATACCCACTCAAACGGTTGAACCTGGGTGTTTTCTATATATCAGGAGAGAACTCAAAAAACGTGGAATTCAAAGGGACGCAAGGGACCTCATCCTCCAGTCCTGGCGCGATGGGACAAAGCAAAAGTACAACACATATATCAGTCAGTGGCTCAAATTCTGTACAACAAAACATATTGATCCCTTTAAACCCGAACTCAAGTTCATTCTAATGTTTCTGACAGAGTTATATAAAAAGGGTTTACAATACAATTCCATAAATGTAGCACGATCAGCACTTAGCAGCTTCTTGAAAATTTGTGGAAATTTCGATATTAATGCATTTGAAGAGGTTACTAGATTCATGAAAGGTATTTTTCAATCTAGGCCAGCTCTGCCGCGGTATGAAGAAATTTGGGATGCAAATATTGTTTTACAATATCTGAGCTCTTTTCAGAATACCACATTACTACAAATCAGTTGCCAATTGTGCATGTTGTTTTTACTTTCTTCCGGTCAGAGATGCCAGACTCTTCACCTTATTGAAATTCATGATATTAAAAGGTACACGGATAGAGTTATCATATACCCTAACCATTTACTTAAACAATCAAAACCTGGACAACATCTCCAATTATTGAAATTTGAGAAATTTCCCAAAGATAGAAACTTGTGTTTCGTGACAATATTGGACGAATATTTACGGAGAACTGAACATTTACGAACAGGAGAAAAACTTCTAATCAGCACTGTCAAGCCTCATAAAGGGGTATCAAAAGACACTGTAGCACGGTGGATCAGAGAAACAATGGTCAAAGCTGGTATAGACAATGTTTACAAGCCGCATAGTATTAGGGCAGCCAGCACATCTAAAGCTAAGAAAGTGGGGGTCCCACTACAGGTGATCACCAAAACTGCAGGCTGGGCCAATGCAAAGGTGTTTGCCAAGCATTATGACAAACCCATTACAGACAATGCTATAACTCTTCAGCAAGCAGTTTTGGGTGATTCACCATTATAATCATATAGTAATTATGTACTATCTGTTCTTATATGGCTAATTTACATATTATGGATGGGTCATTCAGTTATTAAGGTTTCATAGCTCATATTAGTAATAACACAGGTTTACATATTGCTGCGTTGTTAGTTGTTCATATTGTTTAAAATTGGAAAGAATCATCTCTAAAATCTCTGTGGGGCCTTCTTAGGGAATCAAGTGGGAAACGAAATTGGAAAATTGAACGAGACTTACCTTCGTAGAGGGGAAGTTGAAGTTTAATTGAAATTTCGTTGACCACTGATTCCTAAGAGGGCACACACCCACCCACCCATCCCTTGGGTTATTGATTCTTTCAAATTTTATACGAGTCGAGACCTTCTCTCATGGAAGTCACATGAGACAACGTCTTGACATAGTCTCTGAAAAATGATCGGTTCCGGTTGAATGCTGCGCATCTCTGTGTGCCCTCTTAGGAATCAGTGGTCAACGAAATTTCAATTAAACTTCAACTTCCCCTCTACGAAGGTAAGTCTCGTTCAATTTTCCAATTTCTGTTGTTTACTTCGTCAATGAATCTAGTGAAAAAGTTTAGGCCCAGCAATTTCATATCTCTTAAATATGGCCTTATATTGCATGAGTTAATGAACTTAGGACAGTAATAAGAGAGTAATATAATATACCGTATTCGCCCTAATTACCGCACATGCTCCTATAAGCACACACCAAAGCTATTTTTGACAAGGAAATGCATAAGTGCACACTTTACAGTAACCTCCCCTTGAAGCTCTCACAGTAAATCTATAAAAGCTTACTGTTATTTCTTCAACACTGAAGGCAATGCTTAACCCTTATCTTGCTGAATATTCATCGAAGCCACACCCATTTCTGTCTATCAACCAATCAAATTACTTGATGTAATTTATTGATACAAATTCATAAACTGAATGCCAAACAGTGTAAATTCAGATCAGATGGCTTCTTCAGAAGCCATCTGATCTGGATCTACACTGTTTTCAAAGATAGGGGTTGTCGTGAACAGCAAGATAAGGGGTAAGTATCCTTTTCTGCCCCATTAAATATCAGTATGCATCATCTCGGAAGCTATTGTTTTCGTATCAGGTGTGCGCTAATAAGGTAGATTTTTCACCGCAATTTTTTGACACGATTTTGAAACAAGAGGGTCATGATGGCCCTGGATCGCTCACCTGATCCAAATGATAGAGTAACAAGTGGGCCTCGGGGAGGGCCATTATTGACCCCAGGGCTACAATGTGCATAATGTTGAGGGAGGTCTAAAAAGGTGAAGATTCATACCAAATATCAACAAAGGCTATAATTTGAACAATCTTGACAAAGGTCCACTAGATGAAGCTACACACCAAATATCAAAGACCTGGGACTTGGGGTTTCAGAGAAGATTTTTTAAATCTATTCCCTACATTAGCCTATGTAAAACCAAATGGCCCGGGGCGGGGGCATTTTTGGCCTCAGGGCCATAATTTAAACAATCTTGATAGAGGTCAACTAGATGAAGCTTCACACCAAATATCAAAGACCTGGGCCTTGCTGTTTCAGAGAAGAAGATTTTCAAATATTATCTCTATATATAAGTCTATGTAAAACCAAAGGGCCCTGGGCTGGGGGCTATAATTTGAACAATCTTGGTAGAGGTCCACTAGATGAAGCTCCATACCAAATATCAAAGACATGGGCCTTGTGGTTTCAGAGAAGAAGATTTTTTAACATTTCCTTATATAAGTCTATGTAAATTGTTTGTTTGATTTGAGGTTTAACATCCCCGTCAACACTGTAAAGGTCATTTTGGAGACTTTGCTTCCAATTTTGTGGGACTTTTACCCGACATTGAGATGAAATGACATCTCAAGCCCTGCCGCCAAGTCTATGTAAAACCAAAGGGTCTCAGGGTGGGGGTATTTTTGGCCCCAGGGCTATAATTTGAACGATCTTGATAGAGGTCTACTAGATGAAATTTCACACCAAATATCAAAGACCTAGGCCTTGTGGTTTCACAGAAGAAGATTTTTAAAGATTTTCCCAATATAAGTCTATGTAAAACCAAAGGGCCCCAAGACAGGGGCCTTTTTGGTCTCAGGGCTATAATTTGAACAATCTTGGTAGAGGTTCACTAGATGAAGCTTCATACCAAATATCAAAGACCTAGGCCTTCTGGTTTCAGAGAAGAATATTTTTAAAGATTTTCCCTATATAAGACTATGTAAAACCAAAGGGCCCCGAGGCGGGGGCATTTTTGGTCTCAGGGCTATAATTGAACAATTTTGGAAGAGGTCCACTAGATGAACCTTCATACCAAATATCAAAGACCTAGGCCTTGTGGTTTCAGAGAAGAAGATTTTTCAAGATTTTCTATATAAGCCTATGTAAAACCAAAGGGCCCCGGAGCGGGAGCATTTTTAGCCCCAGGGCTATAATTTGAACAATCTTGGTAGGGGTCCACTAGGTGAAGCTTCATACCAAATATCACAGACCTGGGCCTTGCGGTTTCAGAGAAGATTTTTTAAGATTTTCCCTATATAAGCCCATGTAAAACCAAAAGGCCCCGGGGCGGAGGGAGCGGGGGGACCTGGGCCTTGTGGGGCGAAGCTTCATACCAAATATCAAAGACATGTGCCTTACGGTTTCAGAGAAGAAAATTTTTAAAGATTTTCCCTATATAAGCCCATGTAAAACCAAAGGGCCCCAGGGCGGGGGCTATAATTTGAACAATCTTGGTAGAGGTCCACTAGATGAAGCTTAATACCCAATATCAAAGACCTGGGGCTTACGGTTTCAGAGAAGAAGAGGGGGGGGGACCTGGGCCTTGTGGGGTGAAGCTTCATACCAAATATCAAAGACATGGGCCTTACGGTTTCAGAGAAGAAGATTTTTTTAACATGTTCCCTATATAAGCCCATGTTAAACCAAACAGCCCCGGGGCAGGGGCATTTTTGGCCGCAGCACTATAATTTAACAATCTTGGTAGGGGTCCACTAGATGAAGCTTGATACCCAATATCAAAGACCTGGGCCTTACGGTTTCAGAGAAGAAGATTTTTAAAGATCTTCCAGGCCTATATAAGCCCATGTAAAACCAAAGGGCCCCGGGTTGGGGGGGGGATTTTTGGCCCCAGCACTGTAATTTGAACAATCTTGGTAGGGGTCCACTAGATGAAGCTTCATACCAAATATCAAAGACCTGGGCCTTGCGGTTTCGGAGAAGAAGATTTTTAAAGATTTTCCCTATATAAACCCATGTAAAACCAAAGGGCCCCGGAGCGGGGGCATTTTTGGCCCCAGCACTATAATTTGAACAATCTTGGAAGGGGTCCACTAGATGAAGCTTCATACCAAATATCAAAGACCTGGGCCTTAAGGTTTCAGAGAAGAAGATTTTTAATGATTTTCCCTATATAAGCCCATGTAAAACCAAAGGGCCCCAGAGCGGGGGCATTTTTGGACCCAGGGCTATAATTTGAACAATCTTGGTAGAGGTCCACAAGATGAAGCTTCATACCAAATATCAAAGCCCTAGGCCTTGTGGCTTCAGAGAAGAAGATTTTTAAAGATTTTCCCTATATAAGTCTATGTAAAACCAAAGGGCCCCGAGGCGGGGGCATTTTTGGTCTCAGGGCTGTAATTGAACAATTTTGGAAGAGGTCCACTAGATGAACCTTCATACCAAATATCAAAGACCTAGGCCTTGTGGTTTCAGAGAAGAAGATTTTTCAAGATTTTCCATATATAAGCCTATGTAAAACCAAAGGGCCCCGGAGCGGGAGCATTTTTAGCCCCAGGGCTATAATTTGAACAATCTTGGTAGGGGTCCACTAGGTGAAGCTTCATACCAAATATCACAGATCTGGGCCTTGCAGTTTCAGAGAAGATTTTTTAAGATTTTCCCTATATAAGCCCATGTAAAACCAAAAGGCCCCGGGGCAGGGGGAGCGGGGGGACCTAGGCCTTGTGGGGCGAAGCTTCATACCAAATATCAAAGACATGTGCCTTACAGTTTCGAAGAAGAAAATTTTTAAAGATTTTCCCTTTATAAGCCCATGTAAAACCAAAGGGCCCCGGGGCGGGGGCTATAATTTGAACAATCTTGGTAGAGGTCCACTAGATGAAGCTTGATACCCAATATCAAAGACCTGGGGCTTACGGTTTCAGAGAAGAAGGGGGGGGGACCTGGGCCTTGTGGGGTGAAGCTTCATACCAAATATCAAAGACATGGGCCTTACGGTTTCAGAGAAGAAGATTTTTAAAGATTTTCCCTTTATAAGCCCATGTAAAACCAAAGGGCCCCGGGGTGGGGGCTATAATTTAAACAATCTTGGTAGAGGTCCACTAGATGAAGCTTAATACCCAATATCAAAGACCTGGGGCTTACGGTTTCAGAGAAGAAGGGGGGGGGGGGATCTGGGCCTTGTGGGGTGAAGCTTCATACCAAATATCAAAGACATGGGCCTTACGGTTTCAGAGAAGAAGATTTTTTTAACATGTTCCCTATATAAGCCCATGTAAAACCAAACAGCCCCGGGGCAGGGGCATTTTTGGCCGCAGCACTATAATTTAACAATCTTGGTAGGGGTCCACTAGATGAAGCTTGATACCCAATATCAAAGACCTGGGCCTTGCGGTTTCAGAGAAGAAGATTTTTAAAGATCTTCCAGGCCTATATAAGCCCATGTAAAACCAAAGGGCCCCGGGTTGGGGGGCATTTTTGGCCCCAGCACTGTAATTTGAACAATCTTGGTAGGGGTCCACTAGATGAAGCTTCATACCAAATATCAAAGACCTGGGCCTTGCGGTTTCGGTGAAGAAGATTTTTAAAGATTTTCCCTATATAAACCCATGTAAAACCAAAGGGCCCCGGAGCGGGGGCATTTTTGGCCCCAGCACTATAATTTGAACAATCTTGGAAGGGGTCCACTAGATGAAGCTTCATACCAAATATCAAAGACCTGGGCCTTAAGGTTTCAGAGAAGAAGATTTTTAATGATTTTCCCTATATAAGCCCATGTAAAACCAAAGGGCCCCAGAGCGGGGGCATTTTTGGACCCAGGGCTATAATTTGAACAATCTTGGTAGAGGTCCACAAGATGAAGCTTCATACCAAATATCAAAGCCCTAGGCCTTGTGGCTTCAGATAAGAAGATTTTTAAAGATTTTCCCTATATAAGTCTATGTAAAACCAAAGGGCCCCGAGGCGGGGGCATTTTTGGTCTCAGGGCTGTAATTGAACAATTTTGGAAGAGGTCCACTAGATGAACCTTCATACCAAATATCAAAGACCTAGGCCTTGTGGTTTCAGAGAAGAAGATTTTTCAAGATTTTCCATATATAAGCCTATGTAAAACCAAAGGGCCCCGGAGCGGGAGCATTTTTAGCCCCAGGGCTATAATTTGAACAATCTTGGTAGGGGTCCACTAGGTGAAGCTTCATACCAAATATCACAGATCTGGGCCTTGCAGTTTCAGAGAAGATTTTTTAAGATTTTCCCTATATAAGCCCATGTAAAACCAAAAGGCCCCGGGGCAGGGGGAGCGGGGGGACCTAGGCCTTGTGGGGCGAAGCTTCATACCAAATATCAAAGACATGTGCCTTACAGTTTCGAAGAAGAAAATTTTTAAAGATTTTCCCTTTATAAGCCCATGTAAAACCAAAGGGCCCCGGGGCGGGGGCTATAATTTGAACAATCTTGGTAGAGGTCCACTAGATGAAGCTTGATACCCAATATCAAAGACCTGGGGCTTACGGTTTCAGAGAAGAAGGGGGGGGGACCTGGGCCTTGTGGGGTGAAGCTTCATACCAAATATCAAAGACATGGGCCTTACGGTTTCAGAGAAGAAGATTTTTAAAGATTTTCCCTTTATAAGCCCATGTAAAACCAAAGGGCCCCGGGGTGGGGGCTATAACTTAAACAATCTTGGTAGAGGTCCACTAGATGAAGCTTAATACCCAATATCAAAGACCTGGGGCTTACGGTTTCAGAGAAGAAGGGGGGGGGGGATCTGGGCCTTGTGGGGTGAAGCTTCATACCAAATATCAAAGACATGGGCCTTACGGTTTCAGAGAAGAAGATTTTTTTAACATGTTCCCTATATAAGCCCATGTAAAACCAAACAGCCCCGGGGCAGGGGCATTTTTGGCCGCAGCACTATAATTTAACAATCTTGGTAGGGGTCCACTAGATGAAGCTTGATACCAAATATCAAAGACCTGGGCCTTGCGGTTTCAGAGAAGAAGATTTTTAAAGATCTTCCAGGCCTATATAAGCCCATGTAAAACCAAAGGGCCCCGGGTTGGGGGGCATTTTTGGCCCCAGCACTGTAATTTGAACAATCTTGGTAGGGGTCCACTAGATGAAGCTTCATACCAAATATCAAAGACCTGGGCCTTGCGGTTTCGGAGAAGATTTTTAAAGATTTTCCCTATATAAACCCATGTAAAACCAAAGGGCCCCGGAGCGGGGGCATTTTTGGCCCCAGCACTATAATTTGAACAATCTTGGTAGGGGTCCACTAGATGAAGCTTCATACCAAATATCAAAGACCTGGGCCTTAAGTGAGTGAGTGAGTGAGTTTTAGTTTTACGTCCCACCAACAGCTAAGGTCATACGGAGACGGGACCTCGGTTTAAAGACTCATCCGAAAGTCTGGAGAAGCCCGGGATCGCCTGGGCCTTAAGGTTTCAGAGAAGAAGATTTTTAATGATTTTCCCTATATAAGCCCATGTAAAACCAAAGGGCTCCAGAGCGGGGGCATTTTTGGACCCAGGGCTATAATTTGAACAATCTTGGTAGAGGTCCACAAGATGAAGCTTCATACCAAATATCAAAGACCTAGGCCTTGTGGCTTCAGAGAAGAAGATTTTTAAAGATTTTCCCTATATAAGTCTATGTAAAACCAAAGGGCCCCGAGGCGGGGGCATTTTTGGTCTCAGGGCTGTAATTGAACAATTTTGGAAGAGGTCCACTAGATGAACCTTCATACCAAATATCAAAGACCTAGGCCTTGTGGTTTCAGAGAAGAAGATTTTTCAAGATTTTCCATATATAAGCCTATGTAAAACCAAAGGGCCCCGGAGCGGGACCATTTTTAGCCCCAGGGCTATAATTTGAACAAACTTGGTAGGGGTCCACTAGGTGAAGCTTCATACCAAATATCCCAGATCTGGGCCTTGCAGTTTCAGAGAAGATTTTTTAAGATTTTCCCTATATAAGCCCATGTAAAACCAAAAGGCCCCGGGGCAGGGGGAGCGGGGGGACCTGGGCCTTGTGGGGCGAAGCTTCATACCAAATATCAAAGACATGTGCCTTACGGTTTCAGAGAAGAAATTTTTTAAAGATTTTCCCTTTATAAGCCCATGTAAAACCAAAGGGCCCCGGGGCGGGGGCTATAATTTGAACAAACTAGATGAAGCTTCATACCAAATATCAAAGACCTGCATGGGCCTTGCGGTTTCGGAGAAGAAGATATTTAAAGATTTTCCCTATATAAACCCATGTAAAACCAAAAGGCCCCGGAGCGGGGGCATTTTTGGCCCCAGCACTATAATTTGAACAATCTTGGTAGGGGTCCACTAGATGAAGCTTCATACCAAATATCAAAGACCTGCAGCCTTACGGTTTCAGAGAAGAAGATTTTTAAAGATTTTCCCTATATAAGCCCTTGTAAAACCAAAGGGCCCCGGAGCGGGGGCATTTTTGGCCCCAGCACTGTAATTTGAACAATCTTGGTAGGGGTCCACTAGATGAACCTTCATACCAAATTTCAAAGACCTGGGCCTTGCAGTTTCAGAGGAGAAGATTTTTAAAGATTTTCCATATATAAGCCCATGTAAAACAAAAGGGCCCCGGAGTGGGGGCATTTTTGGCCCCAGCACTATAATTTGAACAATCTTGGTAGGGGTCCACTAGATGAAGCTTCATACCAAATATCAAAGACCTGGGCTTTGCGGTTTCAGAGAAGAAGATTTTTAAGGATTTTCCCCTATATAAGCCCATGTAAAACCAAAGGGCCCAAGAGCGGGGGCATTTTTGGCCCCAACACTATAATTTGAACAATCTTGGTAGGGGTCCACTGGATGAAGCTTCATACCAAATATCAAAATCCCTTGGCCTTACGGTTTCAGAGAAGAAGATTTTTAAAGATTTTCCTTTTAGAAGCCCATGCAAAACCAAAGAGCCCCGGAGGGGGGGGGGCATATTTGGCCCCAGCACTATAATTTGAACAATCTTGGTAGGGGTCCACTAGATGAAGCTTCATACCAAATATCAAAGACCTGGGCCTTGCGGTTTTAGAGAAGAAGATTTTTTAAGTTTTTGGTGAAAAAAATCTATTTTTGGCTCCTGTGACCTAGATGTGCAACGGACCGGAACCATTTGAACAACTCTGAAAGAGGACCACCTAAGGATTATTCCTGTGAAGTTTGGTCAAAATCCGATCAGTGGTTTAGGAGGAGATGTTGTTTAAAGAAATTGTTTACGGACGCACGGACATACTGACGCACGACGGACGAAAAGTGGTCCCATAAGCTCACCTCGTGACTACGTGACGGTTAGCTAAAAACTAGGGGCACGGTGCGGTAATTAGGGCGAATACGGCAGACATTAGATGTATTGCAATACATATCGCAATATGGATTGTCCATATTGCAATATATCGCAATAGGCTTTTTGGCATATCGTTGCACGCCTAATTTGACCTAATAATTTGACCCGACAGGACCCATAACAGAACTTGACCCAGATATTGTCAAGATGATCATTCTGACCAAGTCTTATGATGATTGAACCAAAACCGGTAGTCTCTGGAGTGCTCACAAGATTTTTCTATGATTTGACCAGTTCACCTCTTTTTTATCAAACATGACCAATGACCCCTTGTTTGCAAGGTAAGTACTTTATCCACTACATCACAGAGACTTCTACTGGCATCAACTTGATATCCAAAATCATGTTACATGTATAGTTCCGTAATTTAACCCTTATCTTGCTGTTCACTACAACCTCTATCTTTGTAGATCCAGATCAGATGGCTTCTGAAGAAACTGTATTCATACACTTTAACCCTTATCCTGCTGTTCATGACAACCCCTACCTTTGCAAACAGTGTAGATCCAGATCAGATGACTTCTGAAGAAACTGTATTCATACACTTTAACCCTTATCCTACTGTTCATGACAACCCCTACCTTTGCAAACAGTGTAGATCCAGATCAGATGGCTTCTGAAGAAGCCATCTGATCAGGATCTACACTTCAGAAGCCATCTGATCTGGATCTACACTGTTTGACATTCAATTTTTGAATTTGTAGGAATAAATTACATCAAGTAATTTGATTGGTTGATAGACAGAAATGGGTGTGGCTTAGATAAATATTCAGCAAGATAAGGGTTAACTAAGAGGAGTGAATGCATCTGACTATTTTAGGTCATTTTTTAGCCGGTCAGTTTACCTATCCACAATTTTCCCTGGGCAGGCTTATACGTAAGCGGTTAACTAGTACAGAGCACATTCTTTTGCTAGAAACTCACAACTACCCTTCTTGAATCAGTGGAAGGGAGAGAAAGACCCTGGAAAAGATTTCATGATCAATCTCCATGAAAGAATGTTGCGGAACCCAGCAGGTATCAAACTTGCGTGCTCCTGATCACCAGTCAGACACCCATCTTACTGAGCTACCGAGGCCGGCATTTTCGTAATGCACAGACATGTTAACATGATGAATATAGATGAGTTTAGGCTGATTAACTTCCTTGGTTACGCTGCGCATGCGCAGTCTTGGGTGTCAAAAAGTAATCAATCGAGCCTGTGCGTGTACAGTAAACTAAAGAAAATTAAGATTTTTAAGCATAGTGTTTGTCATTTCATCCACAACATTCATAGATTTTTGTACTGCAGTTCAGAGACCCTCGCTCATCGGGGCTTGAAGAAATAGATGGGCTGCATGATGCTTCCACGCAGAGCTGAAACCGACCCGTACACGAGTACTGGTAAACCACTTAGAGGATATAAGCCTGCCCAGGCAAAGAGGTGCGAGTCTGACCGTCCCTGCTTATAAACCCTATTGCTTTCATTGGGCGGCAGGGCTTGAGATGTCATTTCATCTCAATGTCGGGTAAAAGTCCCACAAAATTGGAAACAATGTCTCCAAAATGACCTTTACATTGTTGACGGGAACGTTAAACCTCAAATCAAAGAAACAAAAACTGCAGTTCACAATCGTTTGAATCACAACAGTACTTAGCAGATACCATGTCCGAACGTCCGAAAGGTTATTTTACTAGTCCATTATACCTGTACATGTACATGCTATTTGTTGTTTGCTGTATGTTTTAAATGGATGCTTGTTTAATTCTCATACCCTGAGTTAGGGAGCCCTGAATAAATCTTTGACCTGATTTGACTTGCAAGAAAAAAAAATGAGCAGTTCAGCAAAAACATTACTGGCAGAGTTTCAGAAGCGATACTGTGAAAAACCTGAACATGAAAGTACCATAGCCAGACTGGATAGCACTTAGAGGTCCCGAATCTCATTAGGCAAGGTGTGGCTCGGTATCTCAGTCGGTAGAGAGTTTGTACGGTATACGAGAGGCCCTGGGTTCGCAGAACTAAAACTGACTGACCGAACATGAGTACTCGTAAACCACTATAAACCACATCTTTTTTTTTCATTTGGCGGCAAGGCTTGAGATGTTATTAAATATCAATGTGGTTATAGGAAGCAACGTCTCAAAAATGACCCAAATAGTGTTAACAGGGACGGTGATTTGTTTGTTTGTTTGTTTTGATATTTAACGTCCCCTTCAACACTGTATAGGTAATTTTGGAGACGTTGCTACCAGTTCTGTGGGACTTTTACCCGATATCGAGATGAAATGACATCTCAAGCCCTGTCGTCCAATGAATCCAATAGGGTTTATAAGCATGGACGGCCCGATTTGCACCGTTTTGTCATGACGCGACCATTGTCTGTTAATTATTCGATTATTAATTGTTTTGGGTTTAACGACACGTCAACCCCTGTGGGTAATTTTCCTCTTCTCGTCTCCTAGAGAAAGGGAGAAACATATAGAAGAGATCGTAGTTTAAAGTAAAGGACAGAGGAGAAAGAGGAAAATGAATGGAAGTGTAGAAACAGAAGGAATAAGAGCACTCCCCTCTACCCTTACCTCCTGCAAGGATAGCAGGTCTTACCCAATTGTCAGCCAATACCAGTTGGACGCCACAGTGACGCAAGACATACGTCACCTTTACTTTACGCTCTTTTTAAAATTGTCAAATTCAAAGAAATTAATAACTGCTATCGGATCAGTCTGAACAACAGTTATTTTTTGCCACACAAAACTGTGCATGCACAAAAATACGGAATCGTGGGATAGCATTTCCTTAGCAACTGGTGGCGTCCTAAACTCATCTATAGACAATTCTACAATACAATGTACTTACCAGTGTGATGTTCTTTGTGAGATAACCATAGTCATTCATTACGGTGACTGAAACTTGCATTATTCCCATTTCTGTGAACTGGTGTTTCTGAAAAAACAAAGAACATTCCATAACTAGGGCTGACTAATCAGAGCTTGATAATCAGTCCTGTTAATGTGATCGATAATCGCATTACGATAACACACATGTGCGACATAGTGTATTTTTTTCACATCTTCAAACTGGCTACTTTTCTGAAGAAAATCCTTGATATTTTTCTTATTTATACTGCAAACATAGGTTGTGGGTGCCCTAAATTCAAAGATAGAAGATTCGGGTAAAAGGGTTAAGGTATTAAGGTATAGCTAATTTTTCTGAAGAAAATTTGTGATACTTTTCTTATTTACATGCCAAACACACAATGAGGCGGTTCTAACGAGCACCCAAAACCTATGTCTTGGAGCAGAAATAAGACTAGAGAAAGCGACCAGTGGGTCACGTATACCCCCGGCCAGCGCCATACTGATATAGCTTTCAAGCTTGTATATATAAGAATCTATAAATGTGCTTGTAAAAGCTAAACTAAACATAAAATTTCTAAATGGACCAAGGGAGTGAGGGCATCAAAGTTACTGAAGGAGTGGGGGTATCAATGTTACTGAAGCAGCAGGGTGGGTTATGCATCAATGAAATCTTTGGACTGGTATGCAACATCGATGCAAGTATGAATTGAATTTGTCTTAGATAGAGTTTAGAGCAAACAGGCATCTATAAACTTTGTCATAAAACTTTAACCAAATGTAAAATTTCTAAGTCCATGATCTTGAGGTCCAGGTCGATGTGGGTGGGGGAATGACATACATCACAAAATGTTGTGACTGGTACTTTGATGCAAGTATCAACTGAATTTGTCTTAGAGTTTAGAACATAATAGGCATCTATAAACTTTGTCATAAAACTTTAACCGAATGTAAAATTTCAAAGTCTATGTCCTCTACCTCAAGTCACTGTGAGGGGGGGGGGGGGGGGGGGGGGGGGGGGGGGGGCAGGAACATGCATTAATGGAATCTTAAGACCAGTATGTAACTTCAGTGTAAGTATCAACTAAATCTAACAAAGGGTTCAGAAGATACAATCTCCTAGAAACTTTGACGCAAAACTTTAACCAAATGTAAAATTTCTAAGTCTGTGACCTTGACATCAAGATCACTGTGGGAGGGGGGGGGGGGGATATGCATCAATGAAATCTTTAGACCACTATGTAACTTCAGTGTAAGTATCAACTAAATCTATCAAAGGGTTCAGAAGATACAATCTCCTAGAAACTTTGACACAAAACTTTAACCAAAATGTTAACGGGCGGACAGACTTTCTCACGAATGGATACTTCAGTGGCTAGGCGTCGGCATATTGACTACTTAAGCGGCAAATTCTCTTAAGCGGCAAGCCACCTAAGAGACAATTTTTGTCACTTAAGTAGCAAAATAACGGAATAAAGTCCATTTGGACTCACGAATATATACAAGTGTCAAACTGTCCAAATTTTTTGCCTCCTAAATGTCGTTTCGTTGGTGCAGACACACGGACAGACAGACGGACGAACAGACGAACGGCAAGACAAAAACTATAAACCCCCATAGTATACCGGGGGTATAAAAACTAATGTTTACCATACCTCAGTTTTCTCTTTATTTGGACTCACGAATATATACTTAAGTGTCAAACTGTCCAAATTTTTGGCCCCCTAAATGTCGTTTCGTTGGTGCAGACACACGGACAGACGGATGGACGAACAGACGAACGGCAAGACAAAAACTATATACCCCCATAGTATACCGGGGGTATAAAAACTAATGTTTACCATACCTCAGTTTTCTCTTTATTTGGACTCACGAATATATACTTAAGTGTCAAACTGTCCAAATTTTTGGCCCCTTAAATGTCGTTTCGTTGGTGCAGACACATGGACAGACGGATGGACGAACAGACGAACGACAAGACGAAAACTATATACCCCCATAGTATACTTCGTATACCGGGGGTATAAACCCACAGTATACTTCGTATACCGGGGGTATAAAACTAATGTTTACCATACCTCAGTTTTCTCTTTATAAAGTGAGGTTTAGTTGGGTCTTCATTTCAGGGACTTGTTCACCTGATGGATTAGTAATTGCTGAAGATTTGATCATAATTTTATCTTTCTGGCTTTGACTCTTACCATATGTTATACAATATCATATGTATTTGGACAGACAGGCCATAGCAAGCAGTGTAGACCCTGATGAGACGCCGCAGAATGTGGTGTCTCAACAGGGTCTGCACTGCTTGCCACTCATCCAGCTATTTAAGACACAAAAATGGGTACTAAAATTATAATTCTTCCATCTTTAAATTTAGGGCACATCCAAGGTATTTCAGTCGATATTCATCAAAAGGACTGCAAACAGTCTAGATCCTATGAGATGTCTCATCATGAGCCATCTCATCAGGAGCTGCACTGTCTGCATAACTGTCGGTACTGGTCTGTGGGATTACCAGCTTCATCATAGTGCAGATTATATTTTTATTTTCTTTGGATGCATCAAGTCCATTGCGAGTAATTTGAAAATTGAGGGGGGGGGGGGGGGGGGGGGGGGGAACAGGCATTAATGGAATCTTAAGACCAGTATGTAACTTCAGTGTAAGTATCAACTAAATCTAACAAAGGGTTCAGAAGATACAATCTCCTAGAAACTTTGACGCAAAACTTTAACCAAATGTAAAATTTCTAAGTCTGTGACCTTGACATCAAGATCACTGTGGGAGGGGGGGGGGATATGCATCAATGAAATCTTTAGACCAGTATGTAACTTCAGTGTAAGTATCAACTAAATCTATCAAAGGGTTCAGAAGATACAATCTCCTAGAAACTTTGACACAAAACTTTAACAAAAATGTTAACGGACGGACAGACTTTCTCACGAATGGATACTTCAGTGGCTAGGTGTCGGCATATTGACTACTTAAGCGGAAAGCCACCTAAGAGACAATTTTTGCCACTTAAGTAGCAAAATAACGGAATAAAGTCCATTTGGACTCACGAATATATACAAGTGTCAAACTGTCCAAATTTTTTGCCTCCTAAATGTCGTTTCGTTGGTGCAGACACACGGACAGACGGACGGACAAACAGACGAACGGCAAGACAAAAACTATATACCCCCATAGTATACCGGGGGTATAAAAACTAATGTTTACCATACCTCAGTTTTCTCTTTATTTGGACTCACGAATATATACTTAAGTGTCAAACTGTCCAAATTTTTGGCCCCCTAAATGTCGTTTCGTTGGTGCAGACACACGGACAGACGGATGGACGAACAGACGAACGGCAAGACAAAAACTATATACCCCCATAGTATACTTCGTATACCGGGGGTATAAACCCATAGTATACTTCGTATACCGGGGGTATAAAACTAATGTTTACCATACCTCAGTTTTCTCTTTATAAAGTGAGGTTTAGTTGGGTCTTCATTTCAGGGACTTGTTCACCTGATGGATTAGTAATTGCTGAAGATTTGATCATAATTTTATCTTTCTGGCTTTGACTCTTACCATATGTTATACAATATCATATGTATTTGGACAGACAGGCCATAGCAAGCAGTGTAGACCCTGATGAGACGCCGCAGAATGTGGTGTCTCAACAGGATCTGCACTGCTTGCCACTCATCCAGCTATTTTAGACACAAAAATGGGTACTAAAATTATAATTCTTCCATCTTTAAATTTAGGGCACATCCAAGGTATTTCAGTCGATATTCATCAAAAGGACTGCAAACAGTCTAGATCCTATGAGATGTCTCATCATGAGCCATCTCATCAGGAGCTGCACTGTCTGCATAACTGTCGGTACTGGTCTGTGGGATTACCAGCTTCATCATAGTGCAGATTATATTTTTATTTTCTTTGGATGCATCAAGTCCATTGCGAGTAATTTGAAAATTGAGGGGGGGGGGGGGGGAACAGGCATTAATGGAATCTTAAGACCAGTATGTAACTTCAGTGTAAGTATCAACTAAATCTAACAAAGGGTTCAGAAGATACAATCTCCTAGAAACTTTGACGCAAAACTTTAACCAAATGTAAAATTTCTAAGTCTGTGACCTTGACATCAAGATCACTGTGGGAGGGGGGGGGGGGGATATGCATCAATGAAATCTTTAGACCAGTATGTAACTTCAGTGTAAGTATCAACTAAATCTATCAAAGGGTTCAGAAGATACAATCTCCTAGAAACTTTGACACAAAACTTTAACAAAAATGTTAACGGACGGACGGACTTTCTCACGAATGGATACTTCAGTGGCTAGGTGTCGGCATATTGACTACTTAAGCGGCAAGCCACCTAAGAGACAAGTTTTGCCACTGAAGTAGCAAAATAACGGAATAAAGTCCATTTGGACTCACGAATATATACAAGTGTCAAACTGTCCAAATTTTTTGCCTCCTAAATGTCGTTTCGTTGGTGCAGACACATGGACAGACGGACGGACGAACAGACGAACGGCAAGACAAAAACTATAAACCCCCATAGTATACCGGGGGTATAAAAACTAATGTTTACCATACCTCAGTTTTCTCTTTATTTGGACTCACGAATATATACTTAAGTGTCAAACTGTCCAAATTTTTGGCCCCCTAAATGTCGTTTCGTTGGTGCAGACACACGGACAGACGGATGGACGAACAGACGAACGGCAAGACAAAAACTATATACCCCCATAGTATACTTCGTATACCGGGGGTATAAACCCATAGTATACTTCGTATACCGGGGGTATAAAACTAATGTTTACCATACCTCAGTTTTCTCTTTATAAAGTGAGGTTTAGTTGGGTCTTCATTTCAGGGACTTGTTCACCTGATGGATTAGTAATTGCTGAAGATTTGATCATAATTTTATCTTTCTGGCTTTGACTCTTACCATATGTTATACAATATCATATGTATTTGGACAGACAGGCCATAGCAAGCAGTGTAGACCCTGATGAGACGCCACAGAATGTGGTGTCTCAACAGGGTCTGCACTGCTTGCCACTCATCCAGCTATTTTAGACACAAAAATGGGTACTAAAATTATAATTCTTCCATCTTTAAATTTAGGGCACATCCAAGGTATTTCAGTCGATATTCATCAAAAGGACTGCAAACAGTCTAGATCCTATGAGATGTCTCATCATGAGCCATCTCATCAGGAGCTGCACTGTCTGCATAACTGTCGGTACTGGTCTGTGGGATTACCAGCTTCATCATAGTGCAGATTATATTTTTATTTTCTTTGGATGCATCAAGTCCATTGCGAGTAATTTGAAAATTGAGGGGGGGGGGGAACAGGCATTAATGGAATCTTAAGACCAGTATGTAACTTCAGTGTAAGTATCAACTAAATCTAACAAAGGGTTCAGAAGATACAATCTCCTAGAAACTTTGACGCAAAACTTTAACCAAATGTAAAATTTCTAAGTCTGTGACCTTGACATCAAGATCACTGTGGGAGGGGGGGGGGATATGCATCAATGAAATCTTTAGACCAGTATGTAACTTCAGTGTAAGTATCAACTAAATCTATCAAAGGGTTCAGAAGATACAATCTCCTAGAAACTTTGACACAAAACTTTAACAAAAATGTTAACGGACGGACGGACTTTCTCACTAATGGATACTTCAGTGGCTAGGTGTCGGCATATTGACTACTTAAGCGGCAAGCCACCTAAGAGACAATTTTTGCCACTTAAGTAGCAAAATAACGGAATAAAGTCCATTTGGACTCACGAATATATACAAGTGTCAAACTGTCCAAATTTTTTGCCTCCTAAATGTCGTTTCGTTGGTGCAGACACACGGACAGACGGACGGACGAACAGACGAACGGCAAGACAAAAACTATAAACCCCCATAGTATACCGGGGGTATAAAAACTAATGTTTACCATACCTCAGTTTTCTCTTTATTTGGACTCACGAATATATACTTAAGTGTCAAACTGTCCAAATTTTTGGCCCCCTAAATGTCGTTTCGTTGGTGCAGACACACGGACAGACGGATGGACGAACAGACGAACGGCAAGACAAAAACTATATACCCCCATAGTATACTTCGTATACCGGGGGTATAAACCCATAGTATACTTCGTACACCGGGGGTATAAAACTAATGTTTACCATACCTCAGTTTTCTCTTTATAAAGTGAGGTTTAGTTGGGTCTTCATTTCAGGGACTTGTTCACCTGATGGATTAGTAATTGCTGAAGATTTGATCATAATTTTATCTTTCTGGCTTTGACTCTTACCATATGTTATACAATATCATATGTATTTGGACAGACAGGCCATAGCAAGCAGTGTAGACCCTGATGAGACGCCGCAGAATGTGGTGTTTCAACAGGATCTGCACTGCTTGCCACTCATCCAGCTATTTTAGACACAAAAATGGGTACTAAAATTATAATTCTTCCATCTTTAAATTTAGGGCACATCCAAGGTATTTCAGTCGATATTCATCAAAAGGACTGCAAACAGTCTAGATCCTATGAGATGTCTCATCATGAGCCATCTCATCAGGAGCTGCACTGTCTGCATAACTGTCGGTACTGGTCTATGGGATTACCAGCTTCATCATAGTGCAGATTATATTTTTATTTTCTTTGGATGCATCGAGTCCATTGTGAGTAATTTGAAAATCAAGTACCGCTGAAATAGATGCTAGGGGGCCTATTCAGCCTTGCAGTCAACAGTGCTGTTTATGAAGAAACTAAATAAAACCGAGGTTCCGGTTTTCATTCTAATCTTTGCTTCCAAAGTTAGCCTTTTTTCATTTATTTTACGACACTGCAGCTGGTGTTTAGTGCTGTGTGGCGGCCGTAAAACATCTCCCCGTACTTCATCAAATCATGTATTGCAGATTATAGTTATATTTTTTTGGGATGCATCGAGTCCATTGCAAGTAATTTGAAAATCAAGTACCACTGAAATCGATGCTAGGGGGCCTATTCAGCCTTGCAGACAACAGTGCTGTTTATGAAGAAACTCAACAAAACCGAGTTTCCGGTTTTCATTCTAATATGTATTCTTTGCTTCCAAAGTTAGCCTTTTTTCATTTATTTTAACCCTTATCTTGCTGTTCACGACAACCCCATCTTTGCAAGCAGTGTAGATCCAGATCAGATGGCTTCTGAAGAAGCCATCTGATCAGGATCTATACTGTTTGGCATTCAGTGTATGAATTTGTTGCAATAAATTACGTCAAGTAATTTGATTGGTTGATAGACAGAAATGGGTGTGTCTTAAATGAATATTCAGCAAGTCAAGAGTTAACTGGTGTTTGAGATAAGGAGAGTCAAATGAAATCTAAAATGAACATTTGAGATGCATGACATTATCCAAAAGCATGTTATAAATAAGGACAAGCATAAACGGCCTCCGCCCACTGGGGCTTGAAGAAATAGGTGGGCTGCATGATGCTTCCATGCAGAGCTGAAACCGACCACATGCAAGTACTGGTAAACAGCTTAGAGGATCTAAGCCTGCCCAGGCAAAGCGGTGCAAGTCAGACCGTCCATTTTTATAAACCCTTTTGGTTTCATTGGGCGACAGGGCTTGGGATGTCCTTTCATCTCAATGTCGGTAAAAGTCCCACAAAATTGGAAGCAACGTCTCCAAAATGACCTATACAGTGTTGACAGGGACGTTAAACCGCAAATCAAAGAAACAAACAAAATGACAATCATAATAAGACCACTACATGTTGCTCCAGCTTGCTCAAATCCACTGGGGCTTGAAGAAATAGATGGGCTGCATGATGCTTCCAGGCAGAGCTGAAACCGACCGCATGCAAGTACTGGTAAAACCGCTTAGAGGATCTAAGCCTGCCCAAGCAAAGCAGTGCAAGTTGGACCGTCCATGCTTATAAACCCTATTGGTTTCAATGGGCGACAGGGCTTGGGATGTCCTTTCATCTCAATGTCGGGTAAAAGTCCCACAAAATTGGAAGCAACATCTCCAAAATGACCTATACAGTGTTGGCGGGGACGTTAAACCTCAAATCAAATAAACAAACAAAATGATAATCATAATAAGACCACTACATGTTGCTCCAGCTTGCTCAAATTGCCATGCTGAATATCTCAACATACTACACTCCTCCCTGATCTTCAGTTATTTGTGTTGCATGATTTCAATTTCTATCAAAGATTCGGAAGCGGAATGGAAAACAGTATAGCTCCTGATCAGCTGGCTTCTGGGCTCAGCAGAGTGAGGATTAAAACTAACACAGCTATCAGGCCTCATACTGACCACGCTTTTCCATGCCTGAAAGGCCCGATTTTGCAGCTTCAACCTGTATCCTGCTGAACGAGACAACTATTTTCTTTGCAAACAGTGTAGATCCAGATCAGATGGCTTCTGAAGAAGCCATCTGATCAGGATCTACATGCAGTTTGTGAAAATATCAAGTAATTTGGTTGACTTATAGTCAGAAATGGGTGTGGGTTAATAAATTTAGTCAGCAGGATAAGTGTTAAATAGTTTTTTAAACAGACTAAAGGCACAAAAAATCAAAATCTAAAAGCCCGAAATCAAGTACAACATCAAGCTCTAAAAGCATGAAATCCTGCAAATGCCTGAAAAATATGAGGCCTGAGCTATACAAGCCATCTTTGGGATATTGAAGGGCTCGAGGTTGTGATTGTTCTTTCATATCCCAACGAAGGACAATATATTCTCCAATGTCAGCGTAATAATTGTTTTTTTATATAGGTATAAATATTTTGTGCCATTTATATACCAGTAGTTTTTACTGATTTTCAAAAGAATATATGATATGAATGTATACTAGCAAATGTTTTTAAGTTACATGACCCCCCCCCCCCCCCCAACCCCCCACCTATCCCCCACCATCGGGGCTTGGAGAAGTTTATATAAACTGGGCTGTACGGTGCTTCCAGACAGAGCTGAAATTGACCAAAGTGAAGTAGCCTGCCCAGAAAAAGTGGCACCATTTGGACCGCTCCTTTAACCGTACTGGTTTCTATGGGTGGTAGGGCTTGAGATGTCATTTCATCTAAATTTCGGGTAAAAAACAACAACACAAATTCGGAGGCAATGTTTCCAAAATGACCTAATGGTGTTGAGGGAGACTTAAAACCTCAACATAAAAGGAACCATTCCTTGATGCAAGGACTTTGAAGGCATCCAAATATTAAAGGATACAATATCATCAAGCTAGTCTTCTGTCAGCATAATTGTTTCTTGAATTATGATGTTTTAATTTTTAATCATTGTATGGATCGATCCTGGGCTTCTCTGGACTTTCAGATAAGTCTTTAAACCGGGCTCCCATCTCCGTATGACCTTAGCTGTTGGTGAGACGTAAAACTAAAAAATTTCACTTCACTTAAATCATTGTATGAGTTAAAAGAAGCAAAAAAAATGTTTTAACCAAAAATCATTCAATATTTATGGCAATTTAATAAATATTTTCATGGCATTTCAAAGGTGTTTGTTTGTTTTGTTTGATATGGGGTTTAACTTCCCCGTCAACACTGTAAAGGTCATTTTGGAGAGGTTGCTTCCAATTTTGTGGGACTTAAACCCGACATTGAGATGAAATGACATCTCAAGCCCTGTCGCCCAATGAAACCAATAGAGTTTATTAACATGGGCGGTCCAAACCCGACATTGAGATGAAATGACATCTCAAGCCCTGTCGCCCAATGAAACCAACAGGGTTTATTAGCCTGTACGGTCCGCCTCGCACCGCGGTTCCTGGACAGGCTAAGATCCTCTAAGCGGTTTACCAGTACTAGTGTGCGGGCCGGATTCAGCTCTGCGTGGAAGCATCATGCAGCCCATATATTTCTTCAAGCCCCTATGGGCGGGGGCAATTCAAAGGTGTAGAGTGTATTACCTAACCTTCATATTTTCAACTTCTGCAGGGATTGTCCACTCACCATTACAAGTAAAAATGTTTTGGAGGACGAGTAAAAATTTCTCTAGTCCCTATGAATTTTACCAAAATCTACATGCTCATGGTGATGCAGGACCAGTGAATTTTTTAAGAATTTTCCAGCCCTGCATCCCTACATTTGTCCTTCATATATTATTTAACAGTGACATAACTAGAAGAAATAAATTATACATAAATACAAAGAAAGAAAAACATACAAGTGCATGTTACGTATTTCTCTGAGATGGGGCTACTCTTAAAAGAAAGAATTTGCTCCCACCGGGAGCAAATTCTTTCTTTTAATAGTAGCCCTATAAAATGGTAAGAAAATGCTCTCTCTTTAGGTTACCACCCATCAAGCTTGAACAAACAGATGGGCTGCATGATGCTTCCACGCAGAGCTGAAACTGACCCGCAAAAGGTACTGGTAAACCACTTAGAGAATCTAAGTCTGCCCAGGTAAAGCAGTGTGTCGGACCGTCCAGGCTTATAAACCCTATTGGTTTCATTGGGTGACAGGGCTTGAGATGTCATTTCATCTCAATGTCAGGTAAAAGTCCCATAAAATTGGAAGCAACATCTCCAAAATGACCTATACAGTGTTGACGGGGACGTTAAACCTCAAATCAAACAAACAAACAAAAAAGCATTTCTCTGAGAAAGGAAAGAATTTGCTCCCAATTCTTTCTTTAAATAGCAGCCCCTATAAAATGGAAAGAAAATGCTATTTCTCAAAATATGATATGCATATACATATACTTCTTTAGTATGCATATCATTTTTTTTAGTGCTACGCCTATGCATATAAAATGTAATATCAATTAAATTCTCACTTTATCCATTGTCAAAAACTTCAAATCCATTTTCCTTTTTCACCCGCCATATTTGGAAGAAATCTGTTTTCCTGGAATGCCACATCTTAACTCTAGGAGAGCTCAATAAATACTGCAGCAAGCTCTGAAACAGCCAGTGCAGCTTATCTGTTTTGCCCATCTGTCAAATCTAATTTGTTTAAGCCTAATTAACCCATTTGTACCAAAAACCCTAAAACCCGTACTTGGCAAACAGTGCAGGCCCAGATCAGACGCCGCAGAACGCGGCGTCTGATCAGGGCCTACAATGTTTGCAAAACATTCAGCTAGTTTCCAAATAGATTTTGAATAAAACACAACCTGCCACCCCTAAATTTCGAAAATGGACTCCTGTCATAATATTATATAAGGAGGAAGATTCCATTTGGTACAAAAAGGGTTAATTAAGGTGACTGACTACACCTGGATTGTTTTCTGAAGCTATGCTGTACATTTTTTTAGCAGACGGCATTTTGAAATATTTTATCCGATTTTTTCTAGAAAACAGGATTTGACATGTCATGCAAATTGTCTCCTTTGACATGTCATGCAAATTGTCTCCAAAGGAGACAATTTGCATGCGATGTCAAGTCCTGTTTTCTGGAAAAAATAAGAAAAATACCAACAATCTGTCGTCTGCTGAACTAGCCAAGAGAGTGGTAAAGGGAGTTAACTTAGGCAATTCCTGAAAACTGACACCTGAAAGTTTGCTCCAAAGAGCAATTCTTTTCTCTCTTACTGTAGAACCCTCTTGATTAGGAGAATATAGTAATGGCCGTAAATATTTGGACAGATAGACCTAAGCAAACAGTGCAGACCTTGATCAGACTACCCCTCAAGGAGCAGTCTGATCTCGGTCTACACTGTTTGCCATTCCGTCGGCACCTTTTGAACTCCTTGCTGGATTGTGAAACAAATTTGTTAAAACTTTTGGAGAATTACAGCAAGTTCTCAAGGTGCCTAAACTTTTTTTATTTTTACGGTAAAAATATTTGTGAAAGAGTTATCTGTTTGTAGGTATACCTATATACCGAAAAGGTATTGGAAAGTGCATTGTTTACCAGCAAGATCAGTACAGCTGCAGCTTAGGCACACACAACCTCACCGATCAATGCAAAGTCTCACTAGAACTTTGAGGCACAATCTCAAAGAATCCAAAAGGCCAAAAGTGAGGCACAATCTCACAGAATCCAAAAGGCCAAAAGCACAGTCTCGGCAGTCTTACTGAGACTTAGACAGAACATCTCACGAAGACTTAGAGGACCAGTCTCACTGGTCTCAATAGAAATTGAAAATAACCATCCCATTCAAGGCCTATAAGCAAATTCTCACACAGACTAAGAGGAAGAGTCTCACTGGGACTTGAAGCAAAGTCTTATTGGAACTAAGAGAAACCATCTCACTGGAATCTAAAAACTGATCTCACAGGGGCTAAGAGGTAAATGAGACAAAGTCTCAATGGAACTTAGAGTACAGTGTCACAGGGACTTAAAAGCACAGTCCCACTGGGACTGGAGGCAAAGTCTCATTGTAACTTAGAAAAATCTTCTCACTACGACCTACAGGCACAGTCTCACAGGAATGCAGAGGAAAGTCTCAATGGAACTTCAAGCAAAGTCTCACTGAAACTTAGAGAAACCACCTCACTGAGGAAAGGTATCCATAGCCATGTGAGATGAGATGCCAAGTGAAATAATCTTGAAAGGGCAACAAAACAATAAATTAATCAGGATCTAGAGGCACAGTCTCACAGGGACTTATAGTCATAGGGTCTCTGGGACTTTAGGCACATTACTGGTAATTACTAAAAGAAACAATCTCACTAGAAGCACTGTCTCACAGCGACTTAGAGGCAAATTCCTGGCAAAGTCTCACTTGAACTTAGATACACCATCTCACTGAGACTTAAAGGTTCAGTCTTACAAGGACTTGCAGGCAGTCTGGACCCTAGAACTAAGACATCATCACACTGAGACCTAAAGACACAGTCTCACTGGGATTCAGAGACATAGTCTCACTGAGACACAAAAACAAAGTCTCACAAGAACTTAGCGGCATAATCTCACTCGGACATCAATGCATCACCTAACTCTGACCTACAGGCACCATCCAACTACGATTTTGAGGCACCATCTCACTGGGACTTAGACGCACTGCCTCACAAAGACCTACATGCATAATATTACACGTTTCACACGGGTAACATAAAGACGAAGTCTCACTAGAACTTAGATGCACTATCTCACTAGAACACAGAGGTACCATCTCATTTGCACTGAGAGACACCATTTCACAAGAACTTCAAGGTGAATTATCAAACACTATCACCCTGCAAATCCAGTCTTTCCTGTCTTCCTGATTGATCTTTTGGATCCACGACTATTCATATAGCATCCATTGAAGATACTGATCAAACTGCATGGATGTGCAGGCTTATCAGCTTCATCATAGCGTGCACATGTTCTGAGACACATTTTGCTCAGTTAGTTCTAGGAACAGGCAGCCAACCCTTGATCTGAATATAACCAATAAACCTATAGTCTCAAATCTCCAGATAAGGTGCTTTTTTCCTCTGAATAGTACTGATATTTGTCTTATTTCTGCACGAAAAAGGTAAGACTTTGATCAGACTGCACGGATATGCTGATCAGAGTTATCACAGGGTGCACATGTTCTGAGACACATTTGCTCACAGGCAGCCAACCCTTGATCTGTATATACCCAATAAACCTATTGATCAAAACTCCAGATAAGGTGCTTTTTCTATCTGAAAAGTACTGATATTTTTCTTATTTCTGCACGAAAACATATGTTGTGGGTATTTATTAGAAGCGCCTCGTCGAGGCGCTTCTAATGAGTACCCACAACATATATTTTCATGCAGAAATAAGAAAAATAATAGGCGGATACCCCCTCTTATCTGGGGCTATGGACTCAAATCTCCAGATGAAGAAGTATAACAATATTTTTTCTTATAACTTGCCAGAAACTTATATTGTGGGTACCTGTTAGAATCGCCTCAGTGAGGCGATTCTAACAGGTACCCACAACATACCATGGTTTAATGGAGACATTAAAAATTTATTCCAAAATAGACCTTATTTCTCGTCCTTACCTGGAGCTTAGGGTCTTATTTGCTTGAAATTAAACATTTGCAGGCTTGCTTATTTCATACCTGCATCCTGATATTTTTATTGGAATTAACTAATTAAACACTGGCTTTCAAGCCAAGATGTCTGGAACCAGTCCAACATCAATGTTCTGTGCCCTTACTCAACCTTCCTGGGAACCATGCATACAGACAGACACAGCATCAATGTTTGCAAAAAAAACAGCTGTTTTTTCATATCTCCAAAACCGTTATTTTTCCAATGGAAATTTATGATATTATTCTTATTTCTAGCCCAAACACAGGTTGTGGGTGCTCGTTGGAACTACCTAAATGAGGCGGTGCTAACAAGTACACACAACCTATGTCTTGGAGTAGAAATAAGGAAAACAATGTACAGTCCAACCTGTATTAAGCAAGCATCTCTGGGATATTCAAAAAGTGCTTGCTTAAGGCAGGTGCTTGCTTAACAGAGGTGAATTTTAATGCATTTTCCTTTTTCGGGAACTGAATGCCTGCTTGCTTAAGACAGGTTGCTTGCTTAATAGAGGTGGCCACTAAGACAGGTTTGACTGTATACCCCTTTAAAACCCCAGTTTTCTCTATTTAATGTGTGGTTTAAAGGGGTGCTCATTTCACGGACTTGTCAGCCTTTTCACAATCAATATCTAAAGATAACTCAAGCTGACACCCCTAAATTCTGAGATGGACTTTTCTGCTTCCTTAACCCTTCTTTTGCTGAACACCCATTTCTGACTTTGAACCAATCAGATTACTTGATGTAATCTATTCCTACACATTCATAAACTGAATGTCAAACAGTGTAGATCCTGATCAGATGGCTTCTTCAGAAGCCATCTGATCTGGATCTACACTGTTTGCAAAGATAGGGGTTGTCGTGAACAGCAAGATAAGGGTTAAAATGCTTTGTGGGTGCTGAAGAGATGTAGCTGCTAAACAGAGGTGCCTTCACTGTATATGTGCCGGTCATAAGACCACACCAACAAGAAGACCTAAGTGACACTGAAGTGATGTAGCTGATAAGCAGACAGGTGACCATTTGTGGAAGCTTTCACTGTATATAAGCCTGCCTATGTGATGCTGAATAGCTCCCCCTAAGCCTGCCTATGTGATGCTGAATAGCTCCCCCTAAGCCTGCCTATGTGATGCCGAATAGCTCCCCCTAAGCCTGCCTATGTGATGCTGAATAGCTCCCCCTAAGCCTGCCTATGTGATGCTGAATAGCTCCCCCTAAGCCTGCCTATGTGATGCTGAATAGCTCCCCCTAAGCCTGCCTATGTGATGCTGAATAGCTCCCCCTAAGCCTGCCTATGCAATGCTGAATAGCTCCCCCTAAGCCTGCCTATGTGATGCCGAATAGCTCCCCCTAAGCCTGCCTATGTAATGCTGAATAGCTCCCCCTAAGCCTGCCTATGTGATGCCGAATAGCTCCCCCTAAGCCTGCCCATGTGATGCTGAATAGCTCCCCCTAAGCCTGCCTATGTGATGCCGAATAGCTCCCCCTAAGCCTGCCTATGTGATGCTGAATAGCTCCCCCTAAGCCTGCCTATGTGATGCCGAATAGCTCCCCTAAGCCTGCCTATGTGATGCCGAATAGCTCCCCCAGAGCCTTCGGCTCAGGCGAGCTAAAAGGTAATGGGCTACTAAATGTGTCTTATCATAAGAATATGTATGGTTTAGTTTAAACAATATTTTATTTACTTCTTTTCAATTACAGATATATAACAAGAATGTACATATTAGGAAGATCAACAGGATTTGAAAACAAGCAAGGTTGCTTATACTAATCATCTCCTGCAATAAATGGGCATTATATACCGCTTCCAAAATTCTAAATACAATAAAATACAGCAAATGTAGTTGAATTTTTGAGAATGTAAACATATATATATATATATATATATATATATATATATATATATATATATAGAGAGAGAGAGAGAGAGAGAGAGAGAGAGAGAGAGAGAGAGAGAGAGAGAGAGAGAGAGAGAGAGAGAGAGAGAGAGAGAGAGAGAGAGAGAGAGAGAGAGAGAGATGAACTGAACTGAAGACATGTAAGTGGTTAATGATCAATCAAAATGAGACTATCTCTTGAAACGCTTCGTCTTACGGATAAAAGTTTGAACAGCCTTGAAATTTTCTTCATTAATACGTGCAGGGAGATTTACATTTCCGAAGAGTAAAATATCAACTGATATATGAGAGTGCCTCATTATTATGTTTAACATTTCATCCCTGGCATTACGATACCGTGTGCACTCAAGGAGATAGTGAGTGTTGTTTTCAATAGATCCACAAGTGCAATTTGGACTATCTATTAAATTGCACCTATATAAATAATAATTCAGTGAACTGCATTCCGTACGAAGTCTTGTATGTAGAATTTGTTCCATGCGATTGCCACAAAAGTAATATCGTGGAACTTTAACAGAGTTTTCTGTTAGGTATCGTTTAAAGGCATCCTGTGATTCGGCATTTCTGTGTTCATTTGGAAGTTTATTCCATTCACGTATTGTTGAAGGTAAAAATGAGCTACCATAAAGTGCAGTTCTCGAGTGGATAAGGCTGTAGTTATCTGCGTTACGAAGTGGGTAGGACGAAACATCACCGATATGCAGTGGCAATAAGTTACATAGGTAATCCGGTGCTATCTGGTGATCCATTTTATAGAACAGTTGTAGTTTATGCATTCTACGCCTATCCGAAAGTTTATCCCAGCCAAGCTCTTCATAAAGTTTATGAGTACTAACTAGCTTAGTAGTGCCCGTGACAATACGGCCTGCTTCAAGCTGTATTTTTTCTAATTCGTTCTTTTGTTGTTGGGTACAATTGTCCCAAACTATATCTGCATATTCTAGGATCGGTCTTATGAAGGTAAAATATATCTTTTGAAGCGATTTACGTTTTAAGTTGAATTTAAGGGATCTCAAAAGGTTTAAACGGACTAATGCTTTTTCTTTTATGTACACCAAATGAGCAAGCCAATCACATGAGTTAGAAAGATTTAGACCTAGGTGCTTATGTGTAGTCACTTCTTTAATAACTACACCTGATAAATATAGACTGGGATGATTAACTCTATTTCGTTTTCTCGTGCATAATAATGATTCCGTTTTGTTAGGATTAAATTTAACGAGCCATAGTTCTGACCATGACGATATTCGTTGAAGATCATTGTTAAGAGTTTGTGCCGCTGAGTCTGGCAGGTCGACTACAATATACAGGGTAGTATCGTCTGCGAACAGTCGAATATTAGACTGAATTTCATTCACAATATCATTGATATAAACAATAAACAAAAGCGGGCCTAAAATAGATCCCTGGGGCACACCAGCTTTGATTTCCTTCCAGTCCGAGTTTCCACCTGGGATAACCACTCTTTGGCATCTATTGGATAAATAACTTTTGAACCATTCCAAAAGAGGGCCACAGATCCCATAATGATTGAGTTTGGCTATGAGACCTCGATGCCAGACCCTGTCGAACGCTTTACTTATGTCACAAAAAACGGCACGTACCTCTTTGCCCTGGTCCAGGGCCTGGCAAAAGGTATTATAGATATCTACAAGCTGGTTTACTGTTGAATCACCACGTGTAAACCCAGACTGGAATGGAGTTATAATCTTATTTTCTAAAAGGTGATTATGCACATGTTTATAAACTACTTTTTCAAATGTTTTACCAACTGAACTAATAAGAGATATAGGTCTATAGTTTTCTACGGAACTTTTATCATCCTTTTTATGGATTGGGCTAACATTAGCGCCTTTCCAAATATCTGGTACTATTGAGGTTCTTAGAGAAGTATTAAAAAGGTTAGTTACGGGTACACATATGGACTCGGCTGTTGCTTTAAGAATGCGATTATTGATACAGTCGGGACCACAGGCCTTTCCAACGATAAGGGTTTTTAAAATTTCACGAACTTCTTCTACGGCTAAATGAATCGTATTTAATGTATGCAATGGAGGCTCGAGATGGGGCACTTCCCGTCCATTGTCATCCAGTTGTGTTTGGGACTCGAAATAACTGTTAAATAAGTTTGCTTTTTCGCAAGGAAGGTTAATGACCCTACCATTATAGTTCATGGGTGGGATAGCATCATGTTTTGACTTATTAATTAAGGATTTGAAAGTTTTCCACCAGTCTTTGGAGGAAAGGCTATTGGAATCGATTTTCTCAGCTAATTTATCTTTATAATCTTGTTTTGACTTTCTAAGTATATTAATGCTGTTGTTGCGAAGTTTTTTAAATTTTCTCCAAGCTTCTGGGGTATTATTACGTTTAGCTATTTTGTGTGCTCTTTTACGTTTTCGTATTGAATTTCTGAGAACGTTAGTTACCCATGGGGGATCCGAAGGGCGAATGGTAACAGTTTTATTGGGTATTGTCCGATCACAAAAGTCTGAAAGTTTTTTTGTAAAGTTTGCTGCATATATATTGATGTCATCATGTTCTACAGAACTCCAGTCAAAATCACGTATTAATTGATTTAGCAGGGCATAATCTCCAGACTCATATTTCCAGATTTTCCGTTTAAAGCAAGGTTGTTTATATTTGCTGAAACTAAATACTACAAAGACAGGACAATGGTATCTTACTGTCTGGTTAAGGACACATTCTCCTACACCCGAGTAAATAACACTGGGTTCGTTATTAGTAGCAATCAAGTCTATTAAAGACGATGATGATTCAGTAAAATGAGTTGGTTCCTGAATAAGTTGCCTAAGATCATACGGTCCAAACAAAGAATGTATCTTCCGACGGCAGGATTCATTTAAATAGTTCAGATTAAAGTCACCAGTTACAATTATATTTTGAATATTTGAGTCAAATGCCAAATCTATCGATGTTTCAATATCATCTGTTACACAGGCTGGAGAATTTGGTGGTCTATAGAACAGACCAAGCAGAATTGATTTCGCCTTAAGAGTTAGTTCTAACCAAATACATTCAATGCGATTGATTTCAAGATCATGACGCCGCTTACATGCAATATTTTCTTTAACATACACAATTACACCACCATAGTTATTATGCATTCTATCTTTCCGAAAAGGCTTTTGAAAATTATGAAACATTATATCATCATCACTTACATTAGGACTTAACCATGTTTCAGATAGTGCGATTACATCAAAGTGGGAAAACTCCACCTGGAGTTGGTCGACCTTACTAAGTAAACTCTGTATGTTATAGTGAACAACTGAGAAATGGTTTTCAAATATAGACAAATCAAAACTATCATTATTTGATACAGTACTTTCAGTCATAGAGTCTGAGTCCGAAGGACCTGGATTTTCACCAATGTCCCCCGCAAGTAAAATTATTAGAAACAGCCACGTATATAAACTCACAAAATAGTATAACAAGCTGGATATCTGTATATTTAGGTAAGTAGGGAATGTACTTCGCACACGACGGTAGGGATACCGAATTTGTCTGGCATGCATGCAATTGGACTGAAATGCCAAGCTCACACTGAGGCTGTAAGCAACAAATATTCCACAGTTACCAAGAAATGTCAAACAAAAAAGAGGCACAAGCATTAAAAATACTTTCCGAAAACCTAAGACTGTCCGTCTGCATTGAAAGTGTATCGCAATGGTTATGCCCTGATACCCACCCAAGCAGTGAGTGTCCCTGTATAGATTATTTACCATGCATGAATTGATAACAAAAATATCAGACACCTTATGGGTGGCCACCAAAGCACAGGTTTTGGACAAAGCGGTTTAAACATTGCTATTGTACACTCCACTACAAGTTTCAGCTCAGAAATAGGAAGAAGAGAGAAAATAGAATGAGAATAAACAGTCGTCAAAAGGTGACAACAATACATTTATTTATAACAAAGGCCCTTTTCCAGTGCGCACACCGCGTCCGCCTAACGACGCACGAATGTCTATGAAACGTCATGACGTTGCATCGACGCCGATACGACGCCTGACACACGCTGTGTGCGCTCTGGGTTCTTTCAGGTAAGTAACAGGAAGATGCATATTGAACTTAAATCAACCCACAAAACATGGAGAAAAGCTACATCCGAAAATGTCTTTCGCCCATGTCGTCCGCCGAATTAGTTTGCAAACTTTTTTGAGAAATATGTTTTCATACGGGCAAACAGTGTGGGCCCAGATCAAATTCTGATCCGGACCCACCCTGTTTGTTTGAAAATAAAAATAAAAATAAAATAAAATAATAAATCTTCCAAGGTAACCGGCAGACGGCAAAGCGCGATTGGCATTTTATGGGTTAACCCACTACATGACAATGGAATTGTCCACCTTATAAGTGTGGAGTTACCATAGGTTTCAGGCTAGTTTTGAAGAAGTACATTAACCAAAAATGTATGTTCTTAGAGCAAGCAGCGCAGACCGAGACCGGACGCCTTGTTCCGGGGCGTCCAATTCCGGGTCAACACTGTTTGCCGACATATAAATGACAATGGAATCTTCCACCCATAAGTGTGGGGTTGTCAGTGGTTTCAGGTTTGTTATGTTCAACGTAAATAAAACAGACCGATTGTTCACAAAGCAAACAGCGCAGACCGGGAGCGGACGCCTCGTTGAGGGGCGTCCTGTCCGGGTCCACACGTCCCCGAAAATGGACTCCAGGCATATATGGGTAATTATGTAGCAAATGAACACACACACACACACACACACACACACACTCTTAATATTCACCCTTATGCATGTCACGTTCTCACAGGATTTTTAATCATTTACAAACGTTATCAATGAAATTCACTCCAGTATAATACACCTGAGTATTTGTCGAGCCAGGTCAAGGATAAATGTCACTTCACTTCATTCATATTGCATGTGGCTAATGCTTGTTAGCTAGCTGTGTTCAAATTTTGAATAATCCACATTACAACCGATGTTCGAGTACGCATTCAAACCAGGTTGGAGCCAGGGTAAAAACAGGTTTGAATCAGAGTTCGAACTGATACATTACAGTCCAATGAGTAAACAAGATTGACTCTGTTTGATTTTGCAGCTTCAGAGGTGTAATGACACTTTCACCTGACCTTGCTCAGTCATCACGTCATACTAAAGGAAAACAGAAATGGAAAGGAACATAACAACGCTAGACTTACTAGACGTTACGTTAAACAGAAATATTGCAGATGATTTGTTTGTTTGTTTTGGAGTTGACGGCCCAGTCAACACTGTTTTCAGTCATTTTAAGCCGGTCGGCTTTTTTATCCACACTTTACCTGGGCAGGGCTTTGCATAAGCTGTTAACCAGTTTCGACAAAAACTGACGACTGCCGTTATTGAAACAGCAGAAGGGAGATAATGACCGTAGAAAAGATTTCATGATCAATCTCCACGAAATGGTGTTGCAGACCGGTAGGTATCGAACCCGCGTCCTCCTGTCATATTGCAGATGGCAAACATGCCTCTTTAAATGACCCGAATGTGTCAGTAGCAACAACAACAAGAAAGATATGGATGTAGACTATATACAACATGTCGAAAAGAGTTACATGTAACTAATATAATATATATATTTCCCATGGGAAGGAAACAGCCTAAACGGGATCAATAACAGCCATCACCCATGCAGAGGCGGAGACGGCCCCATACGAGTACTATGACTATTATTGGAACCCCCAAGTTCCTGTTTTGTAAGCAAGCAGTGTTAACCCCTGTCAGACGCCCCTTTCTGTGGCGCCGGATTAGGATCAACACTACTTGTCAGTATATTATCATATCAGTCCAGTACACCCTCTGCCTTCCTCGCTGACATAACAGCTGCACTTTTAGCATATCCATATTTCAGACAACCTTCATTAAGACCACTCTGTTTTACAGCTAACCTTCTTTGCACCAAAGACCTTGACCATTACGCTACAACCCCAAGTTCCCTTTTGTAGGCAAGCAATGAAGATTCTGATCAGACGCCGCTTTCTGTGGCGCCTGATCAGGGTCAACACTACTTTACAGTGTATCATTATAGCAGCTCAGTATTGTTATATAGGAAACCCTCTTTACACTGCACATTGACATCGCAATGACACTTTTGCCTGACCATATTTTAGATAACCCTCTTTAAACCCTCTTTAAACCACACTTTGTCGTCGAAGCGACACTGCCAGGTGCTCTCATTTGAGCAAAATAACCTTCATTGAATCAAACTCTGACGTCTAAGCAGCATGCGTTGCGTGGACAATGTGTTGCGTGGAATAAATGCAATGTAAATTTTATAGTAGCCTAATCACGCAGACATATACAGGCATATAGGGGCACAAAATCCATAATAAGCCTTTACATGAGATATAAACGGATACATTAAGAGGTCGGGGCAGCGACTGCTCATGGGAGGCATGTAAACCAGTTTTGCTATATAAAAGTGGGGTACAAGTGGGTCAAAATTATACAGGCTCTGAGCATATAGTAGTTATGCACTGTCAAGGAAACTTCAACACGAGCTGAAAAGTCGACCACCGAAGTGTGCGACTGATAAACATACAACAGATGAATAAAACGACCGCCCAAACAGTGGCCAACGGTGGTGCCCAACAGCTTGCGCGCTAGCCGCTAGACACCCCCGCTGTCAGCTGTGGTCAGTCAAGTTATGGCTTTATGGCTCCTGTAATTAATAAAATGTACACCATTCATGGCACTTGATCCCTTCTCCGAAACGAAATGAGAAGGAACAAGAACCACGAAATGGCTTGGAACAAAGTTATATCCTGCATCTCACCCCGCCACGCGGGACTCTTGCGACATCTGCAGCAAGAGCCCCTGGAGGGAAGATGCGTAAGGTACGGTTGACAGGAGTGTTCATAACTTTATACAGTCAAACTTCAATGGCTCGAACACCTTTGGGACCATGAAAATCTGTTCGAGACAGGGGTAGTGCGAGCCACTAAGGGTTACTGCCAGGAGGCATAACGAGATACTTTTGGACGTCTTTTCGGTGCTCCATAATGAAATGTATGCTGTGTGTACTCATTAGAATCGCCTCAATAAGGCGATTCCAACGAGCACACACAGCACACATTTGCAAGATAAAAGACGAGAATCTCCTAATTTATCTCCCACTATTTCTAATGTAGAGATGTAGAGGAATTTCCTCGGGACTCAAAAACCGGGTTCGACTCAGCCATGGTATACGAGCCTTTGGTGTTCGAGCCATCGAAGTTCTTCTGTATATTGATTATAATATAAAATCAGTATTGCCATATTTGAGCCGACTGCAAATACCCGCTTTTCCTATAAACAAGCCTTTTCTTAGAAATTTGACCTTTGACCTCACCCCATGACCCCAGGGGGTCAGATGAAAATTTCAACACCTTCATGCACATCTGCAGTCCCCAAGCAATGTATGTACCGACTGATAGGTAAAGAAATAAAAAAGTAGTTGCATTCACAAAATAACGTGACAGAATGAAGGACGGACGGACGGACACCCGTGACGAAAATAATATACCCGTCTTTTTTTTTTTCCCCCAAAAAAGCGGGTATAATAATAAACGTGTTAACAGCAAGCAGTGAAGACCCGTTAAAGCGTCGCCTTGCGGCACCCTATCACAGTCTACGCTGTTTGCCTATCTTGTTGTTTTTATGTTTTTTTTTTTTGTTGTTGTTATTGGTTTCACGGCCCTTTCAAGATTATTTCACTCATATCGAGCCGACCGCCAACCACATGTGGGCGGAAACCAGAGCACCCGGAGAAAAACCACCCGGCTTTCCGTTGTAGAACCCGACGTCTCACGTGACCCGAGCGATGCTCGAACCACAGCGGCGAGAGACCTAATGTCTAAGAGTCAGCGCTATCAACCACTAGGACACGGAGGCCGTTTTGTTAACTTAGGTTGGTCATGTTTGTAATAATAAGACTGATACACATAAATAACCTGGCGTAACAATGTGTGTTAACTGGACTGTAACACCCGAAAAAATCATGCAGACAGACGCTGAGAAAAGGGTTAGTGTCACAAAAACATTTTTTGATATGGATGACGTATACGGCCTAAAGGTATGTCTTAGCCTTTGTAGTACGACCTGAATAATGGTACATTATTATAACACACCCGTGCGACACGGTGCATTTCTTACACATCTCCAAAATGGCTACTTTTCTGGTGAAAATCCGTGATGATTTTTCCCGCTTGTACCGCAAACACATGCCGTGGGTGCCCATTAGGACCGCCTCGTTGAGGCGGTTCTAACGAGCACCCACAACCCATGTCCCGCGGCAGAAATAAGTAGATATTGAGCAATCCACACTTTAGAGCAGAAATAAGATAAGTAAGGTTTACCCCTGCAAATCCCAGTTTTACTATATAAAAGTGGGGTTCAAGGGGGTCAAAATTATACAGGCATGTTTTCGTGATGACGTATATGTGGTCGACAAAGTAGTCCAAAATCTCAGTATGTAGGGATGTTTCTGAAGCCATTACATATATGACACACGCTACACATACTATAGAGAACTGTTACATATGTTCACCATCGTCTTCATCAGTTTCCACTCGAGACTCAACCGTCGCGAACTGGGTTATCTGATCTGTGATAGTTATATGATGCTTTTCACCTTCATTATCCCTGATGAATATTTTACCGTCCGACGTGTAAGCGGCCTTCAGCCGCCTTTCACGTACGAGTTGTCGAGCATTGAACAAAAGCTTACTACGCCGAGGAGTTATATCTTCATTAATAAAGACATCTTTGTGTTTATCAGACTTGCGTAGATCCTTACGTATCGCAAACAACTTCTGACGAGCTCTATAACTGGTAAACTTAACAATAAGAGCCCTTTGACCTCTCTTGAAGGGACCAACACGGTGAGAGCGATCTATATCAGATTCACGTATATCAGCTCCTATATCATTGGCAAGTTCAATAACTTTGGCATCTGATGACTCCCCCTCTACTACGGGTATACCTGATATTCTTAGACTATTTCTGCGGCTATATTGCTCGTTGCTATCAGCCAGTAGCTCAACTTTATTCACCCTGACATTCAACTCTTTAACTGACTTCTTGAGGTTTGTATTTTCTTTTTGAAGAGAATTATTCTGTATTTTCAGATTGCCTATCTCATCAGTCAGGGACTTAGTGGCATCTTTAACTGCTTCCATGATCAACTTAGGAATATCTTCTCGTAGCTGCACACTGATAATCTCTTTAATTTCAGGGAACATAAGATTTTTTATCTTGAATGCCACTTTAGTAATGTCATCAGAACCCATATGGGTAGGATCATCATCTTCCGATTGATCAAACATGGCTATATAATCAGCCGAGATTTCTGGTTCACCTGTATATTGCCGCGTTCTCTTTGTTAAAGACTGTTCCGATGACAACTGAACAGGTGACGGTGTCAGAAAACGTTTAGTTCCACCTTTAGGAGTAAGAATATTGTCAGTATTTGTATTAGAAATGCCCAGATCTAAATACGCATCCGTGTCTGGTTTCTCACTCATGTCAGAGATACATTAAAGGATGTTTGCCTTTTTAATTCCGTGCAGTATACTTCATAAGTCCACCGGCGTCACAGGTAGGTATTATACAATACAGGTAAATGTCCTACAATATGTCCCTATCGGGTACATGCTATTATGGCGGCTCTCATCTATACACCCGATACACCCAGATATAAAAACACACTCTAAAGTCTATAATAATACTGAATCAGAGCCATCCAGGACAAAGGTCACTAAATGACCTTGACTTTTGGAATTGATAAACTTCCATTCAACTGATTGCAAATATCATTACTGATGCCACAAGCTACCATGCAATCAGAAAAATCCACTGTTTTGCCTTTTTTCTATACAAATGTCTAAGTGACCAAATTTGACCTTGATGTAAAACAGGTCAAGGTCAACTAAAGAATATCATTTGAACAAACTTGGTAACACCCCCCCACCCCCAAATCCCCCCCCCCCACCCCCTCAGTCCCCGATGGTGCATACAAAATTTCAAGGCCATCGGCCATTCTGTTCTTGAGAACAAACTTTTGTTCCCCCTTCCCATACAGGCTCCACATGTAATTTGATTTCAATTGGCCAAGGCGTTAGTAGTTTCAGAGGAGATGTTGTTTGAAAATGTTGATGATGCAGATGCAGACACAGAGGCAGATGACGACAACGACAGATGATGGACTGCTGCCTATACTATAAGCTCCCCCACGAGCCTTCAGCTCTGGTGAGCTAAAAACTGAATCTGAGCCATCCAGGACAAATGTCAGTAAATGACCTTCACCTTGGGAATTCAAGCTGATTGCAAATAAAATTTCTGATGCCACAGGCTACCATGTATTCAGAAAATCCACTGTGTTGCCTTTTTTCCATACAAATGTCTAAGTGACCAAATTGGACCTTGACGTAAAACAGGACAATGTCAACCAAAGGTCATCATTTGAACACCTATGGTAGGGCCTGAGTACCCAATGCTGCATACCAAGTTTCAAGGCCATCAGCCATTTGGTTCCTGAGAAGAAGATTTTTAAAGATTTTTACCATATATGGGAATGTTGGCCATACTGGTCATGTGACCCAGTCATTACAAACAAACTTTTGTTCCCCCTTCCCATAGAGGCTCCACATGTCATTAGGTTTCAATTGGCCAGGTAGTTTCAGAGGAGAAGTTATTTGAAAATGTTCACGCCAATGCAGACGCAGGTGCCGACGACAGACGGCGGACCACTGACTATACTATTAGCTCCGCGGGAGTCTTCGGCTCTGGTAAGCTAAAAATATTAGGCTAAAGTCCTGATTGACATCAATTTCTTAAGTCCAAAATTTTCCCCACACAGCTCTAACAATCCTGCAAATGTCCCAGAAACCTGACAAGGGCCATAACAATAACTGACAGCCCAATTAAATTTCAATTAAGATCAATTAAAACCTGTGCTTTGTCATTCCACAGCTATCAACATGTTCCCACAAGTCAGACAGCCACCCAAGTTTTAACCCATGTTATCCTGCATACACTCTCCAAATGAAAAGAGTTGGTGCTCAGTCTTATTTTTTTTCAGGAACTCATTTTTGATTTTTATTATGGTAGATTGAATTACTTATAGAGGTCTATTAAGAAAATGGCAGATTTTTTGCAGACAGGGACCCGATCAGATGTCACATTCCGATCTGGGCTTCCAGTCTTTTTTTTTGGTATCACCTGGTCTACAATGGGTCAACTGAGGAGATAATAGCAATATGACATTCACTAACTGATTTATGGCTGCATTTGGAAATCAAGAGGTCAAGTTACAGCATGCAGACCAAACCTTTGACAGTTATCCAATATGTCATTACATCATTTGTTTCTATCAAGAGGATATTTAACCCCTTATCTTACTGTTCATGACAACCCCTATCTTTGCAAACAGTGTAGATCCAGATCAGGTGGCTTCTGAAGAAGCCACCTGATCAGGATCTATACTGTGTGGCATTCAGTTTATGAATTTGTAGCAATAAATTACATCAAGTACTTTGATTGGTTGATAGACAGAAATGGGTGTGGCTTAAATGAATATAGGGTTCGCCGGTCATCCGGGTACTTTCGTTTGTCACGTGATAGCAACGAGCACGCGGGTGAATACAAACACCATTTTGAATAAGCAAATAGTGTAAATAAAACCCAAGTCACTAGCATATTTCTTACAATTTTGATAAAACATGCCAAAAATCTGTAGTGCATGTGGTTGTACAAATCATCATTTACAACTGGATAAAAAGCTATCGTTCTATCAGTTCCCAAATGGAGAAAAACATCCAGAGAGACGGTCTCGGTGGATAAGGGCCTGCAGTCGCCAGAACGTTGATGGTTCAGACTGGATTCCTACATCAAAATATGTTTACATGTGCAGTGAACATTTTATAACAGGTAATTGATTCACAATACATTATTCTTTGGGCCATGCTTTGTTGATAATGAACTGAAATTGTCCTTTCTATTGGTAAAATTGTCTGTTGATTTCTCTCTAGCAACACGAATTCGGCACGAACTAGTGCTCGTATTTCTCCCTTTCAACAACATTTCTGCACTTACCGAGGCGACTTACCGAGGCGATCCCTTGGAACATCACCACAGGTATTGGATGGGTGACTAAATTTAGAAATTGATTGTAATTAACTTTAAAGTGTAGAAAAAAAAACCTCCTTACTGGGTGTGCTAAAGAAGATGAACAGGGGTCCTTTTTTTTTTTTTTTTTTGGTTTGGGTTTTACGGCCCTTTCAAGATTATTTCACTCATATCGAGCTGATCGTTAATCAGAGGTGGGCGAAAACCGGAGTACCCGGAGAAAAACCACCTGACCTTCTGTTGCAGAACTTGGCGTCTCACACGTGGCCCGAGCTAAAGAAGATGAACAGGGGTCCTAAAATGAATGCCTCTGATCTAAAGGTCAAAACAACAACAAGGTCTTTAGAATGTGTGCCTTGTAAATGAACTAACAAACTAGCCTGTCCCCCTAGCCTTGGCATAACCTCGGATCTGGGTTCACACTATTTGCAGAAATGACATATGACATGCAAACAGTATGGACCCAGATCAGATGAGCAGTCTGATCTGGGTCCACACTGTTTGCAGAAATGACTTAAAGCTACCGGCAGTCAACGATTTTTTACAGACAAACAGTGTGGACTCAGATCAGACAGCTCCTCTTAGCAATCTGATCTGTGTTATTTTGACAATAAACAGAATGTCAAACCTACCTTGTCACTTGGATAGAGTATATTTCCCGAGTCCATGACACCTCCGAATACACAACACTTGACACTAGTCCGTAGACATCGGTTATCAGGCAGCTGTTATTTCACTAAATGGAAATTTCCCGCCACGTTATTCTTTACTTTTAATCATTTTTACTTACAGTAACATGCATTTTCAGGTTAAAAAAAAAACGATTTTATTCAATGTAATTGATAGCGATCTAAAGGGTAATTGCCGGTCGCTCTGTTATTGTTTTCACCTCAAAAAATGGCTGCCTATCGGTTGCTACGGGCAGTGACGTCACGCCGGCGAACCCTATTCAGCAAGATAAGGGTTAAAAGCTCCTGAATTTGTGCATTCACAGTAACTGTGATTGGTCATAAAAGTACCTGATAAGTTCAATTCCCTACTCTGTCTTCCAAGGCCCCACCCATCAGGGCTTGGGGGGGAATAGATTGGGCTGCATGGTGCTTCCATGCAGAGCTGAAACCAACCAAACACATGAGTATTGGTTGTGTGAGTCGGGCTGCGCCTGCATTTAAGCCCTAGTAGTATTTCATCTTTCTGGTAAAAGTCCCAGAAAATAGTAAGCAACATCTCCAAACTGATCTAAATAGTGCTGATGGGTTCGTAAAACTTTGTCTTCCACACACATGCATGTGCGCTTGCACACTGGCAGCTCGCTCCGTGGGCCCTCTTCCATGTTACAACATGCACACATACAGCGTGGTGTGAACATTATGCAATAAGTGAACCGTATTGATCCAAATTATTGTGACACATATGCATAAGCAAACATTGCAGACCCAGATCAGACGGCTTCTACAGGAGCCTTCGGATCAGTGTCTTTACTATTTACCAGTTTGGCTGCACTTTTTGGAGTCCATGCTTGATCCAGAAACAAATTTGTTAAAATTTTAGGAGAATTACAGCAAGTCCTCAAAGTGTCTGAATTAGTAGGATTTTTACATTAATATGTCTTCAAACTGGTGTGCATTTAACAAGGAGAATTCTGAAGAAGCCATCTGATCAGGATCTACACAGTTTGTTATGCATAGTGCAAAATGAACGAACATAGTACAGTCGAACTTCAATGGCTCGAACACCTTTGGGACCTCGAAAATCTGTTCGAGACAGGGGTAGTTCGAGCCACTGAGAGTTACTGCCAGGAGGCTTAACGAGATACTTTTAGACATCTTTTCGGTGTTCTATAATGAAAATGTATGCTTTGTGCACTCATTAAAATCGTCTCATCGAGGCGATTCTAATGAGTAACACACAGCATACATTTGCAAGATAAAAGACTAAAATCTCCTTAATCATCCCCCACTATTTCTTATGTAGAGGATTTTGTTAGGGGCTCAAGAATAGGTTCAACACATCCATGGTAAACGAGCCATCAAAGTTCTACTGTATATGAAGTAATTTGATTGGTTGATAGTCAGCAATGGGTGTGGCTAAATAATTTATTCACCAGGTCCCAGTGGTGTTGGGGCCATTGAAATAGTACTCTACAGTACAGCTACCACCAACAGCCACATCTCTTCAGCAGCCACAATAATTCCCCAAAAAGTATTTCAATACATATTTAACCTCTGCTTAGCAGTCACCTCTCTCCAGTGACCAGCAGCTATTTTAATCTTAACCCTTGTCCTGCTGAATATTCATATACGCCACACCCACTACCGATTATCAACCAATCAGATCACTTGATGCAAATTATTGCAACAAATTCACAATCTGAATGGCAAACAATGTAGATCCTGATCAGATGGCTTCGTCAGAAGCCATCTGATCTGAATCTACATTGTTTCAAAGATAAGGCATATCCGGGATTAGCAGGACAAGGGTTAACCCTAAAGACGCTGAAAAAAAGTACATCTGCTTATGTCGTCTGCTGAATCTTCTTGTAAACGTTAAAGAATTATTTTTTCATACAGGCAAACAGGGTGGATCTAGATCAGACAGTTCCAAGAGGAGCAGTCTGATCTGGGTCCACACTCTTTGCGAAAAATGACTTTTAAAGTACCCAGCAGACGACAAAGCGGATGACAATTGTTGTGATTGGCATTTTATGGGTAAAAGTTTGCTGGACATTGGTTCAGTACCGTGGATTAATGCTCAGCACGCTGGGTAAAAATTTCTGCAGACATTATTTTAAAATATAAATTTTCTCTTATTTTTCCCCCCAGAAAACAGTTTTTGACATTTGATGCAAATTGTCTCCATTACAGACAATTTGCATGAAGTGTCAAAACCTGTTTTCAGGTAAAAATAAGAAAAAATATAATTAATTTGTCATCTGCTAACTTGGCCCAGAGAGTGGTAACGAAAGGTTAAGAGACATCATTTGTCGCTAAAGGATTTGTTGACGAAGACCAAGGCGTGATGCATGACAGATTCAGGGCAAAACTGGACTGTTTTTGTTTTTGTTTTTTTCATTTTTCTTCATTTCGTTCTCTCCGGCTTTATCCGTGATAAAAAGAAATTTGTACTTGAAGAGATTGCCCTCAGTCGGTGTCAAAATCCACTGTCACAGACTATCCTAGTCTCGTAGAAAATCAATGCGTCCAGCGTAATGACAATTTATTGCGTGACAAATATATCTTTATATCAAACAAACCCTAGAACTTCCAACTCCCCGATGATAACCAGAAATAGCCATGACAGAAATTAGCAGTCAAGCGATATTCATAGCAATAGATAAGATGCTTAACTGAAGGATAGTTTTCCTTATTTCTCCATATAAAGCTATGTTGTGGGTATTCATTAGAACTGCCTCGCCGAGGCGGTTCTAATGAATACCCACAACATAAGTTTTTATGGAGAATTGACAAAAACTATCCTTCAATTATCACAAAGTACAAATCTTATCTGTTGCTATGGATATTAACCCTTAAACTGCTAATCACAATATTTGCAGTCGTTATTTTCAAGGAACAAAATTCTTATTTTTCAGAGAAAAGAGTAACATCACTCACTTGCATCATGCTGCTATTGAGTTATTTATAGAAACACAGGGTTCCAGCGTAAAGGATTATTGAGAATTAGAGAGATCTAATTCAAGGTAATGTTGGTTGGTGCCTGATGCTCTATCTCTGGTCGGGCCCATCAGAGCCTAACTGTTGGTTTTCTTTTGCTCCAGCATTTCAGTGGTTTCTTGCTGTCAAGTCCTCACCATTGTTTCATCTCTGTGGTTGTGTTTGATTATTTGTGTTCACTAAGATGTTGCAATGATGAGTTAGGAGGCCTTCATGCGGACTGAACAAATTATTTGTCTAAATCGCGATGGATTGTGGCCACGTAAAATCGATTTAAGCTCCCCCCCCCCCCCAGTGGATTTCGTTTCCGCTGACCCTTCCATGGCGGTTCTTCTGTTGCGGTTTATTTTTGTTATGGTTTGTCTTTGGGTGTTTGTGTCGCTTATATTATTTTTGGCTTTCCGCTATTGATGTTTCCATTAGGTCTGTTGTTTCATGTTTGTGTTTCTTTCCCATTGGTGTCTCTGATGGGAGCTGTGGGTTGATTGTATCGATTCCTGATCATTGCCTCCACTTCTGTTTTGCAAGTAACAAATACAGTAATAATTCAGTGTGCTACCTGGTCAAGCAATTAGTAGCAAACAGTAGCACCCACATTACCACCTTGGGCTGTCTTTTTTTTTTTTCAATATTTTTCTGCAAAAGTAAGGCTTGACATTACGTAATGTGATTCATGTGTAATGACAATTTAAATGTAAATCAGGAAAACTTTCCTGAAAATGCGGTCAGCTACAGATGCAATCATGTCTCTGGGGTCCAAATTGGCCCCACCTGGGGGTGGGGGTTCACTTCATAAATAAAGATCTAATATCTTGCAAATTGTTCAAATCCCCATGCCTAAACCACATATATTCTTGTTCCATATGATAAAACACATCCATTGATACCATCCTGGGGTCTCCTGACACTATGCCCCACCCCCTCCAGTTCATTTAAGGCTTAATATCTCAGAAACCATTCACAACCCCACCACTTTGTTTGTATTGTTTGTATTGGAGTTTAACGGCCCAGTCAACACTATTTAGGTCATTTTTGAGCCGGTCAGTTTACCTATCTTCTCTTTCCTGGGCAAGCTTATACGTAAGCGGTTAACCAGTACAGTGCACATTCTTTTGCCAGAAACTGACAACTGCCCTTCTTGAATCAGCGGAAGGGAGAGAATGACCGTAGAAAAGATTTCATGATCAATCTCCACGAAAGAATGTTGCCGACCCCGGCGGGAGTCGAACCCGTAACCTCCTGATCACCAGTCAGACGGGCATCCGACTGAGCCACCGAGGCCGTACAACCCCACCACTAAAACTCTATTAAGACCACCTAAAATTAAGACTAAATCTACTTTTAAAAGCTTATTGAGAAGGTTTCAGTTATTCTTTCTTTCTGTTTTCTACACCCAGTGTCTCCTAATAAGAGACCACCTTTGGAACTGTTCAAAAGTGGTCTTTAAGACCACTTTTGAACAGTCCCAAAGGTGGTCTTAATATAGGAATTTTACTGTACATTGTTGTTTTCCTTTCCTTATTATAAGACACATTCAGTTACATCGCCTTTCTGCTCCATCACTGGGCTTCACGTCATAAAAGGCTTTATATCTCAGAAACTGCTCAGATCCCCACTTTATTCTTGATCTTAACCCTGAATATTTAAATATGCCACACCCACTACTGATTATCAACCAATCAGGTTACTTGATGCAAATTTTTGTGACAAATTCATAAACTGAATGGCAAACAATGAAGAGCCGGATCAGATGGCTTCTTCAGAAGCCATCTGATCCGGATTGTTTGAAAGTTAAGACTTATCCGGGCTCAGCAGGACAAGAGTTAATGATAAGATGCCTCCAGGTGAAAAAGGAAGATATTTAATAATAAGATGAACTAGAGTTACGTTGGTTGCCATGTAATTGTGTAATGATATTGTGACCATATATCTTAAGTTTGAAGTTGACGCATTTGACTGTTTGTAAGTTATGAATTAACAAGAGGCCCATGGGCCACTATGCTCACCAGAGCTCAGGTGGGCACTGCCCATCCTGCCCAATGGCAGCCATGTACTTTAACATGATATCATTTTAATCCACCAAATGAACCCCCATGTCCAAATGAGCACCCATGTGGACTCAGCATCTGAAAAGTTAGGCCTTTTATGAAGTAGAGGGGGTGGGGCATGGACCCAATGGAGCCCTGGTTGGTATCACTAAATGCGTCTTATCATAAGAAACAAAAATATATATGGTTTAGCAGTGGGGATCTGTAAGGCCTCTTTAACAGTTGAGGGGTTGGGGCATGCCCTGTTGATCCCAGGAAAGCCCAAACTGTTGTCCCTAAATGTGTCTTATCATAAGGACCAAGTATATATATGGTTCAGTGCTGGGAATCTGACCGGTTTCAGAGATTTGAGGCCCTTTTATGAAATAGGAATGGCCCCTGCGGACCCCGCTACAGAAGGTGTGCTAATAATAAGGAACAAGAACATATATGATTATGGGGTGGGGATTTGAATGGTTTCTGAAATATAAAGCCTTTTATGAAATGGAAGGGCGGGGCACATTGCCTCAGCACAAAGAGACCTCCAGGTTGGTGTGATTGAACGAGTCTTATCATAAGGAACAAGTATATGGTTTAGGGGTGGGGATCTGAACTATTTCTGATATATATGGCTTTTAATGAAGTAAAGCGGTGTGGCATGGCCTGGGCGTGCCCCGGGGACTCCCAAGCTGGTGTCACTGAATGCGTCTTATCATAAGAAAGATGAATATATATGGTTTAGGGTGGGGCTAAGAACATTCTCTGAGATATAAGGCCTTATGTGAAGTGGAGGGGTGGGGCAAGGCCCAGGGAGACTCCCAGGTTGGTGTCAATGAATGTGTCTTATCATAAGGAACAAGACTATATATGGTTAAGGGGTGGCCATCTGTAGGGTTTCCGAGATATTGTGATATTATGAAATGGAGGGGGTGGGGCATGGCCCCAGCATATCCCTGGGAACCCCCAGGTTGGTGTTACTGAATGCGTCTTATCATAATGAACAAGAATATATATGGTTTAGAGGTGGGGATCTGAACAGTTTCTGAAATATATGGCCTTTTTTGAAGTGGAGGGGTGGGGCAAGGCCCCAGCGCGTCTCTGAGGACCCCCAGGTTGGTGTCAATGAATGTGTCTTATCATAAGAAGCAAGCATATATATGGTTTATGGGCGGGGATCTGTAAGGTTTCCGAGATATTGGGCCTTTTATCAAATGGAGGGGGTGGGGCATGGCCCCGGTGCATCCAGGGGACTCCCAGGTTGATGTCACTGAATGGGTCTTATCAAAAGGAACAAGAATATATATGGTTTAGGGGTGGGAATCTGAATGCTTTCCAAGATATTGGGCCTTTTATAAAGTTGAGGGGGTGGGGCCTGACCTGTGCGCATCCCTGACGACCCCCAGGTTGGTGTTACTGATTGCGTATTATCAATAGGAACAAGAATATATATGGTTTAGGGGTGGGGATCTGAACAGTTTCTGAGATATATGGCCTTTTGTGAAGTGGAGGGGTGGGGCAAGGCCCCAGCGCATCTCTGAGGACCCCCAGGTTGGTGTCAATGAATGTGTCTTATCATAAGAAGCACGCATATATATGGTTTAGGGGCGGGGATCTGTAAGGTTTACGAGATATTGGGCCTTTTATGAAATGGAGGGGGTGGGGCATGGCCCCGGTGCATCCAGGGGACTCCCAGGTTGATGTCACTGAATGGGTCTTATCATAAGGAACAAGAATATATATGGTTTAGGGGTGGGGATCTGAATGGTTTCCGAGATATTGGGCCTTTTATTAAGTGGAGGGGGTGGGGCATGACCTCGGCGCATCCCTGAGGACCCCAAGGTTGGTGTTACTAAATGCGTCTTATCAATAGGAACAAGAATATATATGGTTTAGGGGTCGGGATCTGAATGGTTTCTGAGATATATGGCCTTTTATGAAGTGGAGGGGGTGGGGCATGGCCCCGGCACAACCTGGGGGACCCTCAGGTTGGCATAAAAGCATATGGCTGAAAGAATTTTACTCAAGAAACATTTCTATAAAAGTTTTGTCCAAATATCTACAATGACTTGGCAGTAAATGCCATTTTTCAATTTTCCCCATTATAAGTCTATGGAAACTCTAAGTTGCCATAGCAACCAAACTAATGGGCCGATTTTCATAAAAAACACAAACTTTCAATCCCCCAGCCCAAGGATGCTACAGATAAAATTTGGGCTGAATCGGTCCAGTGGCTTCAGAGAAGATGTTTGAAAGTGTTGACGTCAGACGCCGGACAACTGCCTATCCTATAAGCTCCCCCGGAGCCTTTGGCTCTGGTGAGCTAAAAACAAAAGGGTATTACTATATGGCAACTGTCAATAACTTCAGCTTCAGTTTGTAAATATGAAAAATGTTGATGGATAGACGGGCAGATGGACAGACGGACGGACGGACAGACGGACCGACAGGGCATTACTATACGGCACACTGTCACATTATGGTTAATATTTCTGCTAAGTAATATTTAAATCCATCCAGGTATAAGAAAGTTATAGATTGGACACAATAAAAAAGACGCTTTTTTGACCTTTTATCTCTAAGTATGACCTTGACCTTTGAGGTACGGCTATGGGTCTTGCGTGTGACACTTCGTCACATTATGGTTAACATTTCTGCCAAGTAATATTTAAATCCATCCAGGAATAATAACAAAGTTATTAATTGGACACGGGAAAGACCCTTTTTTGACCTTTAACCTCTAAGTATGACCTTGACCTTTGAGGTACGGACCTGAGTCTTGCGCACAACACTCCATCACATTATGGTTAACATTTCTGCCAAGTAATATTTAAATCCATCCAGGAATAAGAAAGTTATGGAGGATAAAAAAATTTGTGGATGGACAGACGGACAGACAGACAGACAGACAGAAGGACGGACAGAGTGATTACTATAGGGCACCCACACTTTCAGTGGAATAAGAAAGTTATGGAGGATAAAAAAATTTGTGGACGGACAGACGGACAGACAGACAGACGGACGGACAGAGTGATTACTATAGGGCACCCACACTTTCAGTGCGGGGCCCTAATAATTACTGAAGTGGAGGGGATGGGGCATAGTGCCAGGAGACCCCAGGACGGATGTGTGGCTTAGGCTTTATGATTTCTAAAATATGAAATCTTTATTTATGAAGTGAAGGGGCCCCCACCAGACGCCACAGAAAGCAGTGTCTAATCAGGGCCTACACTGTTAGCAAAAAGTTAAGCTACTTTCCAAATAAATTTTGAAGAAGACACAACTGGACACACCTAAATTTTGAAATGGACTCCTGCCATATATAAGGAGAAAGATTCCATTTGGTATAAAAAGGGTTAGCCGCCACTGTCTCGAACAACCTTTCATGGTCTCTATGATGTTCGAGCCATTATAGTTACACTGTCTTTATTTGAAATAGAGGACGGACGACGACAGATGACAGTCACTGAGCACTGGCATACTAATAGCTCAAGTGAGCCTTCGGCTCAGGTGAAGAAATAAATACCAAAATTCCTGAAATATGGTGGTGGGGGAGAGTATGTGTGTGTGTGTGGGGGGGGGGGGGAATATTCATGATTACCTTATTTTTTTTTGCTGGCATTACGATAGCACTTCCGTGCGACATAGTGCATTTTTTCAAATCTCCAAAATGGCTACTTTTGTTCTGATGAAAATCTGAGATATTTTTCTGATTTATTCTGCAAAAAAAGGTTGTTGGTGCTCATTAGAACCGCCTCATTGAGGCAGTTCTAACAAGTACCCACAACCTATGTCTTGGAGCAGAAATAAGAAATATAATGTGTACACCTATAAACCCCAGTTTTATATATAGCGAGTGTTCATTTCACAGACTTGTTCATGCAGCGCCGGAAAATTCCTCAAAATTTTACTTGTCCTGCCTGAACAAGGGCATCCAGATTTTGGAAAATTTCACAGGGACTTGACAAAATTTTCACTCTGCCTCAAAATTTTTTACTCATCATAGCGAGCAAACGAGTGTAATTTTCCAGCCCTGTCCACATGTGATGTAAACATAGATTGTGGGTGGTTCCAATGAGTACCCACAATCTATATTTGTGCTAGAAATAAGACAAGAGTGCCATGATGGCCCTGGATCCACACTGTAGAAATGAAATGGCAGGCAATATAGTAAGGTGCCTTGTCAGAAGGAACATAGTTACATGCCAGATATCTCAAATGGTTCAAAAGTTATGATAAAGTAGGACAGAGGTCTAGGTCACAGGTTTAATTGTTTGTATGGGTGGGAAGCTCTTGTCACAAGGAACCTACATGCCAAATATGAAGACTATATGAAATGGTTCAAAAGTTATGGCAAAGTAGGTCAAGGTCAAAATGGGTTCATGGGTGGGAGGCCCTTGTGAGAAAGAACATGCATGCCAAATATGAAGGCTCTATCTCAAATGGTTCAAAAGTTATGATTAAGTAAGTCACATGTCAAGATCAAGGTCACAAGGAACCTACATGCCAAATATATAGGACCTATCTTAAATGGTTCAAAGGTTAAGACAAAAAGGGTCAAAGGTCAAGGTCACAGGTCAGAAATTTTGTATGGGTGGGAAGCCCTTGTCACAAGGAACCTTCATTCTACAGTCGAACTTCGATCAGTCGAACTCGGTAGGCTCGAAAACCACGTTTTGGGTTGAACTGACTTTTCAGTCCCGGCAAAATCTCTATTCATTTTAACTAAACATGCCACCCTTCACTCGAACCACGATGGCTCGAACCCTCCAACTCTAAGCCGGGTCCCTAGAGTGCATTTTTTATGTAAAACCCACCGATGGCTCGCACTAATTACCTTTTTAAAAATTCCGATTTTATCGATCAAGTCACGCATGCGCGTGATCAGTATCATAATACGGGCCAAAAATACGGCTTATCATTCACTCTTAAATTATGACCGATAAATGTACCGGAAGTCAACAAAATCGCCCCAGCTATGATAAAAAATGATAGTACACAAAGATGGATCTTGCCGTGTTGGACTCCAATGGCTCGAACTACCGATGGCTCGAACTTTTTTCGGCGGTCTTGGTGAGTTCGAGCCATTGAAGTTCGACTGTATATATGAAGGCTCTATCACAAATGGTTCAAAAGTTATGGCAAAGCAGGTCAAGGTCACAGGTCAAAATTTTTGCCTGGGTGGGAGGCAAAAAGTTTGAAGATGATCAGACTAAAACTGTGGCCTCTAGAGTGTTCAAAAGGTTTTTCTATGATTTGACCTACTGACCTACTTTTTGACCCGACATGACCCATATTCCAACTTGAGCGAGATATTGTCAAGATGATCATTCTGAGCAAGACCGATGACGATCAGACCCAAAATGTGGCCTCTGGTGTGTTCACAAAGTTTTTCTATGATTTGACCTACTGACCTACTTTTTGACTCAATATGACCCATATTCGTACTTGACCAAGATATTGTCAAGATGATCATTCTGAGCAAGTTTGATGATGATAGGACCAACACTGTGGCCTCTAGCATGTTCACCAAATTTTTCTATGATTTGACCTACTGACCTTCTTTTTCACAAATATTGGAAATTGACTGAGATATTGTCAAGATGATCATTCTGAACAAGTTTGATGATGATCGGACTAAACCAGTGGCCTCTATTCACAAGGTTTTTCTATGATTTGACCCAACATGACCCATATTTGAACTTGATCGAGATATTGTCAAGATGATCATTATGAGCTAGATTGATGATGATCAGACAAAAACTGTGGCCTCTAGTGACTTTTTGAACCCACATGACCCATATTCCAAATTGACCAAGATAGTCAAAATGATCATTCTCAGCAAGTTTGATGATGATCAGACCAAAAATGTGGCCTCTAGTGTGTTCACAAGATATTTCTATGATTTTACCTACTGACCTACTTTTTGATCTTACATGACCCATATTCAAAGTTGACCAAGATATTGTCATGATGATCATTCTGACCAAGTTTGATGATGATTGGCCCAAAACTGTAGCCTCTAGAGTGTTCACGAGAAAAGTTCATGCGCGGACGTAACGGACAACGATGCCGGACATCTCAAAGTCACAAAAGTTCACCATGACCAGGTGAGCTAAACTGTACCATTTTCATCTGAAAAATTCTAGTCTGGAAATAAGAAAGATGCTATTATAGCACATGGCATATCATAATGGTTTGGGGTGCAATTTCCTGCAGCTAATCTGACTTTGATGTTTTCCATTAACCATTGCATTTTTTTCCTGTAAAATCTTCATGGCCACATTTAGTACTTTTGACTCTGAAGATGCCGAGAAAAACTACATCTGAAAATATCCTCTGCTTATGTCGTCTGCCGAATCTTCTTGCAAACTTTTTATAAATATTTTTTCATACAGGCAATCAGTTGGACCCAGATCAGACTGCTCCTTTAGGAGCAGTCTGATCTGGGTCCACACTGTTTGAAAAAGATGACTTTGAAAAGTAATCGGCAGACGACAAAGCAGACGACAATTGCTATGATTGGCATTTTATGGGTTAGGCTTAATTTTGAAATAGTCTCCTGCCATATACATACATGTATACAAAGGTGATTCTAATAGGCTGAACAAGAGCACCGCATGCGGGTGCCAACGCTCGGCTGCAAAAATTCTAAGTCGAAAAAGGGGCATAACTGTGCCAAAAATATTTTGAGGGTTACCTCACATATTGGTATGAGTTCCCCTTTTCATAATGAACAACTAGTCCGAGTTTCAAGTAAATATGTTCAGTAATGACAGAGATATTACAAAATGTCCAAGTTTTTGCAAAAATTCTAAGTCGAAAAAGGGGCATAACTGTGCCAAAAATATTTAGAGGGTTACCTCACCTATTGGAATGAGTTCCCCTTTTCATAATAAACAACTAGTCCAAGTTTCAAGTAAATATGTTCAGCAATGATAAAGATATTACAAAATGTCCAAGTTTTTGCATGACGACGACGCAGACGAAGGCAGAGCTACGACAATTCCTGGTCCTTTTCTTCGAAAAAAAGCCGAGCTAAAAATGACTTTGAAAAGTAACCGGCAGAGGACAAAGCAGACGGACAATTGTTATGATTGGCATTTTATGGGTTAGGCTTAATTTTGAAATAGTCTCCTGCCATATACATACATGTATACGAAGGTGATTCTAATAGGCTGAACAAGAGCACCGCATGCGGGTGCCAATGCTCGGCTGCAAAAATTCTAAGTCGAAAAAGGGGCATAACTGTGCCAAAAATATTTTGAGGGTTACCTCACATATTGGTATGAGTTCCTCTTTTCATAATGAACAACTAGTCCGAGTTTCAACAAGTAAATATGTTCAGTTATGACAGAGATATTACAAAATGTCCAAGTTTTTGCACGACGATGCAGACGACGACTACGCAGACGACGCCAGAGCTACGACAATACCTCATCGTTTTCTTCGAAAACAGCCAAGCTAAAAATGACTTTGAAAAGTAACTGGCAGATGACAAAGCAGACGACAATTGTCATGATTAGCATTTTATGGGTTAAGCTTAATTTTGAAATGGTCTCCTGCCATATACATACATGTATACGAAGGTGATTCTAAAAGGCTGAAAAATGGTGCAAGTATCAGAGTTTCCTGGTTTCAATCCTTTCTCCAGTTTCAATTAGGCATGACTTTTTCACTGTTTGAGATCTGGATCTTTGTGTAGAAAATCTCATATTGTGGCATTACCTATCTATCAGATATAAATTACAGACAGAACTAATCATAACACAAATAATAACTTGCATGATAAAATTCCCCTAAGCATTGTACTGGCAAAAGGTGGTGTGCCAAGAAATAATATCTGTCAGATTTTATATAGAAAATATTATTTTACTCACTGTCAGTAAAATACATTGCAAGGAATAAATGCTAGTGGTTTCTTTGGGCGTAAAGCTTGAGATGTATTTCATCTCAATGTCGGGTAGTTGTGTCCCGCAAAATCGGAAGCAATCTCTCCAAAATGTCAACCTGTCTCCTGTCAACCTAAATAGTGTTGACAGGAATGCAAAATGTCAAAACAAACAAATTACCATGTTTAATTTGAGATTTACCATTGTTGCTAAGGGACAGCAATGTTGTTAGTTAACATATTGTCAAAACTTTGATCATGTGCAACCATACAACCAGATACAGAATTAACGCCAGTATTTGTTCCCTATTATTGTGCGTTATAATGAATTTGCAGTTATAAAGAATCCCAGTTAGGAGTATGATAGGTTATGAAATGTCTTTTCCACATCATTAATCCAAGAAACAAATGTTACAGACATTTGTTAGAATCACCTCGGTGAGGCGATCCTAACAAATATCTGTACAAGAATCTTTCATGACTATGGTTTCGATTTGGGAATTTCCAACATGAGGGAAGCCCACGTTGCTCGGAATCAAGGCTAAGCCCTGAGCTAAAAATTCATCTCATTGAACGGCCCCCGCCCATCAGGGCTTAAAGAAATAAATGGGCTGCATGATGCTTCCACGCAGAGCTGAAACCGACCCGCACTCGAGTACTGGTAAACCGTTTAGAGGATCAAAGCTTGCCCAGGAAAAGCGGTATGAGTCGGGCCCGTCCATGCTTATAAACCCTATTGGTTTCATTGGGTGGCAGGGCTTGAGATGTCATTTCATCTCAATGTCGGGTAAAGAACCCACAAAATTGGAAGCAACATCTCCAAAACCTTTACAGTGTAGACAGGGACGTTAAACCTCAACTCAAACAAACAAACAAACATTCCATTGAATAATTGTCTTTATAACAAGTTTTGACAAGGAATGTCGGTATAAAGAAGGTTGACTGTTACATTAGATCAGGTACAACCACGCAACCAGCAATTTAGCAATAAGACTTCTCCCCATCAAACATTTGATGTTGTTTGCACCCTGCTGAACTTTCTCTCATATACTTCTGAACAGGTTGACAACATAGGTGGAATGATTGCATAGCTAGTCCTCAGTTGACTGGCCAAAACTTTTAGACAACTGACATAATGTAAGTAACATTTTTGTATATGTAGCACAAATCTGAAGAAGACAGGATTGCAGTCATTACAATAACACATCAGTGTGACATAATGCATTTTTCACATCTCCAAAATGGCTACTTTTCTAATGAAAATCCTTGCTATTTTTCTTATAACTGCTGAGGGTGCTCGTTAGAACCGCCTCAGTGGGTATAGATTTTTTGACAATCGCTACGCTCTGCCCCGACTTTCTGGGTGCAGTGGAATTTACCCGTCTTCAATATGCTAAATATGGATTACAGTTTCTTTGTACTTTAACAAACATGTTACTTGTGACGCAAATTCTTGTTCAGCAGGTCATTGTGTTCTGAGTGACATATTTGCACTTTAATGAACTGATGACAGAATGATGTCATATTGCTAAACTGCTAGTTATAGCAAACAAGCTAATATTTTTGCTGAAAAAATGTGAAAAGCTTTTGTATTTGCAGAAGCTAAAATACCTCTATTAGATATTACACCTGCCAGAGCATTTTATTGTTTGACCGCTTACTAGCCGGCTTTAAACAACTGTGTCATGTCTGTTCAATATAAATTCATGAGAGCAAAGCCAGAGTGAATTAAAATTCCCAGTTGCCCTAGATCACAACAAAACTATTGGATTATTATACCTGTATTTACCGGTAAGCTAAAACAATATGTAAGACGGAAGCTTCTATCCAGCTGAAAAAGCGTTATCAGTTTACCCATAAAATGCCAATCATGTCACTTGTCATCTGCTTTCCTGTCTGCTGATAACTTTAACCCTTGTCCTGCTGATCCCCGGACATGTCTTATCTTTCAAACAATGAAGATCCAGATCAGATGGCTTCTGAAGAAAGAAGCCATCTGATCAGGATCTACATTGTTTGTCATTCAGTTTATGAATTTGTTGCAATAATTTGCATCAAGTAATCTGATTGGTTGATAATCGGTAGTGGGTGTTGCATATATGACTATTCAGCAGGAGAAGGGGTTAATAGCGATTTTTGTAAACAGTGTGAACCTGAGGAGCAGTCTGATCTGGGTCCACACTATTTGCTTGTTTTAAAAAGTTGGCGAGATGCAGCAGACAAAATAAACAGGCAGCATTTTAGATGCAGGTTTTCTTGGCATCCTAAGGGCAAACTCTTATCATGCTGTTCACGACAACCCCTATCTTTGGAAACAGTGTAGATCCAGATCAGATGGCTTCTAAAGAAGCCATCTGATCAGGATCTACAATGTTTGACCCTAAGTTTATGGCTTTGTAAGAATAAATTACATCAAATAATCTGATTGGTTCAAAGTCAGAAATGGGTGTGGCTAAACTGAATATTCAGCAAGAGAAGGGTTAACAAGAGCACCACAAGCGGGTGCTATACTCGTCTGTTTTTTCATATATCACAAATGAAGGTAAAGTTATGGAACTTGGTCAGAATGTAGCTCTTGTGATGATACAGATGTGTGCAGATTGGGGCTTGAAGAAATAGATGGGCTGCATGATGCTTCCACGCAGAGCTGAAACCGACCCACACACGAGTACTGGTAAACCGCTTAGAGGATCTAAGCCTGCCCAGGCAATGCGGTGCGCGTCAGCCCGTCCATGCTTATAAACCCTATCGGTTTCATTTGGCGGCAGGGCTTGAGATGTCATTTCATCTCAATGTCGGGTAAAAGTCCCACAAAACTGGACGGGGATGTTAAACTTCAAAACAAACAAACAGATGTGTGTCAAGTTTCATGAGACTGGGCCAAAAGTGACACAAAATTCCATGTTTCAAACCTTGAGTTACACTGATATCAGTCCTAGATGTTAATGGTTTTGTCCATGCTTGCCACATTTTATCTTATGCCATCATGCCAGGCTAGATTTTATTTTATGCTGTCTAACATCAATGTTGAAATAGGGCTCCAGAGAGAGAGAGAGAATTGAGATTTGAGCAAGGGGAACTAGGGAAGGGGTATATTTTTATTCATCTAAGGATAACTTAATAAAAAAGTCTCATTTCAACAGACTTTATAAGTCTAACCTTTAGTCAGCATGGTTAATTTTGGTTTCTGCACATCAGCTCACTAAGGGGCATATTTGATTAAATCCTTCTGGAGGTAATTCAAAGATTCAAACTCGTGACTTTCAACTGTGACCTTGAGTTTATTTATGGGTTCTGCACATCAGCTCACTGAACGGAGTATTTGACCATGAAAATCTATCAAAGGAATCAGCAGATAGGGAGCAGACAAGAAAGTATTACGGCCAGACAAACAAGACAGATGGATGGACGGACAGACAGATAAACCAAGGCCATTCCTATAATCCCCACTCCGCTTCCGCTTCGTGGATGAGGATTAAAAATATCACAGATTTTCATCAGAAAAGTAGCCATTTTGGAGATGTCAAAAAATGCACTATGCTGTACGGGTATATCATCATAATGACCAAACATTTACAGGCCAGGGGCCAGTTGTTCAAAACTAACAATGTCGTTAGCTAACGTATCGTTAAAACTTTGATCATTAAATATGGCAAATAGGCTGAAATTTTTGCTGAAAAAATGTGAGCAGCTTTTGCAGTTGCAAAAGCTGCTCACATTTTTTCAGCAAAAACACCAAAATTTACGATATTGTACTTGCTAGAAGAGTTAACAATATGACCACTAACGAGCTCGTTAAGCTAACGAGGCTTTGAACAACTGGACCCAGAAAGCTAGTTTCAGATTAGCGAGCTTCCTTATGAGTCACACGACATGTCAGGCCTTATTTCCTTTGAAAAATAACTTAGAGATATCATCTCCACCAGTTGTAATTTCTGCCTTAACCCCTGTCCTGCTGAATATTCATATATGCCACACCCACTACTGATTATCAACCAATCAGATTACCTGTAGCAAATTATTACAACAAATTCACAATCTGAATGACAAACAATGTAGATCCTGATCAGATGGCTTCTTCAGAAGCCATCTGATCTGGATCTTCAGTGTTTGAAAAATAAGGTATATCCGGGCTCAGCAGGACAAGGGTTAAGAATTAACCTTAAACAAGAGACCCATGGCCCACTTCGCTCACCAAAGGTAATGTGGTTTTTACCATATACAGGCATGGTGCCCAGCTTGGTCATGTGACTACAATCCCATGATGAACTTTTCATTTCTTCATCCCACAGGGGCTCTTCAGACCAGCAGTTTTAAAAAAGAAGATAAAAATACTGCATCATTCTGCGAAGAAGATAAAATACTGCATCTAAGTATCCAGGACAAAGGTCAGCAAATGACCTTGACCACTGGAATTAATAAACTTATATTCCGTTAATTGCAAATATCAATTCTGATACAAAAAGCTGCAACAGAATCAGAAAAATCCACTGTTTTGCCTTTTTTCCATACAAATGCCTCAGTGACTAAATTTGACCTTGATGTAAAATAGGTCTAGGTCAACCAAAGGTCATCATTTGAACAAACTTAGAAAGGCTTGAGTCCGTTATGCTGCATACCAAGTTTCAAGGTCATCGGCCATTTGGTTCTGAGGAGAAGATTTTTAAAGGTTTTTACCATATCTGGGCATGGCGACCATCTTGGTCATGTGACCAAGATCCCATGAACAAACTTTCTTTCCCCCAACCCATGGAGGACCCACATGGAATTTTGTTTAAATTGGCCCAGCAGTTTCTGTGGAGAAGTTGTTTGAAAATGTTGACGCTGACGCCGATGCGGACGACGGACTGCGGACCACTGCCTATACTATAAGCTCCCTAGGGGCCTTCGGCTCTGGTGAGCTAAAAAAACCCTTGTTTCTACAGTGAAATCTTTCATCACAGAATGTGGACATGCCTAATTGTTGCCAATGAGCTAAAAAAATTATTTTAGCTTGCTGAAAAATTCAACTTGCTGAAAAAATTAATTTAGCCTCATCCTTTTCTGACTATCAGTCAATCAAATTGCTTGATCTAATGCACTTCTTCCATTCACAAACGGCATGACAAGCAGTGTAGATCCTGATCAGATCTGGGTCTACACTGTTTGCCAAGGTAGGGGTTATGTTCAGCAGGATAAGGGTTAGTTAAAGGTGTTAACAGAACAGCAAACAGTGTAGTTCCAGATGAGAGCTCATTATAAGCCATTTCATCTAGATTCCATACTGTATCTGTTGTTAAAAACATTTTATAAACATTTTATATGGGAAGATCAGAAGCCCTATAAGGTAGAAGATTACATTCAGTTTTGTTTGTTTGATTTGAGGTTTAACGTCCCCGTCAACACTGTAAAGGTCATTTTGGAGACGTTGCTTCCAATTTTGTGGGACTTTTACCCGACATTGAGATGAAATCACATCTCAAGCCCTGTCGCCCAATGAAACCAATAGGGTTTATAAGCATGGACGGTCCGACTCGCACTGATTTGCCTGGGCAGGCTTAGATCCTCTAAGCATTTTACCAGTACTTGTCTGCGTTCGGTTTCAGCTCTGCGTGGAAGATCATGCAGCCCATCAATTTCTTCAAGCCCTGATTTGCGGGGGCCAGCGTCCCCGGAACATTTTATATAGGAAACTTTAAATGGCAAATACCAGAACGGGTCACTGACCAGATCAGAAGCCCTAAATTTAAGGTGGAAGATTCCATTCAGTACAAAATGGGTAAATATGGGTTAACCCTTTACCACTCAGAAAATTAGCCAATACAGCATCTTAACAGAACACTGATATAGGTAAATCAATAACCAATAGTCCATATATGGCTGATAGGCCTGACAGTCTTATCTGAACAGAGATATTGGCATTTTTGTGTGATTTACACCCTTATGTTACAAAAATGATTATTTTAGTATTTTCTGTACATTTGACAATATTTATGTAAATGTAAAGTTTCTAGGAAATTAAATTTTCTTTCCAATGGTACTAAATTTATTATAGTTTCTCTTTGCGTTTTGAAAAAATGAAGTGTCAAAGTAAGCAAAATATTTTCTTTAGCAAAAATTTCTGTTTTGGGTTGGTCAGAGAAAGTATTTTTAACCACCATAGCCCCAGAAAAGAGGGGGTATCCACGTATTATTTTTCTTATTTCCGCACAAAAACGTATTTTGTAGGTAATCATTAGGGCATGTCACTGAGGGTCTTCCAACAAGTTTCCATAACATACTTTTTTATGCAGAAATAGATCATGTTCATAAGTCTGTGAAATGAACATCTATCTGAACCCGGTATACATTATTTTACTTATTTCTGCACCAAGACCAAGGTTGTGGGTACTCGTTAGAACTGCTTCAATCGGCACCCACGACCTATGTTCTGAGTATAAATAAGAAAAATATAAAAGTTTTCAATGGAAAAGTAGCCATTTTGGAGAAATTAAAGAATGTGCTATGACACATGGGTGTGTTTTGTTTATGAAAAAAATCAGTACTTTTGCATAAGATTAAAATAACTATTACAGCCTATCTATCCTTTTTTGCACCCCCATCCCCAACTTTACCTTTTTTTTTAAATAAATGTATCAACAACCCAATAGCCAGCTCACCCCAAAGAGCCGTCTCTGTATTTTTCAACACTATTTAGGACATTTTGGAGATATTGCTTCCAATTTGGTGGGACTTTTACCCAACACTGAAGTGAAATGACATCTGATGCGCATGACCATTGTAAAGCGTCTGGTCTGGGTCTGTGCCATCGCAGGTGCTGTCTACAACCCTGTAGACCCTGATCAGACACCTTATCTGGGCTCTGATCCCGATCTGCACTGTTTGCACCTTTGTGTTCTGTCTATTGTCATACAGACAGACGGGTGGATGACGTCAGGCTGATAGCTACTGGTCTGGGTCTGTGCCGTCTACAATCCTGTAGACCCTGATCGGACGCCTTATAATAATTTTCTGTGCTCTGATCCCGATCTGCGCTGTTTGCACCTTTGTGTTCTGCCTATAGTTATACAGACAGACGGGTGGATGATGCCAGGCTGATCGCTATATCCCCCGAACATGTTCAGACTAGGAATAAAAAACACCACCGTCGGCAATGAGTGCCTGATCAGACGCCGCATTACCTTTGTGCAGCGTCTTGTCCGGGTCTGCGCCGACCCATTTGCCGTCTACAAACCTGTAGACCCTCATCAGACACCGTTTAATAATTGTAAAATTCTGATTCGAATCTGCATTGCTTGCATCTGTCTGTTGTGTCTACGGACGGACGGACATGTGAACGGACGCCAGACTAAATTTTGTCTGCGGATGGACGTACGGACGCCAGGCTGATTGTTATATTCCCGAACCTATTTGGTCAGGGGATAAAAAATAAAAACACACCGGCGGCGGTCAGACCACGATCAGACGTCGCATGGTCTGTGTCGTCGCATATGCCATCTACAAACCTGTAGACGCTATCCAGACGCCGTATAATCATTGTATGGCGGTTGATTCAAATCTGCACTGTTTGCACCTTTGTGTTCTGTCTATTGTTATACAGACGATTGAGTGGATGACGCCAGGCTGATCGCTATATCCCCCAAACATGTTCAGACTAGGGATAAAAAACACAACCGTCGGCGATAAGTCCCTGATCAGACGCCGCATTATCGTTGTGTAGCGTCTTGTCCGGGTCTGCGCCGACCCATATGCCGTCAACAAACCTGTAGACCCTCATCAGACGCCGTTTAATAATTGTACAGGTCTGCTTCTTATCTGCATTGCTTGCATCTGTCTGTTGTGTCTACGGACGGACGGACATGTGAACGGACGCCAGACTCATAATTTTGTTTGCGGACAGACGGACGGGCGCCAGGCTGATTGTTATATCCCCGAACCTATTTGGTCAGGGGATAAAATTAAAACACACCGGCGGCGGTCAGACCATGATCAGACGCCGCATGATTATTGTACAGCCTCTAGTCTGGGTCTGTGCTGGCGCATATTCCATCTACAAGCTTGTAGACCCTATCCAGACGCCGTATAATAATTGTATGGCGTCTGATTCAAATCTGCACTGTTTGCATCTTTGTGTTCTGTCTTTTGTTATACAGACGGTTGGGTGGATGACGCCACGCTGATCGCTATATCCCCCGAACCTGTTCAGACTAGGGTTAAAAAGAAAAACACCACCGTCGGCGATAAGACCCTGATCAGACGCCGCGTCGTTGTGCAACCTCTTGTCCGGGTCTGCGCCTTCTCAGATACCGTCTACTTACATGTAGACCATCATCAGACGCCGTTCAATAATTGTACATCTGATCCGGATCTGCGTTGTTTTCATATGTCTATTGCGTCTACGGACGGACGTTTCAACGGACGCCACTCATAATTTTGTGTCTACGAATGGGCGAATGAACAGACGCCAGGCTCCAAACCTGTTCAGACTAGGGATAAAAAACACCACCGTCGCCGATATGACCCTGATCAGACGCCGCATAACCGTTGTGCAGCGTCTTGTCCGGGTCTGCGCCATCTCGGATGCTTCTACAAACATGCTGACACTCATCAGACGCCGTTCAATAATAGTACGGCGTCTGATCCGGATCTGCATTGTTTGCATCTGTCTGTTGTGTCTATGGACGGACAGACATTTGGATGGTCGCTATATCCTCCAAACCTATTCCGTCGCGGAAAATAAAATAAAATGAACCGTCGGCGGTTGGAGCTGAATCAGACGTCGCGGCAATAATTGTGGAGCGTCTGATCTGGGTGCCGTAGCATTATAAGGTCCAAAAACCTGAAGACCCTGATCAGGTGCCGCTTAATAATTGCATCTGTTTGTCTGTTAAAGTGTCGGCGGTGAGACCCTGATCAGACGTTGCACATTTTTTTTTTTTAGAAATTAATATTCATTAAAGGGGCTGAAACTATTGACCAATGAAAGGCCTTCTACCCATCTGTGGGTTTTATTGCCCTTCCGATGACCACCTGGGTACACTTTTGGGTACTGTTATGTAATTTATTGCGACTCAAAGCTCGGCACGCTCCGGGTGGCATCCGTTGTATAAACATTCCTAGGGTATCATAATCCCAAATTAACTAATTATCTTGGACCATAAATCCCTTGAATCTAACTGATTATACAGCGCTAATTGTCTTTACCTAAATCATGCGCTATCGACACACAAATATTGTGTCATTCAGTAACTCAGCCTTGTAATTTTCCATTACGTCAGGCAAGGTCATCGTGATTCAGTAGAAGAAGCCCCTGGTGTGTTTGGTTGCAAATTACACAAAAACTTTGTGTAGAAACATATTTGTTTTTTTCGCAAATACTGTTGGCAAAATACCAAACTTAACATTAATAAACATCCGGCATTTTTATATTTAGGAAAAAGGTAAAAATAACGCAATTGATTTTGAGACACGGGCAAACACGTATTTGTTCAAATGGTGACACACGGGAATATACGTATCTGTACATTAATCGATAAAGTCGTGAATATACGGATCTGAGTGTTAATGGATAGAGTCGGGAAAATACGTATCTGAGTGGTAAAGGGTTAATATTTTCCATGAAGTGACTTTGAATTAATTTTATTTCATCCTTGAAACTCTCTTCAAAGACTGGTATCATTTTTAATGGCTAGCACCTGCCCTAACACTACACTGAGTTCCTCTTTTGTTTTTGAAGTGCCTAATTATCTGTCTAAATCTGCCATTAAAACAGAAATTTAAGGTTATGAGTCCATGGCAATGGCATGTTTGAGTTAATGAAGCAGTTTTCTCAAGGCAGAACATGTTGTCAGATTGGGGATGGATAAACCAAATGCTAAAATCCACATGGCTCATCAGATTAACCCTTTTTGTACCAAATGGAATCTTCCCCCTTATATACAGCAGGAGTCCATTTCAAAATTTAGGGGTGTCAGGTTGTTTTTTCTTCAAAATTTATTTGGAAAATGGCTGAACTTTGTGAAAACAGTGTAGGCCCTGATCAGACGCCGCGTTCTGCGGCGTCTGATCTGGGTCTGCACTGTTTGCCAAGGTACCCCTTTTGGGGTTTCCGGTACTAAATGGGTTAAGGGAGTAGACACCTGGGATACCCTAAAAATCCAAAAAATTCAGACATCTTGAGGACCTGCTGTAATTCTCCTAAAATTTCAACAAATTTGTTTAACGATCCTGCAAGAAGTCCAAGAGGTGCAAAAGGAATGGCAAAACAGTGTAGACCTTGATCAGACTGCTCATTCCTTCAGGAGCAGTCTGATCTGGGTCTGCACTGCTTGCTTAGTCCCACCTGTCCCAATACTTAGGATCATTACGGTATTTTCTTCCATTTTATAAGGGGAGGTAACTTTTGGGACTTCTGACTTGCTATCCTCTGAAAAATGGATACACTCTCTAACAGCTAAGGAAAAAACTTGCTCCACCATAGACAACTATAAAAAATTGTTCATTTCTAACTGGACTCTTCTATTGCTATATGTTGGAAAAGTCCATTTGTCATATAAGGAGTGGTAGACCTATTTTTTTGTTCTTACTCAATTCTGTTAGCAAATAGTGCAGGTCCTGATCAGACACCACATTCTAGGACATCTGATCTGAGCCTGCACTGTTGCAGTGTCTAACCTTATTGGCCCTCAGTGGTGGGGCATCATGCAGTGCCTGGAATATTTGCTCGCTTTATAAAACCTAGGCAGCGGGTTCCGTCAGTGGAGGCAACTCTGCAATTCTGGGTCTAGTCTTTAGGAAATTACAAGCCCATTTAACCCATTTAGTACCAGAAACCTATAAACGGGTACCTTGGCAAGCAGCTCAGGCCCAGATCAGACGCCCCAGAACACAGCTGCTGATCAGGGCCTACACTGTTTGCAAAAAGCTCAACCATTTTCCAAATGAATTTTGAAGAAAAAGACAACCTATCACCCCTAAATTTTAAAATGGACTCCTGCTATATTTAAGGAGGAAGATTCCATCTGGCACAAAAAGTGGTACAAAAAGGGGTTAACCCTTTTTGTACCAAATGGAATCGTCCTCCCTATATATAGCAGGAGTCCATTTCAAGATTTAGGGGTGTCAAGTTGTGTTTTCTTCAAAATTAATTAGGAAAATGGCTGAACTTTTAGCAAACAGTGTAGGCCCTGATCAGACGCCGCATTCTGCGGCGTCTGATCTGGGCCTGCACTGTTTGCCTTGGTACCAGTTTTGGGGTTTCCGGTACTAAATGGGTTAAATGCCTGCCGTATCATGGAATAAGGACTTTTATCAAATGAGTCGCCTTCAATTTATTACATATTATTTTTTAAATGAGACTCTGATAACCCTATTATTTTACACCACAGCTAATTTAAAACAATAAATTTCCACCCAAACATAATGGCAACTGTCAAGTTTAATGCACATGTCAGAAAATGACCTTTTTGTTAATCAACATATGCCTAGTGTCCCATAAACTGTTTTGCTAAAATAAATTCCGAAATAAAACAAATCTGACACCCCTATGTATAATGTAACTGTCCCAAGCAATTCAGTGGGAAGTTCCATTTTGTCCTGATGGGTTAACCCTTGTCCTGCTAATCCCAGATATGCCTTATCTTTGAAACAATGTAGATCCAGATCAGATGTCTTCTGACGAAGCCATCTGATCAGGATCTACACTGTTTGCCATTCAAATTGTGAATTTGTTGCAATAATTTGCATCAAGTAATCTGATTGGTTGATAATCAGTAGTGGGTGTGGCATATATAAATATCAGCAGGACAAGGGTTAAGATCTTGCAAAACATCTGTAAACCGCTTAGAGGGTCTAAGGCTGCCCAGGCAAAGTGGCGCGAGTCGGACCGTCCCTACACATTATTATGATTAACCCTTTTGGTTTGTTTTGGCGGCAGGGCCATCTCAATCTCGGATAAAAATCCCGACCAATTGGAAGTAGCATCTCCAAAATGACCTAAATAGTGTTTACAGGGACATAAAACCTCAATTCAAACAAACATTTGGGCACTTGTTAGAACTTCCTCAATGAGGCAATTCTACAAAATGCCTGCCTTCAAAGTGTAATTTTGCAACAAAGCCCAGCCAAAATTAAGACATATTCTGATCTTTATGCTTTGCATGCTGGGTATATGTAGCAGATGACATTTTAAAATATGTTTCTAATTTTCCCAGAAAACAGGATTTAACATCTCATGCAAATTGTCTCCTATGGAAAATAGCAGGGAAAAAAATAAGAAAAATGTCAACAATTTGTCCTCTGCTGAATTAGCTAGACAGTGGAAAATTAGAAGGTTTCAGTTATTCTTTCTTTGAACATTCTATTAAGACCACCTCTGGGACTGTTCAAAAATGGTCTTAAAGCAAGACCACTTTTGAACTGTCCCAAAAATGGTCTTAACACAGGTATATTTCTAGGGTGGGCCCAAGCCATTTAATGAGAAAACTATCAGTTATAGACTGAATCTGATTTCATTTTTGTTTGGGCCCCATATAAGCTATTCAAATGTTAATTTTGCAGTAAGGTGTGTATTAAGGATTCTTGGGCCCATGAATTTTTCCAAAAGGCCCATGAAAATTCCAAAAGGACCCATCAAAATTTTGATTTTTGCATGTAAATGAATGGGAGATGGGCCCATGGCCCAATTTTAGGGCCCATCAATATACTGGGCCAAAAATGTCCCTGTTAACATAGGAATTTTACTGTATAAAATATGTACAGTGAAGTCCCACTATTAAGACCATCTAAAATTAGATTAATTCTGCTTTAAAAAGCTTATATTGAAGGGTACACATAATTTTTTCTTTGCGTTTTCTGCCAACAATGTCCTCTGGTCAGGGACCACCTTTAGGACTGTTCAAAAGTGGTCTTTAAGACCACTTTTGAACAGTCCTAAAGGTGGTCTTAATATAGGAATTTTACTGTATAAGGTTTGAAGTAAAGTATACAAATAATTTTATGCAAAATCTTACAAACACTGCAGAAGTACTGGCAACATTGCAGCTGAAGTTGCAGAATTAACAGGAAACAATCCATCAAACTTAGGCATTGTCAGATTTCTCCATTCATCATCACCTAATGATATGCAGAATGGCCAGACCTATCGAGAGCATATTTGTTGCGAGAGCACACTGCAAAGACTCTCACAAGCCTGTGCAACAGTGCATGCTTTGCGGAAAAGTGCTTTCTGGAACTTACACTGTTTGCAAACAGTGTTATAATGAGTCATCTCATCAGGATTGGCTCTATTTGCAGCTCTGTTAATGATTTTGACAATTTCAAATTAACAAGAAGTCAAATATAGTCCAGACAATTTCAGAAACTCTAGGGTGAAAGGCTAAGTATCATTAAGATGGCAAGAAAAACTGCATCTGAGAATGTTTCTGTTGTCTGCTCAATCATCTTGCCAACTTTTTATAAATATTTTTGCATACAGGCAAACAGTATTGACCCAGATCAGATTGCTCCTGATCAGACTGCTCCTCTGGGTGCACACTGATCTGGGTCCACACTGAGAGCAGTCTGATCAGGAGCAGTCTGATCTGGGTCCACACTGTTTGCAACAATGACTTTTGAAGTAACCTGCAGATGACAAACCAGACGACAATTGTTGCATTTTATGTGTTGAAACTAATAAAAGAACTAGAGGCCTAAGTGGGCCATCTCGGATACCAGAACGTAAAGATTTTAGCAAATCTGAATCTCCATGTCACCCCGATGTCAGATCAATTTGATCTTTGGTTCAGGAGGAGATGTCGTTTGTAGAATATCAAGATGGCCACCATGCCATGGTGGCCATCTTGGATACTCGAACGGAATGATTTGAGCAACATTTGAAGAATTTCAAGCCATTTTAGCAAATCTGAATCCCAATGTCACCCTGATGCTTTCCATCAAGTTTCAGCTCAATTCAACCTTTGGTTTGGGAGGAGATATTGTTTGAAGAATTTCAAGATGGCTGCCATGGTGGCCAGCTCGGATATCCTAATGGAACAATTTACGCAAATTTTAATCTCTAGGTCACCCTGATGCCTCCCATCAAGTTTCAGCTCAGTTCGACCTTTTGTTCAAGAGGAGATGTCGTTTGAAGAATTGTAAGATGGCAACCATGGCTGCCATCTTGGATATCGGAATGGAATGTTTTTAGAAAATCTGATCTCCATGTCATGTACGGCCATTGGCCACCGCCCATCGGGCTTGAAGAAATATATGGGCTGCATGATGCTTCCACGCCGAGCTGAATCCGGCCCGCACACTAGTACTGGTAAACCGCTTAGAGGATCTAATCCTGTCTAGGAACCGCGGTGCGAGGCCGACCGTCCATGCTAATAAAACCTATTGGTTTATTGGGCGACAGGACTTGAGATGTCATTTCATCTCAATGTCGGGTAAAAGTCACACAAAATTGGAAGCAATGTCACCAAAATGACCTTTACAGTGTTGACGGGGACGTTAAACCTCAAATCAAACAAAACAAACATGTACGGCCATCTTGGATATCTGAATTAAATAGAACGATTTTAGCAAATCTGAATCTCCATATCACCCTGATGCCTCCAATCAAGTTTCAGATCAATTTGACCTTTGGTTCAGGAGGAGATGTCGTTTGAAGAATTTCATGATGGCCATCATGGCGGCCATCTTGGATATTGGAACAATTGGATTTGAGCAAATCTGAATCTCCATGTCACTCCAATGCCTCCAATCAAGTTTCAGCTCAATTCGACCTTTAGTTTGGGGGAAGATGTCATTTGGAGAATTTCAAGATGGCTGCCACAGCGCCATTTTTGATATTTGTACAGAATGATTTGAGCAAATCTGAATCTCCATGTCACCCCGATGCCTCCCATCAAGTTTCAGCTCAAGTCAATCTTAGGTGCGGGAGATGTTGTTTGAAGAATTTCAAGATGGCCGCCATTCTGGAATGGAGAGTTTTTAGCAAATCTGCATCTCCATGTCAGCCCGATTCCTCCTATCAAGTTTCAGCTCAATTCTTGGATATCTGAATGGAACAATTTTAGCCCTGATGCCTCCCATCAAGTTTCAGCTCAATTCAACCTTTGGTTTGGGAGGAGATGTCATTTGAAGAACTTCAAGATGGCCGCCATGGCGGTCACCTTGGAAATCCGAATGGAACCATTTTAGCAAATCTGAATCTCCATGTCACTAGACTGCTTCCCATCAAGCATCAGCTTAATCTGACTTTCGGTTCGGGAGGAGATGTAAAAAATGTGAAAAGATAACGATGGACTACAGACAACAGGCCACAGCATAAGCCAGCCTGGAGCTCCAGAAAAAAACACATTGGAAGACATTTTGAGTCAATAGTTTATCAGAGGCGGAGGAAGAATAACCACCTGTACCTAGGGAAAAACCACCTGACCTTCCCTTGCAGATTGGCGTCCCACATATGACCTGAGCAAGGCTTAAAACCACTGTAGATTAAGAGCCACAAGGCCAAGGAGGCCCATTTTTGTAAAGGTGTATCAATGTATTAAATAGTTCTTAAAAAGCCCACTTTTCTGTACTTAAAAACTGCATTAATAGTTCTTGCATTTTCTTGAAAGTTATGAGTTTTAAAATGAAAAGATGCATATTTCACTGATAATAACATGCCATAAAAGATGTCATCTGTCTAAGTAATATGTTTGCTGGAACTGGGCCATTGCAAAAGTCCCTAGAGAAATAGTAAGGTAAATGGATAGGGCTAAAACATTTTCCGATGTTTCACAAAGGTGACTCAGTTTCTTTTTTCAATAAACTTAGCCCCACTACAGATGGGGGAGGGGGTGATGATGGTTGTCTACTCTTAAAGAAAAGAATCTGCTCCTTAGCATGATGCTTCAATGAAGAGCTGAAACTGACTGCACACGAGTACTGGTAAACCGCTTGGAGGATCTAAGCCTCGTCCATGCTTATAAACCCTATTGGTTTCATTGGACGACAGGGCTTGAGAAGTCATTTCATCTCAATGTCAGGTAAAAATCCCACAAAATTGGAAGCAACCTCTCCAAAATGACCTATACAGTGTTAAACCTTAAATCAATCAAACAATCAATACATTGAAAAAGAGTTATGAGTTGCTTTTCTTGAAAGTGTATAATCTATGAAAGAATATTTTGCCTTGCAAATATGGCACAAAGTATGTTGGGCCTATTGAAGCAGTTCTTAGAAATCCCAAATGAAAATCCATATTTCAGTACTAAGAAATTGCACTCATGTTTTTTTTATGTATGCCTTGTTTTTATCTTAACCCTTATCTTGCTGTTCACGACAACCCCTATCTTTGCAAACAGTGTAGATCCAGATCAGATGGCTTCTGAAGAAGCCATCTGATCAGGATCTACACTGTTTGACATTCAGTTTATGAATTTGTAGGAATAAATTACATCAAGTAATCTGATTGGTTCAAATTCAGAAATGGGTGTGGCTAAAATGAATATTCAGCAAGAGAAGGGTTAAAAAGTTATGAGCTTTAAAATGAAAAGATGCACATTTTACCGATAATCACTTTTCATAAATATGTCCGATGTTTACTGGGACTGGGCCACAGATGTGTATGGCAAATATATTTTCTGATGTGTTTTAACCCTTCTCTTGCTGAATATTCATTTAAGCCACACCCATTTCTGTCTATCAACCAATCAAATTACTTGATGTAATTTATTGCTACAAATTCATAAATTGAATGCCAAACAGTGTAGATCCTGATCAGATGGCCATCTGATCTGGATCTACACTGTTTGCAAAGATAAGGGGTTGTCGTGAACAGCAAGATAAGGGTTAAGAGGGATACTTCCTGTTTGCTTTTCGTTAATCTAAGTCCCTCCTCAGAAGCAAATCTTTCCTATATTTACCCTGCTTTTCACAACAACCTCTTCTATTGGAAATAGTGTAGATCCAGATCAGATGGCTTCTCTGATCAGGATCTACATTCTTTGACATTCAGTTTGTGAAATGAACAAATACATAACATCAAGTAAGTTCAAGTAATTTGATTGGGTGATAGACAGCTATGGGTGTGGCTAAACAGATTTTCAGCAGATTAACCCTTGTCCTGCTGAGCCCAGATATGCCTTACATTTCAAACAATGTAGATTAAGATCAGATGGCTTCTGAAGAAGCCATCTGATCTAGATCTACATTGTTTGAAAGATAAGACATATCCTGGCTCAGCAGGACAAGCGTTCAGTCGAGAGCATAATAAAGCTCAAAGTACATAAAGATTCTGTTGAAAATCAGCCTGGGTGTCTCCAGCAAGAAAGATAACTCTTAGTGTGTGATGTCATCAGCAGCCTCTAAATAGACAATCGAGAGTAAAAATACAGTTCAACCTGTATTAATCAGCTCGCGCCCATCCCAGCTTGAAGAAAGAGATGGGCTGCAATCTCATGTGTGGTTGGTTTCAGCTCTGTGTGGAAGCGCATCATGCAGTGCACGATGCTGTGTGGTTGGTTTCAGCTCTGTGTGGAAGCACATCATGCAGTGCATGATGCTGTGTGGTTGGTTTCAGCTCTGTGTGGAAGTGCATCATGCAGTGCATGATGCTGTGCGGTTGGTTTCAGCTCTGTGTGGAAGTGCATCATGCAGTGCATGATGCTGTGCGGTTGGTTTCAGCTCTGTGTGGAAGCATCATGCAGTGCATGATGCTGTGCAGTTGGTTTCAACTCTGTGTGGAAGTGCATCATGCAGTGCATGATGCTGTGCAGTTGGTTTCAGCTCTGTGTGGAAGTGCATCACGCACTGCATGATGCTTTGCGGTTGGTTTCAACTCTGTGTGCAAGCATCATGCACTGCATGATGCTGTGCGGTTGGTTTTAGCTCTGTGTGGAAGCATCATGCAGTGCATGATGCTGTGCAGTTGGTTTCAGCTCTGTGTGGCAGCATCATGCACTGCAACCAAACTGCACACGAGTACTGGTAAACTACTAAGAGGAGCTAAGCCTGCCCAGGCAAAGCGGTGCCAGTCGGACCGTCCATGCTTACGAGGACTGTTCAAATATGAATGCAAGTAGAACGTTTTCTCATGCACTAATGCGAAAATCACCTGGAAATAACTATCACAGCGTAGAAAAACATTTTACCTATACATTGATACCAAACCTTTTAAAATCGGTGCACTTTAGCCATGTATACGGTTGGATAAACACTGTCAACCCTTGTATACTAATACAAAACATGGTTGGAAGAAGGTCAGAGTACGCCATTGAAATACGGTCCTATATTAAGAATCGTTGTATTCTTGGTATATGGTGCAAAGACATTTTTGATGAAATATGATCGGTTTATGGGCATAATGAAGTTTTTTCCGACAGTTTTTCGTTGGTGTAAGAAATTCAGCTGTGGGCTAGGCTCAACAGAAGATGCACCACATGATTGTCGGCCCAAAAGAGCAACATCTGCCAAGATGGTTGCTAGAGTGAAAGAAATAGTTGCTACCGATGCAAGATAGGCAAATAGCTAGTATGGTTGGCATCTCATTAGGAGCAGCTCATACAATTCTGAAACGGGATTTGAAAATGAGAAAGATCTTTGCTAGATGGATTCCCCATCTGTTGACAGATGAGCAGAAAAAGACACACGTTCAGTGCGCCAAGAAGTTGCTTAAAAAGTTTCCAAATTACAATGCACGGTCTTTTGCTAATGTCGTCACAGGTGACGAGACATGGGTTCACTTTTTTGAGCCAAAACGAAAGATTCAGAACAAAATATGGGCAATAAAGTATTGCAAAAGACCATGCATTGCAAAGCGGACCATGAGCGTCAAGAAGGTAATGTATGCCATATTCTTTTCAAATCAGGGCCCTGCTATTCAGGTTGCTGTGCCTAAAGGCAAATCTGTAAATGCAAAGTTTTACAAGAATAAAGGTCCCCCCCCCCCCCCCCCCCCCCCCCCATTCCCCTGACCTTGCCCCGTGTGACTTTTTTTGTTCCCCTGGCTGAAAAAATACCTTTCTGGTCGAAAATTTGTACAGGGCAAACACCTCTGTTCTGCAATATTCCAGTGCCTTCATAGTATACCTCGAAAAGACTACCAAAATGCATTCAATGATTGGATCAGAAGACTGAAAGTTTGTATATCTGTTAAAGGGGAATACTTTGAGGGGACAAAATAAATTTTTCATCGAAATCTATCACGGAATCATTTTTATGTGCTTAGTTGCATTCATATTTGAACAGTCCTCGTATAAACCCTATTGGTTTCATAGGAGACAGGGCTTGAGATGTCCTTTCATCTCAATGTCCCGGTAAAAGTGCCACAACATTGGAAGCAACCTCTCCAAAATGACCTATACAGTGTTGATGGGGATGTTAAACCTCAAATCAGACAGACAAAACAAACAAACAAAGAACCTGTTTTAAGCAAGCACCAAAGGGATAATCTTAATGTGCTTGCTTAAAGTAGATGCTTCCTTGACACAGGTAAATTTCAACTTGGAAACTGAACTGAATTCCCACTTGCTGCTTAAGACAAGTTGCTTGCTTCATACAGGTTTAACTGTAATTTTAAATTGCCTCCCCTCTATCCATTTCCCTTCATGCCATATCTATGCAACTTAAAGAATATGAATGAACAAATATTTTTAGTCTGGTTATTCCATTAAAAAACCTCCTTTTTTAACAATGTCAATAAATCTAAAAACTTACCTGTCTGCACCATTAATTTAACTATCAGTATAAGTGGCTTCTTTGGCATAATTGATTCACATGATGAGAGAAACAGCTTTTAAGGTGAGTCGACACACCTTCGGGAGATGCAATTTGCAACAAGCTATAAACTTCTCCCTTATCTATAAGAGTCTAGCCTAAAAGAAAAGAATTCCCTTGCTCCCCATCAGGAGGGAGACACCCTCATTTTGATGCTAATTTTTGCCCAATTTATGCCAAATTTTAGTAACATTTACGAGTCTCCCTCATTTGAACTCAGAATTTCCCTATATATTCTTTACATCTCCCTCATCGCAACGGCAAATCTCCCTCTTACAGTTAAAATCAAAGCGCCAAAAGGCACTGAAATGACAGATTCTGTGAAAAACCAGTGCTTCAGCTGAAGTGCACGACCCGCCGGATGCTTTTAGCTTTATGAGTGTAACCATATATGGGTATGGCGGCCATTTTGGTCATGTGACCTGGACCTAAAACGGCTCCCCCAATAAATGCGCCTTATCGTAAGGAGCAAAAATATATCTTATACTTTAGTACTGTATCCTGAATGGTTTGCAGGATAAAATGCATTCTCACTTTTCCAATACAAAAGCATATTTGTCAAAGTTTGACCTAGGCACAAATAAGGTCAAGGTCAACCCAGGGTCACCATTTTAGCAATTTATGATGGGCCTACGTCCCAGAGGCTATTTATCAAGTTTCGAGGAAATCTGCCCAGTGGTTCTGGAGAAGACTATTTTTGAAGGGTTTTTACCATATATGGCTTGGCGGCCATTTTGGTCATGTGACCTGGACCCCATGAGCAAATTTTGGTTTCCCCCATCCCATAGAGGCCCCATATGAAATTTGACTTCAATCGGCCCAACGGTTTCCGAGGAGAAGCAGTTTGAAAATTTTCACATTTTTCGCCTCGGCGATGCTATACTAAATGGAATGTAATACTTCACATGTTCATTGGTTAGATGTCATTGATATCTATCAGTATGCCAAAAATTGTTTAAATATTCCAAGCGGTTAAGTCACTATCACCAATTTTCACAAACGGGTTACGGACGGACAGACAGACAGACCCTATATGGCTTGGCGGCCATTTTGGTCATGTGACCTGGACCCCATGAGCAAATTTTGGTTTCCCCCATCCCATAGAGGCTTCATATGAAATTTGACTTCAATCGGCCCAACGGTTTCCGAGGAGAAGCAGTTCGAAAATTTTCACATTTTTCGCCTCGGCGAGGCTATACTAAATGGAATGTAATATTTCGCAAGTTCATTGGTTAGATCTCATTGATATTTTTCAGTATGACAAAAATTGTTTAAATATTCCAAGCGGTTAAGTCACTATCACCAATTTTCACAAACGGGTTACGGACGGACAGACAGACTGACAGACTGACAGAGTGACACGGTGATTTTAGGGCACTCTTAGAAAATCAACCGACTTCAGTCGGTCGCTTTTCTGCGGGTCGTGCAATTCAATTTACTTTCTCAAGTGATAAGGACAATGGCGCTGGAGTGCTGATTTTTAGTTTGGTTCACAAAACTGAGGTGAATCGGCTGTTAAACACTTTCATCTTCATTTTACTCGGACATTATAAATAAAACAACATGCAAATGACTACCCAGCAGGCACACGTCGCTAGGGCAACGTCAAATCAACGTCGATGCAACGTCATGACGTTGCACCGACGTTGATGTGACGTCACAATTACGTCATGTGCCTGCTGAGATAGTTGCCAGTTTTATGACAACACATAGCCGCAACTTTCTTGTAAAAGCTTACACTTGTTGACTGAGATGTGTTTCGCGGCTTAGTCAAGAACCTGCCTTATGTCGTGCGCTACAATAAAGGAAAACACTTTTTGTGCGATGTTTGAAGTTTTGCGGCATGTGACTAATTATTTATCACAACATTGTGCTTACATATTCAGTTATTTAGACCTATACAACAGAATTGGACAGTGATAACTGTTAGGAGTTTATTATTGCTGGCTTGCTACCGTACGGTGAAGTTTCTAGCGCCACGTACTTCGCATTTAATTAGGTCATGTAAGTGTTATGAGTCTGTACCCTTTCAGCCCTTTATAGCCAAGTACAGATGCCTACATATGCAAACAGTGTAGAACCTGGTGAGATGGCTCATAATGATACACCGCATTCGGTTCTACATGGTTTGACATGCTATTGACGACTATTGACTAGACACCCAATTTACATGTGTAGAATGGACGTGTACAAATTCAGTGACTGAACAGTGAACTGGAGAAACTCGTGGGTTGAAGGGGTAAAATCTTAACCTGGCCTGTAACTGTTGTGTGCGGGTCAGGACCAGACAAAGCGGCTTGGCCGATAATCAAAAGTTGAATACAGCTTATTATACGGTTTATTTTCTTTATTTTTCAAAGTTTATCTATATACTTACATGGTGTGCACTGATTGTAGCTCTATACATATTATTCTTTTACGTCACAGTACTTCAGTGATCACGTGAGATGTGCACCAGTAGCTGTCATATCGTCAGTGCGCCTTTGTTTCTTGAGCTGAACGGACGTGTTCTCGTTTCAGCTCAGTTTTACTGTCATTATTTGTCAGTACATTTACTTTCAAACATTGAAAGTTCTATTCCTTTGACGGAATAAATAGCACTGTATAAAATATACGAGTAGATATCAACGTGATAAAGCCGTTGATATAGACCTATCTATAAGACAAATTACATGTATAATTGTCCACTGTACATGCTGTATATTACAGTGACATAACGAGAGATACACGGTTCTAAAAATAGAATTAATGTATTTCCGAAAATAGCGCTTATTGCGTCATTCTCAGAAGTGCGTCATTGTGCACAAAAAATAGTTCGCCTTTCTCCACAAAAAGTAGTGCGATTCGCACATAATATTCATACTCTAGAGAAAATGGCAGCTGCCATGTTGAAACATGGGGATGGTGTTAAATCCGCTTCAGCGGACAGTAAAGAGAAAGACATGGCTCAGCCGGATGACAAAGGAAAGAAGCCGGCATCGGCGAAAACTCAGCACAAACCCCAAACGTCGGTTACGGCTACTAGCGCTAATCGCAATAAAGATCAGCCGCCTAGGACCACAAATGCGGTTCCCCCACCCACTGTTATTGAAAATCTCCCAACCCAAGGTGTCTCCGCTTTCAATAAGGAAGCTTTGGAAATCTTGCGAGAAATGAACAGAAACATAAATAGAACAAATGAAAGGGTGGAATCACTTTCGTTACGGGTAGACGGTCTGAGTAATGACTTTGAAAACAATGAAAACTATGATTATGATATTTATGGTGATGATTACAGTGGAGATTTGCAGGCTGTTGATGAAGCATCAGTGCAGGACCCTCAACCCATGGTGTTTCAGGATGATAACAATAATGACATTGAGTCCGAGAATGTGTTTCAAAAGTTCTCGAGAACATTCAAGAAGTCAGATACAACCAGTGACCCTGTTGACTCCCAGTTGGCAGATGTAGTGAATGAAGCATTCCGTGAAGGAATGTCTGACGACTTGCACCAAGACTTAATTAAGAAAATTCACAGACCCAGTAACTGTGACAGTTTGAAAGAGACAAAAGTTAACCCAGGGGTCTGGTCAGTTTTAAGGCAACATACTCAGTCTGAGGATGTTAAACTACGTGGCATACAGAACTGCATAATCAAAGCAGCGTGCAACTTGGTGAAAGTGCTGGACAAAGAGGCAAATCGGTTTGACCAGGAAACACTTGAGCTTTCTATGAATGCGATTGGGTTGCTGGGACAAGGAAATAAATGGTTGAATGCTCGTAGGAAAGAACATCATAAAAGGGACATGGACCCAAAACTACACCATCTCTGTTCGTCATCAACCTCTTTCACTGATATGTTGTATGGTGACAGTATTGTCAAAGATATTAAAGACATACAAGAGATGAACAAAATAAGCCGAAATGTTGGCAGTCGATTCGGCAATAGAAGAGCAACTCGTGGGGGCTCAAGATTCATCAGAGGCAGAAGGGGTAGACCTTATGACCCTTCCAAGAGGGGCACAGGCCGTTACACCAGCTGGCAGAACTTCAACCCGAATAAGGCTCCAAAAAACGTCCAGAAGGTGGCGGAGAAGAAGTAGAGCCGGTACGCTTTAAAGCAGGTAGGCTTAGTCAGTTTGAGGGAAATTGGAGAAAACTTACATCTGATGAAAGCGTGCTGGACATAGCTTTGCATTGTCACTTAGATTTTGATAAAATTATCCCAAAACAAGTAAATTACCACCCACAGTATTTCAGTTTAGTAGAAGAAGAAAATATTTCTCAGGAAATACTGAAGCTTTCTGATATGGGGGTAATAGAAGAGGTCCAGCCACAAGAAAACCAATTTATTTCTCCAATTTTCATCAGAAGGAAAAAAGACGGTGAATACCGCATGATTTTAAATCTTAAAGAACTTAATAAATCAATTGAATATCATCATTTCAAAATGGATACTTTTGAAATTGCCCTCAATTTGGTTAAGCCTGGTTGTTACATGGCCTCAATTGACCTCCGTCACGCCTATTACTCAGTTCCAATATTTAAGCCTCATAGACGCTTTTTAAGGTTCATGTGGAAAGGTAGAATCTTTGAATTTACATGTCTTCCAAATGGAGTCGGCCTAGCACCTAGGAAGTTCACTAAACTATTGAAGCCAGTATACGCAAAACTGCGCCAGATGGGGCATTCAAATTCTGGCTATATAGATGATTCTTTACTTTTGGCTGATACAAAACTTGAATGTAAACAAAACATAAAAGATACAGTAGAAGTCATGACAGATTTGGGCTTCATAATTCATAAAAACAAATCAGTTTTCCAGCCTACACAAGATTTAGTATATCTTGGAAATCATGTAAATTCTCTGAAAATGATAGTCTACCTTCCAAAAGACAGAATGAATAATCTTCTCTCAGAATGTAGGAAATTAAGAAATAAAAATGTTGCTACTATCAGAGAAGTAGCTAGAGTAATAGGTCTCATAGTAGCGTCATTCTCAGCTGTTGACTATGGCCAGTTATTCTACAGAGAAATGGAGAAAGCCAAATCAAAAGCTTTGGCTAGATGTGCAGGTAACTTTGATGCACAAATGCAAGTGACTCAAACTATGTTTGATGAGTTAGACTGGTGGATAAAAAATCTGCCAAAAGCTCATAGGAAAATTTCTCATGGTAATGCATCAAAGGTCATCACTTCAGATGCCAGCACTACAGGCTGGGGTGCAATTTGTAATAATGCAAAGACTGGTGGTAGGTGGTCTTTTGATGAGATGAAATTCCACATTAACTACCTTGAACTATTGGCTATTTTTCATGCCCTAAAATCATTTTGCAAAAATGAGTCAAACTTGCATGTTCAGATAAGAACTGATAGCACTTCTGCAAAATCTTATATCAAAAAATTTGGTGGAATAAAATCAGACGCTTGCAACAAACTGGCAAAAGAAATTTGGCTTTGGGCTATGTCAAAGGATATATGGCTGTCGGCAACATATGTCCCTGGAGCTGAGAATGAAGCGGACTATGAATCTAGGAATTATAGCGATAATGTAGAATGGATGCTGGACAGAAATATTGCACACACCATAATGAATATATGGGACAAACCTGAAATTGACATGTTTGCTTCCAGGTTGAACAGACAGTTAGACCGATTTGTATCTTGGAGAGCTGACCCAGAAGCAGAATTTATAGATGCATTTGCATTAAACTGGGATAGTCTATACTTTTATGCCTTTCCTCCTTTCAGTTTGATCCCGAGACTGATGGCCAAACTGAGGGAAGACAACAGCGAATGCATCCTTGTTGCACCGATCTGGCTGACTCAGACCTGGTTCACAATGGTGATGGAACATCTGATTCAGGACCCATACATTCTTCCAGTTCATCAGAGATTGCTGACATTACCAGGGACAGAACGTATCCATCCATTACACAACAAACTGATTCTAATGATATGTCGATTATCAGGAAAACCCTACAAAGTAAAAACATATCAGAACGGGCTACAAATATCATTATGCAATCGTGGCGCCGTGGCACCCAGAAACAGTACACAATGTATATTAAGAAGTGGCTTAACTACTGTCGTGAAAGGAAAGTTAGTAGTGTTCAGGCATCTATAAGTGATATTCTGGATTATTTAGCTGGCCTTGTAGAAAGTGAGTTAAGTTACAGTGCAATTAATTCAGCCAGGTCAGCTTTATCCGCGATAGGGCTTGTCCGAGATGGATTCTCTGTTGGTTCCCATCCGTTGGTTATCAGACTCATGAAGGGAGTGTATAATATTAAACCTCCTCAATCGCGTTATTGTGAAACATGGAATGTTTCTTTAGTATTAACATATTTAAAAACTCTTATTCCAGATGACAAACTGTCTCTTAAAATGCTAACACTAAAACTGGTCATGTTAACAGCTTTAGTTTTGGCATCAAGATGCCATTCCTTGCATTTATTATCTATACTAAATATGAAGAAAGAAACTTCAAAATACGTGTTAAGATATGCAGGGCCGTTAAAGCAATCAAGACCAGGTTTGAATGTACCATGTGCTGAACTTAAGGTTTTTCCTTCTGACAAAAGAATTTCTGTGTATCATGTTCTTGATGCATATCTTCATAGAACTAGACCTATAAGAGGTAATATAGATAGTCTGTTTATCAGCTATGTAAAGCCTTATAAGGCTGTTACGAGCACTACCATTGGTAGGTGGATAAGAACTGTCATGTCAAGCTCCGGTATAGATACTGGTAAATACAAAGCTCACAGTGTGCGTTCGGCATCAACGTCTACAGCAAAAAGCTGTCTAATTCCAATTCAGGAAATTATGAAAACTGCAGGCTGGTCTAGTGCCAAAACGTTTAGTCAATTTTATGACAAAAAGCTTGAGACAGTTGAGTATAGCAATTTGGTCTTGAATGCACAAGATGTTAAACCATGATGTTTGTACATATATGGGAAATTCATTAAGGATCATTAAATAGTTAACCTATTTATAGTTAAGTTTGTACATAGTTACAATCATCATTGAAATCATGAATCATCATCACAACATCTTCAGCTGGAAGTTCATCTAAAGTGGGTTTCTCAATCAGTGGGCTTTACATTTATACAGAAACTTCAGCTTTGAAGTCTCACGTGATCACTGAAGTACTGTGACGTAAAAGAATCCCCCAAATAAACGAGACTTACCTTGGTTAAGTTGATGTTTGGTTGGGATTCTTTGTAGTCGTACAGTACTGAAGTGATCAGGTGCCCACCCATTTACATTTGTAAAAAACTCATAAACTAACAATTCACCCACTCCTTCATACTACCAAGTTTGGATAGTTTAAGTGATATGGCACATCATCTTCCATTACCATAGTACAGCCAATTTTAAGTGGGGAGCTTTGCTGGGAAGAAGTTCCTGTATAAATTTCCCGGCTTTCAACACTGACGATATGACAGCTACTGGTGCACATCTCACCTGATCACTTCAGTACTGTACGACTACAAAGAATCCCAACCAAACATCAACTTAACCAAGGTAAGTCTCGTTTATTTGGGGGATTTTGTTTTGTTTTTCTTTTCTTAAAATATACAAAGGTACTTTTATGGCGTATTGATACAAATATAATTAATCATAACCCATTTTGTACTGAATGTAATATTATCACTTATCTGACGAAGATTTCATTTCGAAATCCCGGTTAAAAATTAAGGGGCGTCAGCTAGAAATATAGGAATTAATTACGAAAAAAAATGGGCTAACTTTCGACAACAGTGAAGCCCGCAGAGAAGGCCGTGGTTAGACGCCGCCTCCAAGATTCGCCAATGACATATTATGCGGTCGTCTGTATAAAATGGGAACTTTCCTTATGCATATTCAATTACCTTTTCCAGTTTTGTTTGTAGTTTAAGAAAGATCATTTTTGTATTTTTTGATTACAAATGAAACAAAACATGTAATCAAAATGCGGAAATAATGCAATGAGAAATTAGTTTTGAGACAGCGAGCATGAAAAGTCAACAAACAACGGACTATTTGCGCGGAGTCATATTTCAAAAGTAGTGGAAGCCGGAAGTTCGGACGTTAAAATTGTAAACATGCAGCACGACGAAGAATGACAGAAAGAATCTGTCATTAAAAATTATCACAGGTAAGTCAGAGGGGCTTGTTGAAAGGAAAGCCAAGAAGTCTCAATATTTGTCTCCCTTTCAAAATTGGCGGACAATCCTTTCACCAGGGGAGTGAATATATCTGAAATATTTTGCCTCGAGTTACAGAACTGGCTTCCACTCAAAAGGATTAGATTAATTTGAGGTTTAATGTCCCCGTCAAGACTATATAGGTCATTTTGGAGGCCTTGCTTCCAATTTGGGGGACTTTTACCAGACATTGAGATGAAATGACATCTCAAGCCCTGTCGCCCAATGAAACCAATAGGGTTTATAAGCATGGATGATCCGACACGCACCACTTTGCCTGAGCAGGCTTAGATCCTCTAAGCGGTATACCAGTACTCCTGTACGGTCAGTTTCAGCTCTGCGTGGAAGCATCATGCAGCCCATCTATTTCTTCAAGCCCCGATGGGCGTGGGCCGTACACTCAGAAGGAAACAGGAAATCACAAAAGTTGCCTCCCTTTCAAATCATGTGTCTCTATTTAACTTAAGTGACAAAAGCAAGGCCAAAAACCTATAAGCTTTGCAGCAACTGAATTGAACAAGACATATGCAAGATCTAATTGGTCGAACTGCAACACATATTTTGGTGATTCCCCAATTACTCCTAGTGATAAATCCTGCTCATCCCAGCTGACTGACTTTTCGCTTTATCTCTTTGCTATTTTATAGCTTTTACTCTCTATCCGATTTTTTGATAAACTGAAAGAAAACAGGTTCCTTAGCCATTAACATCGCCCTGATATATCATTCCATGATTTTTATACTATATATTTTACTTAATTAATTCCAGAATTAATTCCAGCCTCTCTTATTTAGAGCCCAAAGTATGTAATATACTGCAATGATCCTAGGCATTAAGCAAACAGTGCAGACCCAGATCAGACTGCTCCTGAAGGAGCAGTCTGATCAGGGTCTACACTGTTTGCAATTCCGTTTACACTTCTTGGGGCGCCTTGCTGGATCGTGAAACGAAGTTGCAAAAATTTTAGGAGAATTACAGCAGATCTTCATGGTATCCAAATTTTTAGGATTTTTAGAGTAGATCCAGCCAAGGGGTGTAATAAGAAAACTAAAGGATAACTAGAATTAATCAATTTGTTAATGAGTTAAGAGTGCAGACAAGCCATTTCTGGCCACAAAATGACTGTTTTTAGGGGCCTGTGATCTTGAAAATGAGGTCAAGGTCATCATAACCTAATGACTGTTTTCCCTCATCCTATTGATGTAATTATGCTTTTTTGGTCAGAATCCACCCATAGGTTCAGGAGATATAAGTGCTTCAAACAGGCTACACTCCATCCCCTCCAGTGGGCAGACAAAAGTCCTTAATCCTATTATTTTCCCTTAAAATCTGTATTGTGGGTAGTTGTACGCATCACCTCCATGAGGTGATTCAAACTGATAATGGCTTATAAAGTTGGGCAGAGGGGGAATGTTGGGTAGAGGGGTAATGATTTTATTTCTTGTTTCTACACTTTCAATTTCCCTCTATCTTCCCTGTCCCTCTCTCATCTCTTCTACTATCTGTTCAATCTCTTTTTCCTCTTTCTCTGGGAGACAAAACAAAATGACCCACAAGGCCGGGTTGACATGTCATTAACCCATTGTATGTGGGAAACCCCTAAAGGGTTACCTTGGCAAACAGTGCAGGCCCAGATGAGACGCCGCAGAACGCGGCGTCTGATCAGGGCCTGTACTATTTGCTAGCAGAATTTTCTGTCAAAAATGGAATAAAAATGAAAACAAGAGCTCTGCAAGCGGGGCATTATACGCCCGTGGCAATTAGTAAGATGGAGCATATTTATACAGACTGTTGTACAAGTTTGGGTTTGTGGAATGTAACCAAGGAACAATATGTGCCCTGGCACTATTAACCCATTGTATGTGGGAAACCCCTAAAGGGGTACCTTGGCAAACAGTGCAGGCCCAGATCAGACGCCGCAGAATGCGGCATCTGATCAGGGCCTTCACTATTTGCTAGCAGAATTTTCCGCCAAAAATAGAATGAAAACGAAAAAATGGGCCTGATACCCCTTATATGACAAATGGACTTGTCCAACATATAGCAATGTAAGAGTCCACTAGCATTCACCATATTTGCATTATTTGCTGACTCCCAGCTTGCCCATTGTCAATATTGGAAAAACAGGTAACCAGACCCCCCTGTCCTTTCAAGGTCAGGGGGGGTCTGGTTACCTGTTTTTCCAACACTGATAACCTTCAGACTAGGAACCGGCAGATAATGCAAGTAAGGTGAATACAATGGATTAAACCCAAACACAATCAATCAATCAACTCACCTGAATGACACTTGTGCAGCGTTCACAAGACTGGGTCACGACCTCTCCAGTATCCTCAAAGGTGAAGATGAAGGTCAAGTTTGTTCCCATGGCAACAGAAGCCTCCAGATGAACACTTGTATCAACAAATACTGCCAACGTTGCCTCCTCTTCATGAAGGTTTGGTAGGTTGAAATCATCGGGGATGCAAGATGGAAGGTCAAGGTCATCAAGCATGCCCACCTGCAAATCTTTGGGCTCTGGGTAGATGACATCAAGGTCACAGCTACTTGATATCTTGGAGATCCCATTACTGACAGTCACCACTGAAATATACATATTAAAAAATTCTTACAAGAGGGCCATGGATCGCTCACCAGATCCATATTGTACAAATGAAATGGTAGGTAATCTCTGGCGGAGTAGAGGGTTTGAACAATTTTGTTGGACAGTGGCCAAAGGAAGTGTTCTGTGAAATTATTTCAAAATTATTATCTCAAAATCAGCCTGACTGTTTATGAGTAGAAGTCATTTTGAGGTTTGTATATCTATAGCTCTGATGGCCAATATGTTCAGTGGAGCACAACATTTTGAGCAATTTTGGTAGAGGATCACCCATGGAACATTCTTATAAAATTGCTTCCTCTTAAGAAAGTCTTATAAAAAAAATCATTTTAAGTTCTTGTGACTACCTTGTTCAGCAGCTTAGAATTTTGACAGCTGGTCACCCAAAAAGCATTCCTTTGAAATATCAGAGCAGAACAGTTTAAGCAATTATGGTAAGGAATACGCGAGGAGAAGTCACTAAAAGAATTTTTCTATTTTTAGCCCTGGTGACCATCTTGTTAATCCAAGCACAATGTTTTGACCAATTTTGGTAAATGGTCACAAACAGAATATTCCTGTGAAATTATTTCAAACTGCATCCACTGGTTTAGGAGGAGAAATCATTCAATTTTTTTTTTCTATTTTAAGCTCTCGCAGCCATGTTCACCAGAGCAATTTCGGTATAGGGTAACCCAAGAAACATTCCTGTAAAATTATTTTAAAATGCATCCTCTGGTTAAGCAGGAGAAGTCATTTAAAGCCTTTTCTATTTTTAGCTCTGGTGGCCATCTTCATCAGAGCAGAACAGTTTGAGCAATTTTGGTAGAGGGTCATCCAAGGAAGATTCCTCTGAAATAATTTCAAAATCCATCCATTTAAATCTTTTTTCTATTTTTAGCTCTGGTGGCCATCTTGTTTATCTGAGCAGAACAGTTTGAGCATTTTTGGCAGAGGACAACCGAAGGACCATTTCTGTGATATTATTTCGAAATCTTTAAGGAGGAAAAGTCATTTAAAGGTTTTTCTATTTTTAGCTCTGGAGGGCCATATCTTGTTCAGCTGAGCATTTGAGCAATTTTGGTAGGGTGTCACCCAAGGCACATGTCTGTGAAATTATTTCTAATAGTAAGTGTAATACAAATAATGTTGGTTCAAATTTTTGAAACAATAAATTATCTGTTTTTCAACTGGAAAGATAGCCCATGTTCAGCCAAAAAAAAAATCCCTATATCATATAATAAATCCCTGAGGTCAGCTGCAGAGCGGGATAGTGTAAATTATTCCATATCCACACAACAAAACATACATAATCATATTTCAAAAAAATTCCTGGACCCACTTCTTCAAAACTAATGAAGTAGTTACTTTTATTTAACATTTTATGTGGCATTTACATTGATATTTGGAGTTTTTGCAGCCCAAAAGCTACTCACATTTTTTTCAACAAAAATACCTTTGTAATAAACATTGTACTTCATAAAATTAACATTTTGACCCAATAACTTTAACCAACTTGGCCCTGTTTATAACTAAACAGAGGCAACAGACATGTACATGGACAGGCTAACTAAAGTCTACTGTTCATTCACTTAAAGGTGCATTATTGAGATACCGGGTCTAAATTTTTATTTTCTGATTTTTATCTTCAATGCATACTCCTTTGTCATGTGTACTCTTTTGGAGCCAAATACAGCTTCAGAACTTTGTGAAAATGGTCGTTTTCATTCGTGTTTACCCTTCGCTCTGAACATGTGTTCGGAATTTCTGTTCTAAAAATAAACCTGTCACTTTACACATACATGGCGACAGTATCGTCTCTGAGTGTTGTTACTTATGACATGGTATTCAGCGTCATATTTTTTTCCGATTCAGGCATGGCCTAAGCAAACAAGGCCAAAAATGAATGTCGCATCACGTCATATATGGGGATTCTATTTTTGTCACGAACTAAAAATATATCTAACTAGTGTTCGAAACCTAGTTAGGGAATCCCTCTCAAACTCGTTTACCTGTCATCATAATTGTTCGCATTTTTGCATAAAATGCATTCATTTATATTGTTTTAAAGAAAAATACCGGCTATATGTATTTTATTTTTGGAAGCATTTTTTCCAGATAGCTCAATAATGCACCTTTAATATGGGCAGAGTTGTTCAAAGCATCATTACCTTAATGAGCTTGTTTGTGGTAAAAAAAGTTAAAGGTTCTTGCATGTATAATGTCTTATACAGTCCAATAGTGGTATATTTGCTGCAAAAAATGTGAATAGCTAGGTATTCACATTTTTTCAGCAAAAATATTAGTATATTTGCCATACCAAACGATCAACGTTTTAACAATATGTGTTAACCCTTCTCTTGCTGAATATTCAGTTAAGCCACACCCATTTCTGATTTTGAACCAATCAGATTAGTTGATGTAATTTATTCCTACAAATTCATAAAATGAATGTCAAACAGTGAAGATCCTGATCAGATGGCTTCTTCAGAAGCCATCTGATCGGGATCTACACTGTTTCTTAAGATAGGGGTTGTCGTGAACAGCAGGATCAGAGTTAACTAACGACATCATTAGTTTTGTACTGGCCTTTGGTTACATTTGCTATGGCTTGCCCCTCAAAACAAGTCACAAAAACAAAGGAAACATTAATTGCCGCAAGTTAACCCATTTTGTACAGAAAACCCCAAATCGGGTCATTGGCAAACAGTGCAGGCCCTGATCAGATGCCGCAGAATGTGGCATCTGATCTCGGCCTACACTGATTGCAAAAAGCTCAGCCATCTTCCAACAAAAAAAAATTTGAAGAATACACAACCTGACACCCCTAAATTTTGAAATGGACTTGCACTATATTCAAGGTGGAAGATTACATTTGGTACAAAATGGGTTAATTGTAATACATGGACTTCCCGAGTCACGTCCTTTCATTAGACATTAGAACAAAGAGATTTACATGAACCGAAAGTATACAAAACGTAATTTATTTACAGCCTACAGTCAAAACATTATGTTTACATGGCTTGCTTGTCGGTTTAAAATTTTAACCCATTTTGTACCGGAAACCCCAAAACGGGTACCCTGGCAAACAGTGCATGCCCAGATCAGACGCCGCAGAACGCGGCGTCTGATCAGGGCCTACACTATTTGCAAAAAGTTCAGCAATTTTCCGAATAAATTCTGATGTCAACCCTAAATTTCGAAATGGACTCCTGCCATAAATAAGGAGGAAGATTCTCCATTTGATAAGAAGCCTCCGTGGTGTAGTGGTTATGCTACTCGCCTTATAAACCAGGGATCGCAGGATCGATCCCGGGCTTCTCCAGACTTTCGGATGAGTCTTTAAACCGAGGTCCCATCTCCGTATGACCTTAGCTGTTGGTGAGACGTAAAACTCAAAACACTCACTCACTCTCCATTTGATACAAAAAGGGTTAAGACAAGGTTCAACAAGAGCTATCACTATAAGTGAGCAATGCCCCCCGTGTGAGCCAATTTGAGGAAAGGGCCGTAACTCCTTCGAAAATGATAGGACCAACGTGAAAATTGTGTTAGGCATCCCTTCACCTCACAAGGAATGCATGTGCAAAGTTTCAGCTCAATTGTTGAAGAAATGTGGAAGTACAGTGAAGTTCCTGTATTAAGACCACCTTTGGGACTGTTCAAAAGTGGTCTTAAAGGCCACTTTTGAACAGTCCCAAAGGTGGTCTCTGTCCAGGCGACACTGTGTGCAGAAACATAAAGAAAGAATAACTGCATCTTTCAAAATAAGCTTTTTAAAGCGGAATTAGTCTCAATTTTTGGTGGTCTTAATAACGGAATTTTACTGTAGTTCGCAGCACAAAAAATGCGGACTTACAAACGCACAGTGCAAAAACTATATGCCCTCCTTCGGGGGCATAAAAATACTGAAGATCTTCCGCCATTATAAAAATCAAAGCACTAACACTACTGATGGGTCGATCATGCTCAGACTTTGTTATACACTTATATTATGCTTAGCATCCCAAAAATGGAACATTGGAAAACAGTATCTGATCAGTGTCTACACTGTTCCCTAAGATACAGATTTTTTTGCAAAACTTACAATGATTAAAACAAACCGGGCACCGAAACATCTTGAAATGGAACTGTCCAAATTTATTACATAGAGGATCTTACATGAGTTCTCATGTATTAATTGAATTTATTAAGCAAGTTGACGAAAAGGGATAAAATGCGAGGCTGTGCCGAGCATTTTATCCCTTTTCCTCAACGAGTTTAATAAATTCAATACTACATGAGCACGAAGGCAAGATTCTATTTATTCTATGACATTTCAAACACATTTTATTCACGATTGTTTACAAAAATGTTAAAAATTACGCTGTTAGTAAATGCGAAGTTGTTAAGGACGTCGTACATGTAACATTACAGGACGTATATAGCTAATTTGCATATTTAATCCACTAGTGGATTATCGAAAATATCACATGGCATTATTACACTCTCAGAGGCGACGTCATATGTTAAATCATCTTAACAAGTCCGTGAAATGAACACCCCTCTAAACCCCACTTTATGTAGAGAAAAATGGGATTTATTGAGGTTTACAACATTTTCTTTATTTCTACTCCAACATAGGTTGTAAACTGCCCCAATGAGGCGGTTCTAAAGAGAACCCACATCCTATGTTTGTAGGGAAAACCGCTCCGTATCACTAATTTTCAGCACAAAAATGTCTGTTTTCGAGATAAGAAAAAATGCCCTATGTATCGTAATGAGATGGAAGATTGAATTTGTTACATATTCAAAGGTGTGTTTTTTGTGATACCAGAAGGATAGTTTTCCTTATTTTCCTGATCCATATAAACTATGTTGTGGGTATTCATTAGAATCGCCTTGTTGAGGCAGTTCTAATGAATACCCACAACATAGCTTTTGATCGAGAATTGACAAAAACTATCCTACATGAGGTGGAAGATTGTATTTATACTCAATTCAATGTTGAATAAAATAACCCTTATTAATTTGTGCATAAATTAAATAGGCCACTCCCATTGCTGATTATAAACCAATCAAATTACTTGATATAAAATATTTCTTCAATCACAAACTGCATGACAAACAGTGTAGATCCTGATCAGATGGCTTCTGAAATAAAAATCAAAAATGAGTTCCTTTAAGAGCAATGAAAACATCCATAAGAAAGAAGATGGGTCATACTACGTAGTTTCGGCTAATAAAGCCTCATCAGTGACCCTGTAATGATCCGGCAACGAAAGCCAGAGGAAACATACTGCAAATTTGCGAATTAAGAACAGGCAGTCGATTCAAAGACTGATATAAATAAAAATGGGGTCCAAATAATTAAAAACCTGTCTAGGGTATGAGTCTAAACCAATCATTTATTTCTGATTTCTCAGAATATTCACGCTGATCTCAAAGGACCAAAAGTAAAATATAAACTGCACTATGGTTGATGTATGGTTGAAAGCCATATGATCTGGATCTACACTGTGTGCAAAGGTAGGGGTTTTTATGAACAGCGGGATAAGGGATAAATACTTTCCAGTGGGGGGAAAGGTGGGGGGGGGACTAAAAAGCAGGCCAACAGTGCAGACCCAAATAATCAGACTCTGATCATGGTCTTCATTCTTTGCAGCAAATTCAACCATAAACTTATACCCCTAAATTTAGCATATACAGTAAAATTCCTATATTAAGACCACCTTTGGGACTTTTCAAAAGTGGTCTTAAAGGCCACTTTTGAACAGCCCCAAAGGTGGTCTCTGACCACAGGACACTACATGCGAAGAATAACTGTAGCCAACTAAATAATCTTTTTAAAGCAGAATTAGTCTTAATTTTAGGTGGTCTTAATAGCGGAATTTTAATTTATAAGGCCACACAGGCAATTAAACCAATACTATTTACCTTAATGTTCCTAAGTATTGGGACAAACAGGCCTAAGCATTAACAGTGTAGAGCCAGATCAGACTGCTCCTTCAGGAACAGTCTGATCAGGGTCTACACTGTTTGCTATTCTGTCTACACCTTTTGGACTCCTTGCTGGATCACGAAACAATTTTGTTAGTAATTTAGAAGAACTGCAGCAAGCTCTCAATGTCGAACTTTTACCATCATTACAGTATTTATCAGGAGCAATGGAATATAACCAGAATGGACAGATATGCTAAAGGCCCGTTTAGTGCCGACTAAATGCAGAATCTTCCATAAAAATGACTTATTGTCTATTTCCTAAAGCAATTTCTGATTGAGTTTATAACAAGCGCAATATGCAGAAGCGCTACCGCTACTAATGATAATCATACCGTGGAATGATCATTACCGATTTCATCTTGGATTTCAAAAGCAATTTACAGCTGTGGCCTAAAACTCTACAGGCTATATACACATAATTTTGATTTATTGCGAAAAACTTCCTTCCTTTAATGAAAAAATCTGTCTTGGTTGATATGCAACCACAATTTGGTGAGGTTTAACATGCCCGTCAAAACTATTTAGGTCATTCTGGACATTGAGATGAAATGACATCTCAAGCCTTGCTGCCCAAAGAAACCTTAGGGATGGTCTGGCTTCCTTCTAAGTGGTTTACCAGTACGCACGTTCAGTCAGTGTTTCAGCTCTGCGCAGAATCTATTTCTCCAAGGCCAGATGGGCAGAGGCCCTATAAAAGGTGTAATAATAGATTCTTATGGGTAAAACATAAGCACTTTTCTGAGAAAATAACAAAAAATTTTAAGGAAAATCTCTTTAAAGATGCTTCATTTAACCTTGGATTTTTTTTTAGGTAGTAAAACCAAAACGCACATTTTTTAAACAAAATAAAAACACAGTTTATTTTAGGAATAAAACAACAAAATTATCTACCTTATTTCACTATAATCCTACAACCTGTAGATTCCCCAGAAAACACCTTCCACCCCTTTCAGCTTCCCATCTCTGACTGACAGCACACTATCAAATTAACTATCCTTTGTTCTAAACTAGACAGAAAACATTTAATGCCTTATCTCTGCTCTATAATTTGCCATAGCTACCTCTCCACAAAATCAGGTATTTTCAATAAGAAGCTGAAATGCTAGGGGAATCAAGATTTTCTACGTTTTTTTTTTCACACTTTCAACAACTTCTGTGATTTCCTAACCACCTGAAAAAGTGATGTTAGAACCACCTCATCGTGGCAGTTCTAACGGGTACCTACAACCTATATCTTTGCCCACATATAAGGAAAATACTGTACACCCCTGTAAATCCCAGTTTTCTCAATATAAAGTGTGGTTTACAAGGGTGTTCATTACATGAACTTGTTATGCCGAGAAAAACTACATCTGAAAATGCCGTGTGCTTATGTCGCCTGCTGAATTTTTTTGCGAACATTTTAAAAATATTTTTGCATACAGGCGAACAGTGTGGGCCCAGATCAGACTGCTCCTATATGAGCAGTCTGATCTGGGTCCACACTGTTTGCAAACAATTACTTTAAAGGTAACCGGCAGATAGCAAAGCAGACAACAAGTTGTGATTGGCATTTTATGGGTTAACAATTATTAACCATCAATATTTTCAAAACTTAAGAATTTGAAACAGCAAATTTCCAAAAGCTCAAAATTTTGTTCTAATCTTTTTTACTTTATTGCTCTTGAGGTTTTCAACAATGCAGTCTCTGCTGGAACTTGTTTGTTTAACGTCCCCGTCAACACTATAGAGGTCATTTTGGACTTTTACCCGGCATTGGGATGAAATGACAACTCAAGCCCTGTCGCACAATGAAACCAGTAGGGTTTGTAAGCATGGACGGTCAGACTCGCACAGCTTTGCCTGGGCAGACTTACATCCTCTAAGCAGTTTACCAGTACATGTGTGCCGTTGGTTTCAACTGTGCGTGGAAGTACCATGCAGCCCATTTATTTCTTTAAGCCCAGGTAGGCGTGGGCCCCTCTGCTGGAACTACTTGGGCTCTCAATCTACTGTGAATTTTTTTTTATTTTCTTTTGTTGTTGTTGTATATCTATAAGGCATTTTATTGCTGCCTATGATCTCCTGACAATATTTTCTCCAACTTGCCTGACAAAGTTTTAACCATTGCTCTGCTGAATAAACTAGTTTTGGCAAACCCATTTGTAACCAACGAACAAATCAAAAAACTTGGTGTAATTTTTTCCTAAAAATTCTCCAACTAAATGACAAACAGTGTAGATCCAGATCAGTCTGTGCTACTCATGAAACCATCTGCCGTAAAAATCCTAAAAATTCGGACACCTTGAGGACTTGCTGTAATTCTCCTAAAATTTTAACAAATTTGTTACACCATCCTGCAAGGAGCCAAAAAGGTGAAAACGGAATGGCCAACAGTGTAGACCCTGATCAGACTGCTCCTGCAGGAGCAGTCTGATCTGGATCTGCACTGTTTGCTTAGGCCTATCTGTCTCAATATTTAGGATCGTTAAAAAGGCAGACCATATTCTGGTTCAGCAGGACAAGGCTTACGAAGTCTTAAAAAAACTAATTAAGTATCTTTTCCATTACCAAAATTAGCGTATTAATGCGTAATTGCTGCCAAAACTTTTTGAATGACCCTCATTCTTTCGTATATTTAACCAGACTTTTGACAATGGTGTTATTCCCAAAACTGTTCACAGCATGCATATCAATCCTCTAAGAGATACTGGAACAGGACCGGAGGCTCCCAAACCTGGGAAAAAAGTCGAAAAAAACAGCCTCTGAAATTGTCATTCTGCCCCATGTTCTTGTAGACGGCGTGCTGTCTGTACGAAACTAGTGTGGCAACAATAAATACATGTGGACATTGGTACAAAAGAGTGAAAAGTACATAAGGGAAAAAGAGAGGAAAATTTGGTAGAGAAAAAAAGAAAAAAAAAAGAAAAAAGAAGTCTGTGTGCATGTTTTAGCATAGCGTGACCCCTCCCCAGAGAAAATTTAATCGAAATTTCAGTAAATTTCATTGAAATTTCACTGAAATCCTCATATTTTGGTGGATTTCAGCCATTTGACCAAAATTTGATGAAATTTTAATGAAATTTCATTGAAGTTTCAACAAATTTCACTGACATATTCAAAATTTCAGTGAAACTTAATTTCAATGAAATTTCAATGAAAATTCACTAAAATTTCAGCAGTATTCTTGCATAAATTTTGATCGTCTACAAAATTTAAGTGATAGTGAAATTTCAATGAAATTTTAGTGAAATTTCAGTATTTTTTCAATCAAATGACCAATGCATTTTCTTCAGTTACAAAAGTTTTAATGTATATTAAAATAAAGAAAGCCTCTAAGGAAAATATTAGATAAGACTAATGCGAAGAAACAATGTAAGAATGAAGCAAGAAAACATGCAACAACATACACCACAAGTTTTCCTCCTTATACAGTTTTGGATAAAATACTTTTCACAGATGGATCCTAAAAATGTACAGATCATACAGAAAAATGACCATTTCTTTTCTGTATAATCTATACATTGTAATTGGACACAACACTGCCACCAATTTACTAACATATTTCATTCTTTGGACCCCTAAAACCGTGCTATAAAGTCTTCAGGTAGTGGAGTACATAAAAGTATCAGCATATCATCTTAAAAGCCTCAGTTTGGGCATACATATAGACTGCTGTCACAGACTTAAATTTAAACAAGATGTGTTTGTGAAACACGAACATGTCCCCAGGCCAAGGTCAATTTTTTTCTTATCCTAAGCCGTTGTCACAAGGAACCTACATGCCAAATATGAAGGTTCTACCTGAAGGGGTCACAAGGAACCTACATGCCAAATATGAAGGCTCGATCTATCTGAAACGGTTCAAAAGTTATGACCAATGTTTTTTCTTGTCACAAGGAACCTACATGCCAAATATAAACGGTTCAAAAGTTATGACCAATGTTTTTCCTTTCAAGTAGGGAATCCAGATGTTTAGGCAAGACTAGCTTGTTTCTGCCTTTAAAGTTATCCAGCAAACAGACAAGCCAACAAACAGACAGGGCAAAAACAATATGTCCCCGCTCTTGCTCTTGCGTGCATGCATGAGGACATAAAAAAGTGAACATAATAAAATTGCAGCTGGAACAGCAAAAAGTGAAGACCCTGATCAGAAACAGGCTGTTCTGAGTCTGCAATGTCGGCTAAGATTACTGTATACAGGTTTATATCAGAGTACCCTCTGTTTTGGGGCCGGACTCGGTAGCTCAGTCGGACGCGCGTCTGACTGTTGATCACGAGGACGCGGGTTCGATACCTGCCGGGGTTGGCAACATTCTTTCGTGGAGATTGATCATGAAATCTTTTCTATGGTCATTCTCTCCCTTCCGCTGATTCAAGAAGGGCAGTTGTCAGTTTCTGGCTAAAGAATGTGCACTGTACTGGTTAACCGCTGATGTATAAGTCTGCCCAGGAAAATTGTGGACAGGTAAACTGACCAGCTCATAAATGACCTAAATAGTGTTGACTGGACAGTTAAACTCCAATACAAACAAACAAAACCCTCTGTTTTGGTAGTGACTTCCTAAAATTGTGATAAATTTACAAAGGAATTGCATTTAAAAGTGAATGCATCATAATTCAAGGCAATTGTTATGCATAATATCATCAAATTCCTAGCGAGGGCAGAAACCAATGTAAATTTCCTGCAGAGTTGCTATTTTGCGGGCCTGCGGGCTGCGGGCCACAGGTTGCGGGCTGCGGGCCACAGGTTGCGGGCTGCGGGCCATGATTTTGTCATTTCATAATAAACAGTATATGCAAAATATCTTATAGCTGAATAATAAATAAATAAATTTGCTTCTGCACATTGCTGCATTAATTAAGTAAAGGCATATTGGTATTGAGTGATTCTGATAGTATGTTTGGAACAGTTACAGTATTGAGTGATGCACTGAGCAGGGGCTGCATAGATCTGCCTTTGGAGAAATGATGATCATGATGATCATGATGATGATGATGATGATGATGATGATGATGATGATCTTATCCTATTGCTAGCTTTTATATTACACACCTTTCAAATAAAAACCAGGGTAGCACATTTAGCAATATGGCTTATCTTCAAAGTCATTTTATTTTACTATTTCAATATGATAACATACCCGTGTGGCATAGTGAATTCTTTCCTATCTCAAAAAAGGTTACTTTTATGATGAAAAAGTGTGATATTTTTCATACTTCTAACATAGGTTGTGGGTACACAGCGGCCCCGATAGCTCAGTTGGTAGAGTGTCCACTCCGGGGAACGGAAGGTCACGGGTTCGATCCCGGGCCGCGACATACCAAAGTCGTTAAAAATGGTACTAGCTGCTCCTCGCCAATGGCTCCTCGCTTGGCACTCAGATTTACGGGGTAGAGCTAGGACTGGTCGACCCTGTGTCAGGATAATGTGATTGGGTGTGTTATCATGTAATGTGTCTGGGACATCATACTTCAGTGAGGCAGCACTATAAAAGTGAGCATTGAGCTCCCTGTCGCAACCAGACACCGTCGTGATATGACTGAAAAAATGTTGAAAGCGAAGTTAAACCCGAAGTCACACACACACAGGTTGTGGGTACTCCGGTTAGAATCGCCTCAATGAGGCGGTTCTAATGAGTACCTATAACCTTTGTCTTGGAGCAGATATAAACAAAATAATGTTTACCCCCATAAACCCCAGTTTTCTCTATATAAAGTGGGATTTAGAGGTGTGTTCAATACACAGACTTGTTATCGTAATGAAGTTCTATCAATCAGTTATCTTACTTATAATATGAGATATCTTATATAAGATTACCCGATATATTTTATATCTTATAAACATGATATCTTATATGCCTTGTAAGATATCTTAATTGACATATTAGATGTGTTATATAACAAATAAGATACCTTAATTGGCATATTAAATATCTAATATATCAGATAATCTTATATCTTAAATAAGATATCTGATTTAGATATATAAGATATCTTATATAGATATCTTAAAAAAGATATCTATTATAGTATATGGCAAGCCATTTTACTATCTATTCTATCAATTAAACGTACATCTTACTAAATAAATCAGATATCTTATATAAGATTATCAATTCTGATATATTAGATATCTTACATAATTTGGATATATGTCATTTGAGGTATCTTATATAACATATCTTATATGCTGTATGAGATATTGTACTTGGCATATAAGATTTCTCCTCTAACAAATAAGATATCTTAATTGACATATAAGATATCTAATATATCATATTAATAAATATCTGATTAATTTAAATATATAAGATATAAAATATAGTATATCAGACATCTTAGATACTCAATAAGATATATATCAGATATCTAATGCTTTATGATAGATATCTGATATATTGGACTAAATCAGATATCTTATTAACTTAGATATCTTACATGTTGATATAACTTATATCTTATTTCTATATGCATATATAAGATATCCCTAAATCAGATATCTAATTGAACATATAAGATATAAATATATTAAATAAGATATCTATTATCATATATAAGATATCTTATTTTGATTTCTATAGAAGATATATTTATATTATATAAGCTATATATGTTCAATGAACTGAATTACATCTTTCCGATTTGTATTTGATAACTGATTTACCATTTAAGATATATGATTTTTATCTGAAGAAAACTTTACTTACAACAATATGCAGATGACATTTTCAAATATATATATTTTTAATGGCTTGACAATACACGTGAATCGTCTGCTGTAAAGCTGCATTTTCTTTGAAAATAATATAGAACTTGAATGAGTGAGTGTTTGAGTTTTACGCCTCACCAACAGGTCATACGGAGATGGGACCTCGGGTTAAAGACTCATCCGAAAGTTCGGAGAAGCATCGGATCGAATCTGCGAGCCCTGGTTTACAAGGCGAGTAGCATGATTCCTCCACAACATGGAGGCTTCTATTTATATAAAACTGGAAATAGCATAGACCTTGAAATTGTGTCTTTTATAAAATGTCCATGAGTCTGGTATCTAACATCTTTACATTTAATAGGGAAACTTATGCCTGATAATGCAGGTCAGAATCTGCTGTAATTTATTGAATACAATCTTGACTACAAGCAGAAACAGTGATGACAGCAGCCACAAAGGATGCTTTATGATCTGGAGAAATTTATTGCATCCTCACCTAAAAAGACCCTTTGTGGAGCAGAAATGCTCTAGAGGCCATACATAACAAAATATTTGGATTACTTTGCCCATGTTTTCCTTGTGGTTAATCTAAGCATAGATTTTGGGTACTCATTAGAACTGTCTAGGCTGATCTAACTCATCAGGAATGGATAACACACCTGTGTCACATTGTCACTTCTTTCCTGGCTGCAAAAATGACATTTATCTGGTGACAATTTTTTTTTCAGATTTCTGCATCAAATATAGATTGTGGGTGCTCGTTAAAGTAACCTTGAGGCGGTTCTAACCGTTGCTTACAATAAAATGTCTTTGTAATATGCATAATATGGTACCCCTGTAAACCCAAATTTTCTCTACAGAAAGTTCTGTTTACCGGGGTATTAATTTCACGAAGTTGTTAGCTTGCTACAATCCATGTTTTTAAGTATTAAGCAGTAAAAATAAAGTATATTTTCGTCCCTGCAAGCTCCACATTTCACACAAAAATGGAAATAAGAAGAGGGCATGGACATCTTTAGGTGATAACTACTGCAAGAAGTTTTCACAATTTATGCCTTTAATCAAAACTGATTGTCGGTCTCTGTATCGCAGTCGGATGGGCGCCTGACTGGTGATCAGGAGGACGCCGTTTGGATACCTGCCGGGGTCGGCAACATTCTTTCGTGGAGATTGATCATGGAATCTTTTCTACGGTCATTCTCTGCCTTCCGATGATTCAAGAAGGACAGTTGTCAGTTTCTGGCGAAAGAATGGGTACCCTGGCAAACAGTGCAGGCCCAGATTAGACGCCTATCACGCGGCATCTGATCAGGGCCTACACTATTTGCAAAAAGTTCCGCCATTTTCCAAATCAATTTTGAGGAAAACACAACCTGACACCCCTAAATTTTGAAATGGACTCCTGCTATATGTAAGGAGGAAGATTCCATTTGGTACAAAAAGGGTTAATGTACTACTTGTTATTCCAGCATAAATGCATATGGGACTTTGTTTTGTGGGGGGGGGGGGGGGGCGTGTGTTAGGGTGGGGGGGGGGGGTGATGGTGGTTGGTTTCACAGCCCTTTCAAGTTTCTCGTATGTGGCCCAAACAAGTCTCGAGCCACAGCAGTGAAAGCCTTAATAATCCATATGGAATAATGGGCAATTATGCAGAGTAATAATTTTTCTAGATAAATGGTATTGATATTGAACTTCATAATGGGGTGCAGGGTGTTGAAGCTTATTATCAAGTTAAGTTTCATAATGTGATTTTTAAAAATTTGCCTTATTTTGAATGGAGTGTCAGTAAAGCTAGTTGGGAGCTACGGTGATCAGCTTAGAACAGATATGTAGGATTTCATGAAATTCATGATAAGCTTTTTAGTTCATCAGTGTAGGCTCCCGCCCATTGGGTCTTGAAGAAATAAATGGGCTGTATGATGCTTCCACGCAGAGCTGAATTCAACCGCACACGAGTACTGGTAAACCACTTAGAGGATCTATGTCTGCCCAGGCAAAGCGGTGCGAGTCAGACCGTCCATGCTTATAAAACCTATTGGTTTCATTGGGCGACAGGGCTTGAGATGTCATTTCATCAATGTCGGGTAAAAGTCCCACAAAATTGGAAGCAACGTCTCCAAAATGTTCACCAGTGGGAACTAACTTTCAGAACTTCCTGTTCACTTTTCTGTAAGCTCTGTCTCATGGAAAAAAGTGGAGTCAACTCTTAAAGGAAAGAATTTGCTCCTCTTAAAGGAAAGAATTTGCTCCTCAGGAGCAAATTCTTTCTTTTCCTTTAAGAGTTGGCCCCTATTGACATGGGAGACAAAAATACTTTTGCAGGAGTTGCCTCCCATAAAGTTGTATGTATTCCCCTTAAAGTTCAGGAATTTAATGATCTATGTCTATTCTCAGCCTATGCACCCACCAGTGCTGTCAGCGCTTTGATTTGGGAAATACCAGATGCCCAGGTTAATTATATTTAAGTGCAAGCGCGTTGACAGATTAAAAACAAGGTAAGATATGCACAAAAAAAGAAGAAAAAAATGGATGTATCTTGTAAGTTTTACAATCTGGCTTCAATTAAGTGCCCTTTAAACTATCTGAATGGGTCAGCTCATGTTATTTTGCATAATTATGAGCTATGAGATATTATATCATATCATATATTAAGTCTTTTCTATTCATGTCTCGCAGCCCGCAGTCTGTGGCCCGCAGCCCGCAGTCTGTGGCCCGCAGCCCGCGGCCCGCAGCCCGCACTTTAGTCACTTTGAATTTCCTGTACCCTGAAAGAACGCCTTTCAATAGAATTCAATTTCAATGGAAATTCACAAAAATTTAATTTCAACAATTTTCTAGCATCAGTAAAATTTCAAGGATTTTAATCAAATTAGCATTTCATTTAAATTTTAGTACAGTTTTAGAAAATTTCAGTCTTTGCATGTAATTTGTTGTTTCTTGAGTGAAATCTAGTTTTCATAGAATGTCTTTTCAACTAGAAAGTAATTTCATTCTATGACAAAGTATAAGAATAAATAGTTCAGGAAGTGCCACAATCAAAATTTGATGCCAACCCAATTATAAGAAAGTACCATAAGCTAAGCGACAAACAGGCAAGTTAATCAGCCCCTTTCTTTCCTACGAGAATTTATACAACAACAATAACTTGATGTTTAACATGCAATGTTGTTTTGATAATAAGTGACACTGAAAATTATGAGTTTTAAAATTAAAATGAAATCTCACCAATTTTCACTGAAATTTCACTGAAATTTTGGTGATGACGTCATTGATGATGACATCATTTCAATTGAATGATGGGAAAAACATGGCTGCCTTAGTATTGGAGGGAGTGCCAGAAAACTAATTGTCCGGTAATATCAGGATGACAAACATCACAGAACATTAGCTGATATAGTAAGTACACTTCAGGACACAGTTTGAAAAGGTGCTGTTTGAATTGGGCAGAAATGATGACAGACACAGGTTAGCAGGTCAGCATGCGGATTTTGAAGGTCAAAAGTTTCTGGTCATTCAATGTCTGTGTTAGATTAACAAACATGCTGAAAGGCCTTAGAAAACACAAGTTTGACAGAAAAAAGATAAATCAGACATAATTATATTTAATAAATTACTTTTTTTTTTCTTCTTGTCCGAAAATTAATATGGTCATTCGAAATGGGTGGGGTACAGTGTGGCATGTAAACAGAGACTCTTGGCTGTTGTAATTGATATCATTATGTATAACCATTTAGAGATAAAAGTATTTGGGGGATGAATGAAGTTGTTCATTATATATATTTCTCATGCGAACTAATAGTAATTAAATCTATGTATATCAAAACATAAATCAAGTACCATCAAAGGGGAAACAATTTTGAAGTCTCATTGATATATCTGTGAAATGCTATTGAATATTTCCTAAAATATCATTAAAATTTCTGTGAAATACTAACACACTTTCAGGAAAATTTCTCTGAGATTTCAACAAAATTTAGAGGTATTTTGCCCATTTCTTTCAATGAGATCTCTGCATTATATTATTGAAATACTAACGAATTTTCACTGAAATTTGGTAATATTTTGCCGGATTCTTTCCCTGAGATTTCAGTGTTATTTGACTGAAATAACAGTGAAATTTCACCGAAAATCAGTAATATTTTATTGAAATACTAACAAATTTTCACTGAAATTTCCATGAGATTTTACTGAAATTCGGTAATATTTTGCCCGATTCTTTCACTGAGATTTCAGTGTTATTTGACTGAAATAACAGTGAAACTTCATGGAAAATTAGTATTATTTTATTGAAATACTAACAAATTTTCACTGAAATTTCTATGAGATTTTGCTGAAATTTGGTAATATTTTGCCTGATTCTTTCACTGAGATTTCAGTGTTAATTGACTGAAATAACAGTGAAATTTCACTGAAAATCTCAGTGTTATTTCAGTGTTATTTTGCCCGATTCTTTCACTGAAATTCCACAGTTATTTCCATGAAATAACGCTGAAATCTCAGTGAAATTCCATTGTCATTTTCACCAGGGCTGCGCTATGACCTATGACATCATCAGAAAGCTTGTTTAATTCACACATCGAACAGTACATTTTGTCTCCTATTGAAAATGGGCTGGACAAGGCTAAATGACCCAAAAGATTGGGTTCTAGGGCCAAATGTTCTCCCCTACCCCTACCCCCATTTTAGTCCTACGGATATATGTTCCCTCCTATTTCAAAGAACTAAATGTAAATGTTCATCTGTAATGAAAGCCCCACTTATGCAGGTAAAATGCTTAAAATGCAGTTCTTTCTGAGTATGTGGCAAACTAATTACCTTTAGAGCTTATTCCAGAGTACTTATTGTCTGACAGAAATTCCACCTGTCAGATAGGTTACGTTTTTTACCAGCATTAAATACGCCATTCATGCAACATTACAACAGAATGCCAAAATATGTTAAACACACAATTCACCAACCAAGAACACACCTGTACAATGTCATCAAGTCAAGCATGTTGGGCCAGTTGTTCAAAACTAACAACGTTGTTAGTTAACATATTGTTAAAACTTTGATCATTTATTATGGCAAATATGCTAATATTTTTGCTGAAAAAAAGTGAGCAGCTTTTGCAAATGCAAAAGCTGCTCACATTTTTTTCAGCAAAAATACCATAATTTTAGATATTGAACTTGCCAGAACAGTTTACGATATGACCACTAACAAGCTCGTTAAGCTAACGATGCTTTGAACAACTGGCCCGTTAAATCAAAGTGTAAGATTCCAATGTTCAAATCCTGCTCAGTTGTACAAGAATCATCAGCAAGTAATCAACATGGTTGACCATGATCTACGATCATGGGCATAGACCATAGTCTATCATGGTATTCATGGTCAAATGACGATCACTTTCAACTGAGCCCATGCTATATGGTCATCAAATTCCGTGGTGCCTTTTAACCCTTATCTTGCTGAATATTCATCTAAGCCACACCCATTTCTGTCTATCAACCAATCAAATTACTTGATGTAATTTATTGCTACAAATTCATAAACTGAATACCAAACAGTGTAGATCCTGATCAGATGGCTTCTGAAGAAGCCATCTGATCCGGATCTACACTGTTTGCAAAGATAGGAGTTGTCGTCAACAGCAAAATAAGGGTTAACAAAACATGTTCAACCATGGTCCCAGGGCCATGGAATACCATAGAAAAACACGTACTTTTCCATGCCTAGGTTATCACAAACCCAGAAGGCAGTTTTTCTCTTGACAAGGCATATTTAATTTTTACATCAATTGACATGTTTTTTTACCCTCCATGCAGTATTTTGTCAGTGGTATCAACAACTCTAGCCCTCAGCAAGGGATGTTAATTGTTTACACTAATTAGTAAATGACAGACATATCCAGTCATTACCTTATAAATGCTGTAATTAATCTAAATATCCTGGTACAAGGGGTCTATTAACGATACCTATATGACATACCGTAATACTCCTAAGAATTCGGACACCTTGAGGATTTGCTGTAATTCTACTAAAATTTTAACAAATTTGTTTCATGGTCCGACAAGGCGTCCAAAACGTGCAGACTGAATAACAAACAGTGTAGACCCTGATCTGACTGCTCAAGGAACAGTCTGATCAGTCTGATCTGGGTCTGCACTTTTTGCTAAGGCTTTTAGGTTCATTATGGTAATTTATTATTCCATGGCTTTTTTCAACCCTTAACCTGCTGAATATTTGGATTAGCCACACCCATTTCTGACTGTCAGCCAATCAGATTACATGATATGAAATTTTCCTTCACATTCATTAACTGAATGAAAAACAGTGTAGATCCTGATCAGATGGCTTCTTCAGAAGCCATCTGATTTGGATCTACACTGTTTGCAAAGGTAGAGATTGGCTAAGGATTAAGAAGAAGGCTGAGATGTTTTCTGCTTATTTATGCTGCATAGGCCCCGCCCATAGGGGCTTGAAGAAATATATGGGCTGCATGATGCTTCCACGCAGAGCTGAATCCGGCCCGAACACCATTACTGGTAAACTGCTTAGAGGATCTAAGCCTGTCCAGGAACCGCGGTGCGAGGCGGACCGTCCATGCTTATAAACCCTATTGGTTTCATTGGGCCACAGGGCTTGAGATGTCATTTCATCTCAATGTCGGGTAAAAGTCCCACAAAATTGGAAGCAACATCTCCAAAATGACCTTTATAGTCTTGACGGGGACTTTAAACCTCAAATCAAACAAACAAACAAACAAAAGCTAAGGCTTTTAGGTTCATTATGGTAATTTATTCTTCCATGACTTTTTTAACCCTTAACCTGCTGAATATTTGGATTAGCCACACCCATTTCTGACTGTCAGCCAATCAGATTACATGATATGAAATTTTCCTTCACATTCATAAACTGAATGTCAAACTGTGTAGATCCTGATCAGATGGCTTCTTCAGAAGCCATCTGATCTGGATCTACACTGTTTGCAAAGGTAGGGATTGGATAAGGGTTAAGAAGAAGACTGGAATGTTTTCTGCTTATTATTAGATTGTGGGTGCGCATCAGTTTAGGTGCTCATTAGAACCGCTCATTCAGGATGGTTCTAAAAAGTATTTTTAAAATAATGAAAATAATGTGTACCCTTCTTTCGTGGAGATTGATCATGGAATCTTTTCTGCAGTCATTTTGTCAGCTGATTCAAGCAGGGCAGCTGTCAGTTTCTGGTGATAGAATGTGCACTGTACTGTTTAATCGCTTACCTATAAACCTGCCCAGAAAAGCTGATCACCTCGATGTGACCTAAAAAGTGTTGACTGGGCCATTAAACTCCAAAACAAACATAAAGAAAACATTGATAGTGCTACCGTATATACCCTTAATATTCAGACAACAAAATATTAATGAAAGAGCCTGAGCAAACCATGTAGATCCAGATCAGCAGTATGATCAGAAACTACACTAAGTGCCACTGAGCAAAAATGTTTGTGGCCAAAATACATATTAATAATAAATTATTCTCAAAGGCTTTTTAAAATGTATGTGTATGATCCCAAGTACATGTATTGGGACAGATATGCCTGAGCAAACAGTGCAGACCCAGATCAGACTGCTCCTAAGGGAGAAGTCTGATCAGTATCTACACTGTTTGGCATGCCATCTGCACCTTTTGGACTCCTTGCTGGATTGCCAAACAAGCTTGTTAAAATTTTAGGAGAATTACAGCAAGTCCTCAAGGTGTCCGAATTTTTAGGATTTTTTCAGTACTTAAATTTTGTGTGTTGATGTCACATAAACCTTTTCACCCCTGAATCAAATTATGTATGTCATTACTTATAAAATTGGGAGACACAGTTCTTCAAAATTTTGTTTTGAAAGGGAAAGTTATGTGAATTTTTTAATGGTAAGGTAAAGTTTGCACACAAAGAAAATATTCAAGGTAAAGAACGAACAGAATGACCCTGTGACCTGTTTTATATTTGAAACACCTATTTAAATGGGACGCAGGCAAACGATATAGATCAGGGCCTACACTGTTAAAATAAAAGTGCTTGCAAAAAGTTAAGCCATTTTTATATAAACTTCCAAAAAACAAAACAAAAAAAAACAACTAAAATTGTTTTCAGAGGGTAACTACCGGTATGTCCCCCACCATAAATATGACCCCAAAAACTGTCATCTTGAAAATGAGGCCAATGTCTCCAAGGAAGAAACAAAACTACTCTTTGTTGCCACGTTACTCACTGCACCAAGTTTGGTCACAATAAGAGATATTAATGCAGACAAACAAACAATCCATGGACCTGTGTGACCTTGAAAAGTAGGTCAAGGTCACCAAACTCTGATAAAGTTGTTATGGTATATTGCTCACAACATATATTATATTTGAATGGTTGTACCCAACCATGCGTTTCTTGGGCTAAATCTTAACCCGCTGAATATTTAGCCACACCCATTTCTGACTTTGAACCAATCAGATTACTTGATGTAATTTATTCCTGCAAATTCACAAACTGAATTTCAAAAAGTGTAGATACAGATCAGATGGCTTCTTGAGAAGCCATCTGATCTGGATCTACACATGGTGTAGTGGTCTTCTACTGGCCTTGTTAACCAGGGGTCGCAGGATAGACTTTCAGATGAGTGTTTAAACCGAGATCCTGTCTCTGTATGTCCTTAGCTGTTGGTGAGCAATAAAACTCAAACACTAACTCTCTCACACTATTTGCAAAGGTAGGGGTTGTGATGTTCAGCAGGATAAGTATTGAACTAAAATGTCTAAACACACTGTGTTCTTAACCTGGCTTGTCCTGCTGAATATTCATATATGCCACGCCAACTACCGATTATCAACCAATCAGATTACTTGATGCAAATTATTGCAACAAATTCACAATCTGAATGGCAAACAATGTATAGATCCTGATCAGATGGCTTTGTCAGAAGCCATCTGATCTGGATCTTCATTGTTTGGAAAATAAGGCATATCCGGGCTCAGCAGGACAAGGGTTAAGATGTGGTGCAGACAAAAAAAATCTGACCTTTGAACTTAGGTGACCTTGAAAATTAACTTTAGGTCATTGAAGTCTAATAAAGTCTTTGGTACAGTGGTTTGCAATGATATACTGCAGCAAGTTTAACTACAATCCATAAATGTGTTGGAGACAAGCTATTTTTGAATAAAATTTGACAGTTTCTGGGAGCTCATGACCTTGAGAATGAGGTCAAGGCCATCAAAAACCTAATCATCCTAATGATGTAACCATGCAAGTTTTGGTAAGAATCCATCAACTGGTTCAGCAGATACAATGCTTCCACGCAGAGCTGACACCAACAGCACATGAGTACTGGTAAATCGCTTAGAGGATCCAAACCTGCCCAGGCAAAAGTGGTGCGAGTCGGACTTGACCATCCTTGTAAACCCTATTAGTTTCATTGGGCGGCAGTGCTTGAGAAGTCATTTCATCTCAATGTCGGGTAAAAGTCACACAAAAATTGGAAGCAACTTCTCCAAAATGACCTATACAGTGTTTACGGGGATGTAAAACCTCAAATCAAACAAACAAGCAGTGTCTCAAACAGCCAACACTATTAAATGCTGGCACCAACATAAATGCTGATGCAAATGCCAACTCAATAGGTTCCCTACCCTGCCCTCCCCTTTGGTGGGGGTGGGGGTGGGGGTACACAATAACAACCTTCTGTTATACATGTTAAGTCAGTATAAAAATCTGTCCAATTTTAATACCTAGGCATTTGCCTCTTTCAGCACAAAATAATTGACCCAAAACAATAAATTTCCTGGTTTGCCCCATAAACTAGATACAGACAGGGAAGGGGTCATTCTTCCACTTATCAATATCCTAATTAGCTTGATAACAGGCCCACCTCATAGCCCACAAATAATTCAGATATGTCACAAGCACAAATAAAAAGATTAAGAGTCATTTTTAAGGGGACCAGATACACTCCACACCAAACCATCCAAAAGGAGCAAAGAATTTACTACTCATGACGAAAGGCTTCTTAGTGATCAACAGCAGTTCTTCCCCTGCGAAATGGAGTTCTTAACTCAAGAACTGTTCTTGAACTGCTCTTAAGATTTCTTAATTTGTTCATGAAGGTTTTCAAGAACACTTGTACTTGAACTATTCAAGAACACATTCTAGGAACAGTTCAAGAACTTTTTAAGAATTTGTGATATTGTTGAACTATTCTTAAACTTTTCTTGAACACTTTAAAGACTTTTCTTGAACAACATGATGACTCTGATGTTCTTGAACTGTTCTTAAATTTGTTCTTGAACAAAGTGTCTTGAAAGGCGTTCTTAAATTTATTCTTGTTTATTTCAAAGACATTTCTTGAACAAATTGTAATGACAGGTGTTCTGAAACTGTTCTTAAAGTTCTTGATTATTTCAAAGACTTTTCTTGAACTTGTGTTCTTAAAATGTTCCAAACCTTTTCTTGAGTTTTTTTTTTTCAAGAATACTTTATGAACAGTTTCAGAACTTTGTCACATGATTTAAGTCACACGATTGATAATGTCATTGACTTGCCCAAGTCCCTACATTTACAGTTTTCATTTTTAAATGAAAGTCCCTTTACACAAAAAATATGTAAAAGTCTCTTTAGCCTTCATCTCTAAATGTAGGTGTTAATTTCACAATTTTCATAAAAGACTGTATTGCTATTTCATTTACAATGTATTTATTTTTTATTTATATTTTTTTGGTAAATAATTACTTCTACAATGGACACATAATTAACAGACTTGGGCAAGTCTAATGATGTCATTCAGATCTCAGCTTTCATTGGCCAGTTTTCCAACTTTCCTTTTCAAAATGGCTTCTACTTAGATTTATTGTTAGGGTAAGCAAAATGATTTTGATTTTCAAATATTGTTTTTATTTCTGATTATTGATCAGCTTCTTTTTGCTGACAGTTTCCAAGATTTGTAGGTGTTTTTGTTTTTGATAAATATGGTTGAGCAAATGTTTAAATCTCCTGCTGTCCACATGACAGCACCATTTATCTGATGCGTGGGTGGGGTATATTTTCTTCCTGCAACACAAGATGAGCCCATCAAAGACACAGAGTACGGCCCCTGCGCATTGGGGCTTGAAGAAATAAATGGGCTGCACAATGCTTCCACGCAGAGCTGAATCTGACCGCACATGAGTACTGGTAAACCACTTACAGGATCTAAGTCTGCCCAGGCAAATGCTTATAAACCCTATTGGTTTCATTCTGTGACAGGGCTTGAGATATCATTTCATCTCAATGCCGGGTAAAAGTCCCACAAAACTGGAAGCACTGTCTCCAAAATGACCTATAGTGCTGATGGGGACGTTAAACATCAAATCAAACAAAAGACAGAGAGTCTGATCAGAGTCTTTGCTGTGTCCTCTGTGTGTAAAAAAGGGTATAATTTTCTTCATGCAGACAGCTAACTGAGCAAAGACTCTGATCAGCATGGGCAGTGCCAAGGCTTATTTGAGTCTGGGCTGGACACACATGCCATTTTTGTCAGTTTTGTCACATTGTTATCCCATAAAATATAATGTCTGGTATTATAAAGTGAAATCTGTCCAGCTCCACATATGGAATCAACATGATTGGGCAATGTCTTATGTAAGAATGACAACTCTACCTTGCTGCATTTATGAGTTACCTGCTCTTGTCAAAATTTTGTGTCTGGGCTGAGTGAGTGAGTGAGTTTTAGCTTTACGTCCCACCAACAGCTAAGGTCAAACGGAGACGGGACCTCGGTTTAAAGACTCATCCGAAAGTCTGGAGAAGCCCGGGATCGATCCTGCGATCCCTGGTTTACAAGGCGAGTAGCGTAACCACTGCACCACGGAGGCTTCTTTGAGTCTGGGCTGAAACTCTTTGGCCATTTGACTGATTTGATTTATGATCTTGAACTTCACAGGTGGAATCAACACCATGGGAAAAAATGGCTTACACAAGAATGGCAACTCTACCTTGCATAAGTGATGAGTTGCCCCTGCCAAACTTTGGTATCTACTGTTTAGACCTACTTCTCATAAAAAGTATTTAATGGCATATATTGGTTAATAGCAGTTCTTGAACAGTTCAAAATTGAAGAACAGTTCAAGAACACCTGTTCTCAAAGTGGCTGAAACATGTTCTTGAAGTATGCATTAACTATAATGTTCTGGAACAGTTCTTGACCAGTTGAAGAACTGATCAAGAAATGAACATGAGATGCTCTTGAAGTGTACAAGAACAGTCCAAGAACATTTCAAGAAATGTTAAATTGGATAATTCTTAAGAACATGATTGTGTTCTTGAATTTTTAAAACATTGTATTCTTGAAAAATTCTTAAAAATAGAAGTGAAGGCGGCAATGATCAGGAATCGATACAATTAACCCACAGCTCTCATCAGAGACACAAAGGGACAGAAACACAAACATGAAACAACTAGACCCTAATGGAAACATCACTAGCGGAAAGCCAAAAGGACAGTTACTTTCCCACAAAATGGCCAATTGGCCATCCAAAGTAAAATAATATAAGAGATACACACACTCAAAGACAAGCCATAACAAAAATAAAACACTGTTAAAGACTGTTCTAGAATAGTTCAAGAACAAAAGTTCTTTAAAGAGTTCAAGAACTGTTCTTGAACTGTATGAGAACTTCATTCTTGAACTGTTCAAGAACATTTTCATTAATTGTTCTTAAAATCCAAATTAACATTTCTTAAAATGTTCTTGAACTGTTCTTGAACACTTTTAAGAGCAATTCATGTCCAGTTTTTGAACTTTGTTCTTGAACTGTGAAAGAACATTATTGCTTTGTTCTTAAAAATTTTGGAGGGGTTATGAATACTCACAACATACATGTAGGTTTATGGGTAATTGACAAACATTATCCTTTAACATTATCCCATTATCCATTGTTACAGACAGGCCTAAGCAAACAGTGCAGATCCAGATCAGACTGCTCCTGAAGGAGCAGTCTGATCAGGGTCTACACTGTTTGCCATTCCATTTGCACTTTTTGAACACCTAGCTGGACTGTGAAACAAATTTGTTAAAATTTAAAGAGAATTAATGCAAGTCCTCAAGGTGTCCAAATTTTTTTACAATACATTTTACGGTACACTGTTTGTACAGTCACAAGCCATCTCATCAGGATCTACACTTATCTATTTGCAGGAGTGTCTGTACCCATCTTTGGGGCTGAAAGGGATAAGCTGTCTTGCCTGAGGCCCGCCAAACATAAATCATTGTTGCCTATCTTATCAGCTCTATTGTTTGATAATGAAACTTTTCTAATTGCTAAAAGCAAATGTATAAATCATGATAAGGGGGCCTGGTGCCAAAGAAAGAAACCAGATTCTCATGGGAATAAAAACATGTATTTCTCTTACCATAGCTACCCTATAAATGTGGAAAATACTGTAGCTATCCTAAATCTAAAACTAAGGAAGGAATTTGTAAATGTATTGTCTGGCCCCACCCTCCATAGCTTGGTTTGGGAAGTACCCATCCATCCAAGGTTCGTACTTTTCTCCTGATACTCTGGTTTTCTCCACCATGTGAGACCATGTTATCCCAACATTTGGGCCATCAAGAATGCTCAATAGTGGGAAACTGGCAAACAGCGTAGGTCCAGATCAGACGCCACAGAACACGGTGTCTGATCCGGGTCTGCACTGTTTGCTCAAAGGATTTTCTGTCAAAAATGGAATAAAACTGAAAACAAGAGGGCCCAGAGGGCCCTGGTTCGCTCAACTGTGTATCACTGTCTGGAGTACATTCTATTTTTAGCTCTTGTGGCCATCTTGTTCATCAGCAGTGATTTTAGCTTATTTGGTATGGAGTAACCAAGGCAACATTCCTGGGAACTTTGAATCAAATTGGCCTTAGGGTTTAGGGGGAGTTTCCGTTTGAATCAAATTTACAATCTTTTTCTGTTGTTACCTCTGGTGGCCATTTGTTCATCCGAGTGGAACTGTTTTAGCCTTTTTGGTAGAGGATCATCTAAGCAACATTGTCGCAAGGAACCTACATGCTAAATATGAAGGCTGTATCTCAACTGCTTTAAAAATTATGACAAAGTAGGTCAAAGGTCAAGGTCATGGGTCAAAAGTTTTGAATGGCTGAGAAAACCTTGTCACAAGGAACATGCATGCCAAATATGAAGGCTCTATCTCATATGGTTCAAAAGGTATGATAAAGTAGGTCACAGGTCAAGGTCACAGGTCAAATCTTTAAAAGTGGAAAGCCCTTCTCAGAAGGAACATTCATGCCAAATATGAAGGCTCTATCTCAAACGGTTCAAAAGTTATGACAAAATAACCTACTGATCTACTTTTTGATTTGACATGACCCATATTCGAACTTAACTGAGATATTGTCCAGATGATCATTCTGAGCAAGTTTTATGATGATTTGACTGAAACTGTGGCCTCTTAGTGTGTTCAAAAAGTTTTTCTATGATTTGACCTGCTGACCTATTTTTTGACCCGGCATGATCCATATTCAAACTTGACACAGATATTGTCAAGATGATCATTCTGAGCAAGTTTGATGATGATCGGACCAAAACTTGGGCCTCTAATTTGTTCACAAGGTTTTTTAACAATTTGACCAACTGACCTACATCTTGACCAGACATGACCCATATACAAAATTAACCCAGATATTGTCAAAGATCATTTTGAGAAAGTTTGATGATGATCGGACCAAAACTGTAGCCGCCAGTGTGTTCAGAGGGTTTTTCTATGATTTGACCTACTGACCTACTTTTTGACCTAACATGACCCATATATGAACTTGACTGAGATATTGTCAAGATGATCAATCTGGGCAAGTTTGATGATGATCGGACCAAAACTGTGGCCTCTAGTGTGTTCAGAAGGTTTTTCTATGATTTGACCTACTGACCTACTATTTGACCCAACATGATCCGTATTCAAACCTGACCCGGATATTGTCGAGATGATCATTATGGGCAAGTTTGATGATGATCGGACCTAAACTGTGGCCTCTAGTGTGTTTAGAAAGTTTTTCTATGATTTGACCTACTGACCTACTTTTTGACCCGACATGACCCATATTCGAACCTGACCGAGATATTGTCAAGACTATCATTCTGAGCAAGTTTGATGATGATCGGACCAAAACTGTGGCCTCTAGTGTGTTCACAAGGTTTTTCTCTGATTTGACCTACTGACCTACTTTTTGACCCTACATGACCCATATTCGAACTTGACTGAGAAATTGTCAAGATAATCATTCTGAGCAAGTTTCATGATGATCAGAACAAAACTGTGGCCTCTAGTGTATTCACAAGGTTTTTCTATGATTTGACCTACTGACCTATTTTGTAACCCGACATAACCCATATTCGAAATTGACAAAGATATTGTCAAAATGATCATACTGGGCAAGTCTGATGATGATCTGACCAAAACTGTGCCCTCTAGTGTGTTCACAAGGTTTTTCTGTGATTTGACCTACTGACCTACTTGTTGACCCGACATGAGCCGTATTCAAACTTGACCAAGGTATTGTCAAGATGATCATTCTGGGCAAGTTTGATAATGATTGGACCAAAACTGCCGCCTCTAGTGTATTCACAAGGTTTTTCTATGATTTGACCTACTGACCTACTTTTTGACACGACATGACTCATATTCGTACGTGACCAAGATATTATCAAGATGATCATTCTGAGCAAGTTTGATGATGATTGGACATAAATTGTGGCCTCAAGTGTGTTCAGAAGGTTTTTCTATGATTTGACCTACTGACCTACTTTTTGACCCGACAACACCCATATACGAACTTGACTGAGATATTGTCAAGATGATCATTCTGGGCAAGTTTGATGATGATCGGACCAAAACTGTGGCCTCTCGGGTCTTCACAAGGTTTTTTTTTCTGATTTGACCAACTGACCTACTTTTTGACCCGACATGACCCATGTTCGAACTTGACCGTGATTTTGTGGTGGTACAAATTGGGTGCAAGTTTAGATAAAATCAAGTCATAAATGAAACATCTATCATGCAGACAAGACCAAAATATGCAATTTTTGCCCTTTCAGGGGCCGTAACTCTGTAACACATGATAGGATATGGCTGGTTCAAGAAAGGAACCCAGATCTCATGGTGGTACAACCTGTGTGCAAGTCTGGTTAAAATCAAATCATAAATGAAGATGCTATCCTGCGGACAAGACCAAAATAGGCAATTTTTGCCTTTCAGGGGCCGTAACTCTGTAACACATGATGGGATATGGCTGGTTCAAGAAAGGAACCCAGATCTCATGGTGGTACAAGTTGTGTGCAAGTCTGGTTAAAATCAAATCATAAATAAAGATGCTATCGTGCGGACAAGAAATTGTTTATGCAGGGACGCACGCACACACACACGCACGACGGACAAAATGTGATCACAAAAGCTCACCTTGTCACTACGTGACAGGTGAGCTAAAAATAGGCCTGATAACCCTCAAATGACAAATGAAATTGTCCAACACAATGGGTTAAGTTTGTGAGAGTTTTCAGTGTAATCAAAGAAAAATTTACATTAAATCTATAGTTAAACCCATCACCAAGTGAGAACAATGTTACCCAAACATTTGTGCCCTCGAGAACGTAATTCCCATTTGTAATTGCCAGAAACAGAGCAAGGTCATGTCAAGGTCTTCATCTGGGCAAATTTTGCAGCATTCAGCTACCCAATTTAGTATGATGACCTTGCCGAAAGGTCATTAGGATTCACCATGACTGAAATCATAAAGTAGGTCATGGTCAACTTAGGCCCATCATTTCAATAAATTTAGTAGTACTCATTTACATACAATGTAAAGACAATCTGCCCAGGGGTTTGGAGAGTAAGGTTTTATAAAGTCCATATAATAAATGGCTACCATTATAAACCAGTTGAATAGTTTCATTCTGACAACACTCACCAACTAATATCACTTCAATCAAAGAAAAAGATATCTTTGTTTGATTTGAGGTTTAACTTCCCCATCAACACTGTATAGGTCATTTTGGAGACGTTGCTTCCAATTTAGTGGGACTTTTACCCGACACTGAGATGAAATGACATCTCAAGCCCTGCCGCCCAATGAAACTAATAGGGTTTATTTGCATGGACGGTCCAACTCTTACCACTTTCCCTGGGCATGCTCAGAACCTCTAAGTGGTTTACCAGTACTAGCGTATGGTTGGTTTCACCTCTGCGTGGAAGCATCATGCAGCCCATTTATTTCACCCCAATGGGCGGAAGCGGAATCTTGATAGAGGTTTCACTAGTAGATGTGACAAGAAGGGTTTTTTTTAAGATTTTTGCATTTTTCCCCCTTTTATTTGGTGGACCCTAACCTCAAAACAATATGCACTGCTCAACATCAAGATCTAATTATAAATCATGTGTCAGTTTGATCAAATGTTCACTTTAGGAGGAGTTTAATTTAGCAAGACACACAAATGTTTACAGAATTTAATGAAAATGGGCGTAACTCTATTAGTATTTGGTGAAGTGTAACCTCTAAATCATGGTCTAACTATACATCAAGTTTCAGCTTGATCTAAATTGTAGGAGAAGGTAGACAGAAGAAAAATGTTTACAGAAATTTTCAAAAGGGCATATTAAACTATTAATATTTAGTGGACTGTAACCTCGAATCAATATGTGCTGCTCCACATCATGGTCTAACTATATATCAAATTTTGGCTTGATGGGATCTAATTTGTAGGGGTTAGCCAGAAACTATATGTTTACCGAAATTTTTAAAGGGGCATAACTTTGATAATATTTAGTGGACTGTAACTTCAAAACAATATGCACTGCTCCACATCATAGTCTAACTATACATAAAGCTTCAGCTTGATCGGATGTAAAATGTAGCTTGGAGAAGACTTATTCAGAAACAAAATGTTTACATAAATTTTGAAAGGGGTATAACTCTTATTATTATTTTTATTATTTGGTGGACCGTTACCTTGAAACAATATGTGCTGTTCCACTTCATGGTCTAATTATTGATCGGATATAAAATGTAGGAGGAGTCATACGGAAACTAAATGTTAACAGAAATTTATAAAGAGGTATAACTCTACTAATATACTAATACTAATATTACTCTGTTTTTGTTTGTTTGATCTCCTTAAACACTTTATAGGTCATTTTGGAGATTTTGCTTCCAATTTTGTGGGACTTTTAACAGAAATTTTTGAAGAGGTATAACTCTACTAATATACTACTACTAATATTACTCTGTTTTTGTTTGTTTGATTTCCGTCAACACTTTATAGGTCATTTTGGAGATTTTGCTTCCAATTTTGTGGGACTTTTACCCGACACTGAGATGAAATAACATCTCAAGCCCTGTAGCCCAATTAAACCAATAGGGTTTTTAAGCATGGACGGTCTGACTCACACTGCTTTGCCTGGGCAGGCTTAGATCCTCTAAGCGGTTTACCAGTATTTGTGTGCAGTCCGTTTCAGCTCTGCATGGAAGCATCATGCAGCCCATCTATTTCTTCAAGCCCTGATGGGCGGGGACAACAGGCAATACTCTGTTATCTTTAAGTGGACAGTAACCTCGAAACAATATGCACTGCTCCCCATCATGGTCTAACTATATATCAAATTTTGGCTTGATAGGATCTAAATTGTAGGAGGAATTAGCTGGAAACTAAATGTTTACAGAAATTTTTGAAGGGGTATAACTCTACTAATATTTGGTGAGTGAGGGAGTGAGTGTTTGAGTTTTACGTCCCACCAACAGCTAAGGTCATACGGAGACGGAACCTCGGTTTAAAGACTCATCCGAAAGTCTGGAGAAGCCCGGGATCGATCCTGCGACCCCTGGTTTACAAGGCGAGTAGCGTAACCACTGCGCCACGAAGGCTTCTACTAATATTTGGTGAATCATAACCGTGAAACAATATGCGCTGCTCCACATCATGTTCTAACTATATACATGTATCAAGTTTCAGCGTGATTGGTTATAAAATGTAGGAGATATCACAAAACGAAATGTTTACAGAAATTTTCAAAGGGGCACAACTCTTTTATTATTTGGTGGAGCGTTAAACCTTGAAACAATATGGGCTGCTCCATATCATGGTCTAACAATATATCAAGTTTCAGCTTGATGGCTGTAAAATGTAGGAGGTGTTATCCAGAAACAGAAAGCTTACCGATGGATGAGCGAACGAACGGGGCATGACCTTCTTTTCAAAAGGATGTTTCTTTAAAATTGATAAAAAGTCGGCTTGATTATAGGACACTAACCAAAATTAGCCTTATCGCCATCATTGACAGGCCATGCAATATATGACTGCTTTCCATTGTGGTGCTAGGGAATGAGCTGATAATTACTGTTTAAAATGAGTGATTAAAAATAGTTCTCTGTTTAATTAATGAATTAACGAATGGTTCACTCACTTATGTGCCAAATTTTGTTGATGTGAAAATGTCATACCATAAGACAACCTTAAGATGCTGAGAAAAACTACATCTGAAAATGTCGTCTGCTTATGTCGTCTACTAAATCTTTTTGTAAATATTTTAGAATTATTTTTTCCATACAAACAGTGTGGACCCAGATCAGACTGCTCCTAGAGGAGCAGTCTGATCTGGGTCAACACTGTTTGCAAAAATGACTTTTAAAGTAACGGGCAGACGACAAAGCAGAGGACAATTGTCGTGATTGGCATTTTATGGGTTAAAAACACAAACAGAGCATAAAACATAAACTTCAGTTTAGCTTTCCTTTTTTGGGAATTCAAAGATAAAAATAACTGAACATGACACACGTCAATTTGCAAAACATAGTAAGGAGGATTCTAGGTTAACGACACTGGTGGTACATTTTCTAACAGTCCTCGAAAATAGGAACATAGGCATTGATTTTGTGATGGAAAGGAAAATGAAATTTATCTCCCCACTGTCTTGATGGTAGTTAGAAAACAATCAAAAGTGTATCTTCCAGGACATCAATCACTCAGCGATGGATCAAATCAGTCCCCATACCAAATTAGTTGGAATAGTTGGTCAATACAGATCCATTTATTGCACAGCTAAGACTCAGATCAGCCTGCACGAATGTGCAGGCTGATCTGAGTTGTAGCTGTGCACACGTCATGAGACAGATTTCCACTTCTCTCTGCCAATCATTTATCTCCCGGCTGTCATGACAGCAGTTAGAAAACAATTACAAATAAAACATGTTCTGTCAAGTTAACATTATTTGATACCGATTGCTCTGGTGGAGTGTGATTCAAATTAGCATGACATGTGACGAAAAAGATCATTCATAATTATACTAAATATTGACTCCTGTGGAAAAAGATCGTTCAGAATTATACTAAATATTGACTCCTGTGGACGAGGCCGGAAAATAATTAATGCTTTTCCTGTTCCCTTTGATGACAATACTTAACCCATAATCAAAGTACTGAAAGCACCAGTAGGTTTGTTTGTTTTTTTGTATTGGAGTTTAACGGCCCAGTCAACACTAAGTCATTTTTGAGCCGATCAGTTTACCTATCCACACCTACCTGGGCAGGCTTATACGTAAGCGGATAACCAGTACAGTGGACATTCTTTCGCCAGAATCTGACAACTGCTCTTCTTGAATCAGCGGAAGTGAGAGAATGTTCGTAGAAAAGATTTCATGATCAATCTCCACGAAATAATGTTGCCGGCCCCGGCAGGAATCAAACCTGCGTCCTCCTGAGCTACTGAGGCCCGCAGGCACTGGTAGGTAATTTGTCTCTGACTGTAGGCTGGGAAATCTATGAAAACATGCCTATATAATTTTAACCCCCTTAAACCCCACTTTCATACAGTAAAACTGGGGTTTACAGGGGCAGACATTATTTTTCTTATTAATTCTGCTCAAAAACATACATTGTGGGTACTTGTTAGAACCACCTCGCAAAGGCGGTTCTGAAGATTATCCACATCTATGTTTTTAGCAGAAATATGAAAAAATATCAGAATTTTTTTTCTGAAAATTTTCGTTATTTTTGTTGGTAAAATTGCAAATGTATTTCAATAGGCGTGTTGACTTGACATGGACTGTTTCTCTTAACCCTTGTCCTGCTGAATATTCATATATGCCGCACCCACTACTGATTATCAACCAATCAGATTCATTGATGCAAATCATTGCAAAAGATTCATAAATTGAATGACAAACAATGAAGATCCTGATCAGATAGCTTCTTCAGAAGCCATCTGATCTGGATCTTCATTGTTTGAAAGATAAGACATTATCTGGGCTCAGCAGGACAAGGGTTAAACCTTGAATTCTTCTATATTAGGCTTCCTCTATTTTATATTAACCCTAATCTTGCTGAATATTCATTTAAGCCACACCCATTTCTGTCTATCAACCAATCAAATTACTTGATATAATCTATTGCTACAAATTCATAAACTGAATGCCAAACAGTGTAGATCCTGATCAGATGGCTTCTGAAGAAGCCATCTGATCTGGATCTACACTGTTTGCAAAGATAGGGGATGTCATGAACAGCAAGATAAGGGTTAGCCACATAGTTTAGCCTTTACTGACCAATGATTTCTTTCACCACCCTATAACTTTTGAAAGGTCCAGTTACATACAATAGGTGGGGGTGGTCTATTCATTATGATCTTAACATCAGTGTCCTTACTTTATGAACACAGTAAAAACCCTGGCCAGACTATAAGAATCTTATATGGGTGTGAGGGGTGGATAGAAAAATCCGTCCCTCGGGATCACTGTCCGGCATCACTCGGCTTTCACACCCATATTTGATTCTTTTTCTTGCATACCTTCCATTTCTTAGCGCAGATTTTTAATGCTGCAGTCACTTAGGTTACTGACGTCCGCCATTTTGGGATGACACGACAGGGATGGTTAGTGACGTCACGCATGACGACGACGCGCATGAGGTTGTAATCAACCAGTGTATTTATCAAACACGCGATTATATTCGATTTTTGGTCGAAACATCAGGGACGGAACATAAATATCTATCCCAGGGAAAAATCCCGGATTTCCTTGTCTGGTGTGCAAGAAACTATGTTCTGCAGAATGTTTACCAATGTCCCAGCATACATGAGTTAATATACACTCGGTCAAACTGAACCAGAAACAGTCAACTGGATGAGGCTGATCATAGGTTACATTGTACCATGGTGACCATCATGTCTATCAGATCACATTGCCATTAACAATTCTGTATCTGCATGTTGTCTTGATGCTTCTGATTCAGTTTCTGAGTGAGTGAGTTTTAGTTTTACGTCCCACCAACAGCTAAGGTCATACGGAGACAGGACCTCGGTTTAAAGACTCATCCGAAAGTCTGGAGAAGCCCGGGATCGATCCTGCGATCCCTGGTTTACAAGGCGAGTATCGTAACCACTGCACCATGGAGGCTTCTGATTCAGTTTCTGAACAGATTTATCTGATTTAGGATTCAGGAAGAGATGATGTTGATGCGGAGTTGGGGGTGTCATGTTGGCAGGGCGAAGTTATCATTTGCACCTGCCTTTGGAACACTCTATTAACCCATTTCGTGCCAGAAACCCCAAAACGGGTACCCTGGCAAACAGTGTAGGCCCAGATCAGACGCCGCAAAACGCGGCGTCTTATCAGGGCCTACACTGTTTGCGAAAAGTTAAGTCACTTTCCAAGTAAATTTTGAAGAATACACAACCTGACACCCCTTAATTTTTGAATAGACTCCTGGCATATATAAGACATAAGATTCCATTTGGTACAAAAAGGGTTAACCCTTGTCCTGTTAATCCCGGATATGCCTTATCTTTGAAACAATGTAGATCCAGATCAGATGGCTTCTGAAGAAGCCATCTGATCAGGATCTACATTGTTTGCCATTCAGATTGTGAATTTGTTGCAATAATTTGCATCAAGTAATCTGATTGGTTGATAATCAGTAGTGGGTGTGGCATATATAAATATTCAGCAGGACAAGGGTTAACAAAGAGGTAAACCAAGTCATCCGGTTATGTGAATTCAACTTCAACACCAACAAAGGTATGGTGTTCATGGCCATTTGCAAAAAGCATACGAAAGGCACTGAATCAACTTGTGGACCCAGTGAATTTGACAAAGACAACACCTGAGCTGCCCCCTTCTGCCAATCTTATCTGCAATTACAATACATGCACTTTGATAAATTTCAAGATGGCCAACATCTTGGATATCTGAATGCAACAACTTTAGCAATTCTGAATCTCCATGTTACCCAAATGCCTCCAACCAAATTTCGACTCAATACAACTGTCCATTTGGGAGCAGCCATTTTGGATATCAGAACAGAATGGTTCCAATTTAATTTTGGATTTTAATTGGTTTCTTGACAGGGTCATGATGGGCTTTGAAACTCCTCTGTTTCTAGAAATCTGGTAAAACCTGCTAGACTAGGTTCTAACAAGTCTGAATCTCCATGGTGCCCCAATGCCTCCCACCAAGTTTCAGCTCAGTTTGATGTTGTGGTTTGAAGATTTTCAAGATAGCCGCCATCTTGGATAATGGAACAGAATATTTTTAGCAATTCTAAATCTCCAAGTCGCCCAAATGCCTCCCATCAAGTTACAACTTACTCTGCCTTTTGGTTCAGGAAGAGATGTTGTTTCAAGAATTTCAAGATGGCTGCCACCATGGCAGCCATCTTGGATATCAGAATAGCATGAATTTAGCAATTCTGAATCTCCATATTGCCCCAATGCCTCCCATGAAGTCTTATTATGCTGTTCACGACAACCCCTATCTTTGGAAACAATGTAGATCCAGATCAGATGGCTTCTGAAGAAGCCATCTGATCAGGATCTACACTGTTTGACATTCCGATTATGAATTTGTAGGAATAAATTACATGAAGAAATCTGATTCGTTCAAAGTCAGAAATGGGTGTGGCTTAACTGAATATTTAGCAAGAGAAGGGTTAAGTTTCACTTCAATTTGATCTTTGGTTAGGTGGGCTGGGGTTTGAAGAATGGCAATTCGACCTTTGGTTAGGTGGGCTTGGGTTTGAAGAATGGCCCTCTTGTATAGCAAATGTGAATCTCCAGGTCACCCCAATGCCTTTCAAATCTATCCGGCTTTCAGTACAGGAGGAGATATTGTTTTAAAGAATTTCAAGATGGCCACCATGTCGCCATCTTGGATATTTCAATGGAGTGATTTTAGCACCAATCACCTAATCTATCTTACCGTTTTGGATGAGATGTCCAAAATGTGAAAATTTAATGACAGACAGGCAGACAGAAGGACGACTGACAACAGGCCACAGCATAAGCTGAGCTGAAGCTTGCTCCAGGTGAGATAATACAGGACCCACAAGTACCAGAAAGTGTTTATAGAAACTGGTTAAGACGTAGTGACCCACCAGTGCTGTCAGGTCTTTTATTCTATTTGATACAGCGTCATTGTAGGCCCACTCCCATAGGGGCTTGAATAAATATATGGACTGCATGATGCTTCCACCCAGAGCTGAATCCTGCCCGCACACAAGTACTAGTAAACCGCTTAGAGGATCTAAGCCTGTCAAGGAACCGCGGTGCGAGGCGGACCGTCCATGCTAATAAACCCTATTGGTTTCATTGGGCAGCAGGGCTTGAGATGTCATTTCATCTCAATGTCGGGTAAAAGTCCCACAAAATTGGAAGCAACGTCTCCAAAATGACCTTTACAATGTTGACGGGGACGTTAAACCTCAAATCAACCAACCAACCAACAGCGTCATTGTATCACAATGTGTTACTTCAAACTACTGATTCTTCGACCTAAATTACAGCCAATGTAAGGTTAGTTAAGCTATTATATATAGCCAAACTTCGATGGCTGAAACATCTTTTCACCCATGAACTTCTATTGGACATAGGGAAAGTTCCAGCTACTGACTAAAGCTCCAAATCATTACGAAAACACACCTATACAAATATATTGTAAACTTTACCGCCAAGCGAAAATTTTGAGAGAAAATATTGTGATATTTTTTCTTATTTCTGCACAAAGTATAGATTTTCGGTACTCGTTAGAACCGCCTAATCGAGGCGGTTCTAACGAGTACCCACAATCTATATTTTAGGGAAGTGTCTGCTGACAGCCGGCTGGCACCAGACTTTTAGATCTAGTGACAGCCGGCTGTCACCAGACCTAAAAGTCTGCTGACAGCCGGCTATAATAGTTACTCAATAATAAGCATATTCTTTTTAACTAAATAACTTATCCTGTTTCATGAGCTACCATACCGCTTACAGAACTTTGTTGAACAGTGAAGGATGCAATAATTTCTAATGGGGACTTGTAATTTTGTTAAAACTTTGTGTAACAATGCTGGTATTATTGCAGCTTAGTTCTAAATCATAAATCATAAGGTTATTTCTTGGCATACCATCAGCAGAACTTACATGTACTAACTTGAGAAGAGGGGAAGGGCACACACTTCATCTGGGTTTGAACAGCACTGACAGAACCAGAAATGTGTCAATACGACTTGGATACCCCAGCCTAGGGGCTCACCTCACCCAGAAAAGTCATGTATCAACAGCTGTCATCAGACAGCATATCTCACTTGGAATAATGTCTTTGAGGTTATTGGCATAGGTGTGTGTGTGGTGGTGGGGTGTATTGCTGATTAAAATTTATAAAAATAACTATAATAGTTCCCAATATGGACCTGACCCCATCCATCAGGGCTTGGAGAAATAAATTGGGCTCCATGGTGCTTCCATGCAGAGCTGAAACTGACCACACATGAGTACTGGTAAACCACTTCAAAGGACTAAGCCTGCCAAGGTAAAGTGGAATGAGTCAGACTGTTCAATGCATATTAGCCTTTTGGTTTCATTTGGCAGCATTGCGCGAGATGTCATTTCATTGCATTGTCAGGTAAAAGTCCCACAAAATCGGAAGCAAAGTCTCGAAAATGACCTAAATAAGTGTTGATGGGGGTGTTAAACCTCAATTCAAACAAACAAATTCCAAATATGGACCCAATCCATCAAATGATTTGGAAAATATGAGTGCTTAAGCCTTAAAAACTAGAGAAAGCGACCAGTGGGTCAAGTATACCCCCGGCAAGCGCCCCCCTCTGATATATCTTTCGAGCTTGTATGTAGTATGAATGAAGAAGTCAAGAAGCTATAAGAATCTACAAATGTGCTTGTAAAAGCTAAACCAAACATAAAATTTCTAAATGGACCAAGGGAGTGAGGGCATTGAAGTTACTGAAGGGGTGGGGGCATCAATGTTACTGAAGCAGCAGGGTGGGGTATGCATCAATGAAATCTTGGACGGGTATGCAACATCTGTGCAAGTATCAATTGAAGTTGTCTTGAGTTTAGAACATACATGCTTCTCTGAACTTTATCATAAAACTTTAACCAAGTGTAAAATTTCTAAGTCTGTGACCTTGAGGTCAAGGTCACCATGGGTGTGGGAGGGGACATACACCACAAAATGTTTGGACTGGTATGCAACATTGGTGCAAGTATCAAATGAGTTTAGAACATACACACATCTATAAACTTTGGCATAAAACTTTAACCAAATGTAAAATTTCTTAGTCTGAGACCTTGACCTCAAGGTTACTGTGGGGGTGGGATATACATTAATGAAATTTTGGGACCAGTATGTAACTTCAGTGTAAGTATCAACTAAATCTATCAAAGGGTTCAGAAGATACAATCTCTTAGAAACTTTGACACAAAACTTTAACCAAGCACCCCTGCTCATTGGGGCCTGGTGAAATAGATTGGGCTGCACGGTGCTTCCGCGCAGAGCTGAAACCTACCAAACTTGAATACCGGTGTAACACTGTTACAGTTTATCTTTACCCCCTTGGTAGCTTAACCCCCGGGGGTAAAGATATCCCGGGATATCTTTACCCTCCACCTGGATATCTTTACCCCCGGGGGTAAATCTAAACTGGCTAGGATATCTTTACCCCCACCCCAACTTTTGGGTAGAAACTATTTTCTTATTGCCCAATTTTTTGTTATATGTAAGTGAAGCAAGATAGTGGACTTGATGTTTCACCTTGACATTTTTCGTTTCAATTATGACTCGCACAAATAGAACTACCCTTGGTAAGAAATATGACCATATTAAAGAGGCAAATGATTATTTGATAACTTCTTTTTGTATATTTTTTTTGTATTCAAAATGTTGCTTATGACAGTCTTTCATAATCTTGCATTATCCCTGTCAGTTGTGAAATGGGTGGTGGTGGTGAGTGGAAAGGTGGGGGTAAAGATATCCCGGCTGAGATATCTTTACCCCCGGGGATAAAGCTAAACTGGCTAGGATATCTTTACCCCCACCCCAACTTTTGGGTATAAACTATTTTCTTAATGCCCAATTTTTTCTTATATGTAAGTGAAGCAAGATAGTGGACTTGATGTTTCACTTTAACATTTTTCGTTTCAATTATGACTCAGACTAATAGAACTACCCTTGGTAAGAAATATGACCATATTAAAGAGGCAAATGATTATTTGATAACTTCTTTTTAGCTCACCGTCACTTAGTGACGAGGTGAGCTTTTGGGATCACTTTTTGTCCGTCGTGCGTGCGTCCGTCCGTGCGTAAACAATTTCTTCAAACGACATCTCCTCCTAAACCACTGAGCGGATTTTGACCAAACTTCACAGAAATGATCCTTAGGTGGTCCCCTTTCAAAGTTGTTCGAATGGTTCCGGTCCGTTGCACATATAGGTCACAGGAGCCAAAAATAAATTTTTTCACCTAAAACTTAAAAAATCTTCTTCTCTGAAACTGCAAGGCCCAGGTCTTTGATATTTGGTATGAATCTTCATCTGGTGGACCTCTACCAAGATTGTTCAAATTGTAGTGCTGGGGCCAAAGATGCCCCCGCCCCGGGGCCCTTTGGTTTTACATAGGCTTATATAGGGAAAACCTTTAAAAATCTTCTTCTCTGAAACCGCAAGGCCCAGGTCTTTCATATTTTGTATGAAGCTTCATCTAGTGGACCCCTACCAAGATTGTTCAAATTATAGTGCTGGGGCCAAAAATGCCCCCGCCCCGGGGCCCTTTGGTTTTACATGGGCTTATATAGGGAAAATCTTTAAAAAATCTTCTTCTCTGAAACTGCAAGGCCCAGGTCTTTGATATTTGGTATGAATCTTCATCTAGTGGACCCCTACCAAGATTGTTCAAATTATAGTGCTGGGGCCAAAAATGCCCCCGCCCCGGGGCCTTTTGGTTTTACATAGGCTTATATAGGGAAAACCTTTAAAAATCTTTTCTGAAACTGCAAGGCCCAGGTCTTTGATATTTTGTATGAAGCTTCATCTAGTCGACCCCTACCAAGATTGTTCAAATTATAGTGCTGGGGCCAAAAATGCCCCCGCCCCGGGGCCCTTTGGTTTTACATGGGCTTATATAGGGAAAATCTTTAAAAATCTTCTTCTCTGAAACTGCAAGGCCCAGGTCTTTGATATTTGGTATGAATCTTCATCTAGTGGACCCCTACCAAGATTGTTCAAATTATAGTGCTGGGGCCAAAAATGCCCCCGCCCCGGGGCCTTTTGGTTTTACATAGGCTTATATAGGGAAAGCCTTTAAAAATCTTTTCTGAAGCTGCAAGGCCCAGGTCTTTGATATTTTGTATGAAGCTTCATCTAGTCGACCCCTACCAAGATTGTTCAAATTATAGTGCTGGGGCCAAAAATGCCCCCGCTCCGGGGCCCTTTGGTTTTACATGGGCTTATATAGGGAAAATCTTTAAAAATCTTCTTCTCTGAAACTGCAAGGCCCAGGTCTTTGATATTTGGTATGAATCTTCATCTAGTGGACCCCTACCAAGATTGTTCAAATTATACTGCTGGGGCCAAAAATGCCCCCGCCCCGGGGCCCTTTGGTTTTACATAGGCTTATATAGGGAAAACCTTTAAAAATCTTCTTCTCTGAAACCTCAAGGCCCAGGTCTTTGATATTTGGTATGAAGCTTCATCTAGTGGACCCCAACCAAGATTGTTCAAATTATAGTGCTGGGGCCAAAAATGCCCCCGCCCCAGGGCCCTTTGGTTTTACATGGGCTTATATTGGGAAAATCATTAAAAAATTTTCTTCTCTGAAACTGCAGGGCCCAGGTCTTTGCTATTTGGTATGAAGCTTCATCTAGTGGACACCTACCAAGACTGTTCAAATTATAGTGCTGGGGCCAAAAATGCCCCCGCCCCGGGGCCCTTTGGTTTTACATAGGCTTATATAGGGAAAATCTTTAAAAATCTTCTTTTCTGAAACTGCAAGGCCCAGGTCTTTGATATTTGGTATGAAGCTTCATCTTGTGGACCTCTATCAAGATTGTTCAAATTATAGCCCTGAGGCCAAAATTGCCCCCGCTCCTGGGCCCTTTGGTTTTTCATAGACTTATATAGGGAAAATCTTGAAAAATCTTCTACTCTGAAACCACAAGGCCTAGGTCTTTGACATTTAGTATGAAGCTTCAGCTAGTGGACCTCTACCAAGATTGTTGAAATTATAGCCCTGGGGCCACAATGCCTCCGCCCCAGGGCCCTTTGGTTTTACATAGACTTATAATAGAGATAATCTTTGAAAATCTTCTTCTCTGAAACAACAAGGCCCAGGTCTTTGATATTTGGTGTGAAGCTTCATCTATAGGACCTCTATCAAGATTGTTTAAATCATAGCCCTGAGGCCAAAAATGCCCCTGCCCCGGGGCCATTAGGTTTTACATAGGCTTATGTAAGGAATATCTTCTTCTCTGAAACCGCAAGGCCCAGGTCTTTGATATTTGTTGTGTAGCTTCATCTAGTGGACCTTTGCCAAAATTGTTCAAATTATAGCCTTTTGTTGATATTTGGTATGAAGCTTCACCTTTTTAGACCTCCCTCACGTTATGCACATTATAACCCTGGGGTCAATAATGGCCCTTCCTGGGGCCCACTTGTTACTCTATGGATCAGGTGAGCGATCCAGGGCCATCATGGTCCTCTTGTTGTATATTTTTTTTTATTCAAATGTTGCTTATGACAATCTTTCATAATCTTGCATTATCCCTGTCATTTGTGAAATGGGTGGTGGTGGTGAGTGGAAAGGCGGGGGTAAAGATATCCCAGCCGGGATATCTTTACCCCCGGGGGTAAAGCTAAACTGGCCAGGATATCTTTACCCCCACCCCAACTTTTGGGTATAAACTGTTTTCTTAATGCCCAATTTCTTCTTATATGTAAGAGAAGCATGATAGTGGACTTGATGTTTCACTGTAACATTTTTCGTTTCAGTCATGACTCATGACTCATACTAAAAGAACTACCCTTAGTAAGAAATATGACACTTTTAAAGAGGCAAATGATTATTTGATAACTTCTTTTTGTGTATTTTCTTATTCAAAATGTTGCTTATGACAATCCTTCAAATTCTTGCATTATCCCTGTCAGTTGTGAAATGGGTAGTGGTGGTGAGTGGAAAGGCGGGGTATTGATATCCCGGCTGGGATATCTTTACCCCCGGGGGTAAAGCTGAACTGGCCAGGATATCTTAACCCCCACCCCAACTTTTGGGTATAAACTATTTTCTTAATGCCCAAATTCTTCTTATTCATGTATGTAAGAGACGCAAGATAGTGGACTCGATGTTTCACTTCAACATTTTTCGTTTCAATCATGACTTGGACTTATAGAACTATCCTTAGTAAGAAATATGACCATATTATAGAGGCAAATGATTATTTAATAACTTCTTTTTGTATAATTTCTTATTCAAAATGTTGCTTATGACAATCTTTCATAATCTTGCATTATCCCTGTCAGTTGTGAAATGGGTGGTGGTGGTGAGTTGAAAGGCGGGGGTAAGGATATCCCGGCTGGGATATCTTAACCCCCGGGGGTAAAGCTAAACTGGCCAGGATATCTTTACCCCCACCCCAACTTTTGGGTATAAACTTTTTTCTTAATTCCCAATTTCTTCTTATATGTAAGAGAAGCAAGATAGTGGATGCGATGTTTCACTTTAACATTTTTCGTTTCAATTATGACTCGGGACTAATAGAACTACCCTTAGTAAGAAATATGACCACAAAGGGTAGTTCTATAAGTCTGAGTCATGATTGAAACAAAAAATGTTAAAGTGAAACATCCCGTCCACTATCTTGCTTCTCTTACATATAAGAAGAAATTGGGCATTAACAAATAGTTTATACCCAAAAGTTGGGGTGGGGGTAAAGATATCCTGGCCAGTTTAGCTTTACCCCAGGGGATAAAGATATCCCAGCCGGGATATCTTTACCCCCCGCTTTCCACTCACCACCACCGCCAATTTCACAACTGACAGGGATTATGCAAGATTATGAAGGATTGTCATAAGCAACATGTTGAATAAGAAAATATACAAAAAGAAGTTATTAACCCTTGTTCTGCGGGTCCCGGAATAATCCGGTCTCACAGGCCCAGGCCGTATGGCGGCTCCCGGAATAGTCCGGATTCACCGGTACCGGCTTATACCTGCATATATCCTTCAACCAATGAAACGCCGCCTACTATTGACGCTTCGGTTGGTTGCTATGAACATCAGAAATAACGTTTCCGCATATCGGACAATATTATTGGTTTTTACAGGTAAATCACGTCCAATTAGAATTCGGAAGCGTACCTGAATTAAAGATGGCGACATACTCGACACAAATGTGTCATTTTTCCCCGATTTAAATGTGAATTCCGACAGCGGGTTGGAAATGAAGGCTTTTAATCGGCCAAAATAAATAGTGACAGAGAAGACCGTTATTCCGGGGATGAAGACTCCGTCGATATGGGCTGAAGGAGATGCCCAACCATTACGGTTGCATTCACAGGTGTGCATGGCATTTCCGAGGCTACGGGGCTGCCAGATGACCCCAGTATTGCCGACTTAGTCCATAAATGTGAAAAAACAAGTTGGCTTCTTTAAAAAGAATCCAAAGGATGGGTCTGCTGGCTCGCACAGTGAAAAACTACCATTCTGAAAAATTCAATGAGCACACCTGTGTGTATTTCCTTTGATGTTCCTTTGATGTTTTACCGAACATTCATACCTGAGTAACTTTATGAGTGTGAAAATTTTAAGAAAAGACAGTATTTATATTTTCACAATGATACCAGGCCTTTGAAGGAAAAAAACTAACTTTCACAGGTATTTTGTTGTTTTTTCAAATTTTATCATACCTTTACCTTAATTAATTAATTCTACAGGTAAAAGGTCTCCGCATACATGCTGATATCAAAATAGGACTGTTAACAATTTTGCATCACATGTACATGAGGTTTTACCTTATTAGTGGTTCATTGCAGGATAAAATTGCTCTTTTCCATATGCAGATGTCTTATATTTTGGGAAAAAAAAACTTAACTTACCTGTACTTTTAACCTTTGATGCTAGACTTTCTCGTCACACCTGAGAACCCGAATTTTTTTCTACAGGCCACAAAATCAAAGGGGCACAAAAATATCACAAAACAGCATGGTATTGAAAGAAATAACACAGGTTTTACAGCATTTTATTGCATTTTATTACTTTTTATTACCTTTACCTTAATTAACTAATTAATATTTTACAGGTAAGTGGACATTAATGAAAAAAATATAAAAATTCTCAAAGTACAATATAATACCTTTACGATATATAACATGTCAACATCCAAACATCAAATATTGTCAACAATCTTATCTAAAACATAATACCCACATTTTACAAGATTACCAAAAAATACTCAGCCAGGAGCACTAGAACTATATAGTAAATTCAGCAGAACAAGGGTTAAATAATCAATTGCCTCTTTAATATGGTCATATTTCTTACTAAGGGTAGTTCTATTAGTCCGAGTCATGATTGAAACGAAAAATGTTTAAGTGAAACATCGAGTCCACTATCTTGCTTCTCTTACATATAAGAAGAAATTGGGCATTAAGAAAATAGTTTATACCCAAAAGTTGGGGTGGGGGTAAAGATATCCTGGCCAGTTTAGCTTTATCCCCGGGGGGTTCTGAATAGTTTCTCAGATATTTCACCTTTATTGAAGTGGAGGGTCGGGACATGGCACTCAGGCACACCCCGGGAGACCCCTAGGTTGGTATCAATAAATGTGTCTTTTAAGGTACAAGAATATAATATGGTTTAGGGGTGCGAATCTAACGGTTTCTATATTGGACCTTTAACTAAGTTGAGGGGGTGGAGCACACCCAGGGGATCCCCAGGTTGGTGTAACTGAGTGTGTCTTATCACAAAGAACAAGAATATACATGTATATGGTTTGGGGGTTGGGATCTGAATGGTTTCCAAGATACATGGCCTTTTATGTAATGGAGGGGATGGGACGTGGTCTCCGCACACCCTCCGGGACCCCCAGGTTAGCATAAAAGTATATGGCTGAAAGAAATTTACCCAAGGACCATTTCTATAAAATTTTTGTCAAAATATCTGCAATGGCTTGGCAGTAAATGCCATTCTTCTATTTTCCCCATGGAAACTCCAATTTGCCACAGCAACAAAACTAATGAAAACCAGCCCAAGGATGCTACAGAATAAAGTTGGCCTGAATTGGCCCAGTGGCTTCAGAGGAGTTGTCATTTAAAAGTGTTGATGTCAGACGACGACAGACAGCTGCCTATCCTATAAGCTCCCCTGGAGCCTTCGGTTCTGGTGAGCTAAAAAAAAAATAACAGGGAGAGAAGGACATGTTGGTTTAGGTGCAGATCCTGTTTGCATCGGCGACAGCGGTTCGGCATATGCTGTTTCAGGCACTACCGGTATATCTCATAAACCTATGGATGGATTGTGGGATTGTGACCAATCTTACATGGTTATATCACTGGGAGGGGAAAATCAGTCATGTTTTGATGGCCTTTACCTTGTTTTAAAAGGCACAGGCCCCTAAAAATGTCAACTTTGGTGACCTTGTGAAGTTGTCCTAATTTTTTAGGTCATAGGCTCCAGAAAACTTGATTTTCAGCCAAAAATTGCTTTTCTGCACCCTAGCTCATGCCAAATTGATGAATTTTTATCTAACTTGGTGCATTTCTAGTTCTATAATTGGATCCAGACATATGGTGAATATAAGAATATGAAGATGTACTGAGTATTGAAGAAATATTAGTGCTGGCTGTCAGCAGACTTTTAGGTCTGGTGACAGCCGGCTGTCACTAGACCTAAAAGTCTGGTGCCAGCCGGCTGTCAGCAGACCTCGCCATATTTTAGAGCAGAAATAAGAAAAATAAGGTATACCCCTGCAAACCCCAGTTTTACTATATAGAAGTTGGGTTCAAGGGGGTCAGAATTATATAGGCGTGTTTTTGTGATGAAAGTGCATTTTTCATCCACAAAGGTCTGATCATTTTCTTATTTCTGCATGAAAACCTATGTTGCGGGTACTCATTAGAAGCGCCTCACCATGGTGCTTCTAAAGAGTATTGTTTTGTTTGTTTGATTTGAGGCTAAACATCCCCATCAACACTGTAAAGGTCATTTTGGAGATATTGCTTCCAATTTTGTGGGACTTTTACCCGACAATGAGATGAAATGACATCTCAAGCCCTGCCGCCCAATGAAACCAATAGGGTTTATAAGCATGGGCAGTCCGCCTCGCACCGCGGTTCCTGGACAGGCTTAGATCCTCTAAGGGGTTTACCAGTACTCGTGTGCAGGTCGGATTCAGCTCTGTGTGGAAGCATCATGCAGCCCATATATTTCTTCAAGCCCCTATGGGCGGGGGGTACTCATTAGAAGCACCTTGGCAACGTATGTTTTTATGCAGAAATATGAAAAATAATATTTGGATACCCCCTCTTATCAGGGGCTATGGACAAATAAATGTATTTTGACTACCATCAAAAATGCTTTGAACAAATAGACCCTGAAAAGAAAATCTGAGAAAAAAATCAATTGGACTCAATAAGATCGCTAATACGGCCAATACATCATGTACTCTATGTCCGACTGGTCATATCTCCCCGGAGTGATCTATGAAATGGAGACGTCTATCCTGACAAATGACCAATGGTTTCTCCACTAACACACAGTTCTAGATAAGAAATACTAAGTGTAATTTTGGGATTTTTCTTATTTTTACATAAACTAGAAATGTGTCCAGACGACACAGATGCCCCCGCCAAGGGCCCCGCCTCACCCCGAAAATCCATATTGCAACAAAATTTTCTAAGTGTGTGACCTTGTCATCAGGAACATTTATGAGAAGTTATATTGAAATTGGTGAAAAAATGTAAGCGCTAGAGCAATGACAAAGTTTTTCTTAAAATAGCCACAGTGACCTTGACCTTGAAAGTCGAACTCACTCGAGGTATTGTCTTAAGGAACATTTGTGTGAAGTTGTATTGAAATCAGTGAAGAAATGTAGTCGCTAGAGCGATGACAAAGTTTTTCTAAAAATAGCCACAGTGACCTTGACCTTGAGGTCATGACCTTGAAAGTCAAACTTGCTCGAGATATTGTCATAAGGAACATTTGTGTGAAGCTATATTGAAATCAGTGAAGAAATATAGACGCTAGAGCTATGTTGTGCGAGGGGATAATTAAAAAATTTTAAGTCTGTGACCTTGACCTTATGGGCATGGGTGGGGGTATCACTGAATAAAATGGACAGGTATCTAACATCATACCAAATATCAACTCAATCCATCGCACAATTTGGAAAAATATAAACTCTTAAAATATCTAATTAAAAATTTCTAAGTCTGTGACCTTGACCTTGAAGCCATAGGCATGAGTGGGGGTATTGCCAAATAAACATTTGGACCTGTATCTATCAACAAAGCATACATAAGCCAAATCCATAATATAGTTTGGAAAATTTGAGCTCTTTAAAATCTTTCAGATTAGAATTGTCTAAGTCTGTGACCTTGACCTTGAGGTCATAGGCATGGGTGGGCGTATTGCTGAATAAAACATTGTACCTATATCTATCATCATATGAACCAAAGCCATCATAAAAAGTCAGGTTCTACCAGGTACAAATACCTTAACTGGAGTCTTTAACATGGAAAATTTCTAAGTCCATGACCTTGACCTTGATGCCATGGGCATGGGTGGGGGTATCGCTGAATAAAACTTTGGACCTATATCTATAATCATACCAAATATGAACCAATTCCATCAAATGGTTTGGAAAATATGAATTCTAAAATGTTCAAGTCTACCTGTTACAAAAACCTTAACCTGAGTCTTTAACATTGAAAATTTCTAAGTCTGTGACCTTGACCTTGAGGTCACAGGCATGGGTGGGGGTATTGCTTAATAAAACTTTGGACCTATATCTATCATCATACCAAAGATGAACCAGTTCCATCAAATGGTTAGGAAAATATAAGTTCTAAAAGTTAAGGCTCTACCTGTTACAAAAACTTTAACCTGAGGTTACAGGATCACGTACGTACGTACATACGTACACACACACGTACAGACGGACGTACACATGTACGCACGTACGGAAAACCGAAAAACTATATGCCCCCGGCATCATATGATGCAGGGGCATAAAAATATGTTGTCGGTACTTGTTAGAATCGCCTCACCGAGGCGATTCTAACAAGTACCCACAACATATGTTTCCAACAAAAAATTAAGGATCCTCACTATCAAGCCTCATCTAAAGCTATTGACATAATTATCCTACTTTGAAGACTATTGGTTGATTTGAGGTTTAATGTCCCCTTCAACACTAATAAGGTCATTTTGGAGATGTTGCTTGCAATTTTGTGGGACTTTTACCCGACATTGAGATGAAATGACATCTCAAGCCCTGCTGCCCAATGAAACCAATAGGGTTTATTAGCATGGACGGTCCGATTCCTACCGCTTTGCCTGGGCAGGCTTAGATCCTCTAAGCGGTTAACCAGTACTTGTGTGCAGTCGGTTTCAGCTCTGCCTGGAAGCATCATGCAGCAAATCTATTTCGCCAAGCCCCGAGGGGCAGGGGCCTCAGAAAATAAGAAACTTCCTTACTAACCTCATTATTGAGCCTTTTCTAAAGCTATAGACATATCCTATTTTGAAGACTAGTATTTTTTTATAAACCGTAAAAATCCTAAAAATTTGGTCACCTTGTGGACTTTCTGTAATTTTCCTAAAATTTTAAAAGTTTGTTTAATGATCCAGCAAGGAGTCCAGATGGTGCAGATGGAATGGCAAACAGTGTAGACCCTGATCAGACTGCTCATTCAGGAGCAGTCTGATCTGGGTCTGCAATGTTTGCTAATGCCTATCTGTCCCAATACATAGGATCACTAGAGTAACCTTTATGGTAAATCGTATCTAGAAATTCCAGTTCTTCCAATTCCACTGATGAGTTAAGAGGCCTTCATGCGGACTGAACAAATTATTTGTATAAATCGCGACAGAAGTAAGGGCGAGGATTGTGCCCACGTAAAATCGATTTAAGCCCCCCCCCCCCCCCACCACTACCCCCCCCCCCCCCCACCAGTGGAATTCGTTTCACTGACCTTCTGTCGCAGTTTATTTTTTATTTGGTTTGTCTTTTAGTGCTTGTACTAGTATTGTTTAAATTACAGTAAAACCTGTCATAGTGGCCACCTCTTTTAAGCAAGCAACCATGCCTTCAGTTCCCTGAAAAGGAAAACCCATTAAATTCACCTGTATTAACCAAGCACCTGTCTTAAGCAAGCACATTTTGTTCATCCCTTAGGTGCTTGCTTAACACAGGTTGGACTGTATTTTGTTTTGGATAGCCAATTGGCCATTTTGTGGGATAGTAACTCCGCTATTGATGTTTCAATTCACGTTTGTGTTTCTTTCCCTCTGGTGTCTCTGATAGGAGCCGTGGGTTAATTGTATTCATTTCTGACCATTGCCTTCACTTTTATTTAAAGCAAACAGTGTAGATTCAGACCAGGGTCTAGACTGCCTGCCAGCATCTCAAAAATGGAATGCTAGGCATATATGGGTCAAATTATTACTAGACTTAACCCTTGTCCTGCTGAGCTCGAGTATGCCTAATTTTCCAAACAATGAAGATCCAGATCAGATGGCTTCTAATGAAGCCATCTGATCAGGATCTACATTGTTTGCCATTCAGATTGTGAATTTGTTGCAATAATTTGCATCAAGTAATTTGATTGGTTGATAATCAGTAGTGGGTGTGGCATATACGAATATTCAGCAGGACAACGGTTAAGCTTCCAAGAAAATTGCATTTATATCAAAAGTGAATTGTTTTTCATTGGAGGAACAGAATTCTGCATCATCTGAGCTTGCCAATGACCTGTTTTGGCGTTTCCTGCAAAAAATGGTTCAAATAAAAATCTTACTGATAGTGTATCTGCCGATCGTCTCAAATTGATGTTTAATCCTATGGAATGTATCTGTACCATCGTCTAGTGTAAGCTGTGCTGTGCCATTGGCTTTGTCTTTCTCTATGAACCACTCTACTGTGAGGAGTTTGCCAACGCTGGGCAGAGCCGGAGCTAGGAAAAACAAAAAAAAATTCTTGAGGAAAGATACAATGATTTAAATCCTGTCCTGCTGAACGCATGTAATTTAACCCATTTAGTACCGGAAACCCCCAAACGGGTACCCTGGCAAACAGTGCAGGCCCAGATCAGACGCCGCAGAACGCGGCGTCTGATCAGGGCCTCCACTGTTTGCGGAAAGTTCAGTCGTTTTCCAAATAAATTTTGATGAAAACACAACCTGACACCCCTAAAATTTGAAATGGACTCCTGCTATGTATAAGGTGGAAGATTCCATTTGGACCAAAAAGGGTTAATTACGCCTTATCCCACTGAACACAGCAACCTCTATCTTTGCAAACAGTGTAGATCCAGATCAGAATGATGGCCTCTGAAGAAGCCAACTGATCAGGATCTATCCGTTTGTGAATTTGCAGGAATAAATTACATCAAGTAATCTGATTGGGTCTAAGACAGAAATGGGTGTGGCTAAATTAATTATTCAGTGGGATAAGAAATAATAATATTAATTATCAGCCTTATTTATAGAGGGTGACACATTTAGTACTAGTACTAATCTTCCATATGGCCCTCTTTTCCTGGGTAGAAACCAGTACTAAGCAATGTGGACTCAAGGAAACAACACTTGGTGCTTGCAGGGATTGAACTGGCTACCTCTCGATCTCAAATCCAATGCTTTACCCCTGCACCACTGGGCTCCACTATAAAGGTATAAGGGTCATGCCACATCCATTTCTGAGTTTCCACCAGTCAGATTACTTTAATTTATTCCTACAAATTCATGGACTGTAGATACAGATCAGATGGCTGCAAAGGTAGCATATTCAAGTACCGTATTCGCCCTAATTACCGCACCGTGCGCTTAGTTTTTTCAAAATTGTGTAAAACATTCGTGGTGAAAAATCGACCTATTAAGCGCACACAAATCATTTTGGGTAACTGTATTGGCAGTTGAACTGTCTTGTTTCCCGCTTCGCAAGTTTCGTAAACGAGGAATTAAAGTGTGTATTAGAGCTGTCGAATGAATTTGACAGAAATGCAGTTGCTTTGCCTTCACTGTTGAAGAAATAACGGTAAGTTTTTTTTATAGATTTCCTGTGAAAGCTTCAATGGGAGGTTACTGTAAGGTGTGCGCTTATGCATTTTTTTTTTCAAAAAAAGCTTTGGTGTGCGCTTATAGGAGCATGTGCGGTAATTAGGGCGAATACGGTAAGTAGTTTTATAGCACTACCATGAAGGAGATTTTGCAAGCAGGCCTTGTTCAACTGTAACATCTTCAATTAACCCTTATCTTGCTGTTCGCGACAATCCCTGTCTTTGTAAACAGTGTAGATCCAGATCAGATGAAGCCATCTGATCAGGATCTACACTGTTTGGCATTTAGTTTATGAATTTGTAGCAATAAATTACATCAAGTAATTTGATTGGTTGATAGACAGAAATGTGGCTTAAATGAATATTCAGCAAGATAAGGGTTAAGGAAGCAAGTAAATAGTCACAGAACTGAAGATTATGGAGTATACAAGCTTTATTCTTGGCAAGACAAGCTAGTTTCAACCAATTAGGCATTATCAGTTTCGGCCAATTCGGCATCATCAATTAGGCATCTCACATATTTTCGAAATTCCACAATGGAATCAATGATCGCAAAGGTGTAGATTTTGTTTGTTTGTTTTGGAGTTTTACAGCCCAGACAACACTAATGAGGTCACATACAGCTGGCCCTATCTGCACTTCCTAAGCAGGCTTATATATACATAAGCAGTTAACCAGTGCAGTGCACATTTTTTCACCAGAAACTGACAACATCCTTTTTGAATCAGCTGAAGGGAGAAAATTACTGTACAAAAGAATTCATGATCAATTTCCTTAAAAAGCATGTTGGCGATCCCAGCAGGTCTCAAACATGCGTCTTCCTGAACACAAGTCACGAAAAGGAGCAGAAAATTTATACAACCAACACACATTCCCTAAAAACAGCTGAAAGCCATTAAAGATTTAACAAAGCTCTGTAAAGATGTAAACAAGTCTGTACAGAACACCCCTGTAAACCCATCTTTATAACCAGAGGACCATTGGTCCTGAAGACGCTCACCTGACAGCCTTAGGTCTAAAGGGCTAAGGGACATGCACCCAAGGTCCCTCTAGACCTCTTATGGATCTAAGATCCATGTCACCAAACGTGTTTTAATGTTCTGTTTTTGTCCTCTGATAATGATATATCGGAGATTCGTTATAGTAAACAAAGACAAGGATTGATGATTTCTTTAGCAAAAGTTGCTTATAAATTTCTTGAAACATGTGCCACAAAAATTTTGAAAATCGGTTCACTATTAAAAAAATTATGACCAAAATAAGATTTGAATAGAGATTATACATTGAAAGGGGAGATAATCCATGATCATAAAGTTTTGATTCTGGAATCTTTTTGGTCTCGATTTAAATGTTCTGAACTTCATGATGTGTTTTGCATCATTTATGATTATTTCAGTTATTTAGTAACAGTGTATGAAGAAATTGAAAGTTTGCGGGGAAATATTTACCTCCCTTGCTAGCAATTTAACAATGGAAATTTCCCTATTCAAATGTGTTTTTGGTTATAAAATCCTTATTTGTCAACAGATTTTCTAAATTATTGCAACGCTAGTTGTTTTAAACCTTGTTCTTTATCCTGATGTAATTTTAATTGAGTTTTTTTCTGAAAACCCATTATCAAAAGAGAAAATGTCCACATTAGTATATAGAGAAAGAATATATATGGTTAATGGGTGGGGAAATATTACGCATTTTATTAAATGATGTGGGTAGGGCATGCCCCCAGGGGCCCAAATTAAGGTCCATGTCACTAAATGCATCTGGCTGTATGACCAAGTGGTCCTTAATCACATTCCTGACTCTTGAAGATCAGTTGGAAAACTTTTGAGTTTGAATTTTCAGTTATATTTAGCCAAGATAAAGCCTTAGATGGGCTAAAAGGTCAGGAACAAGAAAATATATGGTTAATGGGTGGAGAGCTTAACCATTTCTAAAGGGGGTGTCGGCCCCCAATTTAACCTATGGTGTTCAAAGATCCATGTAACTAAATGCCCCTTATCACAAGAAACAAGAAAATATATGATTTATGGGAGGGGATCTGAACAGTTTCTGAGATTTGATGCATTTTATGTAATGCAGGGGTGGGGCATGCCCCCAGGGTCTCAAGATGCATGTCACTTAAAGCCCCTTAGAATATATATTGTTTATGGGTTGGGATCTGAACAGTTTCCAAGATATTGGGCACTTTTTGAAATGAAGGGGGTGGGGCATGTCCCCGGGGGACCCCATAGACTCCCAAGGTCCATGTCATTAAACATGCTTAATCACAAGGAACAAGAATATACATATGGTTTAGGGGTGGTATTCTCAACCATTTGCAAGATATCAGCCATTTAGACTTTTTCCCATACAAATGCCAATGTGACCAAATTTGACCTTGGCATAAAATAGGTCAAGGTCATCCCAGGGCAATTCTTTGAACAAACTATGATGGGCCCCGAGTCCCGAGGCTACATACCAAGTTTGGTGGAAATCGGCCCAGCGGTTCCGTAGAAGAAGATTTTTGAAGGGTTTTTTTAAGGGACCTGGTGGACCCCATGTCAATAAATGGGCCCTATCTTAAGGAACAAGAATATATATGATTTAGTGGTGGAATATTGAACGGTTTGTTAGATATAATGCATTTTCACTTTTTCCCATACAAATGCATATGTGACTAAATTTTACCCTGGCATAAAATAGGTTAAGGTCATCCGAGGGTCACCATTTTAAGAATTTATGATGGGCCCGCGTCCCAGATGCTACATACCAAGTTTCATGAAAATCCGTCCAGTAGTTTCAGAAAAGAAGATTTTTGAAGGGTTTTAACCATATATGGGCATGGCGGCCATCTTGGTTATGTGACCCAACATCATCAACTTAATTTACATGTCCTTCTCCCATAAAGCTTGCATATGAAATTTGGTCAAAATTGACCAAGTAGTTTCCCTAAAAAATAAGTTTAAAGTTTGACATATTAAAAAACTTGACCTATAAATCTCATATATACTTATTAACTAATTTAGCTGATGTCATCTACCAACTTTCAGGCCAAAGGCTGCAACAGTTTTCGAAAAATCCACCGTTTTCACTTTTTGCCATTCAAAAGCCTATATTACCAAATTTGACCTTGGCATAAAATAGGTCAAGGTCATCCAAGGGCCATTATTTGAAGAAACTATGATAGGCCCGAGTACCCAAGGCCACATACCAAGTTTGGTGAAAATCGGACCAGCGGTTCCGGAGAAGAAGATTTTTGAAGGATTTTTAACATATATGGGCATGGCGGCCATCTTGGTAATGTGACCTGGACCCCGCGAACAAACTTTCGTTCCCCCATCCCACTGAGGCCCCACATGAAATTTGGCTTCAGTCTTCCCAGCGGTTCCAGAGGAGAAGATGTTTGAAAATGTTGACATACATACATACAGACAGCATGACCACCCTATAAGCTCACCAATGAGCCTACGGCTCAGGTGAGCTAATAACCCATTTAGTACCGCAACCCCAAAATGGGTACCCTGGCACACAGTGCAGGCCCAGATCAGACGCCGCAGAACGTGGCGTCTGATCTGGGCCTCCACTAATTGCTAAAAGTGCAGTCATTTTCCAAACAACCTGACACCCCTAAATTTTGAAATGGGCAGGCTTAAAACTTCTAAGCCGTTTACCAGTACTGGTGTGGGGTCGGTTTCGGTTCTGCGTGGAAGCATCATGCAGCCCATCTATTTCTTCAAGCCCTGATGGGTGGGGCGGTGTAGGTACTTGTTAGAACTTTTTCATTGAGGCTGTTCAAACAAGCATCAACAGCCTATGTTTGAAGCAGTATCATAAATTTTCATCAGAAAAATAGACATTTTGGGGATAAGAAAGAATGTATGTCAGGCAGATGTTTTAACCCTTTTTGTACCAAACGGAATCTTCCTCCTTATTTATACATGTACCAGGAGTCCATTCCAAAATAGGGGTGTCAGGTTGTGTTTTCTTTTAATTTTTTGGGAAAATGGCTTAACTTTTCGCAAACAGTGTAGGCCCAGATCAGATGCCGCATTCTGCGGCCTCTGATCTGGGCCTGCACTGTTTGCCAGGGTACCCTTTTTGGGATGGGTTAATGAATAGAAACATGAGGTGAGTATTTGTGATAACAGAAGGATAGTTTTTGTGTTCTCCATAAAAACCTGTTTTGTGGGTATTCATTAGAACCGCCTCGCCAAGGCGGTTCTAATGAATACCCACAAAATAGGTTTATTTGGCAAAATACTGTAAAAATCCTAAAAATTTGGACACCTTGAGGACTTGCTGTAATTTTCCTAAAATTTTAACAAATTTGTTTCATGATCCTGCAAGGAGTCTAAAAGGTGCTGACCGAATGGCAAACAGTGTTGACCATGATCAGACTGCTCCTTCATTCTGTCCAAATACTTAGGATCATTATGGTAGACTGCTTCAATTCCTGTACTTGCAAGCAATTAAAGTAGGCCCTGTTCCAATGACGTATTTGGGTGTGTGTGATCTTTAGCTCTTTTGGAAAAGCTTTTACTTGTTGATCTTGATGACTGTTCACCGGAAACTCAGATGTCACAGCGACAGAGTAGTGTTAAAAACAGAATAGCTTTAAATATCTGTTTTGTTTGTTTGATTTGAGGTTTAATGTCCCCTTCAACACTGTAAAGGTCATTTTGGAGACTTTGCTTCCAACTTTGTGGGACTTTTACCCGACATTGAGATGAAATGACATCTCAAGCCCTGTCGCCCAATGAAACCAATAGGGTTTATTTATTATTAGCATGGACGGTCCGCTCGCACTGCGGTTCCTGGACAGGCTTAGATCCTCCAAGCGGTTACCAGTACTAATGTGCGGGCCGGATTCAGCTCTGCGTGAAAGCATCATGCAGCCCATATATTTCTTCAAGCCCCTATGGGCTGGGGCCGATAAATCTGTTATCTGTTCTAAATAGAGAAATAAGGAAAATTATCCTTTTCGTTAGGAAAACATGCCTATACAAATACACGGCCCCCGCCCATCGGGGCTTGAAGAAATAGATAGGCTGTATGACGCTTCCATGCAGAGCTGAAACTGACCCGCACACGAGTAATGGTAAACCGCTTAGAGGATCTAAACCTGCCCAGGCAAAGCAGTGTGAGTGGAATCGCCCATGCTTATAAAATCTATTAGTTTCATTGGGTGACAGGGCTTGAGATGTCATTTCATCTCAATGTCAGGTAAAAGTCTCACAAAATTGGAAGCAACATCTCCAAAATTACCTATACAGTGTTGAAGGGGACGTTAAACCTCAAATCAAACAAAACAAAAAACAAAACAAATAAAAACATGCCTATACAAATACAATGTAAACTTTACCGCTGAAAAAACTAAAATTTTAAGATGAAAAATTGAAATATTTTTCTTATTTCTGCTCAAAATATAGATTGTGGGTACTCATTAGAACCACCTCATTGAGGTGGTTCTAACAAATACCCACAATCTATATTTTAGAGCAGATATAAGTAAAATAAGGTTTACCCCTGTAAACCCCAGTTTTACTACATAAAATTGGGGTTCAAGGGGGGTCAAAATTATATAGGCGTGTATTTGTGATGTGACACAGCACAGAAATCAAATGTTCCCAATTGCTTTTAATTTACATGGGAAAGATAATTATTCAAATATATTCATTTCAACCCATGATTCAGACATTTATGAGTCAGTTTTGCTATTGGGAAGGAAATACAAACATTGCAATTAATTTGAAACCAAAATGCATCAGTCATGCCCTTAAGTACTTATACTGGTAATCGGTGTATTTTTTGAAGGACATTTTAACCCTTAAGACACCGAGAAAAAACAAATTCTGAAAATGTTGTCTGCTGATGTCGTCTGCTGAATCTTCTTACAATTTTTTTAAAAATATTTTTGCACACAGGCAAACAGTGTGAACCCAGATCAGACTGCTCTGGAGCAGTCTGATCTGGGCCTCACAGTTTGCAAAAATGATTTTTAAAGTATACCACAACTTCATTATAACACGGTTCATTATAACACAGTTAAGGATATAACACAGTTTCAAGATGGATCCCAAATATGTATAGATTCTATAGAAAAATTACAATAAATGGTCATTTTTTTTTGTTTGGATAACACGGTTTATTAAGTAACACGATTTCTGCTTTGGACCCCAACAATAGTGTTATAAAGAGGTTTTATAACAGTGTAGAAGCTACCTGATCAGGATCTACACTGTTTGGCATTCAGTTAATGAATTTATAGCAATAAATTACACCAAGTAATTTGATTGGTTCAAAGTCAGAAATTGGTGTGGCTTAACCGAATATTCAGCAAGAGAAGGGTTAACAACCTCATTAGTGGTCAAAAAGTAGCATTCTAGAAAGAACAATATATTTAGTGGTATTTTTGCTGAAAATTGTGAGTAGCTTCTGCTTTTGCAAAAGCTACTCACATTTTTTCAGCAAAAACATTAGCACACTTGCCATATTAAATGATCAAAGTTTTAACGATATTTTAACCACAGGCATCGTTAGTTTTGGACAACTGGGTGCTCAGCAATTCATCAGTACAGCAACGTTAACGCAAGCTTCATTCTGGTATAGCAATACATTATCGGCAAGCCATTAAATCAGCTAGTTTTCCAGCTTTCTACGCAAATTGGTCAATTCCGTTGCTTTTGGCCCCTCTGGCAAACTCCTTCTCATTTGTCTACCTCAATTACCGAAGAAATGATTTGGTCCGAGGGAAGAGAAAGTCGTTAGCACTCATAATGGGCTACTTTCCATGATTATCAATGCTCTTCAACTCTAGACTTATTTAGAGCAGGGCCGTAATAACTACAAAAAAATTCCTATATTAAGACCACCCATGGAACTGTTCAAAAGTGGTCTTAAAGACCACTTTTGAACAGTCCCAAGGATGGTCTCGCATTCGGGGATACAGGGTGTAGAAAACACAAAGAGAGATTAACTGAAACCTCTTCAATAAGCTTTTAAAAGCAGATTTAGTCATAATTTTAGGTGGTCTTTATAGCAGATTTTTACTATATAAGACATGGGAAGCTGAAACTGGAAATATCCTTTCTGAAAACTGTCTAGATCCAGACCAGCTGGCTTCTGAGAAGCCAGCTGATCAGGATCTATACCGTTTTCCATTCTGATTCTGAATCCATGGTAAAAATTGAAATCATGCAACATAAATGGCTGAAAATTGGGAAGGAGTATGGCATATTGATATGTTCAGCATGGTGGGGGGGGGGGGGTGTTAAAGGAAATGGATGTACATTTAACCCATAAAATGCCAATCACGACAATTGTCGTCTGCTTTGTTGTCTGCTGCCTACTTTAAAAGTCATTTTTGCAAACAGTGTGGACCCAGATCAGACTGCTCCTCTAGGAGCAGTCTGATCTGGGTCCACACTGTTTGCCTGTATGAAAAAATATTTCTAAAAAGTTTACAAGAAGTTTCAGCAGACGCCATAAGCAGACGACATTTTCAGATCGTCTTCAGGATTAAGAGAGACAACTACAGTAAGGTCTGTCATAGTTGTTACCTCAGTTAAGCATAATTGTTATTAACCTTGTTTGTACCAAATGAAATCTTCCGCCTTATATACAGCAGGAGTTCATTTCAAAATTTAGGGGTGTCAGGTTGTGTTTTCTTCAAAAACTATTTGGAAATTGGCAGAAAATTTTGCAAACATTTAACAGTGTAGGCCTTGATCAGAAGAATGCGGCGTCTGATCTGGGCCTGCACTGTTTGCCAACTACCGTTTTGGGGTTTCTGGTACAAAATAAAATGGGTTAAAAGAGGAAAATGAAGTAAGGTTTGTCATAGATGCTACCTCAGTTAATCACAATTGTTATTAATTACTGCGACGTCTGAGCTAGCCAGTAGGGTTTAAGTGCTAATTCCCATATAAAATGGGTCAGCTAGACTTTAACCCTTATCTTGCTGTTCAAGACAACCCCTATCGTTGCAAACAGTGTAGATCCAGATCAGATGGCTTCTGAAGAAGCCATCTGATCAGGATCTACACTGTTTGACAATCAATTTTGGAATTTGTGGCAATAAATTACATCAAGTAATTTGATTTGACAGAAATGGGTGTGGCTTAAATGAATATTCAGCAAGAGAAGGGTTAAGACTGACCCCAGTCCGAAAAACATTTTTTTTTTTTTAATTTCAATCACATCTTTGTGCAAGTCTAATTTATATTCTTGTAGCCAGTCAAATTCTGATGGGTTTGTTTGTTTGATTTGAGGTTTAACATCCCCATCAACACTATAAAGGTCATTTTGGAGATGTTGCTTCCAATTTTGTAGGACTTTTACCCGACATTGAGATGAAATGACATCTCAAGCCCTGCCGCCCAATGGTCAGGGACCATAAATTCTGATGGGATGGATTTTTATATATACAGTAAAATTCTTATATTAAGACAACCTTTGGGACTGTTCAAAAGTGGTCTTTAAGACCACTTTTGAACAGTCCCAAAGGTGGTCTCCCATAAGAGCAGATAGGATGTAGAAAGCACTAAGACAATGTACCTAAAACCTTCTAAATATTCTTTTAAAAGCATAATTTATCTAAATTTTAGCTGGTCTTAATAACAGAATTTCACTGAAAATAAAGAAAAATAATTTCACAAAAAAAATGAAAAAATTGATTTTTTTTTTATTTGTTATAAAAATATTGAAGGCCAACAAGAATAGGCATACAAAATGCCTGTATTTACCAAATGACAGAATTGCATGCAGAACCCAACAGCAGGAAATAATATGGCAATCCAATTCTCATTATTTTTCAATCAACTTTTTACTATATTAGCAAATTGCTCTTTTTGAGTCTGATTGTTTATCCATCAATAATTCCAATTCTTCGTCTTAATAATTTCGAGCGATTTGATTGGTTGAAATAAAAGTTTTCTACTTTTCCTAAATTTCATGAGCCAGAATCTCAGAACTACATGTATTTCACACAGCGACATGTAGTAACATTACGATAACATACCCGTGCGATAAAGTGCATATTTCACATCTCCAAAAGGGCTACTTTTCTGATGGAAATCAGTGATATTTTTCTTATAAATACTGCAAACATAGGTTGTGGGTGCTCGTTAGAACCGCCTCATTGAGGCGGTTCTAACGTGTACCCACAACCTATGTTTTGCAGCAAGAATAAGAAATAACTAGAAATGTGTACAGATGACACAGATGCCCCCGCCAAGGGCCCCGCCTCACCCCGAAAATCCATGTTGCAACAAAATTTTCTAAATGTGTGACCTTGACCTTGAGGTCATGGGCAGGGTCTTTGGTATGGGTGAATGAGACTTGGTACCTGTATCTATCATCACTCCAAATATGAAGCCAATCTACATGTATAAATATGAGCCCTAAAACTTTAAAAGCATAATAAGACTAAGTCTGTGACCTTGACCTTGAGGTCAGGGGTGGGGGTATATACAACTTTGGACGTGTAACTATCATCAATAATTCCAATTCTCCATCTTTAAGTAAATTTCGAGTGATTTGATTAGTTGAAATAAAAGATTAATACTTTTCCTAAATTTCATGAGCAAGAATCTCAGTACTATTTCACACAGCGACAAGTAGTAACATTACGATAACATACCCGTGCGATAAAGTGCATATTTCACATCTCCAAAATGGCTACTTTTCTGATGGAAATCAGTGATATTTTTGTTAGAAATACTGCAAACATAGGTTGTGGGTGCTCGTTAGAACCGCCTCATTGAGGCGGTTCTAACATGTACCCATAACCTATGTTTTGGAGCAAGAGTAAGAAAAATTATGTATACCCCCATAAACCCCAGTTTTCTCTGTATGAAGTGAAGTATTGAAGTATGGGGGGGGGGAAATCTTCAATTCATGGACTTGTTCACGTGATGATATAATGTTACATCAAAGAGCATGTTTAGAACCCACGCTTAACGTCAAGGTCAACTGCGTTCGATTAAAAGTTTGGAAACTAATGAAAAGGAAAATGTTAGTAGACAAATAAACTGATTTTAAAGACTTAATGTTTTTTTTTTGCTTGGGTTCCTTTCAAAGACGGCAGCTTCTAATTGAATAATTATTCCGACGTGGCCATTGGTAACTTAATTCTTCGGCTTGAGTAAGAGTTCCCAGAATTTACCATTTTGGAGGCAATTCTAATATTTCCATGACAAAGTTCAAATTATAAGGAATGAATTAGCATTTGTGTGGATTTTATCTACGTGTACACTCCGGCGAATCACTTATAAAATTAGTATGAAGCCCAAGAAGGGGTATCCAAATATCATTTTTCTTATTTCTGCAGAAAAACGTATGTTGTTGGTACTCATTAGAAGCACCTCGGCGAGGCACTTCTAATGAGTACCCTGCAGAAATTAAAAAAATATCAGAACTTTTCAGATGAAAAACATGCCTTACCTGGAGCTAAGGGAGAAATAAATCAACACAAAGTGACTAATAGTTCAAAGTTACCCTGCTACTGTCCACAGATTATCACTAGTCAAAATTTAAAGCTACATCTGATGTCGTCTGCTTATGTCGTCTGCTGAATCTTCATGCAAATTTCTTAAAAACATTTATGCATACAGGCAAACAGTTTGGACCCAGATCAGACTGCTCCTAGAGGAGCAGTCTGATCTTGGTCCAAACTATTTGCTAAAATGACTTTTAAAGTAACCAGTAGACAACAAAGCAGATGACAATTGTCGTGATTGGCATTTCATTTGGGTTAACCATTTTTCTGCAACACTATAGCTTTGGAGATGTACCAATACGAGAACACATTCGTGAGGCATAGTGCATTTTTTTCTGGGTCAAAAACGGACATTTTTCTGATGAAAATTTGTGATATTTTTCACTTAATTTTTTAAATATCTCACCAGAGCTAAAGTTGAGAGAAGAAGCCACCTCAGCCTGTATTTCGATGTGTATGGGTGTATTAATAACTATCCATCTGCTGTCAACTTCAACATTAACATTGGTCAAGTAGGGTCCTGCTGACCGATACACGCTCCAACAATCTGGGGCTTGTCCCTGAGGCAAGAAGCTGCCAAAAATATAAACACTTTATAACCATCACGAAAAAACACGCCTATATAATTCTGACCCCCTTGAACACCACTTTTATACATGTATGTACTAGTAAAACTGGGTTTACAGGGGTGAACCTTATTTTTCTTATTGCTGCCCTCAAATATAGATTGTGGGTACTTGGTGTACCCACAATCTATATTTTGAGCAGAAATAAGAAAAATATCACAATTTTTCATCTTAACCCTTATCCCACTGAATAATTAATTTAGCCACACCCATTTCTGACTTTGAACCAATCAGATTACTTGACTTAATTTATTCTTGCAAATTCACAAACTGAATGTCAAACAGCGTAGAGCCTGATCAGATGATCCATTGAAGTAGGATCCAAAAAAAGTTATTACGCAAAATACGTTATAAAATTTGAAAACCTATCAAGGGACATAACTCCAAGAGTTATGGGCCCTTGATCACTTTTCTGCTATTGCACCTTCCTTACTTTACAGACCATGTGTAGTATAAGTTTCATTGAAGTTGGTAGAAGCGTTCGTGGTCATTACGATAACACAGCCGGGTGACGAAGTGCATTTTTCACATCTCCAAGATGGCCATTTTTATGATGAAAATCCTTGAGATTTTTCTTATAAATACTTCAAACATAGGTTGTGGGTGCTCGTTAGAACCGCCTCATTGAGGCGGTTCTAACGAGTACCAACAACCTATGTCATGGAACAAAAATAAGAAAAATAGTGTATACCCCTGTAAACCCCAGTTTTCTCTAAATTAAGTGGGGTATAGGGGGTCTTCATTTCATGGACTTGTTCACCTGATGTGCAGTGGTTACGCTACTCGCCTTGTAAACCAGGGGTCGCAGGATCAATCCTGGGCTTCTCCAGACTTTTGGATGAGTCTTTAAACCAAGGTCCCATCTCCGTATGACCTACGCTGTTGGTGAGACGTAACACTCTCTCTCATTGAAGTTGGACCACAAATGTAAAAGTTATCATTAAAGCAAAATGCTATTTCATTTTGCAGTCACAGAATCACAGAATGACAGAATCCCGGAAGAAAATCCTGTGTAGCCCCCACTTTTTCAAAGTGGGGCTATAACAAGTCGGTAAACACCATGGGGTTTTCAAGGGTATATGCTGTTTTTCTTATTTCGGTTCAAAAACATAGATTGTTGGTACTCACAAGCACCCACAATCTATATTTGGAGCACAAATAAGAAAAGTATCACTAATTTTCTATAGAAATATGTCATTTTCAGAGCCAAAAAGGTAAGAACCATGTCATATGGAAGTGTTTTTCTGATGGGGCATTTTTGGAGCTAGTCTGTTATAAATCAAATTTTTCCATTAAGTCGTAATTATAAATGAAATGACAGTTCCATCCTAATCACCGAAATTTAGGCACCTTTGGTGACTGATTGCCTGTTATTCTGTATCTCTGAACAAAATGGAATTAAATGGGATAGAGTGACATTATAAAAGAAATAATCTAGTATTCAGTCTCATGCAGTTGCATGACTGTTGTAGGCGGCAAATAGCTCCAGAAAAGATGCATCAAGCACAATATTAACCCTTCTCTTGCTGAATATTCAGTTTAGCCAGATCCATTTCTGACTTTGAACCAATCAGATTACTTTATGTAATTTTTCCTACAAATTCATAAACTGAATGTCAAACAGTGTGGATCCTGATCAGATGGCTTCTTCAGAAGCCATCTGATCTGGATCTACACTGTTTCCAAAGATAAGAGTTGCCTTGAACAGCAGGATATCATAAGAGTAAAAGGATCATTTTCCTTACTTTCTGTTAAAATAAATATTTGTTGTGGAAACCAGTACTTGTAAGAATCACCTCAATGTGGTGATTATAACACGTTTCCATTAAGTACGTTTTTATAGAGAAATAAAAAAATTATCTTGAAATTACATTTTATCCTTGCCATTCGCTTTATATCTATGTTGTATATCAAAGAATGAATTAAATATTTTTTTTTACTAAACTAAGGGGTAGATTAGATTTGTTTATTTGATTTGAGGTTTAACATCCCTGTCAACACTGTAAAGATCATTTTGGAGACGTTGCTTCCAATTTTGTGGGACTTTTACCTGACACTGAGATGAAATGACATCTCAAGCCCTGTCCCCAATGAAACCAATAGGGTTTATAAGCATGGACGGTCCGACTCGTGCGCACCGCTTTGCCTGGGCAGGCTTAGATCCTCTAAGCAGTTTACCAGTAATCTTGTGCGGGTTGGATTCAGCTCTGCGTGGAAGCATCATACAGCCCATATATTTCTTCAAGCCCCGATGGGCGGGGGCCGAGGGGTAGGTTAGAAGGAAGGATTTTAAAAGTGGCCTTTGAAAAAATATTTCTATTGTATTTCATTCCCATGTTTTACGCTGTGGTGTTTGTGAGATGCCATGATCTGCAACAAAAAGCTCCTGTGTTTTTCCTCTGTGTACTTCATCAGATTCTTTCCTCCACCTGTGATTTATGATGGGCCTCATTATGTGTCATCAAGTGAACAAGTCCGTGAAATGAAGACCACCCCCCTATACCCCATTAATTCTTGATTATTGAGGACTATCATTTCATTACATAATATTATGTAGCCCTCAGTGCTCACTGAAGAGAAGTCCTCTGTCTTCAACAGGTAAGGGGCCGCCTTGGGGAAAATCAATAAATTACTTACTGTTGACTGGTGTACGTTATTGATTTTCCCCTTAGGTGTCTCAGTCAGGGGATTCAACAAGAGCTACTAATCACCCTATTAAGGGCCGCCTTTGATCTGCTATAGTCAGTATATCACAGGGGGGCAATAAAACAATTATGGACACGCGTTGTGTTCTACTGTTAAAGAATAAATGCCTTTAATATAGAGAAATTTGGGGTTTATGGGGTATGCATTATTTTTCTTATTTTTGCTCCAAAACATAGGTTGTGGGTACTCGTTAGAACCGCCTCAATGAGGCGGTTCTAACGAGCACCAACAACCTTGGTTTGCAGTATTTATAAGAAAAATATCACAGATTTTCATCAGAAAAGTAGCTATTTTGGAAATGTGAAAAAATGCACTTTATCGCACGGGTGTATTATCGTAATGTGATACTGAAAGGGCAAGAAAAAATTAGAAACATGTCCAAAGGGCAAGGATGCATCCACCTGATAGCAATAAGAAGAAAACTTAAACTCAAATTGCCAACGCCGTATCGAACACAGATGCGGAAACGGATGCCGACAGAGACGGAAACGGACAATGGTAACACTATATGCCCTTTCCACCATTCTTCGATTGGCAGGGGCATAAAAAAAGAAAGTCTATGATGTTTACCTGTCATCTCTACAACAGTTTCTTGTTGTATTCTGAAAGTGGTCCCACTCATCAAAACACCAGCAAGTGTAATCTTTAACTGCTAGCTGGGAACCAGAGTAATTGTATCTGAAAACAGATGAAGAAAAACAGCAATTGTAGGAAAAATTAGTTACTTCACGTACAGTCAAACAAAATGGCTTGAAAATCGCCGGGACCATGACCTCCGTGATCTACATTACGTAAACACACATATACAAATACATTGTAAACTTTACCGCCGAAAAAACCTGAAAAATTTAAGATGAAAAATTGTGATATTTTTCTTATTTCTGCTCAAAATATAGATTGTTGGGTACTCTTTAGAACCGCCTCATCGAGGCAGTTCTAAAGAGTACCCACAATATATATTTTACAGCAGAAATAAGAAAAATAAGTCATACACCTGTAAACCCCAGATTTACTATATAAAAGTGGGATTCAATGGGGTCAAAATTATATAGGGGTGTTTTCGTGATGAACTGGTGGTTTCTCCTGCTCTGACATCGGATAATTGTTGAGTCCTCAATCCTGATTCATGATCATATTATGGCCCCCGCCCATCGGGGCTTGAAGAAATAGACGGCTGCATGATGCTTCCATGCAGAGCTGAAACCGACCACACATGAGTACTGGCAAACCGCATACAAGTCGTTATTGTTATTATGTTTGATACTGCACTGAAACAGAGGGCGAGGGCTGAATTAATATTATAAACTCCGGAGTTGAAGCCCCACAGAATTTTACTACTGACCGTCCCAAGGCAGTACTTATTTTGCAATGTCTTATTTGTTTATTGGCTTTGTGGCATTGGTTCATGTTTTGTCTGGTGTTTTTCTGAGTGTCTCCATGTCGATTCTGAAAAAGCCATCTGATTAGGATCTACACTGTTTATCCTGCAGTTTGAAAAAACTACATTATTATCAAGTAATTTGATCATTTTACTGTCAAAAATGGGTGTGGCAATATTAATTTATTCAGCAGGATAAGGGTTAAACTAAGAAAACATGAAAAAATCATCCTCTTTACTCTTCCTCCTTCATGCAGTTATGCCTGTGGTCCGGGGTCCACTTGTTCAAAGCCTTGTTAGCTTAACGAGCTCGTTAGTGGTCATATTGTTAAGTGTTCTCTACCATGAACAATAAAAAAAAAATTGTAATTTTTTGCTTGAAAAATTTGAGCAGCTTTTGCATTTGCAAAAGCTACTCATATTTTTTCAGCAAGAATATAAGCATATTTGCCATATTAAATGATCAAAGTTTTAAGGAATCATTAACTAATGACATCCCTTAGTTTTGAACAACTGGGACCAGATGTCTTTGTTCCTCACCTAGAACAAATGCAATTGCATTTTCATTGATTTCTGAACAAAATTTAGACATAGTTAAGTGCAGAAATTTGTTTTAGATGAGATCTTAACTCTTATCATGCTGTTCACGACAACCCCTATCTATGGAAACAGTGTAGATCCAGATCAGATGGCTTCTGAAGAAGCCATCTGATCAGGATCTACACTGTTTGACATGAAGTTTATGGATTTGTAAGAATAAATTACATGAACTTATCTGATTGGTTCAAAGTCAGAAATGGGTGTGGCTAAACTGAATATTCAGCAAGAGAAGGGTTAAAGGATAATCTTGCTATCATTTTCCAATTACAGCTATTTCCTTCAGATGATTGAAACAAAAGCCAGCTTTAAAGCAAATAAACCTTTAAGCACTCCAGAACTCCATCATGGTCCCTTAACTCTTATCATGCTGTTCACGACAACCCCTTTCTTTGCACACAGTGTAGATCCAGATCAGATGGCTTCTGAAGAAGCCATCTGATCAGGATCTACACTGTTTGGCATTCAGTTTATGAATTTGTAGCAATTAATTCAATCAAGTAATCTGATTGGTTGATAGACAGAAATGGGTGTGGCTTAACTGAATATTCAGCAAGAGAAGGGTTAAGCCCTCCAGAACTCCATCATGGTCCCTTAAAAGTTTACAGCTGCAGTCAGTAATTTTATTTTTTTAAACCATTGTATACTAGTGGACTATTCCACTGCTATATGTTGAACAAGTCCATTTGTCATATAAGGGGTGACAGGCCTACTGTTTCGTTTTTATTCTATTTTTGACGTTTTTTTTCTTTTGGTTTAATTTGAGGTTTAACGTCCCTGTCAACACTATATAGGTCATTTTGGAGACGTTGCATCCAATTTTGTGGGACTTTTACCCGAAAATGAGATGAAATCTCAAGCCCTGTTGCCCAATGAAACCAATAGGGTTTATAAGCATGGACGGTCCGACTCGCACCGCTTAGCCTGGGCAGGCTTAGATCCTCTAAGCTGTTAACCAGTACTCATGTGGGGTCGGTTTCAGCTCTGCGTGGAAGCATCATGTAGCCCATCTATTTCTTCAAGCCCTGATTGGCGGGGGCCTTCTATTTTTGACGGAAAATTCTGTTAGCAATAGTGTAGACCATGATTAGACGCTGCAGTCTGATCTGGGCCTGCACTGTTTGCCAAGGCACCACTTTAGGGGTTTCATGCATGCAGTTTTTTGTTTTTGTTTGATTTGAGGTTTAACGTCCCCGTCAACACTGTAAAGGTCATTTTGGAGACGATGCTTCCAATTTTGTGGGACTTTTACCCGACATTGAGATGAAATGACATCTCAAGCCCTGTCGACCAATGAAACCAATAGGGTTTATTAGCATGGATTGTCCGCCTCGCACTGCTTTGCCTGGGCAGGCTTAGATCCTCGCGGTCTACCAGTACTGGTTTGCGGGTCGGTTTCAGCTCTGCATGGAAGCATCATGCAGCCCATATATTTCTTCAAGCCCTGATGGGTGGGGGCCTTCTATTTTGGACGGAAAATTCTGTTAGCAATAGTGCAGGCCCTGATCAGACGCTGCAGTCTGATCTGAGCCTGCACTGTTTGCCAAGGTACCCCTTTCCGGGTTTCCTGCATGCAATGGGTTAAACCCTAATCCAGGTAGTAATCCTGCTGAATAGAATAGTTAAGCCACTGTCAAACATTCAAATTACTTAACCCTTCTCTTGCTGAATATTCATTTTAGTCACACCCATCTCTGACTTTGAACCAATCAGATTGCTTGATGTAATTTATTCCTACAAATTCATAAACTGAATGTCAAACAGTGCAGATCCTGATCAGATGGCTTCTTCAGAAGCCATCTGATCTGGATCTACACTGTTTGCAAAGATAGAGGTTGTCGTGAACAGCAAGATAAGGGTTAATATAATACATTCATTCATTTCAGTAACAGCGAAACAAACAAAGCAGATCCTGATCAGTAGAAGCCATCTGATCTGGTTCTACACTGTTTGCAAAGATAGGGATTGTCATATTCAACAAGATACATGTAAGAGATAATGGAAGGGAGACAACACATGATAGCAGCTAACATTATGAATGGCTTTATATAACCCCTTCATGAGGTATTGGCCAAATGTGACTGAAGATAGATAGATAGACAAGTGAGACTTTCAAGAAGTGGTTTTTTTTTGGTGGTGGTGGTGGTGGTGGGGGGGGGGGGGGGGGGGGGGCATGGCCCTGTATGCCTTTCACAAAGTGTGTGTGAGGGAGGGGGGGGGGACCCCAAGATTGTCTTATCACATAGAACAAGAATATATATGGTTTGGGAGTGGGGATCTAAATATGGTTTCTAAGATCAATGGTCAGGTCGTTTTTTTCCGGGTACTCTAGTTTTTGTCCACCTCAGATAAATGATCAGCTCAAAATAAGTGAAATAATCTTTAAAGGGCTGTAAAACCAAAAAAATATACATTTATATAACCCCTTTAAGAGCTACATGTATACCATTCAAAGGTTTGTTAACGAACCTGAAGTTACCAATGAAATTTATGGCCCCCGCCCATCGGGGCCTGAAGAAATATATGGGCTGCATGATGCTTCCACGCAGAGCTGAAACCGACCCGCACACGAGACTGGTAAACCGCTTTGAGGATCTAAGCCTGACCAGGCAAAGTGGTGCGAGTCAGCACGTCCACGCATATAAAGCCTATTGGTTTCATTGTGCGACAGGGCTTGAGAATAATAGAAAATAATCTGATGACTGTTGAACTAATGTATCCTTTAGTATGATATGATTTACATAATTTCTTTGGTCCAGTTGAACTTCCGGCCCCCGCCCATAGGGGCCTTGAAGAAATATATGGGCTGCATGATGCCTCCACGGAGAGCTGAATTCGGCCCGCACACTAGTACTGGTAAACTGCTTAGAGGATCTAAGCCTGTCCAGGAACCGCGGTGCGAGGCAGACCGTCTGTGCTAATAAACCCTATTGGTTTCATTGGGCGACAGGGCTTGAGATGTCATTTCATCTCAATGTCGGGTAAAAGTCACACAAAATTGGAAGCAACGTCTCCAAAATGGCCTTTACAGTGTTGACAGGGACGTTAAACCTCAAATCAAACAAACAAAAACCAATGAAATTTCTGTCCATGTGACTATCACAGACTAATTAAACCTTGACCTGCTGAATATTTAAATATGTCAAACCCACCACTGATTATCAGCCAATCAGATTACTTGATGTAAATTATTGCAACAAATTTATAAACTGGATGGCAAACAATGAAGATCCTGATCAGATGGCTTCTTCAGAAGCAATCTGATCTGGATCTACATAGTTTCAAAGATAAGGCATATCCGGGCTCAGCAGGACAAGGGTTATTCTAAACCATGCAAATAGTGTTTGTACTCATTAACATTTATTTATAGATATGATATTTTTGTCTCTGTGAAGTCAGAGTGCTGACTAAATAGGCATACCGCATTCCTCCCATTTACCGCCCTGAGCCCTTAAAAAATTGGAGAAAGAGGGGTTGCTTATTAGAGACAAAAATCTTACCAGAATGGAGGGTTTAAAAATCCATTACTTGCGATAGTTTTCCATTAGAATATGATGGTATCATGACATGTTAAGTACCAAGTGGTCAACACAGACACTCTGTGATAGCAGGGGGTTTAGAAATACCTTGCATGATACGATTTACAGCAGATACACCTATGACTGAAAGGCCGAAATATTTATTTTTAGGTAAGCCAAAATAGTTTTTCCTCTGACAGCAGAAGGGGCGCTTATTATTTTGTTCTTGGAAAAACAGTGAGGGGGCGCTTATAGGAGCAGGGGCGCTAAATTGGAGGAATACAGTAATTGTAAAACCTAAACTGGACTAGTGCGGAGTTAGACAAACAATGTAGACCCAGATCAGTTTCTGGGACATCGCAGAAAGAGGCATCTGATCTGGATCTACCCCACAAACCAGTACAGATACATGAAGCTATGCAAACGGTGTAGATCCAGATGAGCTGTTAATAAGGCTTCTCATCACGCAGGACCAGGGTTCGACATTAACCCAGGACCAATGGACATAATCATTGTCTAGTGAAAAGCTGGTCAGGTCTGGTAGGGTCTGTGGCTGGCTGGTCCGAATGACCCAGTTGTTTGCTACGAAAAGCTGGTCAGGTCTGGTAGGGTCTGTGGCTGGCTGGTCCGAATGACCCAGTTGTCTGCTACGAAAAGCTGGTCAGGTCTGGTAGGGTCTGTGGCTGGCTGGTCCGAATGACCCAGTTGTCTGCTACGAAAAGCTGGTCAGGTCTGGTAGGGTCTGTGGCTGGCTGGTCCGAATGACCCAGTTGTCTGCTACAACATTTATTAAAACCCATGATCAGGGCCTGCACTATTGCTAACAGAATTTTTCGTCAAAAATAGAAGGCCCCCACCCATCAGGGCTTGAAGAAATAGATGGGCTGCATGATGCTTCCACACAGAGCTGAAACCGTCCACACATGTGTAGTGGTTAACCGCTTAGAGGATCTAAGCCTGCCCAGGCAAAGCAGTGCGAGTCGGACCGTCCATGCTTATAAACCTTATTGACTGTTTTCAATTTGTTGCAGTACATGTAGTTTACTATGTAAACTAGAGCTGTCAGTGAAACTGACTAGGGCCCCGGCAGCGCTATCAGAGGAGTAGGAAAATTTGTGGATGGACAGACGGACGGACAGACAGACAGACGGACAGAGTGATTACTATAGGGCACCCACACTTTCAGTGCGGGGCCCTAATAATAGAAAATAATCTGATGACTGTTGAACTAATGTATCCTTTAGTATGATATGATTTACATAATTTCTTTGGTCCAGTTGAACTTCCGGCCCCCGCCCATAGGGGCTTGAAGAAATATATGGGCTGCATGATGCCTCCACGGAGAGCTGAATTCGGCCCGCACACTAGTACTGGTAAACTGCTTAGAGGATCTAAGCCTGTCCTGGAACCGCGGTGCGAGGCAGACCGTCTGTGCTAATAAACCCTATTGGTTTCATTGGGCGACAGGGCTTGAGATGTCATTTCATCTCAATGTCGGGTAAAAGTCCCACAAAATTGGAAGCAACGTCTCCAAAATGACCTTTACAGTGTTGACGGGGACGTTAAACCTCAAATCAACCAACCAACCAACCAGTGGAACTTAGATCAGGTCCAGTGCATCCCAAGAGTTACAGGACCACCTTGTCCAATTATTTGAAAAGTTAATGTTGAACCCTGCAGGACCTCGTCGAGGTGGTTCTAATGAATACCCACAACACAGGCGAAATAAGAAAACTATCCTCCATTTATCACAAAAAAACAACCTTCCTTGTCTGTTGCTATTCACCTTATTTGCATTATCTGCTGGTTCCTAGTCTGAAGATTATCAGTGTTGGAAAAACAGGTAACCAGACTCCCCTGACCTTTTAAGGTCAGGGGGGTCTGGTTACCTGTTTTTCCAATATAGACAATGTGCAAGCTCGGAGCCAGCAAATAATGCAAATATGGTGAATGCTTTTGTAAAAAAAATTGGTTTATGTTCAGATTATTTCTCTTTGCCAGTTTGCCTCAGCTAGTTTGCGTTATGCTTTATGCATATGCACAATTAGTGTAAGGAGTGTTAAAATACTTACCCATTCTGAAAGCATGTTTTAGCACAGGGTACCACACCACTCACATACAAAACCGGCTGTTTTTTGTCAGTATTATTGGTCCTTCTTTCAAAACAACCTGCATACCAAGTATCATCCGCAGCTGCAAAATACAACAAATGAAAAGCATGGTCGATCATAGCTCCAGATTAGGTGCTTTTTTCTGGAAAAAGTACTGATAAAATTATTTTTCTTATACAACCCATGTTTGGAGTACAAATAAGAAAAATATCACAATTTTTTCTAAGAAAAATAGCAACTATTGAAAAATGAAAAGTGAACTATATCTAACGGATGTGTTATCGTAAAGTGACTATTACACAATCAGCCCAATAAATAAAATTATTTTCAACAAAAAAAAAAATGTTAATGCCCTTGCCCTTGCAGTGACCCAGAAAACGAGGCCAAGTCTCTATGTCACCAAAATCTGTCTGATGATTTATACATGCCAGTAAAATGAAATGAGCCGAATGGTTCCCATGATGTGGTGGAAAGAATTTTGCTGAAAATGGACATATCCCAGCAGGCAAATGACGTAATTGTTCAACGTCAGTACAACTTCATGACGTTTATGCAATGTCATATCTATGTCGTTGCAACATCATGAAGTTGCACTGATGTTGATCTGATGTTGCCCTAGAGACGTGTGCCTGCTGGGATAGATCTGTCCCAGGCTTATCTTGGAATGGAGTCAAGAGACACCAAAATCATATCAATTTCGGAGATAATGATAAAAATTTCAAGCAAATAGTTTTCTTATATGATGATAAAAAAAATCAACGAACACCCCACTTTATATAGAGAAAACTGAAATTCACAGGGGAGTACATTATTTATACAAATGTGTGCTCCAAGACATAGGTTGTGGGTACTAGTTTGAAATGCCTCAACGAAGAGCACCGACAATCTATGTTTGGGACATTACAATTTTGTATCATGAAATAACCTGTTTCTTGGAACTGGGGTTTGGGTTTTATGGCCCTTTCAAGAATATTGCACTTATTTTGAGCCGATTGTTAATCGTGGTGGATGAAAACCAGAGTCTCCTCCCCACCTCCCTCCCCAGAGTAAAACAACCACCTGACCTTCCGTTGCAGAACCTGACTTAAGATCTGTGACAGGTTCAAACCAACAGCAGTGAGAGATCTAATGGTTAAGAGTCAGTGCTACAAGTCCGTGAATTGAAGACCCCCCCCATACCCCATTTTATATAGAGAAAACTGGGGTTTACAGGGTAAACATTATTTTTCTTATTTTTGCTCCAAGACATGGGTTGTGGGTACTCGTTAGAACCGCCTCAATGAGGTTGTTCTAATGCGCACCCACAACCTATGATTGCAGTATTTATAAGAAAAATATCACAGATTTTCATCAAAAAGAAGCCATGTTGGAGATGTAAAAAAATGCACTATATCGCTTGGGTGTGTTATCGTAATGTGTTGTTTGCAGGATATTATGATAGCACATCCGCGGCGTGTGACATAGAGCATTCTTTCCTATCTCCAAAAACGGTTATTTTTCTGTTGAAATTTTGTGATATTTTTCTTATTTTTACCCTAAACATAGGTTGTGGGTAATACCTAAGAAAAAATAATATATATCCCTGTAAACCCAGTTTCTCTTTAAGGTCTTTAATACACAGATTTCTTAACATGACCAAAAGAAGAGTCAGATAATGCACTGTCTATCTATCCATTACGCAAACACGCCTATACAAATACATTGCCATCTTTATCGCCGAAAAAATGAAAATTTTAAGATGAAATATTGTGATATTTTTCTTATTTCTGCTCAAAATATAGATTGTGGGCACTCGAGGCGGTTCTAATGAGTACCCACAATCTATATTTTAGAGCAGAAATAAGAAAAATAAGGTATACCCCCCCCCCCACGGAAACCCCAGTTTTACTATATAAAAGTGGAGTTCAAGGGGGTCAAAATTATATAGGCGTGTTTTTGTGATGTATCTTCAGATACTGCCGATGCCCTCGCGGGCATTTTGGCAGGATGTCATATGAGTGTTGTGTTAAATATTTATCTCATGATAATCTGGAGTTATCCAAGTTCTAAAAATATAATAAGCAGTCAGTGCCAGTCATGGATCACTGTTTTCATGACATTTCATGAAGGGGAAACTGATAGCACATGTAAACCAAATTGTTGTCTACGCCCATGGGTGTAGATATTAAACACGAAAGTACAGCCATTAGTTACTCACAATGCATGTTGACCTTTATATTTAACAATGCAACGAGTGAAAGCTTTCACAAGAAGAAAAAAAGTGGCCCATAATAAGTATAAGCTAAGCTTTCGCACAAAAAAAGGCCCACAGGCAGAGCTCTGGCACAGAATTGCTGTCTCATATTTGCTGTCATATTTGTATACACCATATCTTGTATCTTGATAGATATTCTGCCAATCCTGGCACATCTCCAGTTCGCTGGAGTACCGTTGTCAAGTCTAAAATGGTTGATAGTCCACCACCCTATTTACACTTTATAAAGTCTCTATGTACAGTTTAAGATTAAAAGCCACATTTATAAAAAGTTCAGTTACTTATAATGTTCATAAAATCACATTAAGAGTTCATATTAAAAGTTCTGTTCTGGGCTAAAAACTCGATAAGAATCTGGATACCTGCTATGTTGTGGCTTGGACAACCTCAGTAGATTTGAGTATCTTTTGCTGTCTTTTTCTAGATCTTTTTGGGATAATTGCCAGTCTCTTGTATCTCTCACAGTGTAACGTATGACACAAACGTCTACTATGGAATTCTATTTTTTCTAATTAGTGTGAGTCACTCTTGGGGGTGGATTTACTATAAGCACTAGAGTCTAGTATTAGCTGAAGCAGTCCATCTTGATTGTTAGTAGGCTGACTAAGCAAACTAGCACAGGTATCAGTAATAATGTCTATAATGGGTTGTCTAAGACTACTCAAAGCCATGCAGTTAAGCAAGAAATGTTCGACTGTCTCGTCCCCCTCTTTACACATTAGGCATGTAGAGTCTATTCTGTTTTGGTTAAACATGGTCCAGTTACTTTGGAGGATATATGTTCCCGTCACCAGCTTCAGCTTTGTACAGATACGTGGATTTTCCCGAGCGTTGCCAATTGTCCGCACCACAGGGTGTCGATGACCATAGTAATATTCGCCCGCATGTAGGTATTTGTGACGTATTCGGTTGACCCAGTGATCGTTCACATGCTTGTTGACGGTTCGCCTCCACGCTTCCTTTCCATAAGGCATTATTTGCTGGCTCCCAGCTTGCACATTGTCAATATTGGAAAAACAGGTAACCAGACCCCTCTGACCTTTCAAGGTCAGGGGGGTCTGGTTACCTGTTTTCCCAACACTGATAACCTTCAGACTAGGAACCAGCAGATAATGCAAATAAGGTGAATAGGGTAATACAAACTATACATCTACAACTCTCGACCAACACAGACCACTGCCTAAAAGCTCACCAGAAGCCTTTGGCAAAATGTTTAGGTTAATCTTCAAGTAGTCTTCTATATTGTCTATTGAATTTCTCAGTTTTTAAGCATTCCATTTGATATGTTACAAGCATTTATATATAAATTACAGCGTTTGCAGCTTTATACATTATACTTCAGTCGGCAGGATCCTGGGTGCAGACTAGATATTAGAATATTGCCAAAGACAGTTAATTGTATAAAACATATTTTAGACATTCACATTTAATAATATAATGTTATTAATCTAATTTAATCAAATAATTTCGTATTGGCCCAGTTACAGGTCTGAGGTCTGCTGTATTGGCACCAGGCCGAGGCCAATACAGCTGACCGAGGAAATACGAAATTATTTGATTAATGACAATTTTACTAATTGACGCAATTAAAAACATGATTTATGATTTTTGAATATTTGCTGACCTGGTGTAATACAGGATAATCAATTAATAATATGTGATAAGTGTAGACCTAGATTTTGTAAAAGCTATACTTGTTATCACTCTATTGAAGAATAAATAATTGACTAGTTTGGTAAAAAAATGGCTAAAAAGTGTTGGCTGAGAAAGTGTTTCTAAGCAATGTGCAAATGACACTGTAATTTAAAATTCGAGCTTTCTCCACCCACTAATTAAGCAATTAATTACTGACATGTACTCTTGTTTATTTTACCTGTGGAAGCAAAAACGCCAAGGTAGAGCAGCCAAATGAACATCTTCGCTCATTTTTGTCTTATCTACGAATGTATAATTTATAACACATCGATAAATGGTTCATAACGAGTCAGGTCGTCATTTAATTAACTTTTTTCTTCCATTCTTGAAGTTTTCCAACTTCTTCAAGAGTTTATTCCACTGTTTAAAATTACTACGCGCTGCGGATGCTGATTTTTTTTCCACAGCTTCCAGTTTTCCTTTTCTGAGATGGAATTAAACTTCGTTTACCTAATCAGTAAACCTCAATCTGGGCTTTCCAATATACAATCTGAAAATAGACACCATTCTGTAAATACTATTTTAGTATATTTATTTAACAAGCACGACAGTGCTATTTTCTTTGCGCACGGATAACAAGCACCTGCTGCTATATTCGGTTTTGGGAATCAAAGTACTATTAGTATTGAAAATGAATTGGTTACAGTGGACAAATATCATTTTCAGGTGATAAGAGCATGTAATGAACCTTTTGGTTGAAGTTTTATTATCTTATTTGTCAGTATTAAAAAAAGCTCTGAAAAAATAAAAGGTTGGATACAGTCCCTAAACTCTAACAAGAGCAAGAAATGATTAACTACATATAGCAGGGCCCATGGACAAGCTGTGTAAATGTAGCGCCCAGAACAGCGAGTAGATATGAAGCTACGTTTTAAGACCAATGCAGTACATATAGGTGGATCCATGGAGTAGCTGAGTAAATGTAGCTCTCAGAACAGCGGGGAAGATATGAAGCTGAGGTCTCAGACCAATGGAGTCCATGTATATGTATCAATGGAGTAGCTGAGTAAATGTAGCTCTCAGAACAGCGGAGAAGATATGAAGCGGGGGTCTCAGACCAATGGAGTTCATATACATGTAGCAGCGTCCATGTAGTAGCTGAGTAAATGTTATTATGACACGTAGATATGAAGCTGAATTCTCAGACCAATTCGGAGTACATACTGCTAGGTCCATGGAGAAGTTGAGTAAACGTAGCTCTCAGAAAAGCGGAGAAGATATGACGCTGCGGTCTCAGACCGATGGAATTCATATAGGTGGATCCATGGAGTAGCTGAGTAATTGTAGCTCTCAACAGCGGAGAAGACATGAAGCGAAGGTCTCAGACCAATGGAGTTCATATACATGAAGCAGCGTCCATAGAGTAGCTAAGTATATGTTGCTATTAGAACAGACGAGTAGATATGAAGCTAAATTCTCAGACCAATCCGGAGTACATACAGCTAGGTCCATGGTGAAGCTGAGTAAATGTAGCTCTCAGGACAGCTGGGAAGATATGAAGCTGAGCTGCGGTCTCAGACTAATGGAGTTCATATTGCTGCGTCCATGGATCGAGTAGCTGAGTAAATATAGTACTCAGAACAGCTTAGAAGATACGAAGCTGAAGTCTCAGACCAATGGGGGTCATATAGCTACGTCCATTGAGTAGCTGAGTAAATGTAGTTCTCAGGACAGCTGGAAAGATATGAGGCGGAGTTCTCGGACCAATGGAGTACATACAGCTGCGTCCATGGAGTAGCTGAGTAAATGTAACTCTCAGAACAGCGGAGAAGATATGAAGCTGAGGTCTCAGACCTATGGAGTTCATATAGCTGCGTCCATGGAGTAGCTGAGTAAATGTAACTCTCAGAACAGCGGGGGAGATATGAAGCTGAGGTCTCAGACCTATGGAGTTCATATAGTTGCGCCCATGGAGTAGCTGAGTAAATGTAGTTCTCAGGACTGCTGGGAGTTCTCGGACAAATGGAGTACAGAAAACTGGATCCATGGAGAAACTGAGTAAATGTAACTATCAGAACAGCGGAGAAGGTATGAAGCTCAGGTCTTAGGTCAAGTTGAGTTCTCAGACCAATGTTGTACATACAGCTGGAACCATAGAGAAACTGAGTAAATGTAGCTCTCAGGACAGCTGAGAAGATATTAAGCTGAGTTCTCAGATCAGTGAAGTGCATTCTTTCTTTCCTTCTTTATACCTTTTCGTCTTAACCCCAGGAGAGAACACAGATGGTGTATATTTTACACATTCCAGACTTTGCAGGATGGAATATGTTCTAGAAAGGGTTATCCTTTGGAAGCAAGGAATACACCACAGAACTGGAAATATGGGCCAGACTAGCTAGTTTCGGCCAATAAGGCATCATTAGTAACCCTAGAAAATTTTCAAAATTCCACAATGGAATCAACGATCCCAAAGACCTACACAGTAATCATGTAACGTATAAACGTATAACGTATAAACATATTTTATTGCAACTATTACATATATATGTGTGCAATGGGGTTGGGTCACAAGTTCTCTCAACATTAGTTACGACCCTTCCCCTACAAAATGACATCAATAAATTATAGTAACGTGATAATGATATGAACGAACTAATAAATAAATAAATAAATAAATAAATAAATAAATAAATAAATAAATAGTGTGCGCCCTCTCGGGTGAGCATAGAGTGATTGGCATCTACTAAAATACTAATCAGAAAATCGTTTCGTATTTTTAATGTAACTTCTGACAGCTCTAAAAAGTGTAGTATTACTTTCGAGGGATATGCGCTCATCTCCAAATAAAATCAGGTTGATATTCAAGGGGTGTAACTCGCGCGTTTCAATGAAAAATCTCAACCGTTCGTTTTCATATTTAGAGCATCGAAAGAAATAGTGTTCTGCGGTTTCTATTTTTTGGTTACATATACAAAGTGGATTCATTGTTAAGAGGTTAATATACAAATCATTTGATAAATTACTACAATTGTTTCGAATTCTAGAATGCATAACTGACAAATATCTGTCACCATTAATATAGTGAGGCGGTACTTTTTGAACATCTAGATGGTGTCTTTTTGTCTGATATTTAAATGACTTTAAGGAGGGGCTGTTGGGTATTCGTCCAGAGAATTCCACAACGTTATTCCTGACGGTATACAAGATTTCCTAAATAGTTCAGTACGACAAAACGGTTGAGTAATATTATTTTGATTTCTCAGAGGATAACTGGTAGTTTCCCTTATAACAGGAGGGATTAAATCAGTTATGTAGCTTGGAACTAACTCATTCGTTGATCTGTACATAAAATTCATTTTTTGTTGTTTGCGTCTATCTGCTAATGATAGCCAGCCACATTCTGTGTACAAATGAACCAAAGAAACCGATCTCGTGAGACCAGTTACTATTCTAGCAGCCTCATTTTGAAGCTTTTCGAGAGCATTTGAGTCTTGGAGAGAACATCCATCACAGACGACTGAAGAATACTCAAAAATAGGTAGTACATATGAAAGATATATTTGGTTTAGCGCAGTTCTAGTGAGCGTAAATTTTAATTTTCTCATTATACCTACAATCTTTGCAGCACTTGTTAATATGTTTTGAATGTGCTCATGCCATTGTCTGTTTTTACTTAAAGTCAATCCAAGATGTTTATGAAATTCCACGAACAGTATTTGGACATTATTAAACATCAAGTTGGGAAATTGCCCCACCTGTTTAAGCGTAAAGAGGATTGCTTCTGTTTTAGCCGGATTGAAATTTATTAGCCAACGTTTAGCCCATGCAACTAGTACTTGGAGATCATGGTTAATAATTCCTTCGATATCAAGAATGTTAGAAGCAGACAAAACAAGGAACTGTCATCAGCAAATAGTCTCGTTTAACTTAATAGAGATTCAGCGATGTCATTTACATAGACTAAAATAACAATGGACCTTATACCGATCCCTGTGGGACTCCAGCATTAGTATTTTAAAGCCTGACCTAGACGATTTAATAACTACTCGCTGTTGTCTATTATCTAAATAATTTGAAATCCATTTAAGCACTTCCCCCATCTACTCCAAATTGTTTAAGTTTAAAAATGAGCCCATTGTGCCAAACTCTGTCGAATGCTTTCGACACATCGCAGAATACCATGCAAGCAAATTGATTAATATCAATAGCTTGGCAAATACTGTGGTAAATATTAATTAACTGAAAAGTGGTAGAATGATTTGGTAAAAATCCAGACTGGTATTTATAAATAAGATCATTTTCATTTAAAAAGTTATGAATATGTTTAAACACGATTCGTTCAAGATTGCAATTTTCCTGGTCCACATAAAAGAGATACTGGTCTAAAATCTGATGGATCAGAACTATTACCTTTTTTCGGTAGTGGAATAACATTTGAATAATTCCATCTTTCTGCAAATTTACCCTCCCTAAATGACCTTTTGAATAAAATACTCAAAGGCACCGCCACCTCTTTAGCAATAGGTTTTAACATCTTATTATGTATTCCATCAGGTCCACTGGCTTTGTTTGGGTTCAAGATTTCTATTAATGACTTTATTTCTTCAGGAGAACATTCTATAGTTAATAACTTATTTTGGCATATCATCTCAAAAGCAGGCAAGTCGCAGTTGTCATCCTGAATTGTAGAGATGGATGTGAAGAATTCATTTTAACATTCAGTTTTTTCTTGCTCTGAATAACAGTAAGTATTTTGATTAGTTTTCAAAGGAGGTAGGTATTGAGCTAGTATTGCAATTGTTCTTAACAAAGTGGCGAATAATATTCCAAAATTGTTTTTTATCATTACTATAAAAGTCACTTATGGAAGATTCCAGATTGTTATAAAATTTTTCTTTAGCATGCTTTTTCAAGTTATTTACTTTATTTCGTAGTTTTTTGTATTGTTCTCTCAGGTAGCGGCTGTCTGATGTGTTAAGTTTCTTTTTCACTCTATCGCGTTTAGTAGAAAAATGTCTGATTTCATGATCATACCATGGTTTATCATTCGGTCTTACTACTACTGTTTTTGAAGGTATGCACGATTTTACCATATCAAGAAAAATATTTGTGAATTTGACGCAGGCTTCGTCCAAGGAACCCTCATTCAAACAACTCCAATCATAATTTCCAACTTGATGTTTAAGACTGTCAAAATTCGCTCTTTTATAGAACCAGACTTGCCTTGTGTATGCTGCGTGAATTTCATAGTGAAAAAGAATAATTAAATAAGTTGCTTTGTGAACAGGAATATGATTCGGTGTGTCTATTACTCCGGAATCTATATAGGACATATCATCATAAATTATGATCGGATCAAGAATCGCATTTTGTCTTGTTGGAACGTTTATAACATTCTCCATAGAGTTAATTAATAAAATATCACACAGATTACGATAGTTCATGTTAAGCAAATCTTCATTTAAATCTCCTACAAGTATAAGTTTTTTACTAATTTCCGAGGCTTTTTCGATATTTGCATTAAAATTACTAAAGAAATTACTATCTGCAGTGGTTGGACTATAAAATAAACCTATCAATAAGTTATCCTGATTAACATCGACTTCTGTCAAAATTGATTCAGCACAGAATATTTCTAAATCAGGTCTACGTCGGTGCCTGAGGCTAGAACTTATATACAAGAGCAATCCACCTCCATACATATCCCTGTCTTTCCTATACGGTTCACTAATTACGGTAGGGGTTCTTTAATCTGCTAAGGGGATGACGCCCTGCACAGGGGGCCTCTAGCTGACGCCCCTATACGAAGGACGGGGCACTTTATGATATTCATCCCTGCAAATGGTGCCAGTGGAGCGTGTTTGAACACCGACATTTTATCACCGCTGCTGGAGATCGAATCGGGGGCCTCTAGCATCCGAGGCAAGTACACTAACCACTGAGCTATCACGCTCCATACAGCTGAGTCCATGGGGTAGCTGAGTAAATGTAGCTAGTGGGCCAGTAGCTAAGTTCACAATTTTCTCGACATTTTTTCCTCCTCTATCATTAGCCGTAACCTATTGCTATAAATGACAAACGACCATAGGTGCACACTGTCACTAATTAAATAGTATAATAAGACGCGCCAAGGGTAACTATGCGAAAAGCGGAGGCTCAGACGAGACAGCTCATGCGCGCAGTCTCGCATAAGCCTTCGCTATTCGCACACATAACACATTTGGCAAAGTTAAGAGAGAAATCTTATCCCAAATGAAACATTGCTCGCAGATGGCACGGGGCCCTATTCCCTTGACTGGCGCAAATAATTCATATTGCTACTTCCTGGTCGAGATATGTTCAGGAATGAGACAGGTCACCACAAAACGAACAAGGTGACAAATGTGAACTATACAGTCTAGATAGGCCGTTGTTGGAATAACAGGTCTATGGAATGAACATTAATAGTAGTCTTTGGAAAGACTGCGAGGACACTTACTCTAAACAATTTTGTTCATTTTGTTTTTGTAACAGATAATGAACATGTTGTAGACAGATATGACACGGATTATATTAATATAGAAGAAAAAGGTAAGATTTCTTTCTTTCCTTTCTTCTTTCTTTCTTTCTTTCTTTCTTTCTTTCTTTCTTTATTTCTTTTCTTTCTTTCTCGTGATTCCCACTTTCGGCCATTTGAACTGACAGAACATCAGCTTTCTTTCTTTCATGTTTTCTACATTCTTTCAATAGACAATTTAGTTGATCCGCATCAAGCGGAATCTCTCTCCTGGAAGCATACGGTACTCGTTCGCATTACGAAAACACGCCTATACACATACATTGCCAGTTTTTTGGCCAAAAATTAGAAATTTTAAGATAAAAAATTGTGACATTTTTCTTATTTCTGTTTAAAAACATAGATTGTGGGGACTCGATCGAACCGCCTCGACCAATACCCACAATCTATGTTTTTGAGCAGAAATAAGAAAAATAATGTATACCCCTTAAACCCCAGTTTTACTATATAAAAGTGGCGTATGAGGGGGTCAAAATTATATAGGCATGTTCTCGTAATGGGGTCCGCGTAGAGCTGAAACCGACCGAACTTGAGTACTCGTAATTAAACCGCTTGGTAGGTCATCGTTAAAACTTTGATAATTTAAAATGAAAAATGTGCTGATATTTTTTTTTCTGAAACTGAAATGTGAATACCATTTTCCTGCAAAGATTCCATAGATATAGTTCTTGATAGAAGAGCTGAAACCGACCACACACGAGTATTGGTAAACCGCTTAGAGGATCTAAACGGTGCGAGTCGGACCGTACATGCTTATAAACCCTATTGGTTTCAGGCTTGAGACGTCATTCATCTTAATGTCGGGTAAAAGTCCCACAAAATTGGAAGCAACGTCTCCAAAATGACCTATGCAGTGTTGACGGGGACGTTAATCAAACAAAACAAAACGAGCTTGTTTACCAAACAATTGTTTGTACAACTGGGCCCTGTTTTTTTTTTTTTTTACCATTTATTTTTTTTACGAGGGGGGAGGGGGCGGTTTTCTTCAAAATGAATAGATGCCTGTTGAGCAGTGTCTATTTTCCTTAACCTTTTATACCACTATCTAGGCTCATTCAGTAGACGAAAAATCGTTGATACTTTTCTTATTTTCCCCAAGAAAACAGGACATAACATGCAAATTGTCTCCATAGGCATTTTGCATGAGATGTCAAATCCTGTTTTCTGGGAAAGTTATAAAAATATTTTAAAAAATATCGTCTGCTGCGAAAAAATACCCAGCATGCAGAGCGTTGAATCCGGAAACTCATCTACATTATCTGTAATGAACTAATAAAAAAAGCATGTGACGAGCGTTTTATGGCGATTTTATAATGTAAACATATTCATTGATACATTAAGACGTTACTCACAGATATATGAATAGATAGTTCCTGCATCTGTCTATAGTTTGTGGCTAGTCAAGTGAAACCCAGTGTTAAGTAAGCATAATGTGTGTTTGAAGTTTTACATCCCAGTCAACACTGTTTAGGTCATTCAGTTGGAGATGTTTTTTCCACTTTTGTGGAACTTTTACATTGAGATGAAATGACATATCAAGCCCCACCACCCAAACAAACCAAAATAGGTTTATATGAAGGGCGGTCGGACCCGTACCACTTTGCCTGGGCAGGTTTCGACCTTCTTAACGATTTACCAGTACTCATATGTGGTCGGTTTCAGCTCTGCTTAGAAGCACCATGCAGCACAATTCATTTTTCCAAGTCCCAATGGGCGGTGGGAGGGGGCGCCTATTGTTTGTTTGTATTAGAGTTTAACGACCCAGTCAACACCATTTAGGTCATTTTTGAGCCGGCCAGTTTACCTATTCACACTTTTCCTGGGCAGGTTTATGCATAAGCAGTAACCAGTACAGTGCACATTCTTTCGTCAGAAACTGACAACATCCCTTCTTGAATCAGCGGAAGTGAGAGAATGACCGTAGAAAAGATTTCATGATCAATCACCATCAAATAATGTATGTATGTATGTATGTATGTATGTATGTATGTATGTATGTATGTATGTATGTATGTATGTATGTATGTATGTGTGTGTGTGTGTGTGTGTGTGTGTGTGTGGTGTGTGTGTGTGTGTGTGTGTGTGTGTGTGTGTGTGTGTGTTTTGAGGTTTAACGCCCCCGTCAACACTGTATAGGTCATTTTGGAGACACTGCTTTGTGGGAACCGCTTTGACTTGGCATGCTTAGATCCTCTAAGTTGTTTACCAGTACTCGTGTGCGGTCGGTTTCAGCTCTGCATGGAAGAATCATGCAACCCATCTATTTCTACAAGCCCCAAATGGCGGGGGGGGGGGGGGGCTGTATGTATGTATGTATGTATGTATGTATGTATGTATGTATGTAGGTAGGTAGGTAGGTAGGTAGGTAGGTAGGTAGGTAGGTAGGTAGGTAGGTATGTATGATTGTATGTATGTATGTATGTATGTATGTATGTATGTATGTATGTATGTATGTATTATGTATGTATGTATGTATGTATGTATGTATGTATGTATGTATGTATGTATGTATGTATGTATGTATGTATGTATGTATGTATGTATGTATGTATGATTTGAGGTGGAGATGTTGCTTCCAATTTTGTGGGACCTTTACCCGACATTGAGATGAACTGACATCTACAGCCCTGTCGCCCAATGAAACCAATTGGGTTTATAAGCATGGACAGTCCGACTAGCACGGCTTTGCCTGGGCATGCTTGGATCCTCTAAGCGGTTTACCCGTACTCGTGTGCGGTCGGTTTCAGCTCTGCATGGAAGCATCATGCAGCCAACCTTTTTTTTCAAGCCCCGATGGGCGGGGGCCAGTATGTATGTATGTATGTATGTATGTATGTATGTATGTATGTATGTATGTATGTATGTATGCATGTATGTATGTATGTATGTATGTATGTATGTATGTACGTACATATGTACGTACGTATGTATGTACGTACATATGTACGTACGCACGCACGCACACACGCAGGCACGCACGTACGCACGCACGTACGTACGTACGTATTTATGTATGTATGTATGTATGTATGTATGTATGTATTATTTGAGGTTTGTCGTCCCCGTCAGCACTGTATAGGTCATTTTGGAGACGTTGCTTCCAATTTTGTGGGACTTTTACCCGACATTGAGATGAAATAACATCTCAAGCCCTGTCGCCCAATGAAACCAATAGGGTTTATTAGCATGGACGGTCCGCCTCCCACCGCGGTTCCTGGACAGGCTTAGATCCTTTAAGCGGTTTACCAGTACTAGTGTGCGGGCCGGATTCAGCTCTGCGTGGAAGCATCATGCAGCCCATCTATTTCTTCAAGCCCCTATGGGCGGGGGCCGTTGGCTTATAGAATGTATTTTGGTCCGTAAAGGGTTTAACAGTGCACAAAACACTGAGCCTAATTTGATGTGGTTAAAGTTTATTGGTCAGTAGTAGTCACGTGTACATCAGCAGTATAAGAGCTTTTCCATGTATAACTTTGGGTCATTTGACAAACAATCGACCCAAAAACTTGGCAAAAACATACCAGACTTATACGGACACGACCTTTCTCGATCAGCTGTGCTGATAATCAATGGAATTAACGCGTACAAAACAGAAAATAAATGGTATCTCTCCAAGTGAAGGCCTAAACTACCTAGCCATTTACCTAGGTGGCATCTAATCCTTAGAAAAAGAAAAATAGAAAAAGTGGGAAGTGTATTTCATTTTCAAAAAGGACCAGATTATTTACAAAATTTATATGGACGTGTTCACAATAAATTTGCATTTTTACTCCCGCTGGCACAGAAAAGAAATAACAATCTACAACAAAAGTTATGAAAATAAATTCATCAGTTTTTATCGCTTCATTTTTTGTCGCTTCATTCATTAGTTTTACTATATATTCTATACATTAAGAGGGTGCTTCCAAATATATGTAAAAAGGACCAAAAAGTTGTTCGTAAAATTTCATTAAAAATACATGTGGATATTCGAAAAAGAATGAAAAATCATGAGCCGCTGGCACAGAAAAGATATTGTTATTATTTTTTTTTATTTTATGGGGAAATAATTACCAAATTCCTATATAAATCTATGTATTAACTTTAACCAACTGCAGTTACGTATACCTGGATGTCCGTTAAAGTTCGACATGGGCATTTCCCTGGCGAGACCCATTATACTTGTGTTAGCTACAGTCTAAAAATTCCCGTAAAATTTCCGGTAAAGTACATTTCTGTGTACTGCATTGTATTTACCGTCTCTTTTTAGCGGCACCATATCGGTCCAGTAATCTAGTCCAAGGTAATTAGATTTGTTCCGTTGTCGTTAATGTCTCCGCTAGGTGGCTGCGAATCGAAGGGGAGATTATTAACGAAGGGAGACAAATCTAGGTAGGTAGTGTGGGGTATTCTGTGAAATAATTCCTGCAATACTGTTTGCTTGTTTGAACTGAGGTTTTACGTTCCCTTCAAAACTTTTTAGGTCATTTTGGAGGCGTTGCTTCCAATTTTGTGGGAATCTTAGGCCTTGCCGCCCAAACAAACAGACAGACAGGGTTTATATGCAGGGACGGTCCGACTCGCACTACTTTACCTAGACCTTCTAAGCAATTTACCAGGACTCATGTGCGGTTGGTTTCAGCTCTGTCTGGAAATACCATGCAGCCCAAACGTATTCTCCAAGCCCCGATGGAATACTGTAAGTGGTAGAGAGTATGGCCAGATGTACTGGCCAGCCAGTCATACATTTTTATTTGTAGCGTGTATAGCGTGTATAGAGTTGTCAGTGTTTTTTTTTGTTTTGTTTTTTTTTCGGTTATAATTAACTAGGAAGTTTACCATATCGCTAATCAGTTACACAGTAAATATGCGACAACGCTTTCAAACGTTTATGATTTCATTTTTTTTATTCACCGAACCTAATTATTAAAAAAGTGTGAAAATAATAATAATTTACCATTGCCTTTTGAAAAAAAAAAGAATGTTTAGCGATCATTAAAAAAAAAAAAAGTCATTTGAAGAGGAAGCAAACTATCATATGGGTCACGTGATCAGAAAATCTGTCTTTATACCATTTGCGAACAACACAGGTTTACAAGGTAGTACAGAAAAAAATCCTCTATTGAGAATTAATATCCTTCTAAACCGAAGTTCATAACGAGAAAAATGGAGTTTATTGTAGTATAGAACTACGGGACCCGGGAAGGGACATGGATTTTTTTAATATGTTGTGCGCACAAGATATTATCTTGTTCGGACAACATATTATGTTGTACAGACAAGATAATATCTTGTTCGGACAACATATCTTGTTCGCACAACACATTATCTTGTGCGCAAAAGATATTAAGTTGAGCGAACATTATCTTGTCCGCACAAGATGATATCTTGTCCGCACAACATAGATCTTGTACGGACAAGATTATCTTGTCCGCACAAGATATTGTCTTGTTCGCACAACTTAGTATCTTGTGCGGACAAGATAGTATCTTGTGCGGACAAGATAATATCTTGTGCGCACAAGTTATCTTGTGCGAACAAGATAATATCTTGTCCGCACAAGATAATGTCTTGTCCCACAAGATAATATCTTGTTCGCACCACATCCCAAGATCTATGTTGTGCAGACAAGATAAAATATTGTGCGCACAAGATAATATCTTGTCCCACAAGATAAATTATGTTGTCCGCACAAGACAATATGTTGTGCGCACAAGATAATATGTTGTGCGAACAAGATAATATCTTGACCGCACAAGATAATATCTTGTCCCACAAGATAAATTATGTTGTCCGCACAAGATAATATCTTGTTCGCACAACTTAATATCTTGTTCGCACAACATATTAAAAAACAAATCATGTCCCTTCCGGGGTTCCGTGTAGAACTGTTCCTTAAGATAATAATTCATAACAACAGATAAGGTGGGTATTTTGTGAAAACTAAAGGGTTGTTTCTGTCAGTTCTCAATAAAAACTTATGTTATGGATATTCATAAGAACCGCCTCGTCACTAAAACCGCATCGGCGAGGCGGTTCTAATGAATACCCACAACATAGGTTTATATGGAGAAATAAGAAGAACTATCTTTCAGTTTTCACAAAAACCCACCTTATCTGTGGCTACGAAATTTATTATACATTTTTTTAAGAGCCATCAATCGTAGAATACAATGGCTCGTAGGTCGTCTTCCATGTTTATTTATTATTATATTGCTGGCCTTTGCCGGCCCTAGGACTCTTGCTAGCCTTTGCCGGCCCCAGGACCCTTGCTGGCCTTTGGCGGCCCTAGGACTCTTGCTAGCCTTTGCAGGCCCTAGAGCTCTTGCTGGCCTTTGCCGGCCCCAGGACACTTGCTAGCCTTTGCCGGCCCCAGGACTCATGCTGGCCGGTCTCTTGCTAGCCTTTGCCGGCCCTAGGACTATTGCTGGCCTTTGCCGGCCCCAGCACTCTTGCTGGCTTTTGCCGGTCCCAGGACTCTTGCTAGCTTTAGCCGGCTCTCGGACTCTTGCTATCCTTTGCCGGACCAGGGACGATTGCTAGCCTTTGCCGGCCCAGGACTCCTGCTGGCCTTTGTCGGTCCCAGCCTTTGCCGGCCCTAGGACTATTGCTGGCCTTTGCTGGCCCCAGGACTCTTGCTAGTCTTTGCCGGCTCCAGTTCACTTGCTAGCCGGACCCTTGCTATAGCCTTTGCCGGCCCCAGGACTCTTGCTAGCCTTTGCTGGCCCTTGGACGCTTGCAAGCCGTAGCTGGCCCCAGGACACCTGCTAGCCTTTGCTGATCCAAGGACTCTTGCTAGCCTTTGTCGGCCCCAGGGCTCTTGCTAGCCTTTGCTAATCCCCGGATTCTTGCTAGCCTTTACTGTCCCCAGGACTCTTGCTTGCCTTTTCTGGCACCAGGACTCTTGCTAGCATTTGCTGGCCCCAGGATTCTTGCTTGCCTTTGCCGGCCCCAGGTCGCTTGCTAGCCTTTGCCGACCCCAGGACTCTTGTTGGCCTTTGCCGGCCCTAGGACTCTTTTTAGCCTTTGTTGGCCCAAGGATTCTTGCTAGCAATTGTCGGCCCTAGGACACTTGCTGGCCTTTACGGCCTCAGGACTCTTGCTGGCATTTGCACATCCAAGCACTCTTGCTAGCCTTTGCCGGCCCTAGTGCTCTTGCTGGCCATGGCGACCCTAGGACACTTGCTAGCGTTTGCGGGCACCTAGAACTCTTGCAAGCCTTTGCCAGCCCTGGGTCTCTTGCTGGCCTTTGCCGGCCCAGGACTTGCTAGCCTTTACCGGCATTAGGACTCTTGCTGGCCTTTGCCGTCCCTAGGACTCTTGCTGGCCTTTGTCGGCCCCAGGACTCTTGCTGGCATTTGCCGGCCCTAGGACTCTTGCTAGCCTTTGCCGACCCCAGGACACTTGCTAGCGTTTGCCGGCACCTAGGACTCTTGCTAGCCTTTGCCGGCCCTAGGTCTCTTGCTGGCCTTTACCGGCCCCAGGACATGCTAGCCTTTACCGGCCATAGTACTCTTGCTGGCCTTTGTCGGCCCTAGGACTCTTGCTAGCCTTTGCCGGCCCGATGGCTCTTGCTGGAGTTTGCTGAACCCAGGAACCTTGCTAGCTTTTGTCGGCACCTAGGACTCTTGCTGGCTTTTGCCGGCACCAGGACTTGCTAGCCTTTGCCGGCCCTAGGGCTCTTGCTAGCCTTTGGCGGCCCTAGGAGTCTTGCTAGCTTTTGCCGGCCCCAGGACTCTTGCTAGCCTTTGCCGGCCCTATGACTCTTGCTAGACCTTGCCGGCCCCAGGGTACTTGATAGCCTTTGCCGGACCTAAGACTCTCGCTGGCCTTTGTCGGTCCCAGGGCTCTTGCTAGCCTTTGCCGGCACCAGGACACTTGCTAACCTTTGTCGGCCTTAGGGCTCCTGCTGGCCTTTGCCTGTCCCAGGACTCTTGCTAGCCTTTGGCGGCACCAGGACACTTGCTAACCTTTGTCGGCCCTAGGGTTCCTGCTAGCCTTAAACTTGCTAGCTTTTGCCGGCTCTAGGACTCTTGCTAGCCTTTGCCGGCCCTAGGACTTTTGCTAGCCTTTGCCGGCCCCAGGACTCTTGGTTGCCTTTGCGGCCCCAGGACTCTTGCTTGTCTTTGCCGGGCCCAGGATTCTATCTAGCCTTTGCCGGCCCCGGAATCCTGGTAGCCTTTGCCGGCCTCAGGATTCTGGGTAGCCTTTGTCGGCTCCAGGAACTTGCTTGCCCTTGCCCGTTCCAGGTTTCTTCCGATTTCTTTCAGGCCCTTCAGACAGTCATTTCACTGAAAATGAAAATAGAACAATAAGGGAATCTGAATCAATCGGATGGGTGGCCAGCCTTCGTGCTTGTCTTTGCCGGCCCCAGGACTCTTGCTAGCCTTTGCCGGCCCAAGGACACTTGCTAGCCTTTACCGGCCCCAGGAGTTTTGCTAGCCTTTGCCGGCCCCAGGACACTTGCTAGCCTTTACCGGCCCAAGGAGTTTTGCTAGCCTTTGCTGGCCCCATGACTCTTGCACGCCTTTGCCGGCCCCAGGGTTCTTGCACGCCTTTGTCGGCCCCAGGGTTCTTGCACGCCTTTGCCGGCCCCAGGGTTCTTGCACGCCTTTGTCGGCCCCAGGGTTCTTGCACGCCTTTGCCGGCCCCAGGGTTCTTGCACGCCTTTGCCGGCCCCAGGGTTCTTGCACGCCTTTGCCGGCCCCAGGGTTCTTGCACGCCTTTGTCGGCCCCAGGGTTCTTGCATGCCTTTGCCGGCCCGACGGTTCTTGCAAGCCTTTGCCGGCCCCAGGGTTCTTGCACGCCTTTGTCGGCCCCAGGATTCTTGCTAGCCTTGCTCCTGGTGTATGAATGTCATTTGACGTGTCACCAGTAACAATTCTGATTCTGATTCTTTGCTGGCCCCAGAATTCTTGCTATCCTGTGTAGCTGAGCTGTTTAAGTCTTTGGACAAGAATGTATGTACATGTATGTCACTGAGCCGAAAACACATTAACCATTCAGGATGTGGACTTCAATTGAGCGGTAAATAAGTGCAAACCGCAAAAAAATTAATGATATTAAAATCTGAGCCGGAACATAAGAAACGGTACCCGCTGGTATATGTTTCAAGAAGACTCGGATCAGCCTGCGTACCGACTCAGACAGGTGGTTTAACGTCGCCGTCAATTTCGGTCATTTTGGAATAACAGCATAGATCCCAGGGGCGTATCTACCTGTACGCAGATACGCACTTGTGTACATATTACGACCGTAAAAATATATGTAGAAGAAAAAGAGAAGAAGAAATAGAAGAGGAAGGAGAAGAAAAAAAGAAGAAGAAGAAGAAGAAGATGAAGAAGAAGAAGGAAGAAGAAGACGAAGCAGAGAGTAGAAGAAGAAGAAGAAGAAGAAGAAGAAGAAGAAGAAGAAGAAGAAGAAGAAGAAGAAGAAAGAAAGAAAAACTGTATGCGCCTAGGATATACGCAACACTATTTATTAGCTAGCAAAGTTTCCTCCTTTGCCACGGGACCGCACTTACAGGAAAGAATTTGCGGCAAATTTTTTCCTGTAAGAGTGGTCCCCATTTGGTAAATAGAGGATCTTATACGAGTGGTCATTTCATATGAAATTTATGAAGCTCGCCAAAGGCTCGTTTCATAAATTTCATATGAAATGGCCACGAGTATAAGATTCTGTTTATCATATGACCCCGTTAAACTGGATTTTATCGCCTTTAAATTGGACAACTTTTTCCACAAAAATGCATGGTTAACATGGACGTCGTCTAAGTTTTATTACACGTGTGGTCATACGATTTTTATTACATGACGTTATCCACTAAATATCAACGACGTCATATGATAAATTGAAATATTTAGCATGGTGGGGGTTAATGAAAATATTTATAAACACTTTCCTTGAAGAGAAAATCCGTTTTTGGGGCGATTGTTTATCAATCGACCCAAAACTACTAAGTACAGAAGCTACCCGCCTGCTCTTGTCCACGTGTCAATCGCTGACAATGTAGAAAAGTCCAGGTACCGGTTATTTATAGCAGTGCTATAGTCTTCTTGTGACGCCAGAGCGCTGTGTAAAAATAAAATCTGGCTTGCACTGGTGCACTGGGTCATTGGCAAACATTGTAAACCCAGATCAGATCAGGGTCTACACGGTTTGCTAACAGTAAAGTAATCTAAGTGTTAATCGAAACAGTTTAGGTTCCCGTTTAGGACCATTTTTCAAGTCTATACAATCGACTCACCAGTGCTGTCAGTACTTTGATTTTAAGAGGTGGTCGCATGATACTGGAAAACACATAGGTTGTCTCCCTTGTGAAAAATGGCGGGAAAATAAGTCGGATGCATCCATTGCACTCAGCAGCGCCATGTACTCGTTTGAACAATAACGTCATTGATTAAACACAGGAAGTAGATATTTGTTTTCCTCCATTGACGATAAAATATATGATTCGATGCAATCCATCTCTTAAGGAATTTAAAACGTCTTCATGTCCTAACAATCAATCAAAGAAGACCTAAAATGAATGAGTCGGTACAAGAAACAATGTGTCTTCTACTTTAACACAAAGAAAGCTGGGAGTAATTTGCGTATACATGGGTTAATGGTGCGGTTCTGCCCATTGGATTCTTTACGTTTGTTTATTTTAATCATATTTTATTGCATATAATAGTAAGCAACGGGGTTGGGCCACAAGTTCTCTCAGCGTTAGTTACGGCCCTTCCCCAATATACATTCCACAAGTTCATTAGTCACGTTTTGTATTGTTTGATTTGAGGTTTAACGTCCCCGTCAACACTGTATAGGTCACTTTGGAGTCGTTGCTTCCAATTCTGTGGGACATTGAGATGAAATGACTCCTCAAGCCCTGTCGCCTAGGGCTTATATGCATGGCCGGTCCAACACGCGCCACTTTGCCTGGGCAAGCTTAGATCCTCTAAGCGGTTTACCAGTACTCGTGTGCGGTCGGTTTCAGCTCTGCGTAGATACGGGGTTGGGCCACATGTTCTCTCAGCGTTAGTTACGGCCCTTCCTCTTCAGACATTCAACAATTTTCGTTAGTCACGTGGTAATGACAATACATAACACACATATTGAGATAGATAGATAGATAGATAGATAGATAGATAGATAGATAGATAGATAGATAGATAGATAGATAGATAGATAGAATGATTCTATCACAGTAGGAAAAAGTAAATAATACACAGACGGATAATCTAATTACATTATAGGAATTATTAATTATTAGTTTTGTGTCTTTAATGAACTTTTGAACAGCACTGAAACTAAGCAAATTATCTAGGTCGGTCAAAGATGAATGCATGCACTGGTTTATTTCGAAATAGTCGGGGAATAAATGTTTCGATTATAGTAAAATCTGTCATTTCAGTGCATTTTGTGCTTTTTTTTTTACTAGTGAGACACCGTCTATGATTTCTTGTTCACTTTCTTTCTCTGGTTCTCATGAAGAACTATTCCCTATAACTAAGGCTGGCACGATTAATAGGATAATCGATTGATCAATCGATAAATTCCACATAAATGATTATTATTACTGATTTGCTTTTAATCGATGATTTGATAAGTACAATTTACTACCCAAAGTTGTGTCTAAAATAGCTGGACGAGTGGCAAACAGTGTAGACCATGATGTGACGCCGCGTTCTGTGGCGTCTCATCTGGGTCTACACTGTTTGCTCAGGCTTGTCTGTTCAAATACATATGGTAAACTACAAAACATAGTAGGTGTCATGCTCAGACAGAAAGCCAGACAGGTAAAACTATGACCAAATCTTCAGTTATTACTAATCGATTATCGATCACAATGACAGGAATGATAAACGATTATCTTCTCAGATCCGATTCGCCAGCTCTACCTATAACCCGTTTTTCCCCAAATCTGTCTTAACATCAGATAAAAATATTCTTTCATTTGATGTTACGTTTGCGTGCAACTCGGCATCAAATGCAAAAGATATTTCATTTGATGTTACTTCCATCAAATGAAATATTCTTTCATATAATGTTACGTCCTCCGATGACAAATGTGTCAAAATAACCCTGTTCATACCAATCATCACGTTAAGAAGTCCACGAATTTGACCCCCCCCCCCCCCCCCCCCCCACCCCACACACACACCCAAAACATGTTATATAGAGAAAACTGGGGTAAACAGGGATATACATTATTTTTCTTATTTCTGGTCCAAGATATAGGTTGTGGGTACTCGTTAGAACCGCTTCATTTATAACCAGCACCCACAAAATGTGTGTCCGGTATTAATAAGAAAAATGTCACGGATTTCATCAGAAAAGTAGCCATTTTAGAGATGAGAAAAAATGCACTATGTCGCACGGGTGTGTCTTAGGAAGTAACGGTTTATCATTTTGGATTATGCAGGAAAGAAACAAGACGTCACATCTGGTTAACGTAAAAATCCACGTGAGCGTCTGTTTCCCCACGTCGCGGTTAGATATCTTATTATTATTGAATTGACTGATCATCTCATTAATTAGCTGGGGCCCACAACAAAACCTGACTATCCAGGGTTTTATCCAGCGTGAACCACAGAGTTTCAAACCAGTCTGTACAAACACGCAGACCAGTCAGAGCCTTCACCTCTGTAAAAGTGTTCCAGAAATTTCAGGCAAGCGACCATGCGAACGCGAATGAACAGTCTGATCTGATAGTTCGCTGTCTTCAAATGCGCTTTTCTGTATTTTGTCATGCGCAGATTCATTTGAAAGTCAAAACAGCCTATGTTGTAAATGCCAAATTTTCCATAATGCAAAAATGCTTATGTATTGCCGAGAGTCATTCCGGAGGCCTTTTTGGATTTAGGGCCGGGTGTTTTGTGCGAAATTCTTGTGGATAGACAAGTGTTTTTTCTAAAAACCTATATTTTGAATGTTAGGTAGGCCATTGTGTTTTATTATTCTCAGTTTATTTCGTTTTCGTCACAACTACGAATCTTTACTTAGTAAATAAATTGGTTCAAAAGAGACTTGGCTTTAAAATTGGAGTCCAAACGTGCCCATGATATTTTTGGATGATTTATTTGTTGGATGTAGGTTTTACGTTCCCGTCAACACTATTTGGTCAGTTTGGAGACTTTGCTTCCCATTTTGTTGGACTTTTTCCCGACATTGAGATGAAATGCCATCTCAAGCCGAAATCGCTATAGGGTTTAAGAAACGGACCCACTCGCACCACTTTTCCTGGGCAGACTTAGACCATGTAAGCAGATTTCTTGCACACCAGACAAGGAAATACCCTTGGATAGAAATTTATGTTCTGAACCTGTATCGAATATTCCCGCGTGTTTGATAAATGTACTGGTTGAATACGACCTCGTATGCGCCGTCGTTAAGGTTGACGTCGTGCACGTTACGTGACGTCACTAACCATTCCTGTAGTGGCATCACAATATGCGGACGTTGGTAACCGAAGTGACTGCAGCATTAAATTCCGCGCTAAAAATGGAAGGTATGCAAGAAAAAGAATCCTATATGGGTGTGAGGGGCGGATAGAAAAATCCGACCCTCGGGATCATTGTCCGGCATCACTCGGCAAGCCTCGTGATGCCGGACAGTGTCCCTCGGGACGGATTTTTCCATCCGCCCCTCACACCCATATAAGATTCTTATATTTCATTACTCAAGTAGGGTCGGTTTCAGCTCTGAGAGGAAGCACAATGACGCCTAGTCTATTTCTGCAAGCCCCGATGGACGGGGGGGGGGGGGGGGGGGGGGGGGGGGGGGGGGGCGGCGAATTTTCTGATGAATTGCTAACATGAGATAATAAGATGCTCTTGTTTGTTTTTTGTTTGTTTCAATTGAGATTTAACATCACCGTCAACACTATTAAGGTCGTTTTTGAGACGTCGCATCCAGTTTTGTGGGACGTTCTTTTACCCGACATTGAGATGAAATGACATCTCGAACCCTGCCGCCCAAAAAACAAAAGACTTATACGCAATTGTACGGTCTGACTCACACCATTTTACCTGGGCAGGTTTAGTCCTTCTAAGCGGTTTACCAGTACTCATGTGTAGTCAGTTTCAGCTCTGCACCAAGCAGCCAACCTATTACTCCAAGCCCCGATGGGCGGGAGCCTTGTTGCATTATTTAACTCGCCTTATAATATAAACGACCATTCACGTATTATCTGGAGGGAGTGGCCGAGTGATTGTCCGTCTCTTTCATTCATTATACAGTCGAACTTCAATGGCTCGAACACCTTTGGGACCATGAAAATCTGTTCGAGACTGGGGTAGTTCGAGCCAATGAGGGTTACTGTCAGGAGGCATAACGAGATACTTTTAGACATCTTTTCGGTGTTCTATAATGAAAATGTATGCTGTGTGTACTCATTAGAATCGCCTCGATGAGGCGATTCTAATGAGTTCACACAGCATACATTTGCAAGATAAAAGACTAAAATCTCCTTAATTATCCCCCACTTTTTCTTATGTAGAGGATTTCGCTAGGGGCTCAAGAATGGGTTCGACACATCCATGGTAAACCAGCCATCGTTGTTCGAGCCATTGAAGTTCTACTGTATTTTATTTGTAGTTTCACGCACAATCAACGCTGTTAAGATCATATAGAGCCGACAATTTACCCAGTAACCACACACGTGGATATAAGTACAGTGTAGTCTTTTTCTTTAGCCAGAAACGGACAACATTTATATAACACACCCATGCGTCATATAGTACATTTTTTTTCACATCTCCAACATGGCTACTTTTCTGATGACAATCCATGATATTTTCCTTATATGGTAGTGGTTGTTCGTTAGTTTTGTTTGTTTGTTTGTTTGTTTGATTTGAGGTTTAACGTCCCCGTCAAGACTGTAAAGGTCATTTTTGAGACGTTGCTTCCAAGTTTGCGGGACTTTAACCCGACATTGAGATGAAATGACATCTCAAGCCCTGCCGCCCAATGAAACCAAAAAACTTTTAATCTAATACTCCAAGAAACAAATGTTATAGATATTTGTTAGAATCGCCTCACAGAGGCGATTCTAACAAATGTCACTATAACATTCTAACAAATGTCTATAACATTTGTTTCATGGAGTAATAATGGGAAAAAGGCTTTGTTTCTTGGAGTAATAATGGGAAAAAGGCTTTGTTTCTTGGAGTAATAATGGGGAAAAGGCCTTGTTTCTTGGAGTAATATTGGGAAAAAGGCTTTGATTCTTGGAGTAATAATGGGGAAAAGGCTTTGTTTCTTGGAGTAATAATGGAGAAAAGGCCTTGTTTCTTGGAGTAATAATGGGGGAAAAGGCTTTGTTTCTTGGAGTAATAATGGGGAAAAGGCCTTGTTTCTTGGAGTAATAATGGGGGAAAAGGCCTTGTTTCTTGGAGTAATGATGGGAAAAAGGCCTTGTTTCTTGGAGTAATAATGGGGGAAAAGGCCTTGTTTCTTGGAGTAATGATGGGAAAAAGGCTTTGTTTCTTGGAGTAATAATGGGGGAAAAGGCTTTGTTTCTTGGAGTAATAATGGGGAAAAGGCTTTGTTTCTTGGAGTAATAATGGGGAAAAGGCCTTGTTTCTTGGAGTAATAATGGGGAAAAGGCCTTGTTTCTTGGAGTAATAATGGGGAAAAGGCCTTGTTTCTTAGAATAATAATGGGGAAAAGGCCTTGTTTCTTGGAGTAATAATGGGGAAAGGCCTTGTTTCTTGGAGTAATGATGGGGAAAAGGCTTTGTTTCTTGGAGTAATGATGGGAAAAAGGCTTTGTTTCTTGGAGTAAAAATGGGGGAAAAGGCTTTGTTTCTTGGAGTAATAATGGGAAAAAGGCTTTGTTTCTTGGAGTAATAATGGGGGAAAGGCCTTGTTTCTTGGAGTAATAATGGGAAAAAGGCTTTGTTTCTTGGAGTAATAATTGGGAAAAGGCTTTGTTTCTTGGAGTAATAATGGGGAAAAGGCCTTGTTTCTTGGAGTAATAATGGGGGAAAAGGCTTTGTTTCTTGGAGTAATAATGGGGAAAAGGCCTTGTTTCTTGGAGTAATAATGGGGGAAAAGGCCTTGTTTCTTGGAGTAATGATGGGAAAAAGGCCTTGTTTCTTGGAGTAATAATGGGGGAAAAGGCCTTGTTTCTTGGAGTAATGATGGGAAAAAGGCTTTGTTTCTTGGAGTAATAATGGGGGAAAAGGCTTTGTTTCTTGGAGTAATAATGGGGAAAAGGCTTTGTTTCTTGGAGTAATAATGGGGAAAAGGCCTTGTTTCTTGGAGTAATAATGGGGAAAAGGCCTTGTTTCTTAGAATAATAATGGTGTAAAGGCCTTGTTTCTTGGAGTAATAATGGGGAAAAGGCCTTGTTTCTTGGAGTAATGATGGGGAAAAGGCTTTGTTTCTTGGAGTAATGATGGGAAAAAGGCTTTGTTTCTTGGAGTAATAATGGGGGAAAAGGCTTTGTTTCTTGGAGTAATAATGGGGAAAGGGCTTTGTTTCTTGGAGTAATAATGGGGAAAAGGCCTTGTTTCATGGAGTAATAATGGGGAAAAGACTTTGTTTCTTGGAGTAATAATGGGAAAAAGGCCTTGTTTCTTGGAGTAATAATGGGGGAAAAGGCCTTGTTTCTTGGAGTAATGATGGGAAAAAGGCTTTGTTTCTTGGAGTAATAATGGGGGAAAAGGCTTTGTTTCTTGGAGTAATAATGGGGAAAAGGCTTTGTTTCTTGGAGTAATAATGGGGAAAATGCCTTGTTTCTTGGAGTGATAATGGGGAAAAGGCCTTGTTTCTTAGAATAATAATGGGGTAAAGGCCTTGTTTCTTGGAGTAATAATGGGGAAAAGGCCTTGTTTCTTGGAGTAATGATGGGGAAAAGGCCTTGTTTCTTGGAGTAATAATGGGGAAAAGGCCTTGTTTCTTGGAGTAATAATGGGGAAAAGGGCTTGTTTCTTGGAGTTATAATTGGGAAAAGGCCTTGTGGCTTGGAGTAATAATGGGGAAAAGGCCTTGTTTCTTGGAGTAATAATGGGGAAAAGGCTTTGTTTCTTGGAGTAATAATGGGGAAAAGGCGTATAATTACCTAACTGGGATTCTTTATAACGGCACAATATTAGGGAACAAATACTGCCGTTATAACGAGGGTTCTCTGTACACTGTTGAATGAATAGGGTCTCTGTCAAGAAATAATTACAATAATAAAAATAAATGACAAACAGTGTTCAACCTGATGAGATGGCTTTTAATGAACCGTCTCATCAGGATCTACACAATCCACACATATGCCTGTTTGGGTACATAGGGTTGATGGTTTCGTTTGTTTGTTTTGTTTGATTCGAGGTTTAACGTCCCCATCAAAAACTGTATAGGTCATTTTGGAGACGTTGCTTCCAATTTTATGGGACTTTTACCCGACATTGAGATGAAATTACATCTCAAGTCCTGTCGCCCAATGGAAACAATAGGGTTTATAAGCATGGACGGTCCGACTTGCACCGCTTTGCCTGGGCAGCCTTAGATCATCTAAGCGGTTTAACAGTACTCGTGTGCGGTCGGTTTCAGCTCTGCGTGGAAGCATCATGCAGCCCATCTATTTCTTCAAGCCCCGAAGGGCGGGGGCTGCGTCTATTGTTGAAGGTCGGGATCGCTGAAAGTAGGGACCTCTGTTAAGAAACATAAAAAAGCAACAACAAAAAATGACAATGTAGAGCCTGATGAGATGGCTACACAATCTACACATATGACTGTTTCTGTATATAGGGCTGATGGTTTTAAACCCTAAAATAATTTCACAGGGCCACAGTAGATATAGATTCTGTTCATGGTTGAAACAAGTTTCCATCACTACAGATATCAAGATCGTGAAAACAGAAACAGAAAACAACAACAAACAACAACAACAACAAAAACAACTTTATTTCTGGCTCTGTTTTAGTGGAAAGGAGAACTACTCAGTCCTGTGATATCGATCGTTGCAAGTTTTTCATTTCAACAGTTTTTATCTTCCTTTTCTGACTCGAGCAGAAAAACAGCTTTTTTTTTTAAAATAAATACATTTGTCGTATAAAGGAAAAAAATGGGATCCTCAATGGACTTCCAAAAACACTCTTTCCAAACAAAAACACTATTCAATGGGCGTACCATGAACCTAAGTATTTGGGACAAACAGTGCAGAACCAGGAGCAGTCTGATCAGGTTCTACACTGTTTTGTCATTCTGACTTCAACAAATTTGTTAAAATTTTAGGAGAATTACAGCAAGTCCTCTGGCCCCCGCCCATCGGGGCTTGAAGAAATAGATGGGCTGCATGATGCTTCCACGCAGAGCTGAAACCAACACGCACACGAGTACTGGTAAACCGCTTAGAGGATCTTAACCTGCCCAGGCAAAGCGGTACAAGTAGGGCCGTCCATGCTTATAAACCCAATTGGTTTCATTGGGCGACGGGGCTTGAGATGTCATTTCATCTCAATGTCGGGCAAAAATCCCACAAAATTGGAAGCAAAGTCTCCAAAATGACATTTATAGTGTTGACGGGGACGTTAAACCGCAAATGAAACAAAAAATAAACACAAAAACAAACACTATTCAAATGGGCGTACACAAAGACTTCTGCGACTAGCGTAGAGCTAGGCCAGTCTGTGCATTCAGTCAGTCTGACCAGTCTTTAAAGCGGATGCGCAGGCTGATCCGAGTCACCACTGATCGCACGCGTCTCATCTTTATCTCGCGGACAGGTGAGCTACTCAGTCCTGCGACAGTTCCTGGTATCTTTCTTTATATTCCCGACAACTGTGATATCATGTTTTTCACATATTTGTCAGATAAAGAAAAAAAATGGGATTCTTGGATTACATGCGGTGCGCATAAAAATAAACACTATTGAAAAGGGCGTGCTTATGAAAACAAATGACGCAATGACTCGGCGCCCGACAAAACCTTCAACAAGCCTTCTGCGAACAAAGAAGGGTCATCTACAGTCGAACTTCAATAACTCGAACACCTCTGGGACCATGAAAAATTGTTCGAGTAAGGTGTAGTTCTAAATACTGAGGTTTAATAATGGTGTCAGGCCATGAGGCATAATGGGGACTTCACAATCTTTCTTCTTTTTTCTATATATTGCAATACATGTCACAGTACACTCCAGATTTGCAGGATGAAATGATTGGGATCTTTAACCTGCACAGGGTACAGGGGTTTGGGGCTCCAGTTAACGTCCCGATTCGAAGGACGGTGCACTTGGTGGCATTCTCCCGTAAAATAAAGGTATGTTGTGTGTACTCATTAGAATCGCCTCATTGAGGCGATTCTAATGAGTACACACAACATACCGTTTCAAGATAAATTCAGAAAAAAAATCATATATTATCCTTAATATATGGATATCATGACCTTTGTGCAATATAATCAAGGGACTACAGAACTAGTTCGAATTAGCTGTGATAAACGAACGGTCCGTGCTCGAGTAATCGATGTTTCACTAAAATTGGTCTGACCGAAGTCTTCGAGTGTTGCTCTTTGAACAGCCCACAGGCTCTATAGAACAGTGAAGGCGGTGATCAGACTGCGCGGATGCACAGGCTGATCCTACACTACGCTTGTCGCAGTGTCTGAATACAGAGTTTAGCTTGACGCGGCTCTAGTGAAGCTCCACGTTGCGGGGGATGTTTTAAAAACAACGGGACTTTTATCTTGTACTTAAAAAAAAAAAAAAACATCTTAAAATGTCTTATATGACAGTTTCCCGAACAGTGTTCAAATTTCGACCTTCGTTGTTTGATTTGTTTGTTTGAAATGAGGTTAACGTCCCCCTCAACACTGTGAAGGTCATTTTGGAGACGTTGCTTCCAATCTCAAATGGCATCTCAAGCCCTGCCACCCAAACCAACCAAAAGGAACGGTCCGACACGCACCACTTTGCCTGGGCAGACTTAGACCCTCTAAGCGGTTTACAACTGACTCATGTGTTTGTTTGTTTGTATTGGGGTTTAACGGCCCAGTCAACACTATTTAGGTCACTTTTAAGCCGGTCAGATCACTTATCCACACTTTTCCTAGGCAGGCTTATACGTAAGCGGTAAACCAGTAGAGTACACAATCTTTCGCCAGAAAAAGTGACTCATGTGCGGTCGGTTTCAGCTCTGCGTGGAGGAATCATGATGCCCAATCTATTTTTCCAAGCCCCGATTGGCGTGGGCCCACAGTTAGTATGTAAACACGTAATAGAATTTTATGGTGTGTAGGGCATGTGCATGTATTCACCTTAATGTCATTCAAAGAGGATCTTACACGAGTGGTCATTTCATATGAAATTTATGAAACGAGCCTTCGGCGAGTTTCATAAATTTCATATGAAATGACCACGAGTGTAAGATTCTCTTTATCATATGACTACTTTAAATTGGATTTTATCGCCTTTTAATTTGACAAGTTTTCTACAAAAAAAATGCATTGTTGACATGGACGTCGTCATGACGTTACTTAATCCCGCCAAAGTGTTATTACACGTGTGGTCATACGATTTTTATTACACGACGTTATCCACTGCTTATCAACGACGTCATCTGATAAATAGAGGATATTTACTTTTTTTGAGGTGGATACCAAAAATATTTCATCGAGTGTGTTGAAAACATCATAATTTTCACGAGTGCGAAGCACGAGTGAAAATTCGGATGTTTTCAACACACGAGATGAAATACTTTTGGTATCCGCCGAAAAAAAAAGTTAATGTTCTTTTTATTTTATAATTTATTAGGACACTTACGGTAATTGATCGACCCGATACGGTGACGTCACGATTTTGATCTGGCTACATGACGTCATAACTGTCAGTTTCAAAGCATAAACAAATCGCCATTTTGGATTCTGCATTTTTAGTTCAAAGAATACGTTTCAAGGTATGTTACAGAATGCGTTCTGCTTATTTGAAGTCCATTTTATTCTTGAAGGCTCTGAGTGACATGCACCCAGCCACTGTCTAATCGATTCCGTGTAGCGGTCGTCGCGACCGGTTTTCCAAAAAAAAAAAAAAAAAAAAAACATGCTGATTTGAGCACAGATTTCCTGGCACAAACTCTACCTCAGCCATTCAGTGAACTGGTACGCCTTGTAGACCATTTGTAACAAAGACAGCTAAGCCTAAATCTGTGAGTGAACATTTAAATTGTGCCCGGGATGTGTGTCGGCAAAAGGGACATGTCCAAAATCACAGCGCTGATGTTGTCAGGTATTCGACTGTTCATTCAATTTTAATGCCACCCGTAACACTTCAAAATATGTTCTAATGGCATAAGGAATTATTACTCTTGGTAAATAAAAGGAAAATTAACCTTTTTTCGACCAGAACGTAAACAAAAAAGTAGTTCCGGCACGCTACAGTGAAATGATATAAATGGTATCAATCACATGTGAAATGATACGATATCATTTCACTTGTGATTGATATTATTTTTATTTGTTTCAGATATGCATTGATTTCACTGCTAAGTATAAAATAAAGTACGTTATTATTTCTTTTAGATATGAGTACACTTGCTATCATTATAAAAGTACATTGTTTAAACTTCCTTAATTACAAACTCACTAAAAACAAAAAAAATTGAGAAAAAAAATAAGCAACTATTAACAGAAATATAAAAAACACAGGGGTAATACAAAACTAACTATGAACAGAAATAATATAAAAATATAAATGCCCCCCAAAATCACGCAAAAACAGTATAATTTATTTTTCATTTCCGAAGTCACACGGAAACTTTCATGCCTTGAGTTAGGGCGATCAGGACCAAGTTGATCCAGATGAAAATCTGTTTTCACAGGCAGCCAAATTGTTTCGGTTAATTAGTGTTCACACTGGGGGGACCACGCTGATGCATAATAAGTTGACACAAATCAAGTAGTGTTCAAACTAGGGACCAGTTTGGTCCTTACCAAGTCGAGCCACGTCAAGTAGTGTTCACACTAGGTACCAGTTTGGTCCGCATCAAGGTAATCCACATCAAGGAGCAGTCACACTAGGTACCAGTTTGGTCCGCATCAAGGTAATCCACATCAAGGAGCATTAACACTAGGTACCAGTTTGGTCCGCATCAAGGTAATCCACATCAAGGAGCATTAACACTAGGTACCAGTTTGGTCCGCATCAAGGTAATCCACATCAAGGAGCATTCACACTAGGTACCAGTTTGGTCCGCATCAAGGTACTCCGCATCAAGGAGCATTAAACACTAGGTACCAGTTTGGTCCACATCAAGGTACTCCGCATCAAGGAGCATTAACACTAGGTACCAGTTTGGTCCACATCAAGGTACTCCGCATCAAGGAGCATTAACACTAGGTACCAGTTTGGTCCGCATCAAGGTACTCCGCATCAAGGAGCATTAACACTAGGTACCAGTTTGGTCCACATCAAGGTACTCCGCATCAAGGAGCATTAACACTAGGTACCAGTTTGGTCCGCATCAAGGTACTCCACATCGAGGAGCATTCACACAAGGCACCAGTTTGGTCCACATCAAGGTAATGCACATCAAGGAGCATTCACACTAGGTACCAGTTTGGTCCGCATCAAGTACTCCAACCAAAGAGCATTCACACTAGGTACCAGTTTGGTCCGCATCAAGATAATGCACACCAAGGGACATTCACACTAGGTACCAGTTTGGTCCGCATCAAGGTAATGCACACCAAGGGACTTTTACACTAGGTACCAGTTCGGTCCGCATCAAGGTAATGCACACCAAGGGACATTCACACTAGGTACCAGTTTGGTCCGTATCAAGGTAATGCACACCAAGAGACATTCACACTAGGTACCAGTTTGGTCTGCATCAAGGTAATGCACACCAAGGGACATTCACACTAAGTACCAGTTTGGTCCGTATCAAGGTAATGCACACCAAGGGACATTCACACTAGGGACCAGCTTGGTCTGTATCTAATTGATTCACATCAAGTGGTATTCACAGTAGGGACCCGTTTGGTCCGTATACAGTTGATCCATATTAAGTAGAATTCACACAAAGGACCAAGTTGTTCCGACTCAAGTTGATTCAAAATAAGGTAGCACTCACACTAGGGACCACTTTGGTGCGCACGTATCGGGCTGATCCACATCAAGTACATTCACACAAGGGACCAGTTTGGTCCGTATCAAGTTGAGCCACATCAAGTACCATTCACTCTAGGAACCAGATTGGTCCATATAAAGTTGATTCACACCAAGTATCAGTCACTCTAGGAACCAGTTTGGTCCGTATCAAGTTGATCCACATAAAGTAACATTCACACTAAGGACCAGTTTGGTCCGTACCAAGTTGATCCACATAAAGTAGCATTCGCGCTAAAGACCAGTTTGGTCCGTATCAAGTTGATCCAAATCAAGTAACATTCACACAAGGGACCAGTTTGGTCCGTATCAAGTTGATCCACATCAAGTAATATTCACACAAGGGACCAGTTTGGTCCGAATCAAGTTGATCCACATCAAGTTACATTCATTCTAGGAACCAGTTTGGTCCGTATCAAGTTGATCCACATCAAATACATTCACTCTAGGAACCAGTTTGGTCCGTGTCAAGTTGATCAACATCAAGTAACATTCACAATAGGAACCAGTTTGGTCCGAATTAAGTTGATCCACATCAAGTACATTCACTCTAGGATCCAGTTTGGTCCGTATCAAGTTGATCCACAGCAAGTAACATTCACAGTAGGGACCAGTTGTTCCGTATCAAGTTGATCCACAGCAAGTAACATTAACAGGAGGGACCAGTTTGTTTCGTATCGAGCTGATCCACATCAAGTAACATTCACTCTAGGGACCAGTTTGGTCCGTATCAAGTTGATCCGCATTAAGTAACATTCACACTAGGGACCAGTTTGGTCCGTATCAAGTTGATCCACATCAAGTAACATTAACAGGAGGGACCAGTTTGTTTCGTATCGAGCTGATCCACATGAAGTAACATTTACTCTAGGGACCAGTTTGGTGCGTATTAAGTTGATCCACATCAAGTAACATTCACTCTAGGGACCAGTCTGATCCGTATCAAGTTGAGCCACATCAAATACCTTTTTCTCTAGGAACCAGTTGGTCCATATTAAGTTGATTCACACCAAGTATCATTCACTCTAGGAACCAGTTTGCTGCGGATCCACATCAAGGAGTATTCACAATAAAAACCAGTGTGGTTCGCATCAAGCTGAAACACATAAAGTAGCGTTCACACTACTGACGAGTTTGGACCCTATCAAGTTGATCCACATCAAGTAGTATTCACACTAGTGACCAGTTTTGTCCGTGTAAAAGTGATCCACATCAAGTAACATTCACAGTTCGGTCCATGTCAAAGTGATCGACAGATAGTATTCCCAAGGGGCCAGTCTAATCCCAGCTGTAGTAGCATTCACACTCGGGTCCAGTTAAGTATCTATGAAGTCGATCCACATCAAGTAGCATTCACACTAGGGACCAGTTTGTCCGTATCAAGTTGATCCACAATTGAAGTATTTACACTGAGTTTGGTTCGTGTCAAGTCAATCCACAAAAAATAGCGTCCACACCAGGGACCATGGCCCCCGCCCATCGCGGCTTGAAGAAATATATGGGCTGCCCGATGCTTCCCCGCAGAGCTAAATCCGACGCGCAAACGAGTACTGGTAACCCGCTTAGAGGAATTAAGGCGGTGCGAATCGAACCGTCCATGTTTATAAACCCTATTAGTTTCATTGGGCGACAGGGCTTGAGATGTCATTTCATTTCAAATTCGGGTAAAAGTCCCACAAAATTGGAAGCAACGTCTCCAAAATGACCTTTACAGTGTTGACGGGGACGTTAAAACTCAAATCAAATCAAACAAACAAACAAACACCAGGGACTAAATTGGGATGGGTGAGGTAATTTCATCTCAGTCCCACCAAATCGAAAGCAACGCCTCCGAAATGATCTAAATAGTGTTGACGGGGACATGCAACATCGACACAAACAAACAAAAATCCCAACTTATATACGGAAAGGTGGTTCCTTTGCCTTCTTTTTACTCAGAATCAGAATCAGAATTGTTACTGGTGACACGTCAAATGACATTCATACACCAGGACCTGTGATATGGGAAGTTAGTCCCTAGCTCTAACCAAAGATGTAAACTTAGCTACACAATCCTCAGCACCTTCAGCCGTCAAAATAATAGAATCGGGAAGGGCATTCCAATCTCTAATGGTTCGGGGGAAAAACGATTCTTTATAAATATCCGTTCTTGCAGTAAGGGTCTGAAACGTCATTGAATGGTGTTTTCTACAATGCCTAGCTGGGGGAACAATGTCATCTGTTGGAATGCTGGCAGCACCCTTTAGACCTTTGTATAAGAGTATGAGCCTACTGTCTCTTCTCCTTTTCTTGAGAGACTCCCATCTTAATTTTCCTAGAATTCCAGTCATACTCCCAGTTTCAAAGCAATAATTTCCAGTTACAAATCTAGCAGCTCTATTCTGAACTTTTTCAATTTCTTCATTTAGGACCACTCCGCTTGGGTCCCAGATGCAACTACCATATTCCAAGATTGGACGAACAAGTCCCCTGTATGCTGTTTCTTTCACATCCTGAGGACACTGATGAAGATTTCGCCTAGGAAACCAAGTGTTCTATTCGCCTTTGTACACATATTGCTAATGTGTGTATTCCATCTCAAATCGTGAGTGATTGTCACACCAAGGTATTTAATGGAATTCACATTTTCAAGGACCGTTCCCTCTAAGGTGTAAGAAGCCTCAACTTTATTAGATCTCTTCCTTGTTATCTGCATAATATTGCATTTAACTGGTTGAAATCTCATGCCCCATTTTCTGGCCCAACATCCTAATCTATCTATGTCAGCCTGAAGTTTCAGTGAGTCATCTGTATCTCTAATTTCCCGGTAACAAACACAGTCATCTGCGAACAGTCTTATTTCTGAGTCAATATCAGTGGAAATATCATTGATGTACAGGGAGAACAATAGAGGACCAAGAACGGCCCCTTGTGGGACTCCAGACAAAACTGGCGCCCATACTGAAGATTCACCATTAACAACAACACGCTGTTTTCTGTAGCAAAGGAAGGAATCTATCCATTTAAGAGTCTTCCCACCAATTCCATAACCAAATAATTTGGATTTAAGTAGTTCATGAGGAGGGGTGTCAAAAGCCTTCTCAAAGTCCAGAATAAATGTGTCCACCTGCCCCCCTTTGTCCAGGATTTTTGCCCAATCATTAATAACCGTGCTCAACTGAGTTTCGCAACTATGCCTTTTCCTAAATGCATGTTGTCTGTCTGACAGAAGTTTATGTTCATCCAAGTGGGCCATGATGTTTGAGCAGACTATGTGTTCGAGCAATTTACATAGAACACATGTCAGTGACACCGGGCGATAATTACGAGCAAGAGCCCTGTCCCCTTTTTTGAAAAGTGGACAGATGTTCGCTAAGAGCCATTCTTTGGGAATTTCACCCGTATCGAGAGATTGTTGGAAAAGATGAGCAAAAACTGGACCTAACTCGTTTGCTAGTTCCTTCAGGACTCTAGGATGAAGCTCATCAGGCCCTAAAGCTTTAGAAGGGTTCAAGCCTTTAAGTAATTTGATCACTCCCACAGAGGATACAACAATATTTTCCATGAAAGGGGCCGATCTTCCAGTCAATGGAACCTCGTTGAACTCAGTTTTATTAAATGCATCATTGAATTGACCAACCAATTCCTCTGCCCTTTCAGAGTCCGATTCAGCGACCCCGTTCCCTCCTCTTTTATTAAGGGGTGGGATACCTTGCCTATCTTTCTTCTGGCTATTGATATATCTGTAGAAGTCTCTGGGATTCGCCTTTACATCACCTACCAAGTTATTTACATACTGATCATGCTGATTTTTGATGTCATTTTTAATTTCACGTCTCAAGTTTTCAAATTTTACTTATACACACATTGTGGTAACTCGTTAGAGCCGTCTCAATGAGCTGGTTACAATAAATGTTTGGAGCAGAACTACGGGGAAATTGCCCAATAATAGGATACATCTGAAAAATGTCTATGAAGCACAGCTGTACTGCATGATCCAGTTGTGCAAAACTGACGATGTCGTTAATCCTTCGACTGCTAATCACAACTGGCAGACGACATTTTCAAAATGTATTTTTATTTATTTTTTTGTCAGTGAAAATATGGCCTGACATTACATGTGAATCGTCTGCCAAGCAGACGATTCACATGTAATGTCAAGCCTTATTTAATTTGAAAACTATTTAAAAAAATCAGATTGTCGTCTGCTTCTTGAATTTATGTCGCAGTTGAAGGGTATTAACCCTTAAGCTGCTGGGAAAAACAACGTCTGAAAATGTCGTCTGCATATGTCACCTGCTGAATCTTCTAGCAAACATTTATAAAAATATGTTTGCATACTTGCAAACAGTGTGGACCCAGACCAGACTGCTCCTACTAATCTGGGTTACGCACTATTTGCAAAAAAGGACTTTTAAGGTAACCGGCAGATGGCAAAGCAGACGACAATTGTCGTGTTTTGTTTGTTTGTTTTGGAGTTTTACGGCCCAGTCAACACTATTTAGGTCATTTTTGAGCCGGTCAGTTTACCTATCAACACTTTCCTGGGCAGGCCTATACGTAAGCGGTTAACCAGTACAGTGCACATTCTTTCGCCAGAAACTGACAACTGCCCTTCTTGAATCAGCGGAAGGGAGAGAATGACCGTAGAAAAGATTTCATGATCAATCTCCACGAAAGAATGTTGCCGACCCCGGCGGGAGTCGAACCCGCGTCCTCCTGATCACCAGTCAGACGCGCATCCGACTGAGCCACTGAGGCCGGCTCACAATTGTCGTGAATGACATTTTATGGGTTAAATATGGCATTGGTTTATGTTGAAAAAAAAAAACACACACACACACAAAAAAAAAACCAAGATATTGCAGTTAACAATTTTACCAGTAACGACCTCGTTAAGTTAACGATGCCCAGAACGCTTGTTATCAACATCAAGCAAACAAAACAACAACACACTGCGCTAAAGAAAACACGTAAACATTTCTTAATGAATTATCGATAATCTATAAATAGCACTTCAATGAATTTATAGTATTCCCAGAAAAGCTCACGAAAAAGGCAACAAGTTGGCATACCATCGCTTTAATACGTTCGTGCAACACCGATATACTGGCAGGAAAATTTTGGTTTTACTAGGGTATATGCCGTTTTCTTTTCCATATTTTTGCTCGGAAACATAGATTGTGGGTACTCGTTAGAACCACATCAACGTGGCGGGTGGTTCTTAGAAACTCGCACAATCCACCGTGTGATAAACACCCCAGTAAATCCCACTTTATTTAGAGAAAACTGGGGTTTAAGGCGGTATTCATTATTTTTCTTATTTCTGCTCCAAGACATAGTTTGTGGGTACTTGTTAGAACCGCCTCATTGAGGCGGTTCTAACGAGCACCCACACACTATGTTTAGAGCATTTACAAGAAAAAAAATCGCAAATTTTCTAATTCATTAGAAAATTCACCCTTTTGGAGATAATACTAAGTTTGGAGATAATTCATATTCCATTATGTCACACGGATTTGTAACAAATATGGTAATGTATGTTTGTTTTTTTGGGGGGGGGTCAGAAGACTTTTTGGAGTATAACCAAATCGTCTTCATAGGACACATACTATTTTGTTAGATTTTTTTTATGCATTGTCTTTTGCGTAAATAGTTACCTGATAAGTTTTACTTCCGGGTTTAGGTAGTTGTCAATCGTGTTTATTACTAAGTGACTTTATTCTATTTTTTCAACGAACTGAAGGACAAAGTTTTGTCTCCAAGGCAAGCAGGAAGAACAGTTTAGGTTAAAAGGCAAGTTTTCTTTCTTATCTCATTACAAAAACATGCCTATTTGAAATATATTGAAAACTTAACCACAAAAAAAAAAAAAAAAATATCAGATAAAAATTCTGATATTTTTCATAGTATCAAAACATAGATTGTGGATACTCGTTGGAACCGCGTAACCATACGCGTTTCTAACTAGTACCCATAACATGTGGATACTCGTTCGAACCGCGTAACCTTATGCGGTTCTAACGAGTACCAACAATCTGTTATTTTTCAGCAGAAATAAGAAAAATAATGTATACCCCGGTAAAACTCCAGTTTTACCATATAAAAATGGGGTTTACGGGATTAGAATGATATATATATAGGCGTGTTTACGTGTTGTTCTTAAATCGGAATAAAATTGCCATTTCAGACATAATCATGAACCCAACCCGCACAAAACAGTGGGCCAACGCCGGGCCGACATCGGTTCGATGTTGCCACGAATTTGTTGGTTGGTTGGTTGGTTATTTGAGGTTTAACGTCCCCGTCAACACTGTAAAGGTCATTTTGGAGACGTTGCTTCCAATTTTGTGGGACTTTTACCCGACACTGAGATGAAATGACATCTCAAGCCCTGTCGCCCAATGAAACCAATAGGGTTTATTAGCATGGACGGTCCGCCTCGCACCGCAGTTCCTGGACAGGCTTAGATCCTCTAAGCGGTTTACCAGTACTAGTGTGCGGGCCGGATTCAGCTGTGCGTGGAAGCATCATGCAGCCCATATATTTCTTCAAGCCCCTATGGGCGGGGGCCGGCCACGAATTTGTACGAATGACTATTACACTTAGCAACGGCGCATATCGTCAATTTTAGACCAACACAGCGTCAACAGCATGCACTGTTGATGGACAATTGCTCATATGACCGCAGATGTTCACATTATTAACACATTTAGTACCAGAAACCCCTAAAGGGGTACCCGGCTGGCAAACAGTGCAGGCCCAGATTAGACGCCGCAAAACGCGGCGTCTGATCAGGGCCTCCACTGTTTGCAAAAAGTTAAGCCATTGCCCAACTAATTTTTTTAAGAAAACACAACCTGACACCCCTAAATTTCGCAATGGACTCCTGCTATATATGAAGAGGAAGATTCCATTTGGTACAAAAAGGGTTAATGAGCCTTGACTGGTAACTGTTTCTCCTCCAACTTATGTGTAACAAAAAGTACAAGTGTGTTGTTTTGTTTTGGTTTTACGACCACTTCAAGGATATTTTACTTGCATCGAGCCAGTGGTTAGCCAGAGGTGGGCGGAAATCTGAGTATCCGTAGAAAAACACATAACCTTCCGATACAGAACTTGGCGCCTCACTTATTGACCCGAAACAGCGACAGAGACCTAGCTCTCTAAATTATTTAGACCAGGAGGACCGAAGGCAGGCAGGCAGGCGGTTGGACGGGCGATCGGGGGAGGGGGGGGGGGGGGAAGGGCCAGGTGGGACAGGGCAGGACATGGCAGGGCAGTCATGCGACCTTCCATGACCGCATGAAGCAGCATTGTGTCATCAATCAGCATGGGGGTTATCAGTCTTCTGGGACGTAGAGGGTTGGCAGACTGATTTAAAACTTTCCTGAGCGTCCATTACCCAAACACGCCTATACAAATACATTGTAACCATGTAACCGTTATCGCCGAAAAAATGAAAATTTTAAGATGAAAAATTGTGATATTTTTCTTATTTCTGCTCAAAATATAGATTGAGGGTACTCGTTAGAACCGCCTCGATGAGGCGGTTCTAACGAGTACCCACAATCTATATTTTAGAGCAGAATTAAGAAAAAAATTGGTATACCCCTGTAAACCCCAGTTTTACTATGTAAAAGTGAGGTTCTAGGGGGTCAAAATTATACAGGCGTGTTTTCGTGATGGTCGCGCCCAGTTTTCAAATTTCATTTTCATCTGCAGGAGAAGCTAATTGATACGCAGAACAAGGGCGCCGTTTCTAGAGAGTAGAAAAAAATCTTTCTCCGACAAAGGGGCTGCCCTTAAAAGAAAGAATTTTCATGTTTTTCCTTAATAATAATCATGATTTATCACAGGTGACCTCTTATAGTATGCGTGATGGGAGATCATGTGATCACGACATCGGGAAGAGATGACATGACATCGAAACGGATTTTGTTTAATATCATTTTACGGAAAATAAAAGCGTATATCATGTCAGTCGAAATTGATATGTAGATGTACTTTGAGAGAGAGAGAGAGAGAGTTTTAGTTTTACGTCCCACCAACAGCTAAGGTCATACGGAGACGGGACCTCGGTTTAAAGATTCATCCAAAAGTCTGGAGAAGCCCGGGATCGATCCTGCGATCCCTGGTTTACAAGGCGAGCAGCGTAACCACTGCACCACGGAGGCTTCTAGATGTACTTTGAAATGATACATTATTCTGCTCAGGTAGTATAAACGAAATCCGTAAAAAACCCCGACTCCGCAAAAACAAACAAAACAAACAAAAGCAAGCAAACAAGCGAGCAGTGTGAGCGTACGAACGAACTGACACACACATACAGATTGCAGACAGACAGACCTGCAGGCAGGCAGGCAAACACAGTTTTTGTCTGTTTGAATTCCCGTCAACACTGTAAAGGTCATTTTGGAGACGTTGCTTACAATTTTGTGGGACTTTTATACCCGACATTGAGATGAAGTGACATCTCAAGCCCTGTCGCCAAATGAAACTAATAGGGTTTATAAGCATGGGAGGTCCGACTCGCACCGCTTTGCCTGGGCAGGCTTAGATCCTCTAAGCGGTTTTGCATAATATGAATGGAAGATGAGAGGTCATTATGTGCTATCACGTGGTATTTACGTGTCTCCTATACATCAGATCTTTAGCAGCCTCTAGGCTAATTCAGCAGACGACAAATTGTTGATATCTTTCTTATTTTGTTTTCAGAAAACAGGACTTGATATCTCATGCAAATTGTTTTCAATTTGCATGAGATGTCAGGTCCTGTTTTCTGGGAAAATTAAGAAAATATTTCAAAATGTCGTCTGCTGCGGAAAAAATACCCAGCATGCAGAGCGTTAAAGCATCACGCTAGTGGCCAAAATATTAACTATTCTAGCAAGTGCAGCATTCTGTACATAGGTATTTTTGCTGAAAAAAAAAAGAGTGACCATCTTTTGCGTCATATTTTTGTTGCGAAAATACTAATTTAACACATATATGACAATGGAATATTCCACCTAATGAGTTTGGAGTGATCCCTTTCCAATTATAGGGATGTCAGGTTTGTAGTACGTTTTAAAAACTGTAAGTACTTTAATTAAACAGTGTAGACCCAGAACAGACGCCGCCTGATATGGGTCTACACTGTTTGCCAATGTCCCAAAAAGGGGCGCTAGGCCTGTATGGGTTAATGATAAAAGTTTTATCGATACATTAACTAACGATGTCGTTAGTTTGGAACTACTGGGCCCACAATAACAACCCCGTGTGAGATAGTTGTATCTATAATGTCTTTTCTAGTGATAAATATTGCAATGTTTTCTTATTCAAGCGTTGAACATAGAGTGTGGGTTCCCGTTAGAACTGCGTTATTGAGGCGGTTCTAACGGGTGCCAACAATATTAGCAAGTAAACTAATGTTAATTCTTGTAAACCCCATTTTTCTATAACCCTTTCAACCCTGCAGCCCGGCACAGATAGCCTACATATGCAAACAGTGTAGATTCGGATAAGACGGCCCACAATAAGCCGGATCAACACTGTTTGCTATCCTGTCAATATCTCCCACTACCCCAACCCCCAATTTTCAAGAACTGAAAGCTCTAGATTCCAAGACACAAAGATCCACTTCAGAAACACACAGGTGAAAAGGTGAATTCCCGGGTGTTCATTTCTGAGACATGTTAACGTGACACGTGAAGGATAGCTGTATCTCACACAGGTGAGACAGGCACAGTTTCAACTTCTGGTTGCTTGATTTATTTTATTCCCTTTTTAGCTCACCTGAGCACGAAGGCGAGCTGTTGTGATCAGTCAATGATCGTCGTGCGTCGTCAACAATTTGCTTTAAATGCGAACTCCTCCTAAACCCTTTGGCCAATTTGATTCAAACTTCATAGGAATGTTACCAAGGTGGGTCCCAAATAATATAGCTAAAGTCGTTCTGCTCTGATGAACAAGTTAATCTAATCATAGTTTATTGCAACCACAAAGCAAATGGGTCGGGCCTCAAGTTCTCACAACATTAGTTACGGCCCTCCCCAGACAAGGTTGACACTAATACATGTAGAACATATGAACATAGCTATTTGATAATATATGAACAAGTAGGACACATACATGCAAACTACATAAAACACAGAATTATACCAGATAGATAAATCATCAAATAATAATAAAAAAAGAATAAATAAACTGCTAATTGCAAGTCGTCAAGAAACTCACGGGTTGAGGCATATAGAAGTGTTACAATATGAGATAAATTAAATTAGGCAATTCGGCTAAATCTCCCAGTGTTTTTAATATACGTTTGCACGGCATTAAAAAGAATACCATTATCTTGAGCTGATAATGTATCATCACCAAACAGAGCCTTATTTAAATTGAGCGGATGAAATATCCGTGTCGACTGGAAGAAAGTAATTAGTTCTCTTGTAAAATTGGAACAAGCAAAGAAGAAATGCTCAGCATCCTCGCTAACTTCTGAGCAGTTGCAGTTAGGACTTTCAGCCAAATTAAGTGATTTGTACACAGATCGTTTTTCAGATTACTACAATTATTTCTTATTCTGGCGTGCAGTACGGAAATGTACCGTTCGCTTTCCATGAAATAGCTTGGAACATAAGTGTTTGAAAAATAAAAATTCCTAACTTGGTATTTGAAGGTGAACCAGTTGGCTGCCAGAGCTAAAAAAAAAAAAAAAAAGAAGAAGAAAAACGTAAATTTGCCTTAAACGTGAAGTCCTCTAAAATTCTTGGGCCAGTTTGATTAAAAAGGGCCCTCTGGGCCCTCTTGTCTTGTTTACATTCATTCCCAATGGAGCTCAGTCTCACAAGTTTAGTCATGAAAAACATCATTGAAAAGCCACATTAGTTTCTTTGTCTGGTTGGCTGTATTTTTTTCGTTCTTGTTTACCGCTTTTGAACTTCCCGGTACCTTATTAATAACATGTAGTATATATGTTGATTAAGCCGCAGAGTGCAGATGAACCGTTAATAAGACGCGGAGTGCACATGAACCGGTAACTTGGAAGACCCTTAACCCTTTTTGTACCAAATGGAATCTTCCTCCTTGTAGATAGCATGAGTCCATTTAAAAAATTAAGGGGTGTCAGGTTGTATTTTCTTCAAAATTTATTAGGGAAATGGCTGAACTTTTTGCAAACAGTGTAGGCCCTGATCAGACGCCACATTCTGCGGCGTCTGATCTGGGCCTGCACTGTTTGCCAAATACCCGTTTGGGGGATGGGTTAAACTGCAGTAGTTATTTTAAAAAAAACAAACAATGATATCAAACCTTCAAAGATCGTGACAAACCATTTATTCTAACTGACGTACTCTCGGCGGTCAGTCCATGTGACATAGGGAAATCTTTCAAAGCTCAAAAACAAAACGGATAAAATATAATTTATCCGGTACTGATTTTTTTCCTGTTTTTGCTGCTGTGATGTAACGAGTAACATCCCAGTAAGCACACGTCGCTAGGGCAACGTCAAATCAATGTTGGTGCAACGTCACGATGTGACGTTGTATAAACGTCATGACGTTGTACCGACGTTGTTGTGACGTCACAATTTCGTCACGTACCTGCTAGGATATGTATATCCTTGCATAGTCTTTTCTCTTTATAAAATATGGTTTTCAAGGATGGTTTCAACCAAATGGTCTCGAACTTGACAGGTCACACTGGTCTGATGAGGTCCACAAGTACCAGACACGGATGGATACGTACACGGACTAGTAGTATCACTAAATGACCGAGTGGCAATTAGAATTTTGCCAGTGATAGGAGGTGGGGGTGGGGGTTGCAGTTCATCATTTTGTGACGGACATCCACCACGTTGATAAATCCGTGCAATGATGATCTTTATATACCCCATTTTATGTTGGGGAACTTGGGGTTACATGTAGCAGACCAGCTGGCACACCTCGCTATGGCAACGTCATATCAACGTCGATGCATCGTCGCATGACGTTGCAACGACGTAGATGTGACGTTGCATAAACGTCATGACGTTGCACCAACGTTGGTGTGACGTCACAATTACGTCATGCGCCTGCTGGGAAGTGTATAAATTATTTCTAATATTCTTGCTGAAAGACATAGATTGTAGGGAAAGGTTAGAGCTGAGGCGGTACTTTAGAGCACCCACAATATACATGCATATTTGAAGAAGAAATAAGAAATTTATCACAGTTTTTTTTTTTGGTGAGAGAGAGAGGAGAGAGAGAGAGAGAGAGAGAATTAGCTTTATCGTGATAAGTAAATATTAACCCGGCAGGCACACGTCGCTAGGGTAACGTCAAATCAACTTCAAATCAATGTCAATGCAACGCTATGACGTTGCACCAACGTAGATTTGACGTACAAACGAGAAATTACCTCGTTCAAACAAGAATTATTCTCGTACAAACGAGAAATTTTCGCGTACAAACGAGAAATTTTCTCGTACAAACGAGAAAAAAATCTCGTACGAACGAGGATATTTGGTCAAAGTAATGACTCAATTTCTCTTAAGGCTTGTAAAGTCGATGATGGAAAACCATTTTGTAGATAACTCATCATTATTATAATAACAGTGATTGTTTCGATTGATTTGTCAGAAGTCGTTGCTGTCCACGTGACTATTACTGATCTGTAGAAAATGGTAATTTATAGAAAATAGCTGCGATATTCTTATCGCTGTGATATCATTGTGTTGCGTACGAGGGTTATCTATATAGAATCTGGACTGGAATCATGTGTCAGGTTTGGCAAACAATGTAGACCCAGAATATGTGTCGAAGAACGCGATGTCTCATCAATGTCTACACTTTTTGCTTACAGTACAGGAATTTAAGGGTTAAACGAAATGGGTCAGGATCATTTTTCCAGCCTACCCTTAAAAAAACAAAAAACAATCGACCCACCAGTGCTGCCAATGCTTTGGTTATAAAAAAATAAGTTGCAGTGGATAAAACTGACCCTGCCTGTAGTGATCAATATGAAACTTGAGCTATCGGCTCTTCTACAGTTATTTATTTTATGCTCATACAAACAAAAATAAATAAATAAATAAATAACGTTGTAGATTCAGTATGAACAAATGCAATTTTCTATTTTAGATTTAACAAAGGGCTGGTATATATGCTGTCATCACATTTATTTATTTATTTATTATTAGAAATTTCTTGAAACATATACACACGTACGCATGCTTTCATTACATCTACCGACCTTTAACCCTTTCAACCCTGTATATCAGTACAGATACTTTTGCAAACAGTGTAGATCCAGATAAGACGCTCATAATGAGCCGTCTTACCAGCACGAACACCAGTTGCTATCCTGCTATTGGTCTCATCTCAACCTCCTATATACAAGTATGGACGATTCCAAATACATGTACAAAGATGGAAGAATTCACCGCAGAAACTCAGAGGTGAAAGAGTCAATTAACTTCTACCCGTTGTAAAACGCCAAGTTAATCAATACCCGTGTTGGCGTTATGACAAGACAAAATGTCGTACGTACGAGAAAAAATCTCGTTCGAACGAGAAACTTTCTCGTACAAACGAAAAAAATCTCGTACGTACGAGAAAAAATCTCGTACGAACGAGAAACTTTCACGTACAAACGAGAAAAAAATCTCGTACGAACGAGAATATTTCTCATAGAAATTTTGTCGTACATGTGCATCCAGTGAAGACTCAGATCAGTCTATGCATTTGCGCAGTCTGATCAGAGGCTTTGCTCTATGGGACATGGATGCCACTTGGCCCATAGTGATGCTAAGATAAATTACATATGAAATTGTTGTCTGTTAACTTTCTGGTGTGAGTCAGACCGCTTTTTAAACCCAGCCCACCGGGCCTTGGAGAAATAGATGAGGCTGCAAGGTGCTTCCACGCAGAGCTGAATCTGACCGCAAATGAGTACTGGAAAACCGCTTAGAAATATAAGCCTGTCCAGGTAGTGTTGCGTGTCGGAACGGCCATGCATTTAACCCCTATTGGTTTCATTTGGCGGCAGGGCTTGAGATGTCATTTCAGCTCAATCTCGGACAAAAGTCCCACAAAATTGGAAACAACGTCTCCAAAATGACCTTTACAGTGTTGACGGGGACGTTAAACCTCAGCTCAAACAAACAAAAGAAACAAACAGCAGTTTGGCAGTTAAAGGTACACATAGGCAATGGCTACAAACTACAGTTTGAACAGAAAAGGTATGTATCAAAAGAGGGATTATACAAATGACCCCGATTCCTATGCCTAGCACCGAATCAATGGCCATTTTAAAGGAGGTGATAAGGGGTAATTAAATTAAGAAGATGGTAAATTTCTCGTATGAACAAGAAACAAATGTCGTAGGAACGAGAAACTTTCTCGTAGGAACGAGAAAATTTCTCGTTCGTACGAGAATTTTTCTCGTTCGTACGAGAAAGTTTCTCGTAGGAACGAGAAATATTCTCGTTTGTACGAGAAAGTTTCTCGTTGGAACGAGAAATATTCTCGTTTGTACGAGAAAGTTTCTCGTTTGTACGACATTTTTTCTTGTTTATAACAAGAATCTGGAAACTCATCATAACACGTGTATTGAACAACGTGGTGTTTTACGACGGGTAGAAGTTAATTGACTCTGTCACCTCAAATGGTGGTGGCCCCCGCCCATAGGGGCTTGAAGAAATATATGGGCTGCATGATGCTTCCACGCAGAGCTGAATCCGGCCCGCACACTAGTACTGGTAAACCGCTTAGAGGATCTAAAGACTGTCCAGGAACCGCGGTGCGAGGCGGACCGTCCATGCTAATAAACCCTATTGGTTGCATTGGGCGACAGGGCTTGAGAGTCATTTCATCTCAATGTCGGGTAAAAGTCCCACAAAATTGGAAGCAACGTCTCCAAAATGACCTTTACAGTGTTGACGGTGACGTTAAACCACAAATCAACCAACCAACCTCAAATGGTGGCCGTGCTAGTAAGACGGCTCATTATGACCGTCTTTTCTGGATCTACACTGTTTGCAAAGGTATCTGTACCGATCTACAGGGTTGAAAGGGTTAAAGGCCCGCAGATGGTACCTGCTTTTTGCAATGTGTGTATATGTGTCGTGAAATTTCCAATAAATAAATAAATAAATAAATAAATAAATAAATAAGCCCTAATAGAAGATTGCATTTGTTCATACTGAATCTGTAACATTATTTAATTTATTTAATAATTTATTTATATTCGCCCCCGAAGAAGGCTTGAAGAAATTGATGGGCTGCATGATGCTTCCACGCAGAGCAGAAACCGGCCGCACACAAGCACTGGTAAACCGCTCAGGGGATCTAAGCCAGCCTAGACAAAGCGGTGCGAGTCCATGCTTATAAAGCATTTTGGTTTCATTCGGTGACAGGGCTTGAGAAGTCATTTCATCTCAATGTCGGGTAAAAATTCCACAAAATTGGAAGCAACGTTTTATTTATTTTTGTTTCTTCCCTTCTTAAGGGGAAGCATAAAACAAATAAATGTAACTGTAAAAATGATCCTGGCCCATTTCGTTTAACCTTTATATTTCTGTACTGTAAGCAAATACTGTAGACATTGATCAAACATCGCGTTCTGCGACACATAATCTGGGTCTACATTGTTTGCCAAACCTAACACATGATTCTTGACCAGCTTCTATAGATAACCCTCGTACGCAACACAATGATATCACAGCGATGAGAAAAGCGCAGCTTTGTTCTTTAAATTGCCGTTACCTGGATTTTCTACAGATCAGTAATAGTCACGTGGACAGCAACTACTTTGCTAAACGTTGGGTCAACTGACAAAACAATCGACCCAAAAACTGTTATTGTAATAATGATGGGTTGTCTACATAATGGTTTTCCATCATCGACTTTACAAGCCTTAGGAGTAATTGAGTCATTACCTTGACCAAAATATTCTCGTTTATACGAGATTTTTTCTCGTTTGTACGAGATTTTTTCTCGTTTGTACGAGAAAATTTCTCGTAGGAACGAGAAAAAATTCTCGTCTGTACGAGAATTTTTCTCGTTCCTACGCGAAAGTTTCTCGTTTGTACGAGATTTTTTCGCGTTTGAACGAGAAAATTTCTCGTTTGTTCGAGAAAGTTTCTCGTTCGTACGAGAAATTTTCTCGTTTGTACGAGAAAATATTTTTTTTTCTCATCTTATTTTGACCCTAGTAGGCTTTCGTAATTTTCGGTTCAAAGGTAAAAAAAAAAAACCTTAAGAAGGAATCCATGCATGAGCGCTCTTATTTTTCCGCATTTCAAACATCACGTCATTTTGCATGATCTGTGGTCAATACAGCGCGTACAAAAACAACATGACATGACAGGTGCGTAACTCTTGTCATCAATCATAAAATTGACAAAAAAGTACTTCCAGATGACCATTGGTCCTGCAATGCATATTTAAATCTGGATATAGAAGGCTTTCTTTAGAGTTTAACGACCCAGTTAACACTATCTATGGCATGTCGAGCCTGGCAGTTCACCTAACAACACTATTCCTTGACAGGTGGTTATCCAGCACATTGCACATTCTTTCATCAGAAACTGAGACGAATCCCCTTCTTGAATCAGCGGAAAGTACAGTAAATTCCGCTATTAAGACCACCAAAAATTAAGACCATTACGAAAACACGCCAATACAAATACATTGTAAATTTTAACACCGAAAAATGAAAATTTTCAGATGAAAAATTGTGATATAAATTGTGATATTTTTCATAGTTCTGCTCAAAACATAGATTGTGGATACTCATTAGAACCGCCTCTGCACACCCCAGTTTTACTATATAAAAGTGGGGTTTAAGGGGGGCAAAATAATATAGGAATGTTTTCGTGATGAAAATCTGCTTTAAAGATTATTGAGACGGTTTCAGTTATTCTTTGTTTGTGTTTTCTACACCTAGTGTCTCCTTGTAAGAGACCACCTTTGGAACTGTTCAAAAGTGGTCTTAAAGACCACTTTTGAGCAGTCCCAAAGGTGGTCTTAATATAGGCGTTTTACTGTAAATGTAAAGGATGAGATTTCATTATCAATATTTTTTGGTTGTGCAGTTGTGGAGGCCGTAAAAACGTCTCCCCGTACAGCCGTGTTTTGAGCCTTCATTAACCCAATCTTAATGGATTGGGATTCCATTATTCTTGCACGAAATGATTTGTTTGTTTGATTTGAGGTTTAACGTCCCCGTCAACACTGTAAAGGTCATTTTGGAGACGTTGTTTCCAATTTTGTGGGACTTTTACCCGACATTGAGATGAAATGACATCTCAAGCCCTGTCGCCCTATGAAACCAATAGGGTTTATTAGCATGGACGGTCCGCCTCGCACCGTGGTTCCTGGACAGGCTTAGATCCTCTAAGCGGCTTACCAGTACTAGTGTGCGGGTCGGATTCAGCTCTGCTTGGAAGCATCATGCAGCCCGTATATTTCTTCAAGCCCCTTGCACGAAATGAAGGTCTTTAGTTGACCAAGATTATAGCTGTTGCTTGCTATTGTTTCTTTATTAGCTTTGAATTTTTGTCTGTTTATGTTGGAGTTTAACGGCCCAGTCAACACTATTTTAAGTCATTTTTGAGCCGGTCAGTTAACCCATCATCACTTTGCCTGGGCAGGCTTACACGTAAGCGTTTTAGCAGTACAGTGCACATTCTTTCACCAGAAACTGACAACTGCCCTACCTGAATCAGCGGAAGGGAGAGAATGACCGTAGAAAAGATTTCATGATCAATCTCCACAAAAGAATGTTGCCGACCCCGGATTTAGCCTTGTATTAATTAGACTTTTTTGATAATGCCAGTATGTAGAAGTCGTGGCCAAGTGGTTAGTATGATGCAGTACGAATCTCAGTTAAACTTTATCTCCCAATGTAAAATCCCAACTGAGAACACCAAAAATCAAAGCCTTGTCCAGTCTGTGACAATAACCTTCAATGCTTCCTACTTTGTCAGCAAGAATTTTCAAATAGGTACTCTTACTACAGGCGAATAAAATTTCTTTAGGCACACCGATTCTAATGCATTTGTCTATGTATCGCGACGTTGCATTGGATAATGTGAGCCCCGCCAAGCGAATTTGTGTCTTCGAGCATTCCGTCATGACAAATTTTAACTGCGCATGCCCAGCCATTTAGAGGGGCCAGGGATATGGCTTTCTGTCTGAAGGTTCCTCTTGATTCACTGCTTGTATGAGCGAGCAGCGAAGGTTCTGGCGAGACTGCGCGGATGCGCAGGCTCGCCTGAACCTTCGCTGCTCGCATAGGCGATAAGTACCAAAATCGCTTGACGGGGCCAAAGTAAAAAAAAATTGCGACAATTTACCCTGCAATATACTGTCGGAAAACTCGACCCAGTGCTGAAACATCGCTTTTCATTGGTAATATTTGGTTTTACGCAACTCACATCTTTGTTCGGGCCCCTCGGAGTCTAACTGTTGGTTTTCTTTTGCTCCAACAATTCTGTTGTTGTATGCTGTCGAGTCCTCAACCTTGTTTCATATCTGTAGTTTGATTTGTATGTTCTCGGAGATGTTACACTGATGAGTCAGGAAGCCTTCGTGCGGACTAAACAAAATTAGTGTATACCGCGACAGAGGTAAGGGCGAGGATTATGACCATGTAAAATCGATTTAAGCTCCCAGTGGAATTCTTTCTACTGACCGTTCCAAGGCGGTTCTTCTGAGGTGGTTTATTTATGTTGTTGTCAATTTTACGCGGCCGCAGTCCTCGGCCCTACTTGTGAGTCCGCACGAAGGCATCCTAACTGATTAGTGCAACATCTCCTAGAACACCAAAAATCAAAGCCTTGTCCAGTTTGAGACAATAACCTTCAATGCTTCATACTTTGTCAGCAAGTATTTTCAAATAGGTACTCTTACTACAGGCGAATAAAAATTCTTTAGGCACACCGATTCTAATGCTTTTGTCTATGTATCGCGACGTTGCATTGGATAATGTGAGCCCCGCCAAGCGAATTTGTGTCTTCGAGCATTCCGTCATGACAAATTTTAACTGCGCATGCCCAGCCATTTAGAGGGGCCAGGGATATGGCTTTCTGTCTGAAGGTTCCTCTTGATTCACTGCTTGTATGAGCGAGCAGCGAAGGTTCTGGCGAGACTGCGCGGATGCGCAGGCTCGCCTGAACCATCGCTGCTCGCATAGGCGATAAGTACCAAAATCGCTTGACGGGGCCCATGTAAAAAAAAAATTGCGACAATTTACCCTGCAATATACTGTCGGAAACTCGACCCAGTGCTGAAACACCGCTTTTCATTGGGTAATATTTGGTTTTACGCAACTCACAGCTTTGGTCGGGCCCCTCGGAGTCTAAGTGTTGGTTTTCTTTTGCTCCAACAATTCTGTTGTTGTATGCTGCCGAGTCCTCAACCTTGTTTCATATCTGTAGTTTTTTTGATGTGTATGTTCTCAGAGATGTTACACTGAAGAGTTAGGAAGCCTTCATGCGGACTAAACAGAATTAGTGTACACCGCGACAGAGGTGTAGTTTATCAACGACCTTTGAGAGTTCAACGTTCAAGCGTGGCATGACTATTCCATGTTTTAGGGGAATCAGGTTTCGCATTTCTTTTATTCACGGGATTTTAAAATTCTAAATAAGTTTTTTGATAATGCCAGTATGGAGAAGTCGTGGCAAAATGGTTAGTATGATGCAGTACGAATCTCAGTTAAACTTTATCTCCCAATGTAAAATCCCAATTGAAGGCGACTTACCTAAAACACGGACTAACCCAAAATGAAAAGTGCAGTCACGTCTCACTGCGTTTTGAAAGACTATAAGGGCGAGGATTATGGCCATGTAAAATCGATTTAAGCCCCCCAGTGGAATTCTTTACACTGGCCGTTCCAAGGCGGTTCTTCTGTGGTAGTTTATTTATGTTGTTGTCAATTTTACGCGGCCGCAGTCCTCGGCCCTACTTCCGTCGAGATTTAGACAAATAATTTGTGATTCTGCACGAAGGCCTCCTAACTGATTAGTGCAACATCTCCGAGAACACCAAAAATCAAAGCCTTGTCCAGTCTATGACAATAACCTTCAATGCTTCCTACTTTGTCAGCAAGAATTTTCAAATAGGTACTCTTACTACAGGCGAATAAAAAATATTTAGGCACACCGATTCTAATGCTTTTGTCTATGTATCGCGACGTTGCATTGGATAATGTAAAAAATTGCGACAATTTACCCTGCAATATACTGTCGGAAACTCGACCCAGTGCTGAAACATCGCTTTTCATTGGTAATATTTGGTTTTACGCAACTCACAGCTTTGGTCGGGCCCCTCGGAGTCTAACTGTTGGTTTTCTTTTGCTCCAACAATTCCGTTGTTGTATGCTGTCGAGTCCTTAACCTTGTTTCATATCTGTAGTTTTTTTTATTTGTATGTTCTCGGAGATGTTACACTGATGAGTTAGGAAGCCTTCATGCGGACTAAACAAAATTAGTGTATATCGCGACAGAGGTGTAGTTTATCAACGACCTTTGAGAGTTCAACGTTCAAGCGTGGCATGACTTGTCCATGTTTAAGGGGAAGCAGGTTTCGCATTTCTTTTATTCACGGGATTTTAAAATTCTAAAAAAGTTTTTTGATAATGCCAGTATGTAGAAGTCGTGGCCAAGTGGTTAGTATGATGCAGTATGAACCTCAGTTAAACTTTGTCTCCCAATGTAAAATCCCAACTGAAGGCGACTTACCTAAAACACGGACTAACCCAAAATGAAAAGTGCAGTCACGTCTCACTGCGTTTTGAAAGACTATAAGGGCGAGGATTATGGCCATGTAGAATCGATTTAAGCCCCCCAGTGGAATTCTTTACACTGGCCGTTCCAAGGCGGTTCTTCTGTGGTAGTTTATTTATGTTGTTGTCAATTTTACGCGGCCGCAGTCCTCGGCCCTACTTCCGTCGAGATTTAGACAAACAATTTGTGATTCCGCACGAAGGCCTCCTAACTAATGAGTGCAGCATCTCCGAGAACACCAAAAATCAAAGCCTTGTCCAGTTTGTGACAATAACCTTCAATGCTTCCTACTTTGTCAGCAAGAATTTTCGCACACCGATTCTAATGTTTTTGTCTATGTATCGCGACGTTGCATTGGATAATGTAAAAAAATGCGACAATTTACCCTGCAATATACTGTCGGAAACTTCCTTGATATCGTAGCCCGTTTTTGGATTTGCATTTGAACATTTCAAATGGTTTGTTTCAACTTTATGAAAAGCGCGATGATTTTTATTTTAATATGCATTGTAGTTTACATCCCAGTTTTAGATGGTGATATTCCTCGTTTGCCATCTTACGGTGTCTATATTTCGCAGCTTATTCGCTTCGCAAGAGTGTCAAGCCATGTCGCTGATTTTAACTTTAGTCAATTTGGCTTTAATTGTGATTTTTTTTTGTTTCCAGAGTTGATTCACTGATGAGTTAGAAAACCTTCATGCGGACCAAATGAATGCTTTTTTTGTTCCACAGTGAGAGTGAGGGTGTGGGCAACTTAACTTAAACCCACCAGTAATTTTTACAGACCATTTCAAGTCGGTGCTTTTGCTTTGGTTCCTTTATGTTTTGTGTTGGTGTGTCTGATTCTTTCCCTAATTATATATGTTGTTACATTGATGATTCTGATTCTTCCTCCTTTTAGGACTGACAAAAACCACAACTAGCATCAGAACCATATAAAACATAAAATACAAAGATAGACATAATTTTCAGGGCTATTATTTTCTAATTTCTTCTTATAGTATAATTATGCAGTTATAAAACTGGGCAGCATCAAGTAACAAGGTTTTTGTTTGTTTTGTTTGGTTTGAGGTTTAACGTCCCCGTCAACACTATAAAGGTCATTTTGGAGACATCGCTTCCAATTTTGTGGGACTTTTACCCGACATTGAGATGAAATCACATCTCAATCCCTGCCGCCCAATGAAATCAATAGTGTTTATCTGCATGGACGGGCCGACTCGCACCGCTTTGCCTGGGCAGGCTTAGATCTGCTAAGCGGTTTACCAGTACTCGTATGCGGGTCGGTTTCAGCTCTGCGTGGAAGCATCATGCAGCCCATCTATTTCTTCAAGTCCCAATGGACGGGGGAACTTAGAATATGTGCGCCGAGCGAAGAATCAGACCAGACTGCTCATGTACGCTCAGTGAAGACTCGGTTCAGCCTAGTCATATAAAGCTCAGTGAAGATTCAGCCCAGCCTGCTCATGTGGCCCTTATGTGCCTTCCGGCGAAGACACAGTCCAGCCTGCTCATGTAAGTCAGCAAAGACCCAGACCAGGATGCTCATGTATGCGCAGCGAGGACTCAGTTCAGCCTGCTCATGTACGCGCAGCGAGGACTCAGTTCCGCCTGCTCATGTACGCGCAGCGAGGACTCAGTTCAGCCTGCTCTTGTACACCCAACAAAGACTCACGCCGGCCCCTTTTGTGCCTCCCGGTGAAGCCTCAGACAAGCCAGCTCATGTGATTCCTGTGAGGATTCAAAACAGCCTGCTTATGTGCTTTTGTGCGTCCAGCTAAGTCTCATGCTTACCTGCTCATACATGAAGTCTCATCACGAAAATAGGCCTATATAGTTTGACCCCTTGAACCCCGCTTTTATATAGTAAAACTGGGGTTTACAGGGGGTAAACCTTATTTTTCATATTTCTGCTCTAAAATGTAGATTGTGGGTACTCATTAGAACCGCCTCGATGAGGCGGTTCTAACGAGTACCGACAATCTATATTTTGAGCAGAAATAAGAAAAATATCACAATTTTTCATCTTAAAATTTTCCTTTTTTTCGGCGATAAAGGTTACAATGTATTTGTATAGGCGTGTTTTCGTAATGTAACACTGTAACCAAAGCTTTATGTTTTTGACGGTGAAGTCTGTGGTCGGGCTGATAAGGTACGCGGACTGATTTGAAATTTTGTCTTGCGTAAGTATGGAATACATTTTCGCTAGTTCTGGCTAAAATATACAAATAAATCCTTTTAATCTTCCGTCTTATATAAAGCAGGAGCCCATTTAAAAATTTAGCGGTGGCAGGCTGTGTTTTCTTCAAAATCTATTTGTTATCTGGCTGAACGTTTTGCATACAGTGTGGACCCTGATCAGACGCCGCGTTCTGCGGCGTCTGATCTGGGTCTGCACTGTTCGCCAATTACCCGTTTTGGGGTTTCTGGTACAAAAAGGGCTAAGCCTAAATTTGCGTTTTATATTGAAAAAGCTCAATATGTAACGTCTTCCTTTTAACCAGTGGGTTGTTAAAATGATCGGTTCCTTGTTGGTCCGCATCCTTGTTCATTTCTGACAGCTGATTGGTCTGAGCGTAGAACCAACCGGGTGCTCTTGGCGGATCTGGCTTCTAATTATGGAATGCGCTCATTTGCACTCTGTATTCATGTAGGTGTGCGTAGTACATGAGCAAAGATTTGTTACATACACGGATATCATGCATATCGCAGGTACCCTCTACTTGTTTGTATTAAGGTTTTACGTCCCCTTCAACACTATTGAGGTTATTTTGGAGACGCTGCTTTCGATTTTGTGAGACTTTTACCAGACCTTGAGATTAAATGACATCCCAAGCCCTACCGACCAAGGAAACCGGTAGGGTTAAGGAGCGGTCCGACTCGCACACTTTTCCTGGTCTGGCTTATACATTCTAAGCAGTTTACCAATACTCAAGTTCGGTCGATTTCAGCTCTGCGCCGATGCACCATGCAGAGAAATCTATTTCTCCAAGCCCCGATGTGCGGGGGCGCTCTATAATTTTGTATTCCTTGCTTCCAAAGGGAACAAGTGGGGTTGATAAGGTTATTCATATTATTGCTTAAAACAAAGATTGTGTGTACTCGTTAGAACCGCCTCAGCGAGGCGGTTCTAACGAGCACCCACAATCTATGTTTGCAGTCGAAAAAAACAAAACAAAAACCAACAACAACAAAATGCCACAACTTTTCACCAGAAAATCGGCGGAGAGTTTTGGAGATATGGAAATTGTATTATTTTTAAAGATACATTGGACAGGGGTAAGAAAGGTCATTTCTACAGAATAGGGATAATGTTATTCAACCGTAGAATGCATCTAAAACAGACACTTTTTGTTTTCACCTTACCTTCCGCTACAGAACTTGGCGTCGCATGCTCGGGACCAAAGCGAGGCTCGAACCTACAGCGGCGAGACACCTTGTGATTAAGAGACAGCGCTCCCACCCACTAGACCCGTTTTGTTTGAATTAAGGTTGAACGCCCCGTCAACACTATTTAGGTCATTTTGGAGACGTTGCTTCCAATTTTGTGGGAATTTTATCCGACACTGAGATGAAATGACTTCTCAAGTCCTGCTGCCCAATGAAACCAATAGGGTTTCTATGCATGGGTGGTCCGACTCGCACCACGTTGCCTGGGCAGGCTTATACATTCTAAGCGGTTTACCAGTACTCAAGTTCTGTCTGTTTCAGATCTGCGTGGAAGCACCATGCAGCCCAATCTATTTCTCAAAGCCCCGATGGCGGGAACGCCACGGATACCCGTATTATATTGTCTATTAGAAGTCTCTGATTTTTATGCCCACGCCATTCGAAGAATGGTGGAAAGGGCATATAGCGTTGCCCCTGTCCGTCCGTCCGTGCGTCCGAAACTTAAACGCGGTCAATTACTTCCTTATTTCTTGATGGATTTTAAAATGACTCTGCAGAAATGTTAACCATCATGGGACGACGTGTCACGTGCAAAATCCAAGTCCGTACCTCAAAGGTCAAGGTCATACTTAGAGGTCAAAGGTAAAAAAAAAAGGTCCGAAACTTAAACGCAGTCAATAACTTTCTTATTTCTGGATGGATTTTAAAATTACTTTGTAGAAATGTTAACCATCATGAGACGATGTGTCACTTGCAAAACTCAGGTCCATACCTCTAAGGTCAAGGTCATAATTAGAGGTCAAAGTTCAAAAAAAGGGTCCGAAACTTAAACGCAGTCAATAACTTACTTATTTCGGGATGAATTTTGAAATTACTTTGAAAAAATGTTAACCATCATAAGACGATGTGTCTTGTGCAAACCCAGATCCGTACCTCCAAGGTCAAGGTCATACTTAGAGGTCAAAGGTAAAAAACAATGGTCCGAAACTTAAACGCAGTCAATAACTTTCTTATCTCTGGATGGATTTTGAAATTACTTGGCAGAAATGTTGGCCATCATGAGACAATCTGCCTCACACAAAACCAAGGTCCTTACCTCCAAGGTCAAGGTCATACTTAGAGGTCAATTGTGAAAAAGGGTCCAAAACTTAAACACGGTCAGTAACTTTCTATGGATGAATACGAACATAGACATATTTTCAGGCGGGGGCATCCGTGTCCTATGGATGCATTTCTAGTTGTTCTTAAAATGCGCGCAGTCAGTTAAAACATGAAGCTACGTCACAATCTCTTCTACGTGACAGCGAGTAGCAAAGACGCAGGCATGCGCAGGCTCGACATAGTCTTTGTCTGTCGTCTGTGTGATACATCACGCGAACAAGCCCATGAAATGAATACCCCCTAAACCCCACTTTATACAGAGAAAACGGGAGTTTACGGGGGTTACCTTATTTTTCTTATTTCTTCTCCAAGACATAGGTTGCGGGTACTCGTTAGAACCGCATCGATGAGGCGGTTCCAACGATCACCTACAACCTATGTTTGGAGTATGGGTACTCGTTAGACCCGCCTATATGAGGCGGTTCTAACGAGCACCCACAACTTATGCTTTGAGTACAAATAAGGAACATATGACACATTGACATCAGAAAAAAATCTTACGGTTGCATTGTTTTCTGCGACTTTGTGTGATTGTACAAGCCTCGTCAAGCGAAAATTGTCTTCCAATAGTCTATGAGGTTAAACGTCCCCGTCAAAACTATATATTACCCCTCGGTGTTGTGGACAACCGTATGCACTATTGCCCATGGCCTTCGGCCTCTGGCAATAGTGAACCTAGTCGTCCACAACACCGAGGGGTAATAGTTTTGTCATATTGAACAGCCATTAGCATAACTGTTTTACTATTTCGACGTCATTTTCATATACAAGGGCCAAGCTGTTCATAGCCCAATCGTAGGAAAGCTGTCGGTACTCGTTTTATATAAGAGTGAACATCTACCGTATCACCTTCTTTTCTGGATTGACTTCCATTTTAATTTTTTCTAGTATACCAGTCATATTATCAGTTTCTAACTGAACATTTTCTTTCAAATAACGCCCTGGAGTTTCCAAACACAACTACCAGATTCCAAGTCCTTTAAATTTTCTTACAGCCTGGTGGCAAATTCTGATAAATGAGATAAAATACGCCACAACCTCTTTATAACGCTATTAATATGGCCAAAAGCAGAAGCTGTGTTAGTTAAACAACCTTGTTATATCCAAACAAAATGTGAAGATTATATTGAAAAAAAAGACCATTAATGGCCATTTTTGTCGCGCCTGCTATTAGCATGGCGCGATATAGGCGCCCGGTTTTCCGTCCGTTCGTTCGTCCGTCAAGGCGTCAACATTTGCGACCACCCTAGCGTTCACCCTAATGGTCGATTTTATTTCTCAAGAACTATAAGAGCTTCATTAATGATACTTGGTATAAACTTGTGTCTGGGGATGACAACTTACATGCAAGCATCCATATTTGACATTGACCTACATTTCATGGTTCACTGACTTTGTAAAATATTGCGACCACCCTAGCGTTCACCCTAATGGTCAAGTTTATTTCTCAAAAACTATTAGAGCTTCATTAATGATACTTCATACAAACTTGTGTCTGGGGATGGCAACTTACATGCAAGCAACCATATTTCACCTTGACCTACATTTCATGGCTCACTGACTTTGTAAAATATTGCGACCACCCTAGCGTTCACCCTAATGGTCAAGTTTATTTCTCAAGAATTATAAGAGCTTCTTTAATGATATTTGGTACAAACTTGAATCTGTGACTGGCAACTTCAATGCAAGCATCCATATTTGACCTTGACATAAATTTCATGGTTGACTGACTTTGTAAAATATTGCGACCACCCTAGCGTTCACCCTACTGGTAAAGCTAATTTCTCAAGAACCATAAGAGCTTCATCAATGATACTTGGTACAAACTTATATCTCGGGATGGCAACTTAAATGCAAGCATCCATATTTGACCTTGACCTACATTTCATGGTTCACTGACTTTGTAAAATATTGTCACCACCCTAGCGTTCACCCTAATGGTTAAGTTCATTTCTCAAGAATTATTTGAACTTCATTAATGATACTTAGTACAAGCCTTTTATGCAAGCATCTATATTTGATCTTCGCCTAGATGCCATGGTTCGGTGACTTTGCGCCCCCACAGGCGCGACATAGCCTTCGGCAGAATTCTTGTTCTATTTAAGCAATACATTTTTGGGCAATGTATAGATTGTATACAAAAATGACCATTTATAGTCATTTTCTATGTAATATATATATCTTTGGGATCCATCTTGAAACCGTGTAATATCCAAATCGTGTAAAACGAACAGTGTTATAATGAGGTGGTAGTGTATTTTTTACGGGGGTAGACTCCCCTGAAAGCGTATCCATTCCACGTAAGATTGAATGGGCTGACCAACAAAGACCAAAAAGCGGATTTAGCCTCCTGTCGCTTATTAATGACAAGGCTGAGTTTCGAGTCTGTAGCGTATTTGTTTGAATTGAGGTTTTGCGTCCCCGTCAACACTAGTTCGGTCATGTTGGAGACGTTACTTCCAATTTTGTGGGACTTTAACACGTCACTGAGATGAAATGACATCCCTAACAAACCAATAGGGTTTATTTGCAGGGACGGTCCGATTCGCACAACTCTGCCTTGGTAGCCTACACCAAAGCAGTTTACGACTACTCATGTGCGGTCGGTTTCAGCTCTGTGTGGAAGCACCCTGCAGACCAATCTTTTTCTCCAAGGCCTGATGGGCGGGGCCCTCATCTCTAATCTTTAACTGCTTCAGGTATTAGATTGGATTTAACAAAGTCAATGAGCTTATCAAAGAAGAACAGTTGCACGAATTACACAACAACAACAACAGCAAGTAACAACGACAGCAGTCTGGACAATGAGGTTTACCAGAATGCATTATATGGACAGTCCGCGGAACAAACAACAATGGGAATGGTATGGCATGCGTAGATGTAGCAAATAATGGAACTCATTTCAGCGGCAAAAGATGGAAATTTTGAAGTGGCGTTTTCGCTTATAACATCTGGGGCAGATCTAAATACACGTGACAAGGACAAAGCCACGCCTATTTACTGGAGCGCTTGCAGAGGCCACGCCAACTTGTGTGAGGTGCTCGTGCAAGCCGGATGTGACGTAAATGCACACGTGACTTGGGGCTCTACGGCACTGCACGCGGCTGTGGACAGAGGCCAAAAATCCTGTGTGGAAATATTAGTTGATTGGTATGTTTTAATATTTTGGTGTGTTTTAGGTAGTATTCACAAATATAATCATAATGGATTCAACAGTGTCATGGTGATAGGTTTTCGCAAAGAAAAACTGCACCTGAAAATGTCGTCTGGTTCTGTCGTCCACTGAAGCTTCTCGCAATTGTTTTTGTGACTCGAACTTTTGATTGACTTAACCTTTTATAGGCCACTAATATTATAACTGACAACATTTACACGTAACATTTCTTACTTGAAGAGTTTTGTACACGTTCTATGCATAGAACTGTGTATTTTTTCACTAGCAGCACAGCAAGAAAAAGATTTGCATGTCACATTTTGATCGAGAGCATTTAAAGTTTCTGAATGGAACCTTTGTGAAAAAAGGTTGCGGTTTAAATATTGTCAAAATTATGTTATCCTGATTTTTCTTGACATAAAATAACCGTACAAGGGCATTACCCCCAGCAGTAATATCAACGACTATAATAATAATAATAATAATAATAATAATAATAATAATAATAATAATAATCCGAGCCTGATAAACTTGATATCAAATGGCACGAATCTGGTATTCTATTTATCAGTTTATCCCGTTAATAACTCTTTAAATATGCAATTTACGATCAGTATTTGATTATCCTCCGTGCGTCTCAATATTCCTGCGTGCAATAATCGGTCTATATACTCAGTATAATCTGACCGCAATTTTTCCTATGACATTTTTAATGTAATTTTTCCATTTCCCCCCCAATAATTATAACATTTTTGCTCTTTTTCCGGTAGTCCGATTCATTCACAAAAGTGCTGTTTCACGTTGACGTAGTAAAGCACACTTGTCCTGAGATAGCATATCTCTATCAGGACACTGTGTTACAATGCAATATATATAGAGGGTAACTGATAATTTTGATTTATTTTCTTCTATTTTAGGGGAGCCGATCTTAATGCTCAGAATAACCGTGGGGACACGCCTCTCCACATATCAGCCTACAGAGGATTTTTGGACATCATTAAATACCTCTTAAGGGCGGGCGCGAATGCGTTTCTACGCAACGAGAAGGACAGAACCGCCCAGGAAGAGGCGGCCGCAGCCAGTCATGTTCAGGCGGCGAACTATTTGTTTTCTGTCATGCAAGGTATGTAGGAAGTTCTGTTTGATTGTGTTGAGGTTTTACGTCCCCGTCAACATTATTATTTTCCAGGATGAGGCAATCTTCTAGTATGAGGCACTGTAGGGTAGGGTTAAGATTCAGTACGGTAGTTTACACCTCTGCTCTGCCTTGCAATACATAAGTTGCCTTGCCCTTTTCTGCACTGCCTTGCAGGAAGATTCTTGAAATAAACTACGTCGTATCAAGTTGATCCATACCAAATTATGCATGCACAAGTTGTTTCAAGTTGATCGGGCATATCAAATTATGCTTGCACTAGTTGTATCAGATTGTTCCATATCAAATTATCCCTCTCCAGTTGTATCAAGTTGTTCCCAATCAAACTGTGTTTACACAAAGTGTATCAAGTTGTTCCATATCAAACTGTGTTAAGACAATTTGTATCAAGTAATTCCATATCAATTTGTGTTAACACAAGCTGTATCAAGTTGTTCAATATCAAATTATGTTTTTACAAGTTGTATCAAGTGATCGGTATCAAATATTTCCTTCACAAACTGTATCAAGTTAATCCACAACAAATTGTGCTTACAAAGGTTGTATAAAGCTGTTTCATATCAAATTGAGCTTTCATAAGCTGTATAAATTTGATCCACATCAAAGAGTGCTAACACACGTTTCAAAGAGTTAATCAATATCAAATTGGGCTACGAAAAGTTGTATCAAGTAGATCCATACCAAATTATGCATACACACATTGTTGCAAGTTGATCCATATCCGATTAAGTATACACAAATTGTTTTAAGTTGATCCATATCACATTGTGCTTACACGAGTTGCATCAACTTGATTTAAATCAAATTGTGTTTGCACAAGATATATCAAGCTGATCTATATCAAATTGTGTTTACACAAGTTGTATACAGTTGATCCATAAAAATTGTGCCCACACAAGTTGTATAAAAATGATTAGGACTGGTCAGGAGCAAGCTGATCCAGGCCGGTATGGGGCATACACTATGCAGTGTTTACACGTGGACGAGTCCTATACACTAGACGAGTCCTAGTGTAAACTTGACATCCTAGTGTGAACTTGGTTTGCTCCGGACCATCTTAATATGTAACATTTAGATCTGGTTCAAGTCCATAAAAGCTTCTGTACGAACACGATCAATTTTAAGCCTTTGGTGGAAGAGAAGGGCTAAGTGATAATTAACCCTTATCCTGCTGAATAAATTAATTTAGCAACATCCATTGATGCCTATCAGTCTATCAGATTACTTTGTGCAATATATTCGTTCTATTCACAAACTGCATGCCAAACAGTGTAGATCCTGATCAGAAGGCTTCTTCAGAAGCCATCTGACCTGGATCTACACTGTTAGCAAAGGTAGGGATTGTCTTTTTTTTGGTTTTACGGCCCTATCAAGATTATTTCACTCATATCGAGCCGATCGTTAATCAGAGGTGGGCGAAAACCGGAGTACCCGGAGAAAAACCACCTGACCTTCCGTTGCAGAACTTGGCGTCTCACATGTGACCCGAGCGAGGCTCGAACCACAGCGGTGAGAGACCTAATGATCAAGAGTCAGCGCTCTTAACCAGGGATTGTCGTGAACAGCAGGATTGGGGTTAAATTCCGGTACACGTGGGTCCTTTAATTTAATTGGCTCTGATTTTTTACTTTGTGCATGAATTAACTTTTCTGTCACTGGTAATCATGAAGGCAAAAGAAATATAGATTTCTGCAGTTTTACTAACTTTGGGCCGAAACTCCACTCCCAACCTAAACCAGCAAAGAAATAATAATAATAATAATAATAATAATAATAATAATAATAATAACATGTTCGTAAAACAAGGTTGAGGACTCAATGTCTAACCCTTATCATGCTGAATAAATGAAATGTGTCACACGCATCCCAGCAGGCACTCAACGTTGAACTAACGTTGAAACAACGTTGAAAACGTTGTTTCAACGTTAGTTCAACGTTGAGTCAACGTTTTGTGCCTGCAGGGATTGCTGTCTATCTACCAGTCAAAATTACTTGATATATAATGCACAAACTGAATGACAAAGAATGTAGATCCTGATCAGATGGCTTCTGTGGAATCCAGTGTAGATCCTTGTAGATCCTGATCAGATGGCTTCCGCAGAAGCCATCTGATCAGGATGTACATTGGCTTCCAAAGAAGGCATCTGATCAGGATCTACATTGTTTTCAAAGGCTGGGATTGCCTTATTCAGCAGGACAAAGTATTCATTACGACAACACGCCTATACAAATAAATTATAAATGTTGCCGCCGAAAAAGCGAAAATTTTAACATGAAAAATTGTGATATTCTTCTTTTTTCTGCTCTAAAATATAGGCAGCCCCCGCCTATCGGGGCTTGAAGAAATAGATGGGCTGCATGATGCTTCCACGCAGAGCTGAAACCGCACGCACGCTAGTGCTGGTAAACCGCTTAGAGGATCGGTTTCATTGGGTGATAGGGCTTGAGAGTCATTTCATTTCAATGTCGGGTAAAAGTCCCACAAAATTGGAAGCAACGTCTCCAAAAATGACCTTAAAGTGTTGAAGGGGACGCTAAACCCCAATTCAAACAAACAAAACAAAGGAAAGAAGCATAGCTGAAGAAAATCCCGCATATGGTTTGATTCGAACCTGTGCCGCTCGGGTGGAAGTTCAGTGCTCTAACCACTGAGCCAATCTGATCAGGATCTACACTAGCTTCCACAGAAGCCATCTGATCAGGGTCTACACTGTTTTCAAAGATTAGTGTTTGAGTTTTACGTCTCACCAACAGCTAAGGTCATACGGAGACGGGACCTTAGTTTACAGACTCATGCGATCGCCCCCGCCCATAGGGGCATGAAGAAATATATGGGCTGCACGATGCTTCCACGCACAGCTGAATCTGGCCCGCACACTAGTACTGGTAAACCGCTTAGAGTATCTAAGCCTGTCCAGGAACCACGGTGCGAGGCGGACCGTCCATGCTAATAAACCCTATTGGTTTCATTGGGCGACAGGGATTGAGATGTCATTTCATCTCAATGTCGGGTAAAAGTCCCACAAAATTGGAAGCAACGTCTCCAAAATGACCTTTACAGTGTTGACGGGGACGTTAAAACTCAAATCAAACAAACAAAACAGACTCATCCGAAAGTCTGGAGAGCCCGGAATCGATCCTGCGATCCCTAGTTTACAAAGCGAGTAGCATAACCACTACACCACGGAGGCTTCTATGTATTTTCAAAGGTAGGAGTTGCCTTGTTCGACATTGAGGAAGGTTGTTTTCTGTAACTAACAGGTGTGAAGACTCAACTTGTCAAAGCTAATTGAGCGTTAGCAAGCGTGACTTCAAAGTGTCACCATACCTCGGTATGCCAAAGTACAGGGATGATTTTGCTGAAAAAGTATATTTGACATCGTACTTACTGAACTAGACAACGTACTCTTCTGCAAGCCCTGGTCATCTAGTCCATGATCTATACTCAGTGCAATTATAAACACAGTTAACCCTTGAGCTGCTGAATATTTGAATATGCCACACCCACTACCCATTATTAACCAATCAGATTACTTGATGCAAATTATTGCGACAAATTTATAAACTGAATGACAAACAAAGAAGATTCTGATCAGATGGCCATCTGATCTGGATCTTCATTTTTGAAAGATAAGACATATCCGGGTTCAGCAGGACAAGGGTTTATTTTTATTTTACACACATTTCATGCACTTCACTAAAACACTACCATTTAGGACACTATAGAAAAGCCAAAAAAAAAAAAAAAAGACAATAACGAAAGGTGATGAATGCCCCCGCCATATGCCTTACTAGATGAGTAATTTGTCTGACATATCACACACCGGTTACCGCGGTACAACGTGACGCGACTGAGTACAACAAACGCTACCGTCTTTTTTTGGACAGGAGAAGTGTGTGTTCAATGTTTCCTTTATTTTGTCGAACATATCACGATTTACGTTTTTCTGTTGGTTTTGCGATGACAACAGATTAAGTTTTTGTTGTTTTGTCCAAATTTTAAGTTATGACACGGTCATAGAAGGGAAATCAAAGCCATAAAGTAGGCCAAAATAGGTAGAAAAACAAAACTTCAAGTTTTAAGGGTCTATCAATCAGAAATAAATGACATATACACGAGCATTCTTGGGTTGTTCATGCCTCTAGGCATCGAAGTAAGTATACTATTTTTAATAATTCATAAAAACATTTAGAATAAGAATCGTACCGATTTTTCTTGGCTTACTACCTTGAAACACGGGTACACCTTACCACGGATTATGTGTTGAGTCTGAGTACACTAAACACGGAACAAATGGAACAACAAACACGGATATGAAAAACCGAAACTGGACGTTTTTACCCATTAAAAGCGTCATTTTTCAAGAAACAGCCAAGAGGAACGATACATATTTGCCCTTTAGTTGAAAAATTACAATGTGTACGGTATGCGCTTGGCCATTCCTAAAAAAAAGGGTTTTGGGTTGTAAGGTTTGTTTATGGCATAGAGACAACTTTTTACAACAGATGCACAATAAACAGTCGCTATAATCCATCAAAAATGTCACAAAATAACCTGTTGTTTGTTTGAACTGAGCTGTAACGTCCCCGTCAACACTATTAAGGTCATTTTGGAATTGTTTCCAATCTTGCAAGTCTTTTTATCCGTCATTGAGATTTAACGACATCTCAAATCTACCGCCCAAGGAGACTAATAGGGTTCACATGTATATGAAGGAACGGTCGGACTCGCAACACTTTGCCTGGGAAGACTAAGGCCTTCTAAGTGGTTAACCAGTAGTCATGTGCGACGGGTTTCAGCTCTGTGTGGAAGTATCAGGCAGCCCATTGATTTCCACAAGCAGCGGTGGATGGGGCCCCAAGATTAACTTGTACATAAACATGTAAACGATATAAAACTACAGAGTGACCATTCAAATAGCAAACAGTGAGCTATACTGAGCAAAACCAACTTCAATGAGACAACAAGAATCTGCAAAATAATTTATCAGTACAGAAGTTGCGCATGCACATAGTCTGATCGCTGAAAGCGATCAAATTCTGCGAGCAACGAAAACTAGCCCCGTTTTACAAGTTCTTGCACACCAGACGAGGAAATCCTAGATTTTACCCTGGGAGAGAAACTTTTATCCTACCCGGGTTTTCTACGAAGGGCTGGCATTGAAGTCGAGAATTCTGAGGTCTTTAACTCAAAGGGTGTCTGATGTGCGCTATCTGTATAGAAAGTCGTGTACGCTGCCCGTAATGCGACGTAAATAAACGTCACAACGGACGTTAGCAGTCGAAGTGACCGCATATTCAAAATCTATGTTTTAAGATTTAAGTAATGCAAGAAAAAGAATCTGAAATGGGTCTGCCATGAAATGTTCTCTTTGGTAATCATTCTGTTTTACTCACCTCATAAACCAGGAGTCCTGGGTTCGATTTTTGGCTTCTCCAAACTTTCTGACGAGTCGTTAAATGAGCCCCCCCCTCTCTGTATAACCTTAGCGGGTTGCTGAGACGTATAACTCAAAATACACATACGGTCATTCTCTCCCTTTCACTGACTCAGGAAGGGTGGTTGTCAAATTCTGGCGTAAGAATATGCACTGTGCTGGTTTTATAAGCCTTCAGGGTAAACTAACTGGCTCGATGTGACCTAAATAGTGCTTACTGGGCTGTTAAACTCCCAACCAAACGAAGAAACAAGCCAGCCAAAGAAATCAGTGTGAGGGATAGATAGGAAATTTTGTCCATGATACACAGGGGCGTAGCTACCTGTACGCAGATACGCACGTGCGTACACATTACAAACGTAAAAAATGGACGTAGAAGAAAAAGAAGAAGAAAAACAAGAGAAAGGAGAAGAAGAAGAAAAATAAGAAGAAAAAGAAAAAAAAGAAGAAAAAGGAGAAGAAGAAGATGAAAAAGAAGAAGAAAAAGTAGAAAAAAGAAGAAGAGGAAGAAAGAAAGAAGCAGAGAGACGAAGTAAGAAGAAGAAGAAGAAGAAGAAGAAGACGAAGAAGAAGAAGAAGAAGAAGAAAAACTGTATTTGTCTAGGATATACCCAACACTATTTATTAGCTAGCTGGGGACGGGCCTCCGTGGCCTAGTGGTTAAGAGCGCTGACTCTTGATCATTAGGTCTCTCACCGCTGTGGTTCGAGCCTCGCTCGGGTCATATGTGAGACGCCAAGTTCTTCAACGGAAGGTCAGGTGGTTTTTCACCGGGTACTCTGGTTTTCGCCCACCTCTGATTAACGATCGGCTCGATATGAGTGAAATAATCTTGAAAGGGCCGTAAAACCAAAACCAAAAAAAAAAAAAAAAATAATAATAAAAAAATATTAGCTAGCATAGTTTTCTCCTCTGCCACGGGGACCACACTTACAGGAAAGAATTTGCTCCCTGATGGGAGCAAATTCCTTCCTGTAAGAGTGGTCCCCATTTGGTAAACGGAGTTATTATGTTTAGTATTTTCTTTGGTTTGCGTACAAATGATTTTCTTCCAGCTACGCCCCTGATACTGTTACGACCCACAACTTCTAATCCTGAATTATCTTCCTTGGCCTACAGGTTTATAACCAATGACAACTGCGTCATGGATACGACTCTTTCGCACAGAGTCGATTATTTTTTTTCAGCTATGCTCCATTCCTCCATTATGGCTGTCATGTCGGAAGATGGTAGCTCGCCCGGAATTGACTTTCTTCGCAAAAATGACCTCGCGTCAACATACGGACTTGAAGAAAAGGGGTGAGGTGTTACGGCCCGCAGCATCTAACCTACGTTATACCTGCCTTGGTTGATTATGCGGAAGACAATTGAGGAAAACAGTTGACTCCTTGGCTTAGTGCTTAGAGCAGTTGATTTTACCCGATTGTCCCAGGTTCAAATCTCACCATAAGCGATTTTTCCCCTTTTTTACAACTATGCTTCTCTCCATTGTTACGACATTCATGTCGTCAGAATACCCAAGTAAGAGTTTTATATTCTTTATTTCAGAAAGATACATTATGGCTGAGTTTGAGTTTAGCGATGCTGGTCATCCAGATGACCCCAACACCATGTATACTATTGCCGAACGTAACAGTGAAACTTAGGATTGGGCTCAAGTTTTGTCTGGTGTCTCACAAGTCTATTTGTCTTTTAAGGTGCCGTTTTCGGTCCAGTTTTGTTCTTCGTGGACATTAATTACATTTTTACTGACATTGTGTAACAGGTGACAAAAATGCTACACACCTTTGGCTCGGCCGGGGTTCGAACCCGGGCCGCCGGATTGATAAGCAAATCTACCACGTTGCTGTAAAAGCCGGCTTGTACCGAAAGGCAGTACAAGTGTGCTATATACCTATACGCTATGACATTCCCCCCCCCCCCCCCTCCACATTGAAATTCGCACTCGAATTTCTGGGAGTCCGAGAATCATGTAAAATGATACTCAAGGAGTTCTAATGCTCGAACCCTCAATTTCATTGGTTCTCTGCCTAGTTGTCTGCTTAATGTATTGCATTAAACGGCCTGAAAACTCACTCCGGTAACACGACCGTGCGACATAGTGTATTTTATCACATCTCCTAAATGGCTACTTCTCTGATGAAAATCCGTGATATGTTTCTTATTTATACTGCAAACATAGGTTGTGGGTGCTCGTTAGAATCGTCTCAAGGAGGCGGTTCTCACATGTACCCACAACCTATGTCTTATAGCAGATATAATAAAAAAGTATGTATATCCCCTTAAATTACAGTTTTCTCTATATAAAGTAAGGGGTGTTAATTTCATGGACTTGTTCGCATAGTCTATCCATTTGGTTCCGAAGTTTACGTTAGTCCTCTGTAACTCTAATTTCCCGGCAGTATACCCAGTCGTCTGCGAACAGTCTGATTTCTGAGTCAATGTCGGTGGAAATATACAGGGAGTATAACAGAGGACTAAGAACAGTCCCATTCGGGACCCAGACAGAACTGGAACACACTCCATATACTCGCCATTAACTCATATTGGGTCCATATCATTTACAACAAGAGCTGAAACTATAGGTGACCAATGACCCCGTGGAAGCCAATTTCTGAGTTTTTGCAAAATTTTAAGGGGAGATAATTCAGCCAAAAATGAAACAGAGTTATGGCCCTTGGTCAGAATGGGCAAATACTATGTGCCCCCCCCCCCCCCCCCCCCACACACACACACAATCAAAGATTCTCGGGGGTGGGGGTGGCATAAAAACTTACTATTTTCAGTAGCAAAGAAAGGAATCTATAAATTCAAGAGTCTCCCCTCCCCAACAATGCCGAAACTAAATAAATTGGGTTTCAGTTGTTCATAAGTAGGGGATGTGGTAAAAACGTGCTGGAAAGCCAGAATAAATATGTTCGCCCGTCCCTTTTGTCCAAGATTTTTACCCAACCCTTTAAATTCGCACGTGTATAAGTTCGGAGATCATAATGAGAATCAAACAGGCATTAAAGAGTATGTAACAGCAAAATGGATCGTTTTGAATTAAAAACAGCATCATGTATCATGCCTTCGCTGGCGGATTAAAGAGTTTTATTTCAATTGATTTCGCCCCCGGCCATCGGGGCTTGAGAAATAAATTGGGCTGCGTGGTGCTTCCACGCAGAGCTGAATCTGACCAAAAACGAGTACTTGTAAACCGCTTAGAATGACTAAGCCTGCCCAGGCAAAGTGGTGTGAGCCAGATCGTCCAATGCATATAAGCCTTCTGGTTTCACTGCGCGGCAGGGCTTGAGATGTCATTTCATCTCAAAATCGGTTAAAAGTCCCACAGAATTGTAAGCAACGCCTCCAAAATGACCGAAATAGTGTTTACGGGGACGTTAAATCCCCATTCAAACAAATATTTCAATTTATGAAGAATATAATCTGTGTTTGTTGTTCCCAAATTGTGCTGACTAACCGCGTTATGGTGTATCATAACCCGTGGTAAGGTGTACCCTAACAAAAAATCAACCCTTGAACCTTCCACGGATTCAGTGGTAATTGGCATGAACTGGGGCTCAAGCAAATGCATCAATGGATGCTCTGAAATCACAATAACATATAAATCACAAAATCATGTGCACAAAGGATGTGTTACTGTCAAAAAACATTTACCGAAGTATGCTTGGGTTGGTGAAAACACACTAGACGAAAGAAAATTGTTTGTGTTTTCGTTTGTAATGAACAGAATTCTCTGCAACTGTATCAGTAAATGGTAATACCAGTACTCTGCAGCTATGCAAAATAACCACCCAAAAAGATTAGGATCTGGGCTAAAATAAACCTTTTTCTTACCGAAAATACTGCTGTGACGTCATGATTTCTGTAGCGTTCGTTGTACTCTGTCGCGTTCGTTGTACTGCGGTAACCGGTGTGTATCATATGGCCAAAATGTTAAAGTCGTTCAAGGGGACATAATTCTGCAATTGTCCAAAACGATTACCTCATATGTTACTATCATATCGACTCTCGCCTATTTAATTTCTCCTAAGACAATTAATTTGCGCTATTGAACATGTTCTTCATAATCCGCCACATACAATATATTTGTATGTTTGCAAAGGAGAAGAACAATATAAGCTCAGCTTCCATTCTGACCCTTTTCGTTTGTTCTCACATTTAATTATCTGTAATGAATATCGTTGTACATGTATATATCTTTTTGAATAAAATATGTTTAAACTAATTAGGGGCTGGATCGGAATCCTGTTTCCTTTATGCACAGGTTCAATGCATATCTAAACTGTGTTGCAAGTTTCAATGTTCTGCATTAAATACTGTAGGAGGAGTTGCGGAGACATTCGCAGTACTACACATGTCCAAAATAATGTAGTCGTTCTATGGGACATTATTCTGCAGTTAGGGGCTGGATCGGTATCCTGTTTCCTTTGTATATAGGTTCAATGCACGTCTGAAAAGTGTTGCAAGTTTCAATGTCCTGCATCAAATACTGTAGGAGGAGTTGAAGAGACATAAACAGTCATATTTACCCTCCTTTGCTATACATATGGCCAAAATGTTTAAGTCCTTCTGGGGACACAATTCTGCAATTAGGGGCTGGATTAGAATCCTGTTTCCTTTATGGACATGTTCAAGGCATGTCTGAACAGTGTTGCAAGTTTCAATGTCCTGCATCAAATAGTGAAGACAAGAATAGTGCAACAGAGTGTGCCAGCACAAAACAGCTGACGGTCCCCGCCCATCGGGGCTTGAAGAAATATATGGGCTGCATGATGCTTCCACGCAGAGCTGAATCCGACCCACTGGTAAACCGCTTAGAGGATCTTAGAGTACTGGTAAACCGCTTAGAGGATCTAAGCATGCCCAGGCAAAGCGGCGTGAGTTTCGGACCGTCCATGCTTATAAACCCTATTGGTTTCATTGGGCGACAGGGCTTGAGATGTCATTTCATCTCAATGTCCCACAAAATTGGAAGCAACGTCTCCAAAATGACCTTTGTTACAGTGTTGATGGGAACGTTAAACCTCAAATTAAACAAACAATTCTAACACAGCGCGCCTATATAGGCAATGGAAAATAACTGTATTTTAATCTACAACAAATCACGGCAAGGAAGAGCGTGACGAGTGACGTCATTATAAACTGCAAGTTTATGACGTCACCAGTCGATTTCCATGACGTTGGACGGTGTAACGTCATTTTCTCGAATCGAAAACGTTAGAAAAGAATATAAATGCATGTGTTTCAGTCGATAATTTTAGAGGGATTAGTTTCAACAATGGCGAAAAGTAGTGAGAATTTGAAGGAAACAACAGCATTATTGCTGAGTTTCAGCGTGTTAGAATCGAAATAGAACAGCTCTAGCCAATGATTTGTTAGGTAATAAATCACAGTTTGTCGGTCAGTTGTAAGTAGACAAATCACGCGCGCTACGCGCTCGTGATTTGTCTACTTTACAACTGACCTCCAAACTGTGATTTATTACTCAACAAATCACAGCTAGAGCTGATCTATTTCTTAAACAAAACAGCGGTCCAACGTCGGGCCGAAAGCGATACGACGTGGTCACGTCGTATCGCTATCGGCCCGCCATTCGTTGCTAGCTGGTTTTTACTTTTCATTACTTTTCAGAACATACCCGGAAGCAAAGAACGATGTCCCTTTCCACAAATTGGGGTTACAATAACTTTGACTCACCGAAAGATCCTCCAAAGGACGGGACACAAAAGATCAGGAACAAACAACCAGTCAGTGTTAACACCGCTCCAAGTAGACCTAAACGAACCGGATCATTTAATGCCGCAAAGTACCTGAGTTCGAACACTAGCCCGGCGGAGAATGCTGAAATGGCGGAACGAACCCCAGAGATAGAAAATGGTAATATACTACTCAAAGCTTGATAGGGATCACTTTTTATATACCAAATTTTGCACTGAAAATTTAAAATTTCATGACAGAATTTGTACTCTGTGTATTGATAAATATCTGAAGCAGCAACTCATGTGCAATTCAGAACTCATGAAAGTGCACCCTTCTCACACTTCGCAAATGAAGTCACGCACCCCAAAAATCTTGCGTAACACTGCATTCCAACAGAAAAATCAAACTTGTCAGTGTTCCTTTACGAAGGGTAAAACGGACTTCATTTGATTTGTGAAACTCTAAACTGCCCAGGGGACAGTTAAGAAACCGTCAGAGCCCCGAAGAAAGAAACCGTGCCGTCTGAATGTTGGAATCTGATGTCTCTCAACGTCGTGTTGCTGGGATTTTGAATGTGTCTCAGAGCGTGGTTTCCCTAATGTGGAGTCGGCATCTTACCCACGGAAATCCTTCACACAGACACGGCGGGAGTCGAGAAAGGGCTACAACTCAACATCGGGATCGTTTTTTGTTGTTTCAGTCTCGACGACAACGGTTCCTGAACGCTACGCGCTTGAATAACGAGTTTAGGAACGGAACTGCAGTACGAATTTCTACACAAATTGTCAGAAACAGACTCCACGAGTTCGGACTTGATGCCAGGATGCCTGCTGTACGTGTTCCGTTGACGAGACAGCAATTTCAAGACCGGTTGGACTTTGCCAGAACTCACGCCAGGTGGACGATTCGTCACTAGACGCCAGTATTATTTACAGATGCGTCCAGATTCTGTCTAGAATTCACTGATAAACGTCATTTAGTGTGGCGAATGTCTAAAGAACGATTCGATGACTTGAATGTGGCAGAGCATGATCGCTATGGAAAGGGATCAGCCATGGTTTGGGCTGGGATAAGCATGAAAGGTAAAACTGACTTGGACGTCGTTGAAAACAGAATGTTAACGGCAGTGAGGTACTGTAATGAGATTCTCGATCAGTTTGTGAGACCATATGCCGGTGCTATCGGCCCGGACTTTATTCTGATGGACGATAATGCCCGTCCCCACCGTGTCCACTACACTGATGCCTATCTGGACAGGGAGACAATCGTTTGTATGGACTGGCCTGGTCGATCACCGGACTTAAATCCGATTGAGCATGAGTGGGACATGCTACAGCGTGCTGTTTCAGCCCGACCTGTGCCACCGAGGACTTTACAGGAGCTCAAAGATGCACTTGTTGCTGAATAGAGGCTGATTCGACAAAACCGGATACAGACTCTGGTTACGAGCATGCGCAGGCGATGTCGTGTTGTAATTGATACCCGTGGACGCCATACATTTGATTAGGCACGTTTGTCTAAACAAATTTGGAAATTTGTGAAAAATCAAGAGTCCAAATCCCTTCGTGTTACGGCAAATTTTGTGGGTGCCAAGACGGTTGTTGTTGTCACGCTTGAAAATGCAGTGCCATTTGACAAACTTAATCACTAGTCTTTGTGAAGGATATGTTTTCTATCATTATGTATCAAATTTGGATTCAGCTGATTAAGTTATCCAAAAATTATTTTGCATTAAAAAAGTGATCCCTATCAAACTTTGAGTAGTATAATTGTGAAACGCCGGCTTTGCTTGAGTCGGCACATTCATGGCTCCCTTTATGGGTCCAGTGTTTATCAATAGGGCCAAAGTTACTAACTGTAGAAACTTCTCGGCTGCTTTTGTCCACGTGACTATCGCTGATCATGTACAAAACCCAGGTATCGGTTATTTATAGAAGCGCTAGTGTTCTCCTGTGACGTAATTGAGCTGTGTAAAAAGTAAAATCTGGACTTAGCTCGTGTACTGGGTCATTGGCAAAGAGTGTAGACCAAGAACAGACATCACATAACTCAGTGTCTGATCAGGGTTTGCTTATTATACTGGAATTTAAGGGGTTAACGAAGCAGTTCAAGTCTCAGTAGGCAATCAACACACCAGTGTTGTCAGTGCTTTGATTTTATCCCCAATGCAGTGCGTTTTTTTTTGGTTTGGTTTTACGACCCTTTCAAGCTTATTTCACTCATAACGAGCCGATCGTTAATCAGAGGTGGGCGAAAACCGGAGTACCCGGAGAAAAACCACCTGACCTTCCGTTGCAGAACTTGGCGTCTCACATATGCCCCGAGCCAGAATGCAATGCGTTATACAACAAATTGATAATATTTGTCTTATTTTCCCCTAAAATAATGTTTTGCAATTTCATGCATATTGTTTCCAATAGAGACAACTTGCATGAAATGTCATTTTTTTTTTGGAAGAGAGAGAAATATTCTAAAATACCGTTTGCTGAAATTATTACCCAGCGTGCTTAGCGTTAATCCATATCTCAGAAACCGAATTTTCCATTTTACTTCTGTGAAGTACGGTTAGGCAAACAATGTAGACCCAGATCAGAAGCCACAGAAAGCGGCATCTGATCAGGGTGTACACTGTTTACTTATAAGTAAAGTACTGGAAATGAAGGGCTGAATGAAAGCCTTTGTCCCGGTTCAGGACCATTGTTGAGAAAACCACTCCATCACGAAAAATGTCTTATAAGAATCTTATAGGATGGACAAATCCGTGCCGAGGGACACTGTCCGGCATCACGAGGCTTGCCGAGTGATGCCGGACAGTGATCCCGAGGGACGGTGCCGGGGGACACTGTCCGGCATCACGAGGCTTGTCGAGTGATGCCGGACAGTGAACCCGTGGGACGAATTTTTCTATCCACCCCTCACATCCGTATAGGAGTATTTTTCTTGCATACCTTCCATTTCTTAGCGCGGATTTTTAATGCTGCAGTCACTTCGGTTACCGACGTCCGCCATATTGTGATGACAGTGCGGGAATGTTTAGTGACGTCACGTAACGTGCTGTGACGTCAACCTTAACGACGGCGCATACGAGGTCGTAATCAACTAGTGCATTTATCGAACACGGGTTTATATTCGATTTTGGGTCGGAACACCAGGGTCAGAACATAAATTTCTATCCCCGGGTAGAATCACGGCTTTCCTTGTCTAGTGTGCAAGAAATATAATTCTGACCCCTTGAACGCCACTTTTATGTAGGTCTAGTAAAATTGGGGGTTTACAGCGGTAAACCTTATATATTATTCTTATTTGTGCTCTAAAATACCACATTTTTTTCATCTTAAAATTTTCTTTTTTTTTTCGAGAAAATCGACCTACCAGTGCTGCCAGTGGTTTGATTCTATCACAGCTAATAATAATAATAATAATAATAATAATAATAATAATAATAATAATATTAATAATCAACCTTATCTATAGAGGGTAACACATTTAGTAAACTAGTACTAATCTTCCATGTGGCCCTCTTTTCCTGGGAAGAAACCAGTACTACGCAATGTGGATAAAGTCTCTTGCTCAAAGAAACAACACTTGCCGCTCGTGGGGATCGAACCCGGTACCTCTCGATCCCGAGTCCGATACTTTACCACTGCACCACAGCTAAGCGGCATGTTTGGCCAGTTAAGGTTCAGATCAGCCTGCTCAGACCTCTGTGGCTTAGTGCATCGCTATGGGATTGGCCCTCGCTCGGGTCATGGGACGCCAAGTCGTTTTTCCTCGGGGACATTACGATAACACGCCCGTATGGCGTAGAGCATTTTCTCACATCTCCAAAATGGCTACTTTTCTGATTAAAATATGCGATATTTTTCTTATAAATACTACAAACATAGGTTGTGGGTGCTCGTTAGAACCGCCTCGTTGAGGCGGTTCTAACGAGTACCCACACCCAATGTATTGGAGTAAAAATAAGAAAAATAATGTTTACCCCCTTAAACCCCAGTTTTCTCTATATAAAGTGGGGTTTAAGGGGTTGTTCATTTCACGGACTTGTTCACGTGATGAAGTTCCGTATTCGCTTGATCGGCTTCGATATGAGCCGTCTACTGTTAATCGTTTGTTTGTTTGATTTGAGATTTAACGTCCCCGTCAACACTGTAAAGGTCATTTTGGAGACGCTGCTTCCAATTTTGTGGGATTTTACCCGACATTGAGATGAAATGACCATTCAAACCCTGTCGCCTTGAGATTTAACGTCCCCGTCAACACTGTAAAGGTCATTTTGGAGACGCTGCTTCCAATTTTGTGGGATTTTTACCCGACAATGAGATGAAATGACATCTCAAGCCCTGCCGCCCACTGTTAAACGGGCCTTAACCAGATCAAACCAGATTATCCTGCTTGTGTCTGATCAGATTGTTTGGAATGCCAATTATTCATAGATGACTTTTACGAGACCAGCTTGCACAAGTGCGCAGGCTAATCTGAGTCTTCGCTGGTCATACATATGGGCTTGTACCTTTTTCCTGTGGTCTGGCGCCAGTCCCATTTGAACTATATATACCGGTATATGCTTATTTTATGCTGACGAAATTAAGGAAATGCGCATTTAAAGAGCATCATCATCTGGTTTTCAATACCATTTCCTGATTATTTCCCAGCTGATTCTTCCTTGTCGAACGCAATTTAATATTTCCTGAATGCGTCATAGCTGAACTGGTTTACCATTACCGTGACATCAAACAACATATAAGGACGTTTACTACTAATGTGCCGATTAAACCCGACCTCTTCTCTTTTTTATCCAACCCGTGGGTGAGATAAGGAGATAGAGATAAGGTTCTTACATCGAACAAACCTAAGTTATCCTTATATGGGAGAAAATGTTTTCTTAAGGCTGTCAAGATGGCTTTGTTTGTGATAAAAAAGTGACGTTTTTTTTTTTTTTTTTTATTTCTGTCTCAAACATAGGGTCAGATTTTGTTTGTTTGATTTGAGGATTAACGTTCCCGTCAACACTGTATTGGTCATTTTGGAGACGTTGCTTCAAATTTTGTGGGACTTTTACGCTACATTGAGATGGAATGACATCTCAAGCCCTCTTGCCTAATGAAACCAATAGGGTTTATAAGCATGGACGGTCCGACTCGCACAGCTTTGCCTGGGCAGGCTTAGATCCTTTAAGTGGTTTACCAGTACTCGTGTTCAGCTCTGCGTGGAAGCATCATGCAGCCCATTTATTTCTTCAAGTCCCGATGTGCGGGGGCCGACAATCAGAACGGAACTGTTACTGGTGATACGAGTACGTCAGATGACATTGGTTAACCAGGAAAAAGTGTACTTGTTAGAACCCCATCAGTGACCCGACTTTAACACCCTCAGTGAGGCGGTTCTTATTCTCTCACCGAGGCGGCTCTAAATTCTCAAAGAAGCGCATCAAACACCGTCATTAAGACAGGTCTAACACCCCTAATGAAGATGGCTCTACCACACTCAATGAGGCCATTCCAACATTCTCCTTTACCCTCAATAGAGACGGTTCTTACAACACCCTCAGTGATGTGGTTCGAAAACCCTCAAGGCTGTAACATTCTCAGTTAGGCGGTTCTGTCAGCCTCAGTGAGACGGGTTTAACCCTCAGCCCGCTGATCACGACAACCCCTACTTTTGAAAACAGTGTAGATCCAGATAAGATGGCTTCTGAAGAAGCCATCTGATCAGGATCTACACTGTTTGACATTCAGGTTGTGAATTTGTAAGAATATAGTACATCAAGTAATCTGATTGGTTCAAAGTAGGAAATGGGTGTGGCGAAATTAATTATTCAGCGGGATAAGGATTAACACTATCAATGAGAGGGTTCTAATACTATCAATAGGGCGGCTCTAACATCCACAATTCGGGCGGTTCTTACATGTTCTGTGAAGAAAATTATGAAAATGATTGTACATGCACCCATCCGATCCCTTTGCAAAACTCATTTATATGCAGTCAGAGTTGATTACATTGGTTTTTATATCACGACCGGCAATATACATGTGGGTATCTTTTCATTTTTTTTCGCTCACCTGAGCACGAAGTGCTCAAGGTGAGCCATTATGATCATCCTAAAACTGGGACACTAGGTCAAATTTTATTAAGACCTTTTGTGCACCCTAGAGGTCACAGTTTTGCTTCAATCTTCATGAAACTTCACCTGAATGTTTGACTTGAGGCTATCTTGATTATGTTTGAGTATGGGTCATGTTGGATAAAAAACTAGGTCACAAGGAAAAATTTCGCTAAAACGTTGCGAGCACCCTAGAGGCCACAGTTTTGCCTCCATTTTCATGAAACTTCACCTGAATGTTTCATCTGATGACATCTCGATCAAGATTGAATATGGGCCATGTCGGATCAAAAACGAGGTCACTCGGACAAATTTCGTTAAAACATTGTGTGCACCATAGAGGCGACAGTTTTTCTTCAACTTTCATGAATCTTCACCTGAATGTTTCACTTGATAATATCTCTATCAAGTTGGAATATGAGTCATGCCGTATCAAAAACTAGGTTACTAGGTTAAATTTCGTTAAAAGTTTGTGTTCACCCCAGAGACCGCAGTTTTGATTTAATCTTCATGAAACTTTACCTGAATGTTTGATTTGATAATATCTCGATCAAGACAAGTTTAAATATGGGTCTTGTCGGTTCAGAGACTAGGTCACTAGGTCAAATTTTGCTAAAATCTTGTGTGCACCCTAGAGGTTACAGTTTTGCTTCAGTCTTCATGAAACTTTACCTGAATGTTTGACTTGATGAAATCTCTGTCGAGTTTGAATATGCGTCATGTCTGATAAAAAACAAAACAAAAAACAAAAAAAACAAAAACAGGTCACTGGGTAAAATTTCGTTAAAACCTTGTGTGTACCCTAGAAGGCCACAGTTTTGCTTCCATCTTCTAGAAGTTTGACATGATGATATCCCAGTCAAGTTAATATATGGGTCATTTCAGATCAAAAACTAGGTCATCAGGTCAGATTTTGTTAAAATCTTGTGTGCACCATAGACACCACCGTATTGCTTCAATCTTCGTAAAACTTCGCAAGAATGTTTGACCTGATTATATCTCTTTCAAGTTAAAATGACCATGCTGGTCATGTCGGATAAAAAAGGTCAGATTTGTTAAAACATTGTCTAAAAGACATCTTCATCAGATACAAATACTGCTTATATGGGGTCAAAACAAGGTAATATCGTCAGATTTCTTTAAACCCGTTTTTTTTTCTATTTCTAGAGGCTACAGCTTTGCATTAATCTTTATGACACTTTACCAAATGTCTGACTTGATGATATGTCATTCAAGTTACTATGGTTAGTGTCATATAACTAGGACGTATTTCTTTAAAACCGTGTTCTCTTTCTCTAGAGGCCGCGGTTTTGCTTCATTCTTCTTGAAACTTGAACAGAATAGTTGTCCTGAAAAGACCAAAATTAACGGTTAGAATATGGGTTAACCCTTATCTTGCTGTTCACGACAACCCCTATCTTTGCAAACAGTGAAGATCCAGATCAGATGGCTTCTAAAGAAGCCATCTGATCAGGATCTGCACTGTTTGGCACTTAGTTTATGAATTTGTAGCAATAAATTACATCAAGTAATTTGATTGGTTGATAGACAGAAATGGGTGTGGCTTAAATGAATATTCAGCAAGATATGGGTTAAGTTGTAGTTATGGGTCGTATTGGGTCAAAGACTAGATCTTGAGGTCAAATTGCTTAAAATGACTCAGGTGAGCGATTAAAGGCCCTCTTGTTTCTTTTTGTTTTGGCTTTAAATATTGATAGTGACTGCTCTTTAGAATAGGCTTATTGAGGCGGTTCTAATGAGTATCCACTGTCTTTTTGAGTAAGATTAAAGCATAAGACGTATACCTTTGTAAACTCCACTTTTATCTTTATAAACTTGGGTTCATATGGGTATGCATTGCACGAAGACACATGTATCAACCCCTGGGCTGATATGTTCTTGTTGTGTTTTGAAAGAGACTTCATGTTGAAAACTAATCTGAAATTGAAGCCATAAGCTCGAATTCTAGATATTTGGATGATTTAACAAATATTGGCAATACATATTTCGATGGTTTGATTAGTTAAATTTACTCCCCAGAACTTCAGATAAATAAAGCAAATTCTTCTGATACCGAGGCCCTGTTTTTGGATTTACATCTATCTATTGTAGGTGCGTTTGTTTCCGGCAATTTTTTTTTGAGATTTTTCCTTTCTTGGATGGTGATGTTCCTCGTGCGGCATCCTATGGCGTTTATATTTCGCAATTAACTCGATTTGCCAGAGTGTCTAGTCATGTAACTGACTTCATTCGTAATAAAATTGTCAACTGCTAAACTTCTTAATCAGGGTTATCGGTAGCATAAAGTCTTTTCAAAATTTTATAGATGTCGTTCCGATTTAATTTCAAAATTCGATGTTGGACTTAATCTCTTCTGCAACAAGGGCTATCGGTCACTGATGAGGCCTAATAGGCCGAAACTAGCTAGTCTGGCCCAGAAAACATGAACACTCCATATTTCTCAGTTCTGTGGTGTATTCCTTGCTTCCAAAGGATAACCCTTTCTAGTACATATTTAACGTCACTACAGCTGGTGTCTGGGAATGTGTGGCGGCCGTAAAAAGTCTCCCTGCCCTACATCATAGTGTAGTTTATATTTTCTTGTCCTTTGGGATCATTGATACCATTTTGGAATTTTTAAAATATCTGAGGGTCACTGATGAGGCCTAATTGGCCGAAACTAGCTAGTCTGGCCCAGAAAACATGTACACTCCATATTTTTCAGTTCTGTGGTGTATTCCTTGCTTCCAAAGGATAACCTTTTCTAGAACATATTTAACGTCACTACAGCTGGTGTCTGGGAATGTGTGGCGGCCGTAAAAAGTCTACCTGCCCTACATCATAGTGTAGTTTATATCTTCTTGTCCTTTGGGATCATTGATACCATTGTGGAATTTTAAAATATCTGAGGGTCACTGATGAGGCCTAATTGGCCGAAACGCTAGTTTGGCCCAGAAAACATGTACACTCCATATTTTTCAGTTCTGTGGTGTATTCCTTGCTTCCAAAGGATAACCCTTTCTAGAACATATTTAACTTCACTACAGCTGGTGTCTGGGAATATGTGGCGGCCGTAAAAAGTCTCCCTGCCCTACATCATAGTGTAGTTTATATTTTCTTGTCCTTCGGGATCATTGATACCATTGTGGAATTTTGAAAATATCTGAGGGTCACTGATGAGGCCTAATTGGCCGAAACTAGCTAGTATGGCCCAGAAAACATGTACACTCCATATTTCTCAGTTCTGTGGTGTATTCCTTGCTTCCAAAGGATAACCTTTTCTAGAACATATTTAACGTCACTACAGCTGGTGTCTGGGAATGTGTGGCGGCCGTAAAAAGTCTCCCTGTCCTACATCATAGTGTAGTTTATATCTTCTTGTCCTTTGGGATCATTGATACCATTGGGGAATTTTAAAATATCTGAGGGTCACTGATGAGGCCTAATTGGCCGAAACTAGCTAGTATGGCCTAGAAAACATGTACACTCCATATTTTTCAGTTCTGTGGTGTATTCCTTGCTTCCAAAGGATAACCCTTTCTAGAACATATTTAACGTCACTACAGCTGGTGTCTGGGAATGTGTGGCGGCCATAAAAAGTCTCCTCGCCCTACATCATAGTGTAGTTTATATTTTCCTGTCCTTCCGGATCATTGATACCATTGTGGAATTTTGAAAATATCTGAGGGTCACTGATGAGGCCTAATTGGCCGAAACTAGCTAGTCTGGCCAAGAAAACATGTACACTCTATATTTCTCAGTTCTGTGGTGTATTCCTTGCTTTAAAGGATAACCCTTTCTAGAACATTAGTATATAAATTCAGAAAAATATATACTTGTAATGACTTCAACACCCGACTTCGTAAAAGTATTCTTCGATATAAAAAAGATCGGGTACAACATAAATGTTATACGACAATTGGCCAGGCCTCAGGTCTTATGTCGGTTCCAGCGTTAAGGCCTACCGAGAATTAGAGAGAATTTAATTTTATGTAATGTTGGTTGGTACCTGATCCTTTGTCTCTATTTGGGCCCATCGGAGTTTAACTGTTGCTTATCTTTTGCTCCAGCATTTCAGTGGTTTCTTGCTGTCGAGTCCTCACTGTTGTTTCATCTTTGTGGTTGTTTGATTTTTGTGTTCTCGGAGATGTTGCACTGATGTGTTAGCAGGCCTTCATGCGGAGTGAACAAATTATTTGTCTAAATCGCGACCGAAGTACGGGCGATGGTTGCGGCCGCGTAAAATCGATTTAACCCACCCAGTGGAATTCGTTTAAATGACCGTTCCAAAGCGGTTCTTCTGTCGCGGTTTATTTTTGTTATGGTTTGTTTTGGAGTGTGTTTGTCGCTTGTATTTTTTGTTTTGTTTTGGATAGTCGTTGGCCATTTTGTGGGAAAGTAACTGTCCTTTTGGCTTTCAACTATGGATATTTCCATAAGGGTCTAGTTATTTCATGTTTGTGCTTCTTCCCTTTGATGTCTCTGATGGGAGCTGTGGGTTAATTGTATCGATTCCTGATCATTGTCTTCACTTCTATTATCCAAAGCGACAACTCATTCGTGTGCTAAAACCTCTAGAACAAGCAGTTTTCAAATGAAAGTATTTGTTTTTTTTCTTACTTCTAGTCCAAACAAAGGCTGATGGTACTCGTTAGAACCGCCTCAGTGCGGTTCTAACGAGTACCGACAATCTGTGTTTTTGAGCAAAATAAGGAATATAATGAATACCCCCGTAAACACCACTTTTCTCTCTATAAAGCGGGGTTTAGAAGGGTGCAGATTATACTGTCTTGTCAGCCTGATGCGCCAGTTTATAAAATGTAACGTTAATTTTGTCAGTCTTTGTTTTATATTTCCAGTTATCCATAACCCTCGTTACGTAAACACGCCTATAAAAATACATCGTGAATTTTATCGCCGGAAACAAGAAAATTTTAAGATGAAAAATTGTGCTATTTTTTCTTATTTCTGCTCAAAGTATAGATTGAGGGTACACGTTAGAACAGCCTCATCGAGGCGGTTCTAACGAGTACACACAATCTATATTTTGGAGCAGAAATAAGAAAAATAAGGTTTATCCCTGTAGACCTCAGTTTTACCATATAAAAGTGGGGTTCAGGGGGGTCAAAATTATATAGGCGTGTTTTCGTGATGTGAGCCCTAAGTGAAAATAAGCAGGCTACAATATTATATTTTCAATTTTTTTTTTCAAAGACATTTATATGACTCAAAAAGGGTTTTACATTTCGCGAGGCGTGGTTTACATGAGATTTAAAAATCGTATATTTATTTTGTTTGAAGACTGTAATAATATTTTGAAGATGCTATCTGCTAATGTTGAGCTGAAACTTTGTAAAAAAACAACAACAACAACAAAAAAAAACAAAAAACAGTTACCTTATGTGAAAAAACCTTTACAAAATGAATTCACACACCTTTGCAAAAATGGAATGCTAAATGCATTTCCTTCTGTCCCACAAGCAACCTGATATTTTCCAGAACAGGGTTATAGTCTTAGGTCCTAAAAACTCAAACTTAATATCAATTTTGTGACATGAACTACTAGAAAAGGGAAAGTAGGATTTACAAGGGTCTTCGTTTTCTTAATATTGTTCTAAGACAATATTTTGGATCCTAATTACACGTAGAACCGCCTCATCGACTGCCCAACATCCATTATGAAGGTGTACAAGTTTTTCTGGGTCAGACTAGCTAGTTTCGGCCAATCAATTTCAAAATTCCACAATGAAATTAATGGTCCCAAAGGACAAGAAAATATAAACCTTCGTACACTATGATGAAGGGATGGCAGACCACACAGTCCCGAAAGCACAAGCTGCAGTGACGTTAAATATGTTCTATGAAAGGGTTATCCTTGTAAAACCTTATCTAAAACCGGTATAATCGTGGAAAAAATGGGCCACGGTATGATATTAAGGGGTATTTGCCCGCTTAACCCTTTTATCCCCGAGTTGACTCTTCCGTCATTTAATTAATATGGGTTTTAGTAAATAGAGAGTGCAAGGTGCGTGTCTTTTGATATCAGGCACGGCCTCGAGAACGCTTGCAGAATCGCGAGGTTTGTCGAGCTATTCTACATGCGTTCTGATAAACTTGATATCTCAGTTAATCCCCATGTTTGCCAATTCTTCCAGTACACCAGTTCATAGAAGTGCAGTGCCACGTTGGCCTGATCATAGGGGCTTGAATCATGAAAAAAAAAAAAAATTTTTTTTTCATGATTCAAGCCCCTATGGCCTGATAAAGCTCATTTATCGTGAGATAGCATATTTTTTTTATCAGATCAATGTGTTACAATGCAGTCAATTGAGGGGGTAACTGATAAAAATCAATAAGCAGGTGGCAAACAGTGTTGATCCTGATGAGGCTCATTATGAGCGGTCTTATCTGCATCTAAGCTGTTTGCGTAGCCTTCTAATCTGGATCTACTCTGTTTGATTAGGTATCTAGTGCGGTCTATAGCATTACGATAACATACCCGTGCGACATAGTGCATTTTTCACATCTCCAAAAGGGCTACTTTTCCGATGAAAATCTGTGACATTTTTGTTATTTTGACTTCAAACATAGGTTGTGGATGCTCGTTAGAACCGCCTCATGGCGGCGGTTCTAACGAGTACCAACAACCTATGTCTTGGAGCAGAAATAAGAAAAAATAATGTATACCCCCGTAAACCCAAGTTTTCCCGTTATAAAGTGGGGTTTAGTGGGGTGTTTATTTCACGGACGTGTTCACGTGATGGATTCAAAAGGATATATATGCCTATCATTATGATAACGCATTCGTTCTTTAAGGGGAATGGGAGCACCTTCAAGGGAGGCAACTACTGCAAAAGTATTTTTGTCTCCCTTGTCAATAGGGGTCAACTCTTAAAGGAATGAATTTGCTCCTGAGGAGCAAATTCTTTCCTTAAAGAGTTCAGTGACCCTCTTTTCAGTTTGACAGGGCTTACAGAAAAGCGAACAGGAAGTCCTTAAAGTTATCTCCCTTTGAAAAATGGCGGAAAAATCTGCCAGGTGTTCCCATTGCCCTTAATATCTCTGATGAAAATCCACGATATTTGTCTTATTTATACTGCAAATACAGATTGTGGATGCTCGTTAGAACCGCCTCGTAGAGGCGGTTCTAGCGAGCACCCACAGCCTATGTCTTGGAGCAGAAATAAGAAAAATAATGTTTACATGTACCTGCGTAAACCCCTTTTTTCTATAAAAATGGTGTTTAGGAGCTGTTCATTTCACGGACTTGTTCACGTGGTGAACTTTCACTTACATGTATTTAAGTTTCAGGATTTGACAATGACAGTGGAATATTTTATCAAGACAGACTTGGCCAGCAAGACTGTGTGGACGGCGTAGGTCAACACAACGTCTTCATGCAGGTGGAACGAAACTCTCTAACTCCCCCAACACGAAGTGCTAATATAAGACCGCCAGTTTACAAACGTTCTAAAAGCGTGCAAGAAAATAGTTCTGTTTCTAGATTAAACGATTTACACGAAACTGGCAGAGGTGATCCGTTTAAAACCAGTTTCCCTGGAATGTTTTACAATGTTCTGCCAGAACTTAACTGCGAGGCAGAAGGGGCAGTTAACTCATTCGATTCTTCTTATATGTCGTCAACTAGTGACACGGCAGACAGCTTTAATTCTGATGTCACGGGCAATTATGTTGCACCCGGAAGGCCTTGCTCTTTACATCTTACTGAACGGATTCATCCGCACGTTCGCCATTATGCAAAGGAAGAACGAGAACTTACGGAAAATAGTTCTGGAACAAATGAAGTGGTTGTTGGGCTGGCGGAAGAATTAACTGGTTGTAGACAAGAAAACAAAAGATTAACTGTTGAGAAAACAGTTTTAGAAAATAGAATAATTAGTCAGCAAAATGTGATTAAGGATATCAGCAAGGAAAATATATCACTTAAAAAGAATCTACAGGAGAGAACAACCAATCAGAATGACGGACATGAACCAGTGAGAACACCTCCTTCAATGACAACCCACGTCGAACTGCAGAGACTGCTTCGAAAGACCAAGAGATTCGGTATGAGCGATGAGGAAAAAGAAGGGTTACACAAGGAACTGCAGGTGAGTTACGTCTAGGGCTGGCTAATCGGAGCTGAAGAGATTATCGATTATCGGTTCTGTCATTGCGATCGGTAATCGATTAGTAATCGCTAAGGTTGAGCAGACAGTGCAGATCCAGATGAGACGCCGCATAATGCGGCATCTCTTCAGGGTCTGCACCGTTTGCCACTCATCCAGCTATTTTATGCATAATTTTGGGTAGTACCTATCAAGTAATCGATTAGAAGCAAATCAGAAATGATAATTATTTTTGTGGAGATTATCAATCGATTAATCGGTTTTACGATTAATCGCGTCAGCCTTAGTTACGTCAACAAACGGCATTTCAATGCCATATTATATCGGGTACCGTACGTTTTACTATTTGATCAATATTTATAGATATATATTTATAGATATCATAATTCGATTTATGGATATCCATAAAACAAAAACTGGATATCTATGAATCGTGCAGAATTAATGATATCCATATTTCGAATTATGGATATCCATAAATGGTTCGAATTATGGATATCCATAAATGGTTCGAATTATGGATATTCATAATTCGCATTAATGATATCCATAATTCGAATTATGGATACCCATAAATCGATCTGAATTAATGATATCCATAAATCGAATTATAATTAGATTTATGGATATCCACAATTCGAATTATGGATATCCATAAATAATATATGTTACCTGGTCGTACGAGGGCTGTTCTAAAAATAATGTCACTTTTATTATTTGCTCATGATGAGCTATTGTGGTCAGTGACTGTCCGGCGCGCGTCGTCTCGCGTCCGTCGTCAACAATTTTTCATCCTCAACCATTTTAACTTCACATGAATGTTGCCTATGTGGCTCTCTGCAAAAATGGCTAAAATCGTTCCGCTCCAATGAACAAGATAGCCACCAGAGCTAAAAATAGAAAAAAAATACAAACAACTATTCCTCCCATACCCATGGGCGAATTTTATTCAAAGGGGGTCCTTCAGGGTATAGGAAAAATGTACATTGGTTTCTGCCCACGCTTGGAATTTGATAAAATTATGCACAATAATTGCCTTGGGTATAACCATTATAATTACGATGCATTCACTTTTAAATGTTATGGCCGTAGTAAATTTATTACATCTTTTATGAAGTCTCTATCACAACAGAGAGTACTCTGATATAACCTGTCTACAGTTTTCAGAGTTTCATATATGTAACACTACTATGTTTTATGAATTAAAGCCATAATTGGTGAGTTAGTTGATACTATGAATGGCCTCATATGTCTAGTAATAGTAGCTGGGCAATCAGTTTTCTTCGATGGTGTCCCCAAATTTCAGCTCCAAGTTTTGCATTCATTAAAATTTTATATGCAATTTTACCATTTTCCAATTTTTGTTCAAGACACCATTTTAGTATGAAAACTGTCCACATATCTGAGGAATGTGTGGATGAAATTTCAAGGAAATTGAGAACCGGTAACATTGTGTTTCAACAGACTGAATACTGATAGTCCTGATTCAGCAAAATGTGAAATTATTTGATTATCATGTTTCGGTCATGCTGTTTAGTAATACTTAACTATTGCTTTCAATTTGGCTGGCTATAGTATAGTATGGTTTGTGTAAGTGTATCATAGCATAATTATAAGTATTATTTCAAATCATCCAGTTCGGTAATTTGCCCCCCCCCCCCCTATTGAACGCCATGGCCAGAACAAACTATCTTGTCTACAGAACTATACCGCAAAGGCTTTGATGACAAACGTCGTCAAACGCACCCATGAAATCATGTGCATAGTTTTCTTTTTGTCTTTCTTGTCTAATTTGGTAGTGGTGCTAAGGTGGTGTTTAGATTTAACATTCAAATCAACAACATACCAGTCATTTTAGATGTTGCTTCAGATTTTGTGAGATAAATGACTCTCAAGTCTAACTGTTGTTTGTTATTTTAACCCTAACTGTCCATTTAAAAAAGAAAGGTTTACTCTAGGGACAATCAATAGCACTTGAGATTACTTTTCCTTGTAACTAAGACCCATTAAACGGGTTTTCAGTATCTGTATCTGCGCTAGGCACTAGCCAATCTATCGTTTTAGTATAGCCCCTATGAACGAAATCAAACGGCTTCCTGAAGTTATATTCCAAGGCCATTTGAATAAATTTGCTTTTAGAAATCACATGATCGTACATTTGTCTGTGTTCCAAAACTTATGTGATGATTATGTTGTCTTTAGATTTGTATAGTTTTTTCACTTCATTTACCTATCTCAGCTGTTGTTGCAGTAATTACAAAACACATATGTAAGGTATCAAGAAGCATTTAAACTTGTGATAATAATTATTCAGTCTGTGAGTAGTTATCTCATTACTCATAAGTTTTTACGTTATTTTCAGTAGATACACTGTGATGCTTTTTCTGCCCAAATACTGCACTGCTCTTCCTAAGCTGAGAGATAAATTGCACAGAAATGTACCGGTAATTTTTGATGAACAACAAAGCAAGCAAGAACAGTGCTTAAAAACAGTGAACTTGCATTCAGCAGAAACATTCAATAAGTGGTTGAAAGTTTTACAAGCAGAAAAAATACTAAAAGCTTGCATCTGATAAATTAACCAGTATATTGACAAAGTAAATAGAAAAAATAAAACACTAAAGAAACGTCAACAATTACAATACCAATGCAGAAAAGAGACATTTTATGCACGTGAACTGTAAGGAAGGAAACTGTTTCTCTCCCTGTCTATTAGCAAAATTCCTCTAGGTCATGGAACAGCTTGGTTTACACCAAATATTCTGTGCCCCTCTATCAATGACATCTTTTGCAACAGAAACTCAATATCAGGGTCAGTTTCGATTTTTGGAAATACTAATTAATATTGACTGTAACTGTTTTGTTAAGATAAGAATCAAGCGTAAATAAAGACAGAGTATATCTAAGGCTTAATTTGGCCATGGATTTATGAACAGTACTATTTGTACTAGTAACAACCAACCACTGACCATTGCGCCCTTGCACACCATCTCGATATTGCAATGAAAATAATGGATCTCCTTGCCTCACACCTATTTTAGTAGCATGACTTCTATCATTAAATAAAGTTGCACATGTTCACAATAATTTTGCTGCTAATAAAAAAGCAATGTATGTTGTTTAGCCTAATTTGTTGATTAGAATACCTTTTGATTTAGTGTTTTACTATCTGCTATGTTGGATAGATCATAGTGTATAAATGAAAGGCAAATACCAGAAATTCATGATAGTTTAATCTTGTCTAAGCTAGATCAGCTCGATATGTATTCATTTTGATTTTTATAATCTCATTTTTATGACATAAGTGTTAGGAAGTTTGAGGGCAATGCCTTTTTGTAAGTTTCGTGGATGATTTCAATAAAACAGTAAATTTTGCACAAACGACTTACATCCATTTAAGGTGTAAAACTACAGTGTTACCGGTTTCGGATTTTCATGAAATTTGGCATAGCTACAGAAGATACATATGGCAAGTTTTCCTAGTAAAATAAAATCTTGACAAAGACTAGAACATATTTATCTTAGGAATTGAATTTTGATAATTTTTTAAAATTTTAATTAAAAAATGAGATTTTTGATTATTATTTTATCAGAAACTGTAAACTTTAATTAGTTCAAAAGATTTTTTAGTATCAAATGAATGCCTATGGAGTTCTGCATTCAATCCAGTCAACAAATCTTGAAACGTAATAAAATATAAGATTTAAGACAGACTTATTTAGACACAGACATCTGCTCATGGAGGAAGTCAGTCAGGGTGGCCTCTTGTGTCCTAATTTGGTTTATGTAATTTAATAAATACATTTTTATAGGTTGTATATGGTGAGTTATTAATATTTAAAGTTTAAAGAAAAAAATGCATGGGCACAGATGAAAGATGCCCTTTTAAAGGGGTCTTGTTTATAAGACTCTCTACCAAGATAGCTAAAATAAGTCCGCTCCGATGAACAAACTGGCCGCCAGAGCTAAAAATGGAAAAATTTTAACGACTACTCCTCCCACACCCATAGGCCAATTTTATTCAAACTTCATAGGAATGTTGCTTAGTTGATCCTCTACCAAAATAGCTAAAATCGTATCGCACCGATGAACAGGAAGGGCCGCCAGAGCTAAAATCGAAAAACGTAAATTTGCTTTAAACGCGAACTCCTCCTAAACCCTTGGGTTAATTCCACGAATGTTGCCTAGGCGCCTCTTTATCAAATAGCTAAGATCGTTCCGCTCCGATTAAAAAAGATGTCTGTCAGAGCTAAAAATAGAAATATCTTTAAACGATTACTTCTCCAATACTCTGGGCCAATTTCATTTTAACTTGATAGAAATGTTGCTTGGGTAGCCCTCTACCAAAATAGTTGAAATCGTTTCACTTTGATGAACAAGATTGTCGCCGGAGCTAAATATAGAAAAATCTTTGAACGACTACTCCTCCCATACCCCTGGGCTAATTTATTCAAACTTTATAGGAATGTTACTTAGGTGACCCTCTTCCAAAACATTTAAAACCATTACTAACCGGTGAGCAAGATGGCCAACGGAGCAAAAAATAGAAAAACGTCAATAATTTGCTTTAAATGCTAAATTGTCTCAAACCCTACGACCAATTTTGCTTAAACTTCACAGGAATGTTGCCTAGGTGACTGCCTACCAAAATAGCTAGAATTTTACATGGGTGTCGGGGGTAGATGGAAAAGTCCGTCCCTCGGAATTACTGTTCGGCATCATTCGGTTTGAGGGGGAGCGGATTCGGTTTAAAGACTCATCCGAAAGTCGGGAGAAGCCTGGGATCGAACCCACGACCGCTGGTTTATGAGGCGAGTAGCCTACCTACTACATCATGGAGTCTTCTGGACGCCCTAGTGACAGTAGATACACGATACCTACGCATCGCACAACCAGTTAAACGACTAACGACACTCTGGCTGCAAAGAACAAGAAAACAAGAAAAATAGAAATACGATCGCGACTGAGGATATGACAAAATTGATGAATTGGCCTAGTTAATGATAGATGTTACTGTAAATGAAATTTTGTGGCATTTAAAGCTGGGGCGTCATATTTGACATTATTGACACTAGAGATTGCTTCCTGTCAGCTGTATGAGTGATCTTAATGCACTATAATCGTATTTAAAGAACTATTTTTTTTAAATGAGTCGCCCCATGCAAAAAAGTATCTTTGGGGTTCTAGTCAGCGACGACGTAGATGAGCTTGTGCGTCGATGGAGTCGGATAGATGTTTTCATTCTTAAGCCTAAGGATAGACTGGCGTACACCGACATTCCATGCGGCTAGCGTAGTATCAGATCAGCCTGTGTGGATACGCAGGCTGATCTGATACTTCGCTGCCCGGCAGAGTTGTAAATTCTATATTTTCGTGGCATGCCACTGTTTAAGTCGTTCAAGGTTGGCGTTTTGAAACATATTAAAGCTACATACAAAGACATTATTGTTTTGGCAGTTTAAGGAAAGCAATAAAATTATGCAGATGTTAACGTTCATTTCTGCATCACTCACAATATTTGCTAACTATTGCTCAAGACCAATGTTTACAAAACAGAAAACGCGAGGGGTAGTCAAGAAGTAGAGGGAAAGTTAAGATAAAACAAACAAACAAACAAACAAAAAAAACAACAACAACAAAAACAACAACAAAAAACAAAAAAAAAAAAAAATAAAAAAAAAAAAAAAACTCGAGGGTAAGTCCGCGCAGAGCTGAATCCGGCCTGCACACTAGTACTGGTACACCGCTTAGAGGATCTAAGCCTGTCCAGGAACCGCGGTGCGAGGCCATGCTTATAAACCCAATTGGTTTCATTGGGCGACAGGGCTTGAGAAGTCATTTCATCTCAATGTCGGGTAAAAGTCCCACAAAATTGGAAGCAACGTCTCCAAAATGACCTTTACAGTGTTGACGGGGACGTTAAACCTCAAATCAAACAAACAAAGTCAAGAACTAGTGAGAATTAATAGACAGAACATAAAACGCGAGGGCTAGTCATGTTCAGACGGAACATAGTTAAAAAGTAGAAAGAATGTTAATATACAGCAGTTAGTAAAGAAGTAGTGCGAATGTTAGCGCACATGACCATTATCACAAGAGCTGATCGGGATATAATCCACAGTTCCCCAATTTTATACATATTTTTCCGTCGGCCTCGGTAGCTCAGTCGGATGCGCGTCTGACTAGTGATCAGGAGGACGCAGATTCGATACCTGCCAGGGTCGGCAACATTCTCTCGTGCAGATTGATCTTGAAATCTTTTCTACGGTCATTCTATCTATTCCGCTGATTCAAAAAAGGACAGTTGTCATTTTCTGGCGAAAGAATGTGCACTGTACTGGTTAACCGCTTACGTATATGCTTGCCCAGGAAAAGTGTGTATAGGTAAAATGACCTAAATAGTGTTGAAAGGGCCGTTAAACTTCAATACAAGCAGACTAAATTATAGAATTTGTGAAAATGTAGGATAAGCATGTAGGTGGCGCTGCGACATATCGGAGGTTTAGATTTTTAATTTCGAATTTCCAGCGATCAAACTTTGAAGTTTAATGGTATGAAATTTCATCATTTTTTACCTCGACTTTTGGTCGAGAATTTTGCTAGTATAAGAAAACTTTGAGATAAGGACTGCACGGCTATAAATATCCGTTATCGGCAATTTGTACACATGCTATTTGCACGCGGTTATAGTTTAAAGGCCAGTGGTAGTCTCGTGGACATCAGCATTATGAGCTCACTTGTATCTATAACTTTCGGTCGCATTACGATAACACACCCGTGAGACATAATGCATTTTATTCATATCACAAACATGTTTACTTTTCTGACGAAAATCTTTGATATTGTTTTATTTATATTGAAAATATTGTAGGTACTCGTTAGAACCGCCTCTTTGAGGCGGTTCTAACGAGTACCAAAACCTATGTCTTGGAGCTGAAATAATATTAATCATGTATACCCTTGTAAACTGTTTTCTCTACATAAAGTGGGTCCAGAGGGGTGCTCGCTGCACGGACTTGTTAACATGACGGACTGAGACAAAATCGAGCTAAAAGTACAAAATGAAGCCAAAATGAACTTATAGAGCTTCGCCTAAAGCAATTGCCAGGCACAGATACTAAAGTTTAAACTGTGTTTCCTTTCAGGCATTTATAAAAGAACATATACTTACCAACAGTCACGAGTTATCGACGCCATTAGACACACCCGGAAGAGAATGGACTCCTGGGACGGATTACGTCATTCTGGGGGATAAACCTATAAATAGAATTAAACCTGGTCAAAAACAAAGATCACTGGTTTTCCTTATCAAGCATCTAAAATCGGGCCGAAAGTTAGTTTTGAAGGTAAGGTATACAGGGGGAAGTGTGGGTGGGTGCCTTACGCGAGTGAACACTTTATATTAAATTTATGAAACGAGCCTTTGGAGAGTTTTATAAATTTCATATCAAATGACAAGCAGCATTGTATGGGTATTTTACAAAATCACCATTCTCGTTTTACTTTCTCCGTAGTTAATTGGTACTAATTGCGTTGTCAACGACACATTAACGTTTTTTTTTTGACCCGTGGCTCTGTTTGCATAATTATAATTACCCATGCGCAAAACTACTTTCCCTATGGATTACCATCTTTCGTGGTTGGCACAAACATACCAGACTTATATGGACAGGACCTTTCTCAGCTATGCTGATAATCAAGGGAATTAACGCGTACAACACAGAAAATAAATGGTTATCTCTCACAGCTCCTAGTCAGTGACCAAGGTAAACTGGAAATAATTGAAAAAGGGGGTAGTGTATTTCATTTTCAAAAAGGACCAAATCATTTTCATTTTTATTTTACAAAATATATATGGCCGTGTTCACAATAAATTTGCAATTTTACTTCGGCTGGCACAGAAAAGAAATAACAATTTACAAAAAAGTTATGAAAAGAAATGCATCCGTTTTTGTCGCTGTATTCAATAGTTTTACTATATGTTCTATACATTTAGAGGGTGCTTCCAAATATATGTAAAAAGGACTAAAAAGTTGTTCATAAAATGTGGATAATTGAAAAAGAATGTAAAATCATGAGCCGCTTGCACAGAAAAGATATTCTTTTAAGTTTTTATTTTATGCGGAAATAATTATCAAGTTCCTATATAAATCTATGTATTTACTTTAACCGACGGCAGTTACCTGGATGTCCGTTAAAGTTCGACATGGTTAACACATTGTAAAAATAGGGGTTCTATTACGGAATTTTAGTTGACTATCACAGAAAATCTATCGAATTACACTAACTATGATGAAATGACATCTCAAGCCCTGTCACTCAAAGAAACCAAAAGGATTTATATGCATGGACTGTCCGACACGCACCACCCTACCTGGACGTGCTCAGACTTTCTAAGCGATTTACCAGTACTCATATTCTGTCGTTTTTCAGCCCATGCAGCCCGTTCTATTACTCCAAGCCCCGATAGAGTGGGGGGGGGGGGGGGGGCTGGCATGTTTTGAATCATATTGTACAGGCACTTATTGAGTTGTTGGACACAAACTCATGTCCTCCTAAGGAAAATGGATACATCTTGAGGGAGGCAACTCCTGCAGAAGTATTTTAGTCTTCCATGTCAATAGGAGTCAACTCATCTTTCCTTTAAGAGTAGACCCTTTTAGCGTGGGTCAAAGTTTATAGAACTTGAAAGCGAACAGGAAATCCCGAAGGTTGTCCCACCTTGAAAAATTACGGAAAAATCTGCCACGTGTATCCGTTCCCCTTAACTGTCAATTTTAAGATGAAAATTACACCCCTATAATGAACACCTTTGTAAGCCCCACATTATAAAGAGATAGGTAGGGCCCAGAGGACCCACAGCCGATGCAACGACGTCATGTACCCACTGGGCCAGGGTTACAAACTTAACCCTTAAGACGCCGAGAAAAAACTCCTGAAAATGTCGTCTGCTTATGTCGTCTGCTGATTTCTTTGGCAAACTTTTTATAAATATTTTTGCTGACAGGTCCACACTGTTTGCAAAAAAATACTTTTAAGGTAACCGGCAGCCGGCAAATTAACATCTTATGGGTTAATATCGGGATGAATTGTCATGTCCGTGAAGTTGGCTGCCAGTTGCCTATTCAATCGACAACTGGCAAATGGCATCTAACTTCACAGTATGGCTGTCAATTCGCTAATTCTATTGAATTGGCAACTGGCAACTGGCAGCCAACTGCCAATTTGATTTGAGAGGGTTTAAGAGTATAAAAACTGAATAGGCAACTGGCAAACGGCAACCAGTTGCCAATTCGACAATCTTAGTGAATTGGCAACTGGCAACTGGCAGCCAGCTGCCAATTCGATTTGAGACGGTTTAAGAGTATAAGGAATGAATAGGCAACTGGCGAACGGCAGCCAGCTGCCAATTCGCTAATTCTATTGAATTGGCAACTGGCAACTGGCAGCCAGCTGCCAATTCGATTTGAGACGATTTTAGAGCATAAAAACTGAATAGGCAACTGGCAACCGGCAGCCAGCTGCCAATTCGCTAATTCTATTGAATTGGCAACTGGCAACTGGCAGCCAGCTGCCAATTCGATTTGAGACGGTTGAAGAGTAAAAAACTGAATAGGCAACTGGCAAACGGCAACCAGTTGCCAATTCGACAATCCTAGTGAATTGGCAACTGGCTGCCGGTTGCCAGTTGCCTATTCAGTTCTTAGGCTCTAAAATCGTCTCAAATCGAATTGGCAGCTGGCTGCCAGTTGCCAGTTGCCAATTCAATAGAATAAGCGACTTGGCAGCTGGCTGCCGATTGCCAGTTGCCAATTCAATAGAATTGGCGATATGGCATCTGGTTGCCGTTTGCCAGTTGCCTAGTTATTTCTTATACTCTAAAACCGTCTCAAATCGAATTGGCAGCTGTCAGCCGTTTGCCAGTTGCCAATTCAATAGAAATAGCGAATTGGCATCTGGTTGCCATTTGCCAGTTGCCTATTCATTTCTTATACTCCAAAATCGTCTCAAATCGAATTGGCAGCTGGCTGCCAGTTGCCAGTTGCCAATTCACTAGGATTGTCGAATTGGCAACTGGTTGCCGTTTGCCAGTTGCCTATTCAGTTTTTATACTCTTAAACCCTCTTAAATCGAATTGGCAGCTGGCTGCCAGTTGCCAATTCAATAGAATTAGCGAATTGGCATCTGGTTGCCGTTTGCCAGTTGCCTATTCAGTTCTTAAACTCTAAAACCGTCTCAACTCGAATTGGCATCTGGCTGCCAGTTGCCAGTTGCCAATACACTAGGATTGTCGAATTGGCAACTGATTCCCGTTTGCCAGTTGCCTATTCAGTTTTTGTACTATTAAACCGTCTCAAATCGAATTGGCAGCTGGCTGCCAGATGCCAGTTGCCAATTCAATAGAATTAGCGAATTGGCAGCTGGCTGCCGGTTGCCAGTTGCCAATTCAATAGAATTAGCGAATTGGCATCTGGTTGCCGTTTGCCAGTTGCCTATTCATTTGTTAGACTCTAAAACCATCACAAATCGAATTGGCAGCTGGCTGCCCGTTGCCAGTTGCCAATTCACTAGGATTGTCGAATTGGCAACTGGTTGCCGTTTGCTAGTTGCCTATTCAGTTTTTATACTCTTAAATCCTCTCAAATCGAACTGGCAGCTGGCTGCCAGTTGCCAGTTGCCAATTCAATAGAATTTTCGAATTGGCAGCCACACTGTGAAGTTAGATGCCATTTGCCAGTTGCCGATTGAATAGGCAACTGGCAACTGGCAACTAGCAGCCAACTTCACAAACATTTAATTATCTGGAGAGTTGGTATGCTCATAGGAACCTCATTTTATACAGGAAGCGAAGAAACCATCTTATCCGATTCTTTTTTTTTTTTGTAATTGTTTTAAATGTAAACACCACCGTTTCAATCTCCTGTTTGTTAATATGTGTTGAGGTTCAACTATTTGTAACGAAATTATTTGCTGGCACGCAAATGTTAAAACTGGTGTGTTGACGAAGAGAGAGAGAGAGAGAGAGAGAGAGAGAGAGAGAGAGAGAGAGAGAGAGAGAGAGAGAGAGAGAGAGAGAGAGAGAGAGATCATTTGAATGCATATCAAGCAACAGTCAATTAATTATTATATCCTTGACCTGAAACATTTTAACAGCTTAAACGCTATTATTCATTTTTAACACCTGTCATTTAATATTTTGTTGTATTCAAAAGGTTCTTTGAGCAGAACTTATTTCAATGTCATTTTGCATCAATAGATCATCCGGGTCGTCATTGTCAACACATTTAATCCCTAAAGAGCCATGTAAATGTTATGAGCAGACATTTTATTAAAAAGATAATTAAAGGGAAAATAAAGCTTGGCATTTCATGTGAATCGTCTGCGTCATCTGCCCAGAATGACCTAAACAGTGTTGACGGGGACGTTCAACATCAACACAAACAAGGCTTGGACCAGTGCTCCAGATAAGATTTTGGTACAATGAGTGTTTTACTCCATGCTGTAAAGTTAAAATTTACTGATTGCCCATTTACAAAGCTTAACCCTTGCAGAACAAAGCTTAAGTGTAGCATACAAAATTTTATGTTTTTTTTTTCTCAGAGAAAAAAAGCTTGGCATTTCATGTGAATTGTCTGCAATTCATATGGAATGCCAAGCTTTGTTTTCTAAAAACAAAATCAACAAAATCGAGAATGCATTAATTTGTCAAGGTTAACCCTTATCTTGCTGAATATTCATTTAAGCCACACCCATTTCTGTCTATCAACCAATCAAATTACTTGATGTAATTTATTACTTCAAATTCATAATATTATGTCAAACAGTGTAGATCCTGATCAGATGGCTTCTTCAGAAGCCATCTGATCTGGATCTTCACTGGTTGCAAAGATAGGGGTTGTCGTGAACAGCATGATCAGTGTTAAACCCATTCGGATTTCGTTAGTATACTGCTCCAAAAAAAAAAAAAGAATTCACGTGAAGGTCATTGCTTTATGCTAAAAGACTTCAGGTTTACGGAAAATGTTTACCCCCTAAATTTGAGTTCAACCCCCTATAGTTAAATTTCAATGCTGAGTTTAAAATACAATCAATACTGAAATACTCTCTACTCCCACTTATCTAGAACTCCATATGAAAAAAGTTTTGTTTTGGTTTGGTTTAGTTTTTAACTGCCCAGTCAACACTAATTAGGTCATGTCGAGCGGATCAGTTTATCTAACTAGACAATATACGGTTAGTTCAGTGTTTGAGTTTTACGTCTCACCAACAGCTAAGGTCATACTGAGACGGGACCTCGGTTTAAAGACTCATCCGAAATCTAACAATATACGGTTAACCATCTTTCGCCAGAAACTGACAACTGCCCTTCTTGAATAAGCGGAAGGGAGAGAATGGTCGAAAAAAAGCATGATCAATCACCACCAAAGAATGTAGCCGGTAAAACTCGAACCCGCGACCTTCTGATAACCTGTCAATAACCAGCTAGCATGCAACTGCGGACCAACGTCGGGCCGACAGCGATACGACGTGACCACGTCGTATCGCTGTCGACCCGACGGCCGACGTTGGCTCGTCATTATTTGCTGGTTGGGTAGCAAATGGTCCGATTTAGCCACCGAGGCCCGCACGTTTCGATTTGGTTTGGGTTGTTGCATTATGAAAACATGCCTATACAAATACATTGTAAATTTTACCACTGAAAAATGAAAAATTTCAGATGAAAAATTTTGATATTTTTCTTATTTCTGTTCAAAACATAGATTGTGGATACTCGTTAGAACCGCCTGGACGGGGCGGTTCTAACGAGTACCCACAATCTATGTTTTCGAGCAGAAATAAGGAAAATAATGTATACCCCTGCAAACCCCTATTTTATTATATAAAAGTGGGGTTTGAGGGGGTCAAATTTATATACGCTTGTTTTCGTGACGATTTACATTTTTGTACTCTCTTTTGTCATATACTGCTAAATATAAGCTGGCACTAATTGTTTCCTCATTTCTGCATACCAATTATCATAATTAATGAGCAGAGACACTACAAAATATACCTGTTACCAACATGGGACCAGCTTGGATCAATCAGCGCATCAGGACATTCTGATCAGTTCTCCTTACTGCTTTATAGATGGTTCAGTGGCCAAGGGGGACCCGATCGGTGCTGCTTTCTGCTTTATTCATAGTTCAGTGGCCAAGGGGACCCGATCAGTGCTGCGTTCTGCTTTATAGATAGTTCAGTGTCCAAGGGGACCCGATCAGTGCTGCGTTCTGCTTTATAGATAGTTCAGTGGCCAAGGGGACCCGGCCAGTGCTGCTTTCTGCTTTATAGATAGTTCTGTGGCCAAGACGACCTCCGATGACTCAGATCAGACTGCGCACATGCGCAGTCTGATCTGAGTCTTCGCAGGTCGTTTATACCAACTATGGCATTTTCCTGAGCCGCGGAGCTAGCAAACAGCGCATCACGTGAAAATATATTCAGTGTCTTGTACGTCTCCTGTTCACGCCCGCAGTCTGATCAGGGTCTCCACTGTGAGATTATACGCCGTCAACGCCCTTTCAGCCGGTCTTCAGTGAACACCCATGTAATAAGTGACAGTGTAAATGATTTGCCCCCGCCCGTCGGGGTTGGGTTGCATGATGCTTCCACGCAGAGCTGAAACCGGCCGCTCATGAGTACTTTTAAACCGCTTAGGGGTCTAAGCCTGTCCAGGCAAAGGGGTGCGAGTCTGCCTGTCCCTACATATTAGCCCTTTTGGTTTGTTTTGGAGGCAGGGATTGAGATGTCATTTCATCTCAATGTTGGGTAAAAGTCCCACAAAATTGGAAGCAACGTCTCCAGAATGACATAAATAGTGTTGTCGGGGACGTAAAACCTCAGTTCAAACAAACAAACAAAGGCAGTGTAAATGACGCGAGCTCTGTTAACCGCGATGGGGGCTGGGTCTAAGCGCCGATTTGGGTTTCTCGGGGTGATACGTCGTTTCATTTTTTTTTGGAAAACTCTGTCATACAGTAATTTGTGTACAACATTAGGAAAATATGTCCGTAAGAAATAATGGCGTCCAGCATGGTGTCAGAAAATGATAAATATTAGGTAAAAATGATAACATCTTTATTATTTCTGCTTTCAAGATAGATTGTGGGTGCTCGTTAGAACCGCCTCAATGAGGCGGTTCTAACGAGTACCCACAATCTATGCTTTTGAGCAAAAATAAGGCAGATAATGTATACCCCCGTAAACCCCACTTTTCTCTATATAAAGTGGGGTTTAAAGGGGTCTTCGTTTCACGGACTTGTTATTGTGATGAACAGAACTTCTGTGGCTACAACGCCGATGATACCTTTACCAGGGCTAACTCGAAGTCGTTCTTTTGTCCCCAGATTTCATAGTTCTAGTAGAAAATACAGTAAATTATTAAGACCACATTTGGAACTGTTCAAAAGTGGTCTTTAAGACCACTTTTAAACAGTCCAAAAGGACAGTGGTCTTTAGGACCACTTTTAAACAGTCCCAAAGGTGGTCTTAGGTTGGCTGTTCAAAATCAGTCTTTAAGACCACTTTTAAACAGTCCAAAAGGACACTGGTCTTTAAAACCACTTTTAAACAGTCCCAAAGGTGACTTCTTATTAGGAATCACTGGGTGCAGAAAACACAAAGCAAAAATAACTGGAACTTTCAAAAGCAGTTTTATTCTTAATTTATAGGTCTCTTACTGTATTTAGAGGTATTCTAGGGAGATGTTTTTTTGGAATATTGGCATTTTATCATTTTTATATATTTTTATGTGTCCTTCGCGAGGTGATTCTTATTAAATCACACAATATGCCTTTATATGACAACACATAAGGTAAACATGCCTACACAAATACATTGCCAACTTTATCGCCGAAAAATGAAAATTTTATGATGAAAAATTGTGATATTTTTCTTATTTCTGCTCAAAATATAGATTGTTGGAACTCGTTAGAACCGCCTCTAAAATATCTTATTTCTGCTCAAAATATAGATTGTTGGAACTCGTTAGAACCGCCTCATAGAGGCGGTTCTAACGAGTACCCACAAAATATATTTTAGAGCAGAAATAAGAAAAATAAGGTATACCCCCGGAAACCCCAGTTTTACTATATAAAAGTGGGGTTCAACGGGGTCAAAATTATATAGACGTGTTTTCGTGATGAGATTGAAAACATCACTTTAACAGGTCTGTGAAATGAATAAACCTGTAAACCCCATTTTGTATAGTTACAAATGAGGTTAACAGGGGTATACAATATTTCCCTTACTTTAGCTCAAATGCATAGCTTGTGGGTACTCGGTTAGAAATGCCTCTTTGAGGCGGTTCTAACGTGCACCCACAATCTATATTAAGAATATCACTATCATTCATCAGAAAAATGCCATTTTTGCAGCAATAAAAAAATTGGTTATGTGACATGGATGCGTTATTTATTACGCCTGCGTTTAACTCTCAATGGGTCGAACTACCCAGTCCTAAGAAACGTATACGTATGACGCGGCCTATCTGCCGCTTTTGTTTTTATCGCTTTGTACTTCCAACTAATGTTAAACTTGAACCCGGAAATGTATTACGTTCACAAGGAATTTCGCAGAACTATTGAACACCATGGCTTAAGCCCTTTCACCACTGAGACACTAAAGTGGTCTTTTCCATTCTTTGAATTTGGCCGCACCCATTCTTGTAAATAGGGATATAAGTCATATATCCTTAGCAGTCTGGCAAGCAGTGTAGATCCAGATGAGATGGCTTATAATGAGCCATCTCATCTGAAACTACACCGCTTGCGTAGATATGTGTATCCGTCCGCCGTGTTCAAATGGTTAAGACACCAGGAACAGGAACATGCAGGAACCAGACTTCTCAAATTGTTGGCGGAAATCATCACGTGAACAAGTCCGTGAAACAAAGACCCCCCCCCCCCCCCGTAAACCCCACTTTATATAGAGAAAACTGGGGTTTACGGGGATATACATTATGTTTCTTATTTCTCCTCCAAGACATAGGTTGTGGGTACTCGTTAGAACCGCCTCAATGAGGCGGTTCTAATGAGCACCAACAATCTATGTTGAAAGCAGAAATAAGAAATACGTTATCATTTTTACCTCAAATTTGTCACTTCTGACACCATGTTGGACGCCATTATTTCACACGGACATGTTTTCCTTATGGACTTTAATAGACACTAAAATAGGAATGGAATCAGACTTCTGCCATAAATGACATACTGTACTGTTCCAGAAAATGGAGCTTCAATGCGCAAAAACATGCTTTGGGCACAGGACTAAGCACGGATTTCGTTGCACATCACTATTATGGGTGCGCCCGTTATCAAAGTATATAAATCGGAAAGACGCGGTTCGAATCTAAGTTTTAATATTTTGGCCGAATTATGATCAAATTTTCCTTATGATTTATGCAGTATACACGCGAGATATTGCTGCCTGTCATACCACTAAATGGCTTTTCTCTGTTGTAGTTTGTGTGGTATCGTGGCGATTCTAATGAGTCACAATCGACCCCGCCCATAGGGGCTTGAAGAAATATATGGGCTGCATGCTGCTTCCACGCAGAGCTGATTCCGGCCCGCACACTAGTACGGGTAAACCGCTTAGAGGATCTAAGCCTGTCCAGGAACAGCGGTGCGAGGCGGACCGTCCAAGCTAATAAACCCTATTGGTTTCATTGGGCGACAGGGCTTGAGATGTCATTTCATCTCAGTGTCGGGTAAAAGTCCCACAAAATTGGAAGCAACGTCTCCAAAATGACCTTTACAGTGTTGACGTGGACGTTAAACCTCAAATAAAAAAAAACAAACAAACAAATAATCAGAGCTGAAATGATAACCGATTATCAGTCCTGTCATAGTGATCGATATTCGATTAATACGTGAAGATTTGATAATAATTTTACTTTTCTGGCTTTGAGTCTTACTACCGTATCTATTAGTTTATACTAATTTATTTTAGTTCGATTGCGATGTAAGCTTCAAGCTTATTAATCGCTCCCGAACACTAATTCCGGGTGTTTTCACGCGCGCGCGCGAGAGAGAGAGAGAGAGGCAGTGGCTTTTACACCACTGCTACACATTTACACCTGGGTGGAGTGGGGCAGTGTCATTACGTGCCTTGCCCAAGGACACACCTCGATACCGGTGGCCAGATTCGAACGCACAACCTCTCGATCATAAGTCGAACGCGTTAACCACAGGCCTGAGCCACAGACCGACAGGACTGAGCAAACAGTGTAGACCCAGATAAGACGCCGCAGAATGCGGCGTCTCATCTTGGCCTGCACTGTTTGCCACTCATCCAGCTATTTTAGACACAACTTTGGGTAATAAATTCTACTTATCGAATAATCGATTACTTCTAAATCTCACCGTCTATCATCGACACCGGAAATAGAATCCCGGTGAGTCGATATAAAGCGAAAGTAGACATGGAACACGGTGAGTGTAGCCTTTATTCCTGATCTATTTTCTGCAAGTGCAGGGTAAATTGATTTCCTTGAAATAACAGAGGGATTTCTGCAACATTTTATGCGTTTTTCGAAGCTGTATGTTTCGATTCAAAGTCAAGAACACAAGTTTATCGATGCTTGGTACTGAGTGAAGCCCAGCATTTTCGAACATCGGTTTCAGATTTTATAATTTCTTGATTTATTCCCGCTTAAACTTTCTTTTACCTGTTTCCGTTTATAATGGGTAGTAAATGAAAACTTTCTCTGGTCATGGTTTTATCATGCACTAAGCGTACTTATTAAAAACTGAAAATCCATGTGTACGGCGTTTAGTTGTTTACAACCAGATAGCTGTACGGAATATAGTCAAAAAAGTGTACGGCGAATAGGAATTGCTACTCCTTTATTAAGAATCAGAAATGTTACTGGTGACACGTCAAATGACATTCATACACCAGGACCTGTGATGGGAAGTTAGTCCCTAGCTCTCATTAAAGAGGTAAACTTAGATACACAATCCTCAGCATCTTCAACTGCTGAAATAATCGAATCGGGAAGGGCATTCCAATCTCTAATAATTCGGGGGAAGTATGATTCTTTATAAATGTCAGTTTTTGCAGTAAGGGTCTGAAACTCCAAGGAATGATGATTTCTACAGTGCCTAGCTTCGGGAACAAGGCGATCCGTTGGAATGCTGGCAGCACCTCTTAGACATTTGTATAGAAGTATGAGCCTACTGTTTTCTCTTTTTCTTGAGAACCTCCCATCATAATTTTCCTAGTAGTCCAGTCATGCTCCCAGTTTCAAGGCAGTAATTTCTTGTTACAAATCTAGCAGCTCTATTCTGCACGTTTTCAATTGCTTCATTAAGGACCACTCCGCTAGGGTCCCAGATACAACTACCATGTTCCAAGATCGGGCGAACAAGAACTTTATAAGCTACCTCTTTTCCATCATGAGGACACTGATGAAGATTTCGCCTCAGGAAACCTAGCGTTCTATTTGCCTTAGTACACATGTTGATAATACACTGTATGTGTATTCAATCTCAAATTGTGTGTGAGTCTCACATCAAGGTATTTAAGGGAACCCACGTTTTCGAGGACTGTTGTTCCCTCTGAGGTGTAAGAAGCCTCAATTTTATTTATTCTCTTCCTAGTTAAATGCATAATATTGCATTTAACGGGCTGAAATCTTATGTCTCATTTTCGGGCCCAACATCCTGATCTATCTATATCATTCTGAAGTTTCAGTGAATCATCTGGATCTCTAATTGCCTGGTAGCAAAGGCAATCGTCTGCGAACAGTCTTATTGCTAAGTCAGTGGAAACATCATTGATGTACAGGGAGAATAACAGTGGACCAAGAACAGTCCCTTGTGTGACTCCAGACAAAACTGGTGCCCACTCTGAAGATTCACCATTAAGTACAACGCGGATTTCTGTAGCAATGAAAGGAATCTATCCATATGAGAGTATTTCCCCAAATGCGATAACCAAATAACTTAGATTTAAGTAGTTCATGTGGTGTGGTGTCAAAAGCTTTCTCGAAGTCCAGAATAAATGTGTCAACCTGTCCCCCTTTGTCCAAGATTTTTGCCCAATCATTAATAGTTGTTCACAACTGAGTTTCACAACTATGCCTTTTCCTTAATGCATGTTATCTTTTTGACAAAAGTTTATATTCATCCAAGTAGGCCATGATATTTGAGCAGACTATATGTTCAAGCAATTTAAACAGAACACAAGTCATAGACATAGGGTGATAATTATGATTAAGAACCTCTTTTGGAAGAGTGGGCTTATGTTCGCTAAGTGCCATTCTTTGGGGATTTCACCCGAGAGACTGTTAAAACAGGTGGACAAAAACTGGATCTATCTCTTTTGATAGTTCCTTTAGGAATCTAGGATGTAGCTCATCAGGTCCTAAAGCTTTGGTGGCGTTTAAGCCTTTAAGTAACTTGATCGCTCCTGTCGATGACACAACAATAGTATCCATAAATGGGGCCGATCTTCTTGTCAATGGAACCTCTGTGAACTCAGTTTTATTAAACGCATTATTGAATTGACCAACTAGTTCCCCTGCCCTTTCAGTCTGATTCAGCAACCTCGCTCCCTCCTCTTTTATTAAGGGGTGGGGTACCTTGTCTGTCTTTCTTCTGACTATTGATATATTTGTAGAAAACAGAGGTGGAGGCAATGATCAGAAATCGATACAATCAACCCACAGCTCCTATCAAAGACACCAAAGGGAAAGAACCACAAACATGAAACAACAGACCCCAACGGAAACACCAACAGCGGAAAGCCAGAAGGACAGCCCCCACCCCACAAAACGGCCAACAGGCCATCCACAATAAAATAATATAAGCGACACAAATACCCAAAGACAAACCATAACAAAAATAAACCGCGACAGAAGAACCTCTTGGATTTGCCTTTACATCACCTACTGAGTTATCCACAAACAAATCATGCTGACTTTTATATATATATATCAGTCTTGATCTCATGTCTCAAGTTTTCAAATTTTGTCCGGAGTTTACCACTTCCCGTCTTTTTTGCCTGTGCATGAATCTTATTTCTTCTGCGAAAGAGGACGAACATTTATTTTATTCTTTATTGCTAAACGCCAGTGATGGACAACTTCATTTTCCCCCACTTTTAAGGGTATATATGTTTTCTCCGGCCAACGGATCATGGAGAAATCTATATCTATCTATCTATCTATCTATCTATCTATCTATCTATCTATCTATCTATCTATCTATCTATCTATCTATCTATCTATCTATCTATCTATCTACTGCGATTGGCCGGCCTCGGGAGCTCAGTTGGATGTGCGTCTGACTGGTGATCAGGAGGACGTGGATTCGATACGTGTCGGGGTCGGCAACACTCTGTCGTGGAGATTGATCATGAAATCTTTTCTACGGTCATTCTCTCCCCCATTGTCACCCTTCCGCTGATTCAAGAAGGGTAACCGCTTACATATAAGCCTGCACAGTAAAAGTGCGGATAGGTAAACTGTTCGGAAAAAATGACTGGGTCGTTGAACTGCCCTAAAAATAACTACTGCGATCGGGCACATTGACCATTACTCTCAGGTGTACATTACACATACTCCAAAGTAGAAGTAAAACAAAGATTAGGAATTGATACAATTAACTTACTCCACCCATAAAAGACACCAAAGGGAAAGAAATACAAACATTAAGCGACCAGACCATAATGGAAACCTAAACAAAGGAAGGCCATAAGGACAGTTACTTTCCCACAAAATGGCCATATGGCCATCCAAAATTAAAAGACACAAGTGATACACACAGTAAGTAACAAACAACAGCATAAATAAATCGCCACCGAAGAGCCGCCTTGGAACGGTCAGTGGAAGATTTCCACTGGGGGGCTTAAATCGATTTTACGTGGCCACAATCCTCGCCCTTACTTCCGTCGCGATTTAGACAAATAATTTGTTCAGTCCGCATGAAGGCCTCCTAACTCATCAGTGCAACATCTCCGTGAACTCAAAAATCAAAGAACCACAGAGGTGAGACAACGGTGAGGACTCGACAGCAAGAAACCACTGAAATGCTGGAGCAAAAGAAAACCAACAGTTAGACTCCGATGAGCCCGACCAGAGACAGAGCATCAGGCACCAACCAACATTATCTCTCTAATTCTCAATAAGCCTTTACGTTGGAGCCGTCATAGAATCTGAGGCCTGACCCACCGGCGTGCAATTAAAGAGGGAAGCAAAGTTGCCAACCGTGATTGGGTTAACTACCATGCATGCAGTCTGTCGTATAATATCCATGTTGTACCCAATCTTTTTATATCGAAGAATGATTTTACGAAATTGGGTGCTGAAGTCATTGCGGTTATATATTCTTCTGAATTTATATACTAAGTCACCATAAAATTCGGGTTCCGATAGACCTTGTTGCAGAAGAGATTTAAGTCCAATATTGAATTTTGAAATTAAATCAGAATTGCGTCTATAAAATTTTGAAAAGGCTTTGCGTAGTTTATGGTACCGATAACCCTGATTAAGGAGTTTAGCCGTTAATATTTTATTACGAGTGTTGAAGTCAGTTACATGACTACACACTCTAGCAAATCGAATTAATTGCGAAATATAAACGCCATAGGATGGCGCACGAGGAACATCACCATCCAAAAAAGGAAAATTTACAACCTCAAAATCAAAGTCATCGCGTTTATCATAAATTTTGCACGAAACAAATCCATCTACAATAGATAGATGTAAATCCAAAAACGGGGCCTCGGTATCAGAAGAATTTAAATCTGACTGATCAAACCATCAAAATAGGTATTATCAATATTTAATAAATCATCTAAATATCTAGAAGTAGAGCTAAAAGCTTCAATAATTTCAGATTGGTTATCAATGGAAAGCGACAAGTTGCAGGATGAAAGCATACACAGTAATTATGCACCTTTTGCCATGTCATCCCCAATGAGGAACTCATCTGGCACCTCTGTTTGCACCTTGATTTGGCTTGCAACCTTCCGAGATTGAAAAACTTCCCATCAAAGCGATACCTAATCGGTATACCATTGTCACCCTCCTGGAAAACATCTTTGTGCATGGAAGCGAACATCATGCTGAACAGTGTTGGGGCTATCACACACCCCTGCTTGACTCCATTTGTCACAGGAATTGGATCTGAGTGATTACATTACATGATTAGTTTAAACAATGTTTTATTAGCGATCGTATATAGTTAACTAATAAACTATTGTTTAAACTCATCATGTAATTACGCAAAGATCTCTGGCTTGCATAGGGGAGGATTCTCCCTGCACGGCGGTAGAGGGCCCTAGTTAACGTCTCGATCCGATAGACGGTGAATTTTGGGGCATTTATCCCGGAAAATGATACCAGTGTAGCATGTTTGGACACCGTTACTTTATTACCGCTGCACCTAAACGAACCGCAGAACCTAGAGAAAGTAGTGCGAGTGGGACTGGCCATGCATCTTTATTCTGTTGTATTCATAGGGCGAAAAGTTTTTAGATGTCATTTCATCTCAAAATGTTGACATTTTAAGCCTCGTAATATAGTGTAATCACTCGTTAGTCATGGCCGAAAGTTCCCGTAAGGATTTTAAGTGCATTATCGCCATCTACCCCTTACGAGTCTTCCGCGCGTGTATATTTGAACAGGCGTGATTTCATAATGCGCACTTCATTTTAAACCACAAAAACACCTCTGTGGCAAAATATGGTCTTAAAACTATACATATTCATTAGTTCCTAACTAACATTACTATATTGTGAAGGGTTCTTGCTAATATGACGAGAGAATGGGTGAAAATTGTTGAAGTGTGTTTATAAAATTCTGATGACACTGGATAAAGATGTTGTGACAGACAGGTGAATCTATTTGATTTATCCCCAGTTCTTGCCGACCATTGTTTACATTTCGAAGCAGCATGTTCGACAAAATATAACACCCGACTTTGACAGGACATACATGCAGAGCAGTACAGTCCTCGTGGATGTGAGAGAAGCATCGGAAGGCCGGTCGGTATACTTTTAAAATGTTACCAGCTATAAACATGGAACTATTCGCCGTACACTTTCGTTTACGCTAATTTGCAACAAGCCGTACACCACACTACTATTCGCCGTACAAAAGGTAATTTACGTTTAGGCAAACATTTGTGTTGCAAGTACAATCTGAGGCGAGTTTCTTTTGCAAATTATTTTTTCCAGCATTGTTCTTTCTGATTAAGTGAAAAGAACTTCAGTAGAAAAGCATAAACATTAAACAAAATAACAACAAACTTGTCAAATCCATTTTGTTTACGGTACCAGCTCTCGAATATTCGGTCTGTAATTGCACAATTGTGCGTTTTATAAGAAAGCACTTCTCATGGCAGCAGCAAATGATGTCCACTACTGATATTTGATAAAAGTAATCTTTACATAAAGCTTACAAGCAGTAAAATATTCAATTTTCGAGAGGCACCCCTTCTCCTGCAGCTATTACTTTCGATTCACCGGGATTCTATTTCCGGTGTCGATGATAGACGGTGAATCTGTAATGGTAGTCATTTTAGTGGAATTTATCGATCGATTAATCCGACTAATTATGTCAGCCTTACACTCAACACGCAATTATTTTATCGAAGATTGAAAAGATATCCCCACCTTTTTCACTTGGCGCTTTGCTTAAACCCTAAGATTCCAAGAAAAACTGCATCTGAAAATGTTGTATGTTTATGTCGTCTGCTGCAACTTCTTGCAAACGTTTCAAAATGTTTTTGCATAGATACAAACAGTGTGGACCCTGATCAGACTGCTCCTACAGGAGCAGTCTGATCTGACAGTGTGGACCCTGATCAGACTGCTCCTACAGGAGCAGTCTGATCTGGGTTCACACTGTTTGCAACAAGGTCTTTTAAAGTAACCAACAGATACCAAAGCAGACGACAATTATTGTGATTCGTATTGACTGGAACTACCCATTTCCAGAACTTATAGCCCTAAAGATGCCGCTTGGTCTGATTTGTTGGTTTGATTTGAGGTTTAACGTCCCCGTCAACACTGTAAAGGTCATTTTGGAGTATTTGCTTCCAGTGTTGTGGGACTTTTACCCAACATCGAGATGAAATGACATCTCAAGCACTGTCGCCCGATGAAACCAATAGGGTTTATAAGCCTGGACGGACCGACTCGCACCGCATTGCCTTGGCAGGCTTAGATCCTCTAAGCAGTTTACCAGTTACCGTGTGCGGGTCGGTTTCAGCTCTGCGTGGAAGCATCATGCAGCCCATCTATTTCTTCAAGCCCCGATGGGCGGGGGCCAACTTTGTATCTGCTTAACCTTTCGCTTTGTATTTTCAGATAATGCTAAATGTTTTGAATATGCACTACCAGGGCCACGGAGACGGGTTTAGTTTGAGTTCCTACCTCAAAGAAACTTTTAGTCCCGAGTACTTAGTACCAGAAAGTCTACTCGAACACGCCGGTGTTCTAAAAATACTCCACTACTTTGAAGGGTCTACTGATCGTTTCAAAAGATTTGTAACCATGTTAGTGAACCAGACAGCTGACGCCCCTTTGGAAATGGCGAACAGATCATTGTTTATTGTTACGGAATATTTTCCTCAGACTTTGGAGCAATGCATATGTAATTTAAAATTGCCAAGTTCGGAAAGTGATGACGGGTCGTATTTTATGTTTCTCAGTATACTGCTATATCAGTTGCTAGCTTTGTTAGACTTTATACAAGACAAAAATGTAGTCCATAGAAATATAACCTGTGATAATATTTTTATATACAATAACTTACGTCCCGTACTTGGTGGCTTTGGATTCGCCGCGGCTCTAAGTGGAAGTGACGGTGAGCCACAGGTATTCCGCAGCAAAACGGAAGTAACTGCTGGAGACGAATGCGCTTGGGCGCCAGAATTGATACACTATTATAATCAAGGTCCATCCTCAACACGTCAGGTGAGTAACTTGAACTTGCTTATCAGAAAAAGCTCACTTTCGCATATAGGAAAAACACGGATCAGACGAGATTCGGCCGCCGTTAACGTTTGGGGTATTATATTACAAAGATGATTGGATCTTGACGATTTTTCATACAGTTTTCTACACAATCGTAGAAAATCATCAACATTTATTGGTCAATGGTAGTCCCGTGGCCATCAGCAGTATAACTGCGCTTGTACACCAGTATTACTACCGGCCCCGCTAGCTCAGTTGGTAGAGTGTCCGCTCCGGGAAACGGGAGGTCACGATTCGATCCCGGGCCGCGACATACCAAAGTCGTTAAAAATGGTACTAGCTGCTCCTCGATTTGCACTCAGATTTACGGGGTAGAGCTAGGACTGGTCGACCCAGTGTCAGGATAATGTGACTGGGTGTAGTATCAAGTAATGTGTCTGGGGCATGATACTTCAGTGAGGCAGCACTATAAAAGTGAGCATTGAGCTCCCTGTCGCAACCAGACACCGTCGTGATATGACTGAAAAATTGTTGAAAGTGACGTTAAACCCGAATTCACACACACACACACACACACACACACACACACACACACACACACACACACACACACACACACACACACACACACACACACACACCAGTATTACTTTGGTGCGATTGTTGAAATAAAAAATTAAGGCTTAATTAATTAAATTAATTGTGTGTGTGTTTGAGTTTTACGTCTCAGCAACAGCTAAGGTCATACGGAGACGGGACCTCGGTTTTTAGACTCATCCGAACGTCTGGAGAAGCCAGGGATCGAACTCAGTACGCCTGGTTTATAAGGCGAGTGGCATAACCATTACACCAAGTGGGCTTCTATTAAGGCTTGGTACTTGTATGTATTGTATGACTTTGTGATTGTGTTTAAGGCTCATTATCTGTATGTATCGAAAGAATTGTGTGTGTGTGTGTGTGTGTGTGTGTGTGTGTGTGTGTGTGTGTGTGTGTGTGTGTGTGTGTGTGTGTGTGTGTGTGTGAATTCGGGTTTAACGTCGCTTTCAACAATTTTTCAGTCATATCACGACGGTGTCTGGTTGCGACAGGGAGCTCAATGCTCACGTTTATAGTTCTGCCTCACTGAAGTATCATGTCCCAGACACATTACATGATACCACACCCAGTCACATTATCCTGACACTGGATCGACCAGTCCTAGCTCTACCCCGTAAATCTGAGTGCCAAGCGAGGAGCAGCTAGTACCATTTTTAACGACTTTGGTATGTCGCGGCCCGGGATCGAACCCGAGACCTCCCGTTCCCCGGTGCGGACACTCTACTGTATCGAAAGAAATTAGGATTTAGTTGTCCAACGTATCAGTTGGCTTAACTAGATCATTTGAGCACCATTTTTGTACCAAATGGAATCTCCTTATATATACCGTAGTCCATTCCAAAATTAAGGGGTGTCAGGTTGTATTATCTTCAAACTTTACTTGGAAAATGTCTTAATTTTTCTCATACAGTGTAGGTCCTGATCAGACGCCGCGTTCTGGGACGTCTGACCTGGGCCTGTACTGTTTGCCACTTACCCCTTTTGGGGTTAATGGGTTAAATTGCCAACAGATCTAGAAAGTTCAATATGTAGTTCTCTGATACCCACATTTATTACAGCAAATATTAGCATATTTACCGTATTAGATAATCAGAGTTGTCAAAAAATACATGTTAACCAAACAAATTTGATCAACTGAACGGAGCGTTAAAACTTCGGATGTATCTATGTCAAAGCCGGCCTCGGTAGCTCAGTCGGATTCGCGCCTGACTGGTGATCAGGAGGACGCGGGTTCGATATCTGCCGGGATCGGCAACATTCTTTTGTGGAAATTGATCATGAAATCTTTTCTACGGTCTTTCTCTCCCTTCCGCTGATTCCAGAAGGACAATTGTCAGTTTCTGGCGAAAGAGTGCGACTGTACTGGTAAACCGCTTACGCATAAGCCTGCTCAGGAAAAGTGTGGATAGGTAAACTGACCGGCTCAAAAATGACCTACAATAGTGTTGACAGGGCCGTTAAACTCCAACACAAACAAACAAATAACTTTTGGGCGATTGTTGAAATAAAAATTTAAGGCTTGGTTCTTGTATGTATTGTATGATTCGGTGATTGTGTTTAAGGTTCGCTATCTGTATGTATCAAAAGAAAATTTAGGATCCAGTTGTCCAACGCGCCAGCTGCTTAATTAGCTCATTGGTTACCCCTTTTTGTACCAAATGGAACCTTCCTCCTTATATATACCGGGAATCCATTCCAAAATAAAGGGATGTCAGGTTGTGTTCACTTTAAAATTTGCTTGGAAAATGTCTTAACTTTTCGCAAACAGTGTAGGCCCTGATCAGACGCCGCGTTCTGCGGCGTCTGAACTGAGCCTGCACTGTTTCCACCTACTCATTTTGGGTTTCCGGTACAGATGGGTTAAATTGTCAACTGATCTAGAAAGTACAACATCTAGTACTCTGATACACACATTTGATTCAGCAAAATATAAGCATATTTGCCGTATTAGATCAAAATTTTGAACATATGTTAATCGGCCCCCGCCCATAGGGGTTTGAAGAAATATATGGGCTGCATGATGCTTCCACGCAGAGCTGAATCCAGCCCGCACACTAGTACTGGTAAACCGCTTAGAGGATCTAAGCCTGTCTAGGAACCGCGGTGCGAGGCGGACCGGCCATGCTAATAAACTCTATTGGTTTCATTAGGCGACAGGGCTTGAGCTGTTATTTCATCTCAATGTCGGGTAAAAGTCCCACAAAATTGGAAGCAACGTCCCCAAAATGACCTTTACAGTGTTGACGGGGACGTTAAACCTCAAATCAAACAAACAAACAAAACATATGTTAACTGACGAATTTGAACAACTGGATCTAATGCGTTAAAACTTTTGATATCTATTTGTCAAGTATTGGTGAGAAAGACTTCGTTTTCTGGTCGGATCTATGACTGATTTGCATGTTTCATAGCCTTATCGTATATTTCAGCTATATTTAAAAGACGTGTACAGTAAAACGGATGTGTTTGCTCTGGGACAAGTTTTTTATGCTTTACTAACGAGTTCGAAGTCCGAGTGCTTCTACGCTCGTCGAGTACGGTCTTCAAACGCCAGATTGCCTCCGCTCCCACCGTCACTTCCGGCTGCAGTACGTCACGTGATCAGACAAATGGTAGTCGAAAACCCATCACAGCGGTTGACCGCCAGACAAGCAATGCAAAGGTAGGTCACGTGATCATATTTCTATACTGACGTCAACAGCATGAAGGGTTAAGGCTAAAGCTCAGGGGCGGTGACTCCGCATTATAAAAACAGGCCTATTCATATATATTGATTTTTTTCCACCAAAATATGAAATTTTTAGTTAAAAATTCTTATAATTTTCATAATTCTGCTCAAAACATAGATTGTGGGAACTCTTTTGAACTGCCTCGCCGAGGCAGTTCTAACGAGTATTCACAATCTATGTTAATGAGCAGAAGAAAGAACAAAGAATGTATACCCCTGTAAACACCAGTTTTACTGTATATAAGTGGGGATTTTAGAGGGTCAAAATTATAAAGGCGTGTTTTCATGATGGGCAGTGGTTTTGTCTATAATGTTTTACTCTTTAAGATATTCGGATTTTTACACATTTCTGCCTAAAGATAGATGGTTGCTGTGACAGTCTCATTGAAATCAAACGCTAATAGGTTGCATTTGGAAACAAAGAACACATAAAAGAACGAAAATCGGAGACTCGGTTTTATTGAGTCTCTTCGTACACAGCATTATAGAACACCATTTTAGAACATCTATGCATAAATACTTCATTTTAGCAAAACTGAAGTGCTTATGGTTTTCACGCAACACAAGTATGATGAGATAAATGTGTTCTATAAAAAAGATGATCCTTTGGAAGCAAGGGATACATAACAGAAGTGAAAACTGTGGAGTTTTTATACCCCCACCCCCTGTTTATACTGTTTTCACGTTGTCCGCCTGTCCGTCCATCTGTCTGTCCGTAACACTTTGGTTTTCCCTGCATATCTTGCTAAATAGTTTACAGAACCTTATCATTTTTTGCATAAATGTAGATATTGATGAGATGCTGCTGCTACATGAAAATAAAGGTCCTGCGATCAATACTGTTAAAGTTATCCCCCTTTGTAATTCTTGAAAACTTATCCGTGGCACTTTTGATTTTCCTGTATATCTTGCTTAATAATTTTAATAACGTTTGTATTTATTGTTCTACCTTAATGAAACTTATATCACACTTGGTGTCTGAGGTAAGGAATCTTTTGTAGTAAAATATTTATCAAGGACCCATAACTCTTGGAGTTATGTACCTAGATAGGTTTTCATTTAACATAGCCATTTTTGAGGTCTAATAATGTTTAAGTGTATAGGGACAGTTTTAGGGTGATCCTTTTTGAAACTTTGCAGGTGTTTTCATATAGGTCTGAAGGTGTGCATGTGGTTTTTTTTCTTACTCCTAAAATTATTTCTTTCACTATTTTCGTCTTTTTTAACTTAGCCATTTTTTGAGGTCTAATAATGTTAAAGTGTATAGGGAGTGGGTTCCTTGTTAGCGCAATTTCTCTCACAGTTTTTGGGTGATCGTTTTCAAACTTTGCAGGTGTTTTATATAGGTCTTAAGATGTGCATGTGGTTTTTTCATACTCCTAAAATTATTTCTTTCACTTTTTTGTCTTTTTTAACTTAGCCATTTTTGAGGACTAATAAGTGTATAGGGAGTGGGTACCTTGATAGCCCAACTCCTTTAACAGTTTTAGGTTGATCCTTTTGAAACTTTGCAGGTGTTTTCATGTAGGTCTGAAGATGTGCATGTGGTTTTTTTCACACTCCTAAAATTATTTCTTTCACTTTTTTCGTCTTTTTTTTAACTTAGCCATTTTTTGAGGTCTAATAATGTTAAAGTGTATAGGGAGTGGGTACCTTGTTAGCGCGAAGTTGAACAGTTGCTTAAAACTCATCAAATAGATTTTGTGTTTCAATAATTTTGGGCCCAGTTGCCGGCTATGAGGTCAACTTCTTTTTAACATGTCTGCTCTTTTTTATTATCGCGCCTGCTGTTTGCATGGCACGATATAGGCGCCCGGTTTTCCGTCCGTTCGTTCGTCCGTCCGTCCGTTCGTCAAGGCGTCAACATTTGCGACCACCCTAGCGTTCACCCTAATGGTCAAGTTTATTTCTCAAGAACTATAAGAGCTTCATTAATGATATTTGGTACAAACTTGAATCTGGGGATGGAAACTTACATGTAAATGCTAGCATCCATATTTGACCTTGACCTAAATTTCACTGTTCACTGACTTTGTAAAATATTGCGAGAACCCTAGCGTTCACCCTAATGGTCAAGTTTATTTCTCAAGAACTATAAGAGCTTCATTAATGATACTTGGTACAAACTTGTATCTCGGGATGGCATCTTAAATGCAAGCATCCATCTTTGACCTTGACCTACATTTTATGGTTCATTGACTTTGTAAAATATTGCGACCACCCTAGCTAGCGTTCACGCTAATGGTCAAGTTTATTTTTCAAGAACTATAAGAGCTTCTTTAATGATATTTGGTACAAACTTGAATCTGTGGATGGCAACTTAAATGCAAGCATCCATATTTGACCTTGACCTAAATTTCATGCTTCATGATTTTGTAAAATATAGCGACCACCCTAGCGTTCACCGAAATGGTCAAGTTAATTTCTCAAGAACTATAAGAGCTTCATTAATGATACATGGTACAAACTTGTATCTCGGGACGGCAACTTAAATGCAAGCATCCATATTTGACCTTGACCTACATTTCATGGTTCACTGACTTTGTAAATATTGCGACCACCCTATATATGTTTGACCTTGGCCTAGATGTCATGGTTCGGTGACTTTGTGCCCCCACAGGCGCGACATAGCCTTCGGCGGAATTCTTTTTTATTAATGACCATTGTCATGCGGGGGGTATCTAATAAGCAGTGCTTATTCACTTTTTCCATTTTTTCCTGGGTCAGACATGTTAGTTTCGGTCATTAATGCCCATCAGCGACCCCTGAATATTTTTTTTTTAAAATTCCACAATGTTATCAATGATTATTAATTGACTATCCTGTATTGTTCAATGGTCATCGTATTAACACTGATGTCAAAAACAATAGTCATGTTTTTAATGGTGTCAATTAATAAAATTGTCATTAATCAAGTGATTTCGTATTGGCCAAGTAAAAGGTCCGAGGTCTGCTGTATTGGCCTCGACATTTCGTATTGTCCTGTAACTGGGCCAATACGAAATTACTTGATTAATAACATCTTATGCCAACGATTAGAAAAGATAATCTACACTATAATGAAATCCCCTTTGTATGACCGCCACACATTCCCTTAACACCCAGTGGTTCGAACAACTCCTGTTTCAAAACGAGTTTACGTGGACTCAAGGGTGTTAAAGTCATTAAAATTCGACGGTATTTTATTTTCAGACTTGGGATGTATCTATTTCCGGCATCAAGAAATGACGTCACATGCCAAGCAGACACATTACCATATTGCAATGCAAAATTGCTACAAATACTTGCGACAGAAAGTTGCTGCTTTAGGTAAAACATATTTCGTTCGTTCGTTTGTCCGTACGTTCGTTCATTCATTTGTTTTGAAGGTCATTTTTGTCTTTTTGTCACACCTGCTTTTAGTACGTCCAGTTTTCCGTCCGTCTGTTTGTTCGTTCGTCCAAGGGTCAACATCTGGTTCAAACATACTGTCTACCCTAATGTTGGTCAAATTTGGTCACGGCCTTCAGTGGGATTTGTGTTCATGTGATCTATTCATTTCGAAAACACTTCCTTGTGACACAGCGAATTTTTTTCTTGGCTCCAAAACAGATATTTTTCTGATGTTAAAAATTTCGAAGGTTTTCTTATTTCTGCGTCAAACATAGGTTGGGGGTATTCGTTAGAACCGCCTCAGTGAGGCGGTTCTAACGAGTACCCACAATCTATGTTTTTGAAGAAAACAAGGAAATACATGTAATTTATCCATTTCACGGATTTTCTATTGTTTATCCAAGTTATTCAAAGTGTAAAAATAAAAACACATTATTCAAGTTGAAGCAGTGTAGACCCTGATCGAACCCTGTGTCTTGCGGCTTTTGATCCGGTGCTACGACGCTGCTATTGACACTTTTGCATCATTGCGGACTTATCAAAAGCGACATCTGATTGGATAAGGTCTAGAAATTACGACGTTATATCTTGCGATATAGTGTCTGAAACCCGACGTTGTCTTGTAATGTCGCGTGTCGCAGATCTGTCACCACGCAAAATGTTATACGTGGTGACACAGCTCCCTTTGCTTGTCGATTTGGGCAATAGAAACATTTTTGAACAAAAAAGTGAATAAGTTCATTTGAATGGGAATGACTGTTTTGAAAATTGCCATTTAGAGATATAAATCGGAGGTTTTTACGGTCGGAAAAAATCGTTTTACGGCGACGCGTAATACGAATTAACTGTCCAAAAGTCCGTTTTACGGCTCCACTGCGCGTCCCCGTAAAACGAAATTTCCGACCGTAAAACCGCCGATTTACCACCCAAATGACAATTTTGAATATTTATCTCCTAAATCGAAAATTTTAAAAATAAATGGGCGACAGAAAGCTTTTATTCTTTGCCGTTTTGTCTTGTTTAAAATCAACTTAACCATAACTTTGTACAATTTGTTATAGGCATATGTATTGCATATGACAAAACCTATGTACTTGATCCTGTGACCTTTGACCTACTTTGTTGTCGATGACAGGCGCCGTGAGGGAGCATTGGTGTTTCACGAACGTGAATTGTTCCGTTTTCTGTTTTCAGACTGCCGGAATCCTGTCAGCAGTTGTCCCCGGAAGAGAACGTACGGCTGTTGCGACCTCTATTTGAAGCTCACTTCCTGTGCAATATTAATCCTGCGGAATTCTGGGAAATAGTATGTGAATTTAAAAAACTGAATTTGTCAGTATGATATGATACGAAACAGAGTATAAATCAAACCTCTGACAGCACTAGCGCTGGGAAATGTTCCTGAATGGGGACATAGGCTGTTCCTGTACTTTAAGCAAACAGTGTGGACCCTGATCACACGCCGCGTTCTGCGGCGTCTGATCAGGGTCTACACTGTTTGCCTAGCCCAACACATGAGCCAAGTCCAGGTTTTACAGATAACCTCGACGTTACACCCTGCCGGCGCAACGACAAGCGCAGTTGAAAATAAACGTTACAAGGACAGAGTGCAAGTAACGTGGACACTAACAATACATTACGAAGACGCCTATATAATTTTGACCCCCTTGAACCCCACTTTTATATAGTAAAACTGGGGTTTATAGGGGTTAACCTTATTTTTTTTATTTCTGCTCTAAAATATAGATTGTGGGTACTGGTAACTACCGCCTCGATGAGGCAGTTCTAACGAGTAACCAAAATCTATATTTTGAGCAGAAATAAGAATAATATCAAGTTTCATCTTAAAATTTTCCGTTTTTTTTTCGGCGGTAAAGTTTACAGTAGTTGTATAGGCGTGTTTTCGCAATGAACAGATTCACTCAGTAACTTTGGGTCAATTGGAAAACAATGGAGTTTAAAAAAGACAATGCTGCTGTTAAATCGACGTCATTTCATCGTTTACGATCGAAACGGTATTGAAATGGATACAGTATCAGGGAAGAAAACTGTTGCAAAATATTTTTGTTTTCGTTTTGAATAGATCATAAATTTCCTCTGTAATTTTGTGGAAACTAGAGATTATCATATGGCATTTTTCATATCATACCCAACTTCAGCCCGAGACTCCCACATCAACTCGAGGGCCGAAGGCCTATGGGCTGATATGGGTCGAGCTAGGGCTGATATTGGGTATGATATGCAAAATGCCATTTCATAATCTATATTTCATATATTTTCTGACCATTGTGTGTTTGTTTGTTTGCATTGGAGTTTATCGGCCCAGTCAACACTTTTAAGTCATTTTGAGCCCCGAGTTTACCTATCCACACTTTTCCTGGACAGGCTTATACATATGTGATTAGCCAGTGACAGGGCACATTCTTTCGCCAGAAACTGGCAACTGCCCTTCTTGAATCAGCATACCAAGACCGGCCCCCGACCTTTGTCCTTAAAAAAAAAGAGTTGTATTTTTATGTTTAAAGCTCTTCTAAAATAAAACAAAGTTTTAGGTGAAAAGCAAAGCAAGAGTTTGCTTTGTTTATACTAAATTCTTAATGAAAAGAAATTCTGGGTGTTTACATATTAATAAGAACCAACCCTGAACAGAGTTATTTATAAATTCCAAATAATAAAAAAGGCATTATAATGAGAAGATAATTTATCCCACTTTTCATTGTCTTTATCCATTTGAAATCCCAAAATGTGTCCCGGTACAGTTAAGATGCTGCAGAATATGCCATCTGAACATGGCATTCACTGTTTGTCAAAATTGTGTTATGACGGAAAGGCAGCCGAGTGTTCCGAAAATTGTTACGTCAGAGGTACATGTATGACCAAGAGTGTATGATATGGGCCCCGTCAAGCGTTTTTGGTACTTATCGCCTATGCGAGCAGCGAAGGTTCAGGCGAGCCTGCGCATTCGCGCAGTCTCGCCAGAACCTTCGCTGCTCGCTCATACAAGTAGTGAATCAAGAGGAACCTTCAGACGGAAAGCCATATCCCTGGTCCCTCTGAATGGCTGGGCACGCGCAGTTAAAATTTGTCATGACGGAATGCTCGAAGACACAAATTCGCTTGGCGGGGCTCATATGCATTTTGGGGTGTGGTATGGGTATGTGATACGGCATCACGTTCTAACGCCTTAGCGAACGTGATAAGAGCACGGATTCAACGTTCGTACCCCATATTCAAAAACAAAGTTTTTTTTTTTAGTAAATATACACCAAAGTGGTTTGGCCACACGTTTAACAAGCAATAACACATGGTTACAGGCGCACAACTTCATGGCGCCGCCGTGACAACCATGTCAACGGTTTTCTTTTGACATTCTTTATGTCTTTGTTGACAAAAGCAAACAAGAGGGCCCAATGGCCCTATATCGCTCACCTGTGTACCAGAAAATCATTAGTGTAGGAGACCACTTGACATTGCTACATACTAAATATCTAAGCTCAGGCAAAGCGATGTCCATGCATATAAACCCTATTGGTTTCATTGGGCAACGGCTTGAGATGTAATTTCATCTCAATGTCGGGTAAAAAGTCCCACAAACTTGGAAGAGACATCTCCAAAATGACCTATACAGTGTTGACAGGGATGTAAAACCTCAAATCAAACAAAATCTGTGCCTTATGGTTTTGGAAAAGAAGATTTTTTTTTAAGTTTTTTTTTCAAGTATAAGTCTATAGGAGTTAAGGGGCCCCAGGGCGTGGCCTGTTTGGACCCCAGCAGCATGATTGGCAGGAATTATGTAGGTGACCACTTGCCGTTGCTAGATGCTAATTACCTAAGCTCTGGGCCCTGCGGTTTCAGAGGAGAAGATTTTTGAAGCTTTTTTCCATTTTGAGTCTATGGGAGCGAAGGGGCCCGGGGTGGCCCATTTGGAACCCAGGGGCATGATTGGCAGGAATTATGTAGGAGACCACTTGCCGTTGCCACGTGCTAAATATCTAAGCTCTGGGCCCTGTGATTTCAGAGAAGAAGATTTTTGAAGCTTTTTTCCATTATGAGTCTATAGGAGCTAAGGGGCCCCAGGGCGTGGCCTGTTTGGACCCCAGGAGCATGATTGGCAGGAATTATGTATGTGACCACTTGCCATTGCTACATGCTAAATTTCTAAGCTCTGGGCTCTGTGGTTTCAGAGAAGAAGATTTTTGAAGCTTTTTTTTCATTATGAGTCTGTAGGAGCTAAGGGGCCCCGGGGCGTGGCCCATTTGGAACCCAGGGGCATGATTGGCAGGAATTATGTTGGTGACCACTTGCTGTTGCTACATGCTAAATATCTAAGCTCTGGGCCCTGAGGTTTCAGAGAAGAAGATTTTTGAACCTTTTTTTCCATTCTGAGTATATAGGAGCTAAGGGGCCCAGGGGTGTGGCCAATTTTGATCCCAGGGGCATGATTGGCAGGAATTATATAGGTTACCACTTGCCATTGCTACATGCTAAATATCTAAGCTCTGGGCCCTGTGGTTTCAGAGAAGAAGATTTTTGAAGCTTTTTTCCATTATGAGTCTATGGGAGCGAAGGGGCCCCGGGGCGTGGACCATTTGGAACCCAGGGGCATGATTGGCAGGAATTATGTAGTTGACCACTTGCCCTTCCTACATGCTAAATATCTAAGCTCTGGGCCCTATGGTTTCAGAGGAGAAGATTTTTGAAGCTTTTTTCCATTATGAGTCTATAGGAGCTAATGGGCCCTGGGGCGTGGTCCGTTTGGACACCAGGGGCATGATTGGCAGGAATTATGTAGGTGACCACTTGCTGTTACTACATGCTAAATATATAAGCTCTGGGCCCTGTGGTTTCAGAGAAGAAGATTTTTGAAGCTTTTTTTCCATTATGAGTCTATGGGAGCGAAGGGGCCCAGGGCGTGGCCCATTTGGAACCCAGGGGCATGATTGGCAGGAATTATGTAGTCGACCACCTGCCATTGCTACATGCTAAATATATAAGCTCTGGGCCCTGTGGTTTCAGAGAAGAAGATTTTTGAAGCTTTTTTTTCCATTATGAGTCTATGGGAGCGAAGGGGCCCCGGGGCGTGGCCCATTTGGAACCCAGGGGCATGATTGGCAGGAATTATAAAGGTTACCACCTGCCATTGCTACATGCTAAATATATAAGCTCTGGGTCCTGTGGTTTCAGAGAAGAAGATTTTTGAAGCTTTTTTTTCCATTATGAGTCTATGGGAGCAAAGGGGCCCCGGGGCGTGGCCCTTTTTGAACCCAGGGGCATGATTGGCAGGAATTATGTAGGTGACCACTTGCCATTGCTACATGCTAAATATCTAAGCTCTGGGCCCTGTGGTTTCAGAGAAGAAGATTTTTGAAGCTTTTTTTCCATTATTAGTCTATGGGAGCGAAGGGGCCCTAGGGCGTGGCCCATTTGGCACCGAGGAGCATGATTGGCAGGAATTATGTAGTTGACCACTTGCCCTTGCTACATGCTTAATATCTAAGCTCTGGGCCCTGTGGTTTCAGAGAAGAAGATTTTAAAATGTTTTCCCATTATAAGTCTATGGGAGCTATATGTTGCCATGGCAACCAGAATTCCAATCTGATCAGCCCAAAAACCTTATGCAGCCTTTCCCCCTACCTGATGATGATTCACATGAAATTTGATCAAGATTGGCCATGGGGTATTGGAGATATACTTATTTGAAATTGTTTACGGACGCACGCACGCACGCACGCACGACGGACGACGGACACAAAGTGATCCCAAAAGCTCACCTCGTCACTACGTGACAGGTGAGCTAAAAATGCGATTTAAATCGTTATATGATGAAGCGATTCTTACATTCATGGTTATTTCGCCGGAGGCTAGTTTCATTAATTTCCTATCAAATGAACACTCGTGGAAGATCCTCTATTTTGAACGGCCTGAGGGACAAACTGTTTTCTTTGACGTTAGAGCCCTTTTGTCTAACCTGTGCTATATAGGAATCGGGTCCATGGAGACAGTTCTAACGACTACCAACAATCTATCCGGCCCCGCCCAACGGGCTTAAAGAAATAGATGGGGTGCATGGTGCTTCCACGACTGCACACGAGTACTGGTGAACCGCTTAGAAGGACTAAGCCTGCTCAGGGAAAGCGGTGTGCAACAGACCATCCAGTGCATATAAGCCTTTTTGTTCCATTGGACAGCAGGGTTTGAGATGTCCTTTCATCTCAATGTCGGAAAAAAGTCCCGCAAAATAGGAAGCAGCGTCTCCAAAATGACCCATGTAGTGTTGACGGGGACGTTAAACCTCAATTCAAACAAACATAGGAATTAGGTTGTCTGTCCGTTCATGGAGACAGCTCTAATGACTACCAACAGTCTTTGTTTTTGAGCTTGCAAACCCAACTGTCTGTACGATAACACCCCATCGTGACATCATGGTTCATTATTTCAGTTCTCCATTCTGATACAATGATATTCTGATACTGTGATATTATTCTTATTTAAAGGCGGTTCTAACGAGTACCGACAACCTATGTCTTGGAGCCGAGATAAGAAAAATAATGTATACACCCTTTTATCATATGACGTCGCGTCAGAGAGTGTTATAACGCCGTGTAATATTTTCGATAATCCACTAGTGGATTAAATATGCCAATTAGCTAGATACGTCCAGTATAGTTACATGTACGACGTCCTTAACGACGTCGCGTTTACTTACGGCGGAATATTGACATTTTTGTAAACAAACGTGAATAAAATGCGTTTTAAATGTCATATGACAAATAGAATCTTGCATTCGTGCTCATGTATTATTGAATTTATTAAACTCGTTGAAGAAAAGGGATAAAATGCTCGGCAAAGCCTCGCATTTTATTCCTTTTCCTCAACTCTTGAATAAAATGCGTTTTAAATGTCATATGACAAATAGAATCTTGCATTCGTGCTCATGTATTATTGAATTTATTAAACTCGTTGAAGAAAAGGGATAAAATGCTTGGTAGAGCCTCACATTTTATTCCTTTTCCTCAACACGTTTAATAAATTCAATAATACATGAACACTCATGTCAGATCCTCTATATACCCATTTTTACTTTATATACGAGGGTGTTCATTTCACGGACTTATTAATATGATGTCACTATTAACCCATTGCATGCGGGGAAACCCCTAAAGGGGTACCTAGGCGAACAGTGCAGGCCTAGCTCAGTGATAATGGCCTGCACTGTTTGCTATCAGAGTTTTCCGTCAAAAATATAATAAAAATGAAAAAATAGGCCTGAAATCCCTTATATGACATGCTCTTTCAGCGAGGGTGAGTATCCAGAGCCGCGGAAACATTCAAAACTAATTCCAATACCCAAGAAAGGAGATAAAACATCCTCAAGTAACTACCGCCCTATAGCCTATTTGAGCAATGTGGGCAAAATCCAAGAACGCATTGCCTTTAAGAACCTGTATAACAACTTGTGCGAAAATATTCTGTTGCATAAATATCAGTCCGGTTCCCTTCCCCAGCATTCCACCGTATTTTAGTTGATTGATATAGATCAAAATATTTGTCAGAGTTTTGATAACCACCAGTTCTCTTGTATGGTTTTTTATGACATCTCCAAGGCTTTTGACAGAGTTTGGCACAAAGGACTCATTTTTAAACTAAAACAGTATGGTATTGAAGACAACTTTCTTTTATGGATAACTAATTACCTTGCAGACCGAAATCAAAAAGTAGTTATAAAGCAAGGTATTTCCAATTCTAAAGTTTTAAGGGCTGGAGTGCCTCAAGGTTCGGTTCTGGGACCATTGTTGTTTCTAATTTATGTGAATGACATTTCCGAATCTCTGCTGGGTCTAACTAGGCTTTTTGCTGATGGCAGCTCCTTATTTTGTTCTGCAACATTTCTGCAGGCCATCCACGGCCTCTTAAACCATGATTTAAGTATCTTATCTGAATGGGCAAAACAATGGCTTGTTACATTTAATCCAAACAAAACTGAAGCAGTGTTATTCACGTTAAGACCGTTTGACTTCATGCCATTGCTTAAGTTTGATAATACAATTATAAAGTTTGCAGAAAACCATAAACACCTAGGCATAACCTTAAGCAGCGATGGAAAATGGACAAAACATGTCGAAAACATAAAAAACTCAGCGGCAAGAGTATTAGGTATTATGCGCAAGCTTAAATATTCTTTGAGTAGAAATGCACTTAATCAAATATATGTTTCATTTCTTCTTCCTGTAATGGAATATGCCTCGATTGTATGGGATGGTTGCTCAGCTAAGAACTCATATGCTCTTGAAAAAAATCAAAACGAAGCAGCTCGTTTAGTTACAGGTCTTACTAGATCCGTCTCACTCGATAATTTATATTCAGAATGTGGCTGGGTTTCACTGTCTGAAAGAAGGCAGCAACAGAAACTTAATTTCATGTATAAGGTGAACTCAGGTTTAGTGCCTTCCTATATAACTGATCTAATTCCCCCTAGGGTAAGAGAAGTGTCTAATTACCCTCTTAGAAACCAACATACTTTTTCCATTCCGTACACTCGAACCGAAATTTCAAAGAAGTCTTGTATTCCCTCATCTATTTCTTTGTGGAATTCCACAGATCCTTCTTTAAGGGACAAAACTTCTCTTTCCGCCTTCAAATTTCATTCTTCCAGATCGAATACCAGTGTCCCAAAAGTACCACTCTACTACCTTCGTGGGAATCGATTATTATCGATATTGCATGCACGACTGCGCAACAACTGTAGTAATTTAAATAACGATTTATTCAATAATCATTTACACCCGGATCCAAATTGTAGCTGTGAAAATGGTATCGAAGATGCTGAACATTACTTTCTCAAATGTACCAAATACACACTCCAACGACTAATTCTGTTCAACTCAACAAGAAATTTCCACCCTCTAAATGTTCAATTGCTTCTCTCTGGAAATCAAAAACTTAGTGTCGATAATAATATTATTCTGTTCGACGCTGTCCATAACTTTATTAAAACGTCAAATCGATTTTAGGCCTAAGTCCTACAAATACCAAATAAACCTATTTTCATTAGTATAACAGATGTGTAACAGACCGTATTAGTACTTTACCACCCAACACGAAGTGTCTGTCTTTCTTCTTAAGAATCCTTCTAATACCATGCATACTCTTTTTTTAATATACATTGTTTGTTGTTGTTTTCACTTTGTATCATTATATATGATTGTTGTAGGGGAAGGGCCGTAACTAATGTTGCGAGAACTTGTGGCCCAACCCCATTGCTCTTTCTTATGCAATAAAATATGTTTAATTTAAACTTGAAAACTATATGACATGTGGACTTGTCCAATATGCAGCAGTGGAAGAGTCCACTAGTATACAATGGGTTAAAAGTAGGATTCACAAGTATATTCCGTGCTGTTAACCTTATTTATGATTTACAGCCAAGTTCACACACTCATTTACATGATATTCTCGCAAAAATAATTCTAAAAATATTTGAAAATGGTGTCTGCATCAAACATGGCCGACAAAGTCAACACTAAAATCATAACTTTCAATGTCAAAAATAAGGATTATGAAAATATCTTCCTGGCACGTGGGCTAAAATTCATGGGTGTTTAGCATGTTGACATATTTCTTGAAAAACAACCCATAATGTTCCAAATTAAATGAATAAATGAAAAACATGCTTGTTAAAAATGTATTTTTGTTGTTGGAAGAAAAAAATAAAATTTCACTTTCTAAGAAAATAACATTTCAAAATGGTCTATTTTTGAACGACGGTTTCTCCATTGTCCTTCATTAGAAACATACCATTTTTACACCAAAATATACTTTAGTGTGTATACTAGCAACGACGAGACGTGATTCTTCCAGAAACTGGCATTATAACATTATATCCATGCCGATAGAACCCCTATCAACATGTAGAGATCACTATACATTGTCATCCATGTGCACAGTATGACGCATGGATTGAATTTAGCATTGGGGTAAATAAGCGTAGCGATAATAAAAAAACTGTCAAATCGTTATTATGGCTTTTGGACAAAACAAACAATTTCCCCCTCTTGTATCTATTCTATGCATAATAATATTTACCAAATTAACGGAAGAATAATGGAAAGCACGGTCTGGGCATAAAAAATTCAGAATAAAATCCCTTATGCAGGATATTTTTATCCACGATTAGCATGTTTCTACCCCTGATTTACCTGGAGAATTTACCGACCAAGTATACAGTAATGGCTGTCACAATGACCGTTCGGTGGGTGTTTAAAAGGATGGATATAATATTATTATGGCATTTTTGGGAAAAACTACTTCTCGTCGTTGCTAGGAAATGGAATATACTTTAGGTTGATGTAAAAACTGAATGTTTCAGAGGAAGGACAATGGAGAAACCGATGTTCAAAAATTGACCATTTTGAAAGGTAATTTTCTAATAAAGTAATTTATTATTTTTTTTCTTCTAACAGCAAAACTACACTTTTTAATAAGTATATTTTATGATTATTCATATAATTCGGAACATTATGGGTTGCTTTTCTAGAAACTTGTCGACATTCTGAACAACCGTAAATTTTAGCTCACGTGTCAGGTTGACATTTGTATATACCTTAATCAAATGCGTGAAGTGCTGCTAATTGTGTGTTCTACGTCAGTAGGATCGTCATTTTACATAAACACTTTTCCTAGGCGGGTGAACCGGTACAGTGCACGCTCTTCTTCAAGAAAATGACAACTGCCCTTCTTGAATCAACAGAAGGGAGAGAATGACCGTAGAAGGGATAAGGGAAACGAATATAATTTCAGAGGAGGATTTATGTCCCAAGGACAGTGTTATTTCTTTTAACGCTTAAAGGTGCATTATTGAGCTATCGGGCTTCAAAAATGAAAAGCGTGTTTTTCGGTTTTATTTCTTCTATTCATGTAGCTTTGTCATTTTTAATCTTCTGAAACCAAATACCACTTCAGAACTTTGTGAAAATCGTCGTTTTCATTTTTGTTTATTTGTTGTTGTTGGGAATTTCCATCTAAAAATATTCCTGTCACGTGACAAAAAGCCGGGCAACATCACTGCGGCGAACAATAAGATGGCGACCTCCGGTTCATCTGAGGAAAGTAGAATTTTTAGTCCAAATTACAAGTATTTGACTTTCAACGGCACTGACACAATACTATCATGCATGTTAATCTGTTATCAAATGCTAACGCATCAATTTACAGGCAAGAAGATAATTTTGCCGTCAATATCTAAGGATGAATTTCTGAATCTATGAGAATTGACATGGGGTCGTTTCAAAGATACACAAAAACCGCATAAATGTGAGAGTACATGTATGATGTGGGTATTTGTTAGAATTAGACGATACTAGCAATAACCTTTTGATTTGTTTGATTTGAGGGTTAACGTCCCAATTAACACTGTTTAACGTCCCCATCAACACTGTATAAGTAATTTTGGAGACATAGCTTACAATTTTGTGGGACTTTTATATACCCGACATTGAGATGAAATGAGATCTCATTCCCTGTCGCTTACGGGCCTCCGTGGCCTAGTGGTTAAGAGCGCTGACTCTTGATCATTAGGTCTCTCACCGCTGTGGTTCGAGCCTCGCTCGGGTCATATGTGAGACGCCAAGTTCTGCAACGGAAGGTCAGATGGTTTTTCTCCGGGTACTCCGGTTTTCGCCCACCTCTGATTAACTCGATATGAGTGAAAAAATCTTGAAAGGGCCGTAAAACCAAAACCAAAAAAAAAAAAAAATCCCTGTCGCCCAATGAAACCAATAGGGTTTATATGAATGGGCGGCCCGACTCGCACCGCTTTGCCTGGACAGGCTTGGATCCTTTAAGCGGTTTACCAATACTCCTAAGCGGTCGGTTTAAGCTCTGCCTGGCATCATCATGCAGCCCACCTATTTCTTCAAGCCCCGCCATGGGAGCCGAGCAAGAACTTTTTAATACCGAAACAAAAGAGAAACACTATCCATATTCCCACCGCCCATCGGGGCTTGAAGAAATATATGGGCTGCATAATGCTTCCACGCATGTAACTGAGCCGCAAACGAGTACTGGTAATTAGAGGATCTAAGCCTGGGCAAGCAAAGCGATGCGAGTCCGTCCATTTGTTTCACTGGGCGACAGGGCTTGAGAAGTCATTTCATCTCAATGTCTGGTAAAAGTCCCACAAAATTGTTATCAACGTCTCCAAAATGACATTTACAGTGTTGAAGGGGACGTTAAACCTCAAACCAAACAAACAGACGTGCACCAGGACCTTTCTACTCACTGATACTGGGATCGGCCACATTTTACCATTACTTGCAGATTTACAGCACATATCAATCTTGCAATTACGGTAGAGGTCTTAACATGCACAGCGCCGGCCTCGGTAGCTCAGTCGGATGCATGGGGAAGCAGGTTCGATACCTGCCGGGGTCGGCAATATTCTTTCGCGGGGATTGATCATGAAATCTTTTCTACGGTCATTCTCTCCATTCCGCTGGCTCAAGAAGGGCAGTTGTCAGTTTCTGGCGAAAGAATGTGCACTCTCCTGGTTACCTCTTACGTATAAGCCTGCCCAGGAAAAGTAAACTGACAGGCTCAAAAACGGCCTTAATAGTGTTGACTTGGCCGTAAACCCCAAAACAAACAAACAGTTAACCTGCATAGGGGATGACTCTCCCTGAACAGGGCGCCTCCAGTTTGTTTGTTTGATTTGAGGTTTAACGTCCCCGTCAGCACTTTTAAGGTCATTTTGGAGACGTTGCTTCCAATTTTGTGGGACTTTTACCCGACATTGAGATGAAATGACATCTCAAGCCCTGTCGCCCAATGAAACCCATAGGGTTTATTAGCATGGGCGGTCCGCCTCGCTTCGCGGTTCCTGGACAGGCTTAGATCCTCTAAGCGGTTTACCAGTACTAGTGTGCGGGCCGGATTCAGCTCTGCGTGGAAGCATCATGCAGCCCATATATTTCTTCAAGCCCCTATGGGCGGGGGCCGGTGCCTCCAGTTAAACGTTCCGATCCAAAGGGCGGTGCGCATTTTGACATTCATCGCTGTAAATGGTGTTCAGACACCGAAATAATCATCGCCGGGTCGAACCGAGGGCCTCTGGCATCTGAGTCAAGTGCACTAACCACTCTGGGCTTAACCATTGAGCTGTCACGCTCAGTTTATTACATAAACTCCAGGTTTGCAGGATGAAACTCTGCACAGTAATCGGCTCTTTCGCTGTACATTTTGTCGTTCTCCCTGCTCGGGGGGGGGGGGGGGCGGGGGGGGGGGGGTCATGTGAGTACCAGCTGATAGCAAGCCGGCGGAATGAACAACAGACAGCGCATAAATGTCATCCTACTGGATTTCAGTAAGGCCTTTCACGAGGTTCCGCCCAATTTCATTGCTGATGGATACCAGAAAGTCGTAATTGCTGATTTCTTCGTCTGCGCCCGTTACTTCTGGTGTTCCACAGAGTACAGTGCTCGGCACTCTCCTCTTCCTCATATACATCAACGACTTGCCACCACGCGTCTCCCCTGTTCGCTGATCACTGCCTGTTGTACCGAGTTGCTGTCGCTCAAGAGGACTTTAATCATTTACAAGCATGGGAGAGAGACTGGTAGATGCGTTTTCACCCAGACAAGACTTAGTCTGAGTACATCAGAATCGGCAACAAAAGCAAGACACAACATCCATTGCCAGAAGTAAAGCAAAAAATCTGGCTATAGACAGTACACTGGTGTGAAATATTCACACTGGCATGCTTAGACTAGCTTCTAGTCGGATATCATATTTTAAAGTTAATAAGTAATATTCTTCTACCCCTTATTTGATCTTGGGAAGATATACTCTGACTAAAATGCCAGTTTGCCTTATCAGTTGGTGTTCGGTAAGGGGTACAGAAAGGCAATAAACATTTCATGACTGTAGCTGTAATCAATCATTTACCAAGGATCTTGCGAGGTAAAATTCGCATTGTACTAGACCTTGGTGTCTGAGACAAGATTAAAGTCTAACAAGGTTTCATATTTGATAAAAACACACATGAAGGTTGGTAATTGGTTAATATGACATCAAGGTATAGTAGCTAGACTATGACATGCTATCTACGACAGATAGCCAGACAGTTGCTTTCCTATCCTACGCAGGAATCTCTCTGCATGCCCAAAGGACATCAAGGCAACAGCATACAAGTCACTAGTTAGACCTAAACTAGAATATGCTGCCACCCCCTGGGACCCCTACAAACAAACTAGTCCAGTTCAATCGCAATCTTCCGCTCACATCGTCTATCTTACTGATCATATGCATATTGGAAATGAAAAATGGAGGTTGGTAAAACCTAGTATTCCTTGAATTTCTCGAATCAAGGTCTGCTTTAATTAAGGAAATTTAGTAATCCCGGATTGTTTTGTTATTGACGAAGAGCTCTAAGTGAATGATCCATGTCCCTGTCTTGAGATAGATATAAGAGCTTTATTTTTGTTTAACCGTCATTCATGAAGGCTTACAAAAGTATTTAGGCTGATGAAATAATTATATATATACACTGGTTTTATTCCAGTGTTTCTTTAATTTTTTTAAGTACGGCAACTTGGAAAAAAAATGCTGAATTAACTGTACGGTTACTTGCGTCACAAAATTGCAAATTTGGAAACTACTGACACCATTTTGACATCGTTTGGAAGGAAAGGCCGTGGTTATTATCATGTTTGGTTTCATCACATAGGGATCGATTATAATGCTAGTGCTGATCGTAAATCAATCTATTTTTGCATGAAACAGATGGAGATGTGAAATCTACACCAGGGCCATATTTCCTTTTGAGAATTCTTTGTCGTTGCTTTCGCTTTGTTTCATTACTGAAAATACTTTGGAAGAAAGTCTTTCCCCTATTGGTCTATTCAACGGAAGGAACTTTCTTTTCGTGATGGGAAGTTTTTCTCTTTTTTTTCTTTTTTTTTTTTTCTTTTTTTTTTTTTTTGTTGTTGTTTTTGTTTACGAAATAAAGTTTGTTTTTCAGTGAGCTGAAATAGTTTCTACTTCGTTCTTGTGAAACTTACAACTAGAATAGACGTTAGTTTATGCTTTGAGAAGTGTTTATTGCTTTGACGAGAGTTTATTCAAACGAAGGTCCTGTAATATGCATACTATACTCCAGTTATTTAAGATTATGAGTGAGGCCATTATTATTATTATTATTATTTTTATTTTATTTTTTTTATTTTATTTTATTTTTTTTTGCATTACGAAAACATGCCTATTCAAATAAATTGAACATATTTCCACTAAAAAAATGAAAATGTTCAGATAAAAGATTCTGCTATTTTTCATAATTCAGCTCAAAACATAGATTTTGGGTACTCGTTGGAACCGTCTCGACCAGGCGGTTTCTGACGAGTACCAAAGATCTATGTTTTGGGCAGAAATGCGAAAAATAATGTACACCCCTACAAACCCCATTCTACTGGATAAAAGTGGAGTTTAAGAGGGTCAAAATTGCATTGGCATGTTTTCATGATGGTCTTCTGTTTTTTTTTTTTGTTTTTTTTTTCGAAATCGCCCACGTGCACACATGTTGCAATTTTTATCTTGTATATTCTAACCATTTCACATTTGTACGGTTTAGTAACGCCACAGACAACAAAAAGCTACTTTAAAGAAGGTGATTTAAGGTTCCTCAATACAGTTATTTCACTACATTTGAGGTACTGAAAAAATCATATTTGCAAATAGTTACCCAAACAGATTTTTCATCAAATGGTAGTCCATGTAAATGTAAGAATATGAAAGCAAAATATTTTTATTGGAAAGTCACCATGTTAGTAATTTATTGCATTTTTCCATGGTTTTGCAAAAATGATATCTTAATCCACAGAACAAAAATTAGTAAAATACTATCATAGAATTGTGGCTAAAGGTTGCCTTTAGGCACTGCAAGGGTGGAATTTCAAGTAAAATACCTAAATACTACTGAAAATTAATGATTCCTCCCCCACCCCCAAAAATGGAATTATTTCACCTGGTACTATTTTTAAATTCAGTGTATGGTAGCCAAAAATGACCAGTTCTACGAAGTTGGCAGTAAGATCACTGATTGGGTTGAGGTGTTGCAATCTCTTGCATTTAGCTTGTAAAATGATTAACCTTCTTTGGTGCTTTTAGTATTTCATTTTATATATTTCATTCATGCAATTTATAACAATTTATGAATCACTGCACCAAAGTTTCACTGTATTATTGATTGTGTTTACTGGGTGGGTGATTTGATACTGGAATAAAATCCAAAACCAAAAAAAAAAAAAAAAAAAAAATATATGATAAAAAGAGTTTATCCCCATATTTGAACTGAAAGAATGAAAGCAGCCTGTTCAGCACCAGGATTTTTGTCCAAAAGGCTTCTGATCACTTCCAATAACTGCTATGTTATAGCAGTGATTTTTACCCATTGATTTGTTACATCAGAATCAGAATTGTTACTGGTGACACGTCAGAAGCCTCCGTGGTGCAGTGGTTACGCTACTCGCCTTGTAAACCAGGAATCGCAGGATCGATCCCGGGCTTCTCCAGACTTTCGGATGAGTCTTTAAACCGAGGTCCCGTCTCCGTATGACCTTAGCTGTTGGTGGGACGTAAAACTAAAACTCACTCACTCACTCACTGGTGACACGTCAAATGACATTCATACACCAGGACCTGTGATATGGGAAGTTAGTCCCTAGCTCTAACCAAAGATGTAAACTTAGCTACACAATCATCAGCACCTTCCGCCGTCGAAATAATAGAATCCGGAAGGGCATTCCAATCTCTAATGGTTCGGGGGAAGAACGATTTTTTTTATAAATATCCGTTCTTGCAGTAAGGGTCTGAAACGTCATTGAATGGTGCTTTCTACAGTGCCTAGCCGGGGGAACAAGGTCATCTGTTGGAATGCTGGCAGCACCCTTTAGACCTTTGTATAAGAGTATGAGCCTACTGTCTTTTCTCCTTTTCTTGAGAGACTCCCATCTTAATTTTCCTAGAATTCCAGTCATGCTCCCAGTTTCAAAGCAATAATTTCCAGTTACAAATCTAGCCGCTCTATTCTGAACTTTTTCAATTTCTTCATTTAGGACCACTCCGCTTGGGTCCCAGATGCAACTACCATATTCCAAGGCTGGGCGAACAAGTCCCCTGTATGCTGTCTCTTTCACATCCTGGGGACACTGATGAAGATTTCGCCTCAGGAATCCAAGAGTTCTATTCGTCTTTGTACACATATTGCTAATGTGTGTATTCCATCTCAAATCGTGAGTGATTGTCACACTAAGGTATTTAATGGAATTCACATTTTCGAGGACCGTTGCCTCTAAAGTGTAAGAAGCCTCAACTTTATTAGATCTCTTCCTTGTTATCTGCATAATATTGCATTTAACTGGCTGAAATCTCATGCCCCATTTTCGGGCCCAACATCCTAATCTATCTATGTCAGCCTGAAGTTTCAGTGAGTCATCTGTATCTCTAATTTCCCGGTAACAAACACAGTAATCTGCGAAAAGTCTTATTTCTGAGTCAATGTCAGAGGAAATATCATTGATGTACAGGGAGAACAATAGAGGACCAAGAACAGTCCCTTGTGGGACTCCAGACAAAACTGGCGCCCATACTGAAGATTCACCATTAACAACAACACGCTGTTTTCTGTTCACATCAGTCACCATAAAGAAATAATTGATGTTTGGACATATTTATCTAATCCAATTAATGATCTGTTGTGTCACCTACTTACCAATGTGCGGGTTGGTAAAATTTCATAGAAGCCCAATGCTTTTAATATGTTTTGCTGAAAGAAGTTAAAAAAGAAATCTACCTTTTTAAACTTGTTTACTTGGGAACAGGGGTGAACAACACAAACAGGACAATGTTACACGTAGAAACTAGTTCAGAAATGAAGGCATACTATTCATGAATTAACGAACAAATTATGTTAGAAAGTACGTGAAATTAGGCGCAAGACAGTTTCAAATATGAATATTATGTTTTAAATTTAAAGCAATGGTGTACTATTGTTTTTTTTTTTTGGGGGGGGGGGGGGGGGAAATTAGTTCCAAGGCGTATGAATACGTTTTTGCATTTGGCAAGATGGAAATCTCTTCAATTTGACAGCTACACTAATTTATCAGTGATGACAGGCTTCCAAGATAGGCGATTTCATTATGGTATACGCAGGAAGAAGGCTACATAGCTGACTTTTCAAGGTATTTTCATTGATGATGGAGAAAATAAAATGTGGAAGGCATAATTGATGAAATCTCAGCATTTCAGATTTACCGCAAGAAAAGGAGATGATGGCGCCCATCGAGAATAAACATGTCAAAAAAATCTGGTTTTCAATTCAGGTAGCCTTTTTGATGGAAAGCTTTGTCCGAGTCGTTAGTATTTGAATTGAACTATTGATCTGCAGCTGTTTTAGTAACTTTTAAAAAGTCTATAAAGCGGTTTCCTTTTTTCCTGGTAAAAGTGAAAAATACAGAATTTCATTTATTTTCAAAGGCACAGGGATGTTGCTAATGCAAGAAAGTACTTGCTGTAATAACCGTTTATACCTCCAACCCTTTTTCTTGTGGGACATGGATTTTTAAACGGAAATCAGGATTATATTTTGGGGAAAATCAGCTTGCAAATCTTTCATCTATATTTTTCTTGTGCAAATGTATTGAGGAAACTTAAGATGTCCTGAGATAAAAGTACTTTCATAAATTTCTTTTCCGTTCACAAAAGGTTACTTTCGCTGTAATATAAAGGGCAGCTAAAATAATTTTCATCCTAGTTGTAATCTAAAACTGTTAGTTTAACACTTAAATACCAGCATTTTAAACAAGAAGTGCAGATCTGGTAAAACGCAGCATTATGCCGCCTTTCTATGTTTGGATTCCATGTCCCAGTGAGATTCTATGATGGGGCAGTCTAAGTCCCTCTGGAGGGAGACCGAATAATCAGTGTCACCAGCAAATAGGCGAACCCGGGACCACACATTGTCGGGTAGGTCGTTAAGGTATAATAACAATAATATTGTGCCTAGAACTGATCCTTGTGGTACACCTGAAGTAACTGGAACCTCATCTGAGTACTCACATTCAACTGTGCAACTGTCTGACTTCTTTCAATCAGAAAAGACTTAATTCATTGGATAGTTAATCCATGTACCAGTAGCTTGCGAAGAAGCTTCATGTGATTCACCTAGCCAAAGGTCATGCTAAACCCAAGATAAGATCTATTTGTTGACCATTTAATCATGATCTGGTAAGGTCATAAACAAGCAGAATCACATGAGTGTCACAAGATCTGCGCTCCCAGGCTGTTGGGTATTTTGTGATCATAAGGTATGTCCAAACCAAATCTTATGCGGCGAAATTTAGTTTCAACCTACAAAAATCCATTTTTTGAAGGATTTTCTGCTTGTCGGAATTTTGTAAACCTGTCTCCGTAGAAAACCTAAAGCAAATTCTTATATGCCCATTGTGACATAAAGACCACATTGGTAATGGGAAATTGTTTTTAAGAAATAGGTGCGATATGGGCATAAGAGCAATTTACGATCTTACTAGTGAGGAAGTGGTATTTTATAGTTTTGAACAGTTAAAGGCGAAATATGATATAAGGGCCACATTTTTAGACTACCGCCATGTAGTAAATAGTATTTCTCAAGTATGAAAAGATCAAATTCACATGAATCGTGTATTTGCTGTTAAATTTAAACAAAATGTAGTTTGTAACATATACTTTCAAGACTTGATTAGTTCAAAGAAAGGGCGTAGACTATTTATGATATTTTGGTTAGAGTAAACGAATACATTACACAAACAAAATGGCAAACGGAGATAGGAGATAAAGTGGAAAAAGAGCATTAAAGACATTTCTCGAGACAAAACTACGCGACTTTCAATACAAAATCAATAATAAAAATTTATAACACATTCATTTCTATTTAAAATCAATAAAATCAGGGTTGTAGTTACTGTAATGAACAACCAGAAAAAATCCATTATTTATTTCTTAGATGCCCAAAAGTAAGAACGTTTTAGACTGAACTTTAATCATGGTTGACCACAAATGTAAATCCAGAAATATCGCTAGAGGATCGTAAAATACTATTTTCACACGGTGGTAAAGCAGAAGTGGTCAATTACATCTCTCTCTCTCTCTCTCTCTCTCTCTCTCTCTCTCTGTTTTAGCAAAATATTGTATATACGAAAACAAATTTGTTTCTATGAATAAAGTGCTTAGCGAGAGATACATTTCACTCATAAACAACAGGTTAGATAAATTCTTTAAGATTAAAGCCCCTCTCTCGCCCAGCCCAGTGGAATTTGTTTCACTGACCGCTCCAAGGCGGTTCTTCAGTCGTTGTTTATTTTTGTTATGGTTTGTCTTTGAGTGTTTGTATCACTTATTTTATTTTGTTTTGGATATCGAATTGGCCATTTTGTGGAAAAGTAACTGTCCTTTTGGCTTTCCGCTATTGATGTTTCCATTAGGGTCTGTTGTTTCATGTTTGTGTTTCTTTCCCCTTTGGTAACTCTGGTGGGAGCTGTGGGTAAATTGTGTCGATTCCTGATCATTGCCTACACTTCTATGTTCTACATATAACTACTTTTACCCAAACACTGATGATTCATGAGGCCTATTCCGACTTAATGTTTATGTTTGGTGTCAGGGTTCTGTTTTCCGTCGACTATCTGCCACACATATAGTGCAGTAGACTTGTACCATTAGCTATAAAAGGCACATCTTGTAGAAAATACATGTATATTGTTACTACAGTTTGTTTTCTGCTCTCCCATGAAAGAATTTTATTATTATTATTATTTTTTTTTTTTTTTCAAATTGATTATCATCGTCTATTAGCCAATACGATGTTACGCCCGTATGACTTTGTGCATTCTTTCATATCTTAACAATATTTACTTTTCTGGTGAAAAATTGTGATAGTTTTCTCATTTATGGCTGTTGGTGCTCGTTGGAACTGCCGCAGTGATGTGGTTCTATCGAGTACCCACGGCGTATGTCTTGGAGCAGGAATAAGAAAAATATTGTATACCCAGTCAGACGCGCATCCGACTGAGGTACTGAGGCCGACGATTATCATACGAGATATTTTGGCCAGCAATAATCGAGTGTATGTAAACATAAAGTGCAGATAACTCCATGTCAACAGACATACAACGTCTAAACAACGTCGTGTCAACGTCAATGCAACATCACTGCGATGCATTGACGCTGACGCAGCAAATTGTATACCCAGTTACAAAATATTGTAACCCCCAGTTCTCTCTCTATAAAGTTGGGTTTAAAGGGGCGTTCATTGCACGGACCTGTTATCGTAATGAATCGTCTTATTATTAACATTGCTAGAGATACTCGCCTACCAGTCGAGAAAGACAGAAGACCAACTTCTATCGTACATGTTGTCTAAACTGAAAAGCACTCACACAACCTTTCAATAATTCCCTGTCCCCTTTTTGTACTTTCTCTCATCTACTTACTTCTAAAATATGTTCTAGAAAGGGTTGTCCTTTGGAAACAAGGAATACAAAAAACAAAACTGTAAACTAGATCGCGCAGTCGATGGCGCGCCATCGCAAATCCCCACGTTTTGACCTCTTCCAGGGACCCCTGGGGGCTGGTCCAAAAATTTATGTGCTCTTGCAGAAGCCATTCATGTATGTAACTCACACACCAAATTTGGTTGAATTCCAATGAACGGTGTAGGAGGAGATAGCCGGACAGACGGACGGACGGACGAACGGACAGACGGAGGCGATAACAATATCCCCACTTTTCTTCGAAAAACGTGGGGATAAATATGGAGTGTACATGTTTTCTGGACCAGACTAGCTAGTTTTGCCCAATTAGGCCTCATCAGTGACCCTCAAAAATTTCAAAATTCACCACTGGAAGGGCAAGAAAATATAAACTACACTATGATGTTTGGCAGGGAGACTTTTTACGACCTCCACACATTCCCAGACACCAGCTATAGTGACGTTAAATATGTTCTAGAAATGGTTATCCTTTGGAGTGAGTGAGTGAGTGTTTGAGTTTTACGTCCCACCAACAGCTAAGGCCATACTGAGACGGGACCTAGGTTTAAAGACTCATCCGAAAGTGTGTATCCTTTGGAAGCAAGGAATGCACCACAGAACTGGAACATATGGAGTGTACATGTTTTCTGGGCCAGAATACCTAGTTTCGGCCAATAAGGCCTCATCAGTGACCCTCAAACCTTTTCAAAGCTTTCCAAAATGTCTGCACAAGAATTTCAGAGAAAATAAGTTCAATTAATATGGCATTAGGATAACACATCCGTGGGATATAGTAAATTTCTCAAACCTTAAAAAAGGCATCTTTTTCTGCTGAAGATTTGTGATATTTTTCTTATTTATACTCCAAACATAGGTTTTGGATGCTTGTTAGAACCACCTCATTGAGGCGGTTCTAACGAGTACCCACAGCCTATGTCTTGGAGCAGAACTAAGGAAATTAATGTTATTCCCCGTAAACCCCAGTTTTCTTTATACAAAATGGGGTTTAGTGGGGTCTTAATTTCACGGACTTGTTCACGTGATGGGAAGTGGTTTTAGTTTCTAGCTTTACGTAATAACGCCAAATTAGGTCATTACCTGCCGTCCGTATTTTTTTTTTTTTTTTTTTTTTGTTTTGGTTTTACGGCCCTTTCAAGATTATTTCACCCGTATCGAGCGATCGTTAATCAGAGATGGGCGAAAACCAGAGTACCCGGAGAAAAACCACCTTACCTTCCGTTGCAGAACTTGGCGTCTCACATATGACCCGAGCGAGACTCGAACCACAGCGGTGAGAGACCTAATGATCAAGAGTCAGCACTCTTAACCACTAGGCCACGGAGGCCCGTTACCGTCGGTATGATCATTTTCCACATTAATCTGGTACTTTTGAGTAACAAGTTCCGGAGCCGATGCTACACGCTATGTCAATTTCGTTGTTGCATCGACTTTGCTGCGTCAGCGTCAATGCATCGTTGTTTAGACGTTGTATGTCTGTTGACTTGGACGTTGTTTAGACGTTGTATGTCTGTTGACATGGAGTTATCTGCACTTTACATTTATATACACTTGATTATTGCTGGCCAAAATATCTCGTATGATAATCATCGGCCTCAGTACCTCGGTCGGATGAACGTCTGACTGGTGATCAGAAAGGCGCGTGTTCGGTACCTGCCGGGTCGGCAACATTCTTTCGTGGAGATAGACGATGAAATATTTTCCACGGCCATCCTCTACCACTGGGCATCCGCTGATTCAAGAAGGGCAGTTGTCAGTGGCGAAAGAGTGTGCACTGTACTGGTTAACTGCTGATGCCTCGGTCACAAATTCGGCGTACCCCGGCCGAGCTATACTATACGTTGTGGTCGGCCGAACAGTCCAAGCCGAGAAATGGGTGTCCGGCTCGGTTTTGGCAAAAAGTATGCCGTGTGGGGCCTAGAGAGACATCCGCCGGGAATCGGGCGGTGTCAGCCTAAGTTTTGCGGGGAAGCATCGGCGTATACGCCGGGCGGAAATAGGCCGGTGCACTGCAGGTTACCGACCGTATACCCGGCGATTGTTACTAGTCCCCGAGCATCGGTCGATGTTCCGCAGATGTCCGCCAAGTTCCCGGCCGCCGGACAAGGGACGGGTTTACCCCAGCCGGGAATTGTCCAGTTGTTCAGGGGTATATAAACTGCATCCTCTCCTGCCTATACAACAAATGGGTCAACTCTGTTGGTGGGTGAACATCCTTTTTTCTTGACGTCGAGGAAAACTTTCGAAGAAAAGCGGAACAAGATGCCTCTTATCCCACCACTGCACCTACCGTCACCCCAGGAAAGGATCCGGAGGTTACAGGAGTGGCTGCTTAGGGCTCGGCACCGTGCCAGTGTGGTCTTTGCAACCTTGTGTGCGGGAGAAGAACTGCTACCGCTGATGGTGGATGAAGCAATGGATCGTGTAC